>OZ038475.1:135793808-135893808 GCA_964036315.1 Acanthosepion esculentum | reverse complement strand
GCTTTATAATAAAATTAATCTTAATCATATAATTATGTGAGTTGCTCTTATTTATTTGAAATATTAATGAGATAGGAAAAATATAATTCTCTTCACAATCTCTTTAAATACACTATGGGATATATTTTCAAAATGCAAAATTTCGTGTCCAATCAGAAAATTAAAAATAAACTTTTACGTGAATTTTTTATTCTACAAGTCTGCTGATAGCATTTTCATAAAATATTTGTTTTTTTTTATCTGGGGAAAATATTTTGAGTCAATTTTTTTTCATTTATATAGTTCTGTAGATACCGTAATAAATAGAAATTTGAAAGTGACGAGTCAGGAAAATATGGTAGGTCCTATTTCAACTGTTTCAGCTTCTACAACGTCGGTTTTTCTATGTGGATTCTTGGATTGTCGTGGTTGAAAATAACACCATACAGTTTGACACAATTGGCCGATTAGATATTTGTGATTTTGTCGTAACACTTCTTGGCAGTTATTGTTTCGCCGGCTGGAAAAATCTCAAAGTGAATTATTCCATTGCAATCCCCGCAAACGGACAACAACACATTAATTGGATGCAAGCCCGCATGAAAAACGGGTTCTGCACATTCCCAATCTTATATCCAGCATTCAGGCATTCACTAGTGTACAAAACCACGACATTGAACAATGTCTGACTGGCAACTTACCTATGCAAGGTTTCAATCTAGGATGCCCCAATTCTCGGCACCGACAAAAACGACAGGGAACAAACTCTTGAGGTGAATTGATATATAGGCTTGACCAAAATGTTCGTTCGGTTTATTAAATTTGCTACATAATAAGCGAACGAAACCAATATATATATATATATATATATATATATATATATATATATATATATATATATATATATAAAAGTGAACATTGAAGTCAACACTCAGAGGCGACAGGCTGTTTCTTGCTATGCGCAATCGTCAGGCCGCAATCGGCGACCTGACCTTTGCGCATAGCAAGAAACAGCCTGCCGCCTCTGAGTGTTGACTTCAATGCTCACTTTTATATTTACATACGCTCTATCTCTGATATTGAGTACTTTATCCCATTAATATAACCCACCTTAAAACTATATTTCTTCATATATATATATGTGTGTTTGTGTGTGTGTGTTTGTGTGTATTTGTGGGTGGGTGTTTTTGTGTGTGCGCGCGCGTGTGCAAGATTTTTTCTAAATTGTTATCGTTTATTTTCCTCTGATATGTCCGCTAATATAAAAGAAGAAAAACATGATATTTGATTATATTTTTTTGACTCGATGACTTTTTTTCGAATTTCATTTTTATTTAATTCACCTAGGTTTATCACGGCAAACAATCACACATTGCCACTGGTAACAAGGAAAATAAGTATACGTAACTTTTACGTGAGTCATTGATGTTTCAGACTTGATTAATAATTTACACCAATATTCCCATGTCTGCAACGAAATTTGTTGACGTCTGAGGTCCATGATTTCGTATACATCTGAATAATCGTACTTATTGTAATGATATCTTAGTCGGCGCTCTCGTTAAAGTTATAGCTCTGCATAATCTCCAAACACTAGGAAATATATTTTAAGATTAACCCTTAAGCATATAAGAGGAAATTATCTGATATTGTTTGGATACAGTTAATACCAATTATAATTATTCTTCTTGGTTTGTGATGACAGAAATATTGTCTTTATAACAAAAAAAAACTGTGCTAATATCTTCAACAGTAATGTCTTCACAAGTGGGAATCAATATGGTAGTCACTGTCTATGTAATAAACTGTGTCTAGCACACTTCAGCCAACACAAATAAATAACTTACATAATTTAACCGGAAATAACGTCTAAAGTTGAATCAATACAGGATTCGAAAGTCAGTGAAGAGCGATTGTTTAATCTTAAAATGTTTCTGAAGAATGAGGTTTGATGTGAGTAGAGAAAGGATGTTTGTAGGAAAATTCTGATGATAAGTAGGATAAATAACTTTCAACCCTTGAGTTGAAAAGTGAAGCATCCTTCCCTTCACAAAGTAATATTACTTAGGGAAAAACTGTCTGTTGTTTATTTTATACATTAATTTTTACGTACCTGACTTAGACTTGATCATTTAATTATGAATATTAATATCCTAACGCTGTATTCTCTGTATACAACATCAATCTAGGGAGTGTTACTTGGGAATAAAATAATTCGTAATACATTTTTTATTGTATAAGCTTACCTATATTGATATATTATACAGGTAGGGTATAACCTGAAAACGAGATGAAAATGCCAGCATTGAAACCAATTAAAATATTCGCGTATTGTTACCATGAGTTTTGCCAGCAATGAATTTATTATCAATCTACAGAATGCATTTATGTAAGTATTTTTCTTATAATTCCAAGAATTAAGGAAAGCTCAATCGATGTAATGCTTAAAATACTATATATCATTTTAGGGGTTGATCTAAACAGGCTCTTATTTCTAGCTCCAAATAGTGTCTTCTCTCCCAAATAATTTGTTGCTTTCAGCCAGTAAGTTTGAAAATGTTCTTACATCAGATGAAACTGGTTGATGCTCTTTACAATTACTGAGTGTATGCGTGTGCCGTGCGTTGTATTTGTGTATAAGCTAACATACAATTGAATAGAAACTTTATTTCGTTAATACAAATTAAATTTAGCCATAATGTCTGATAGTAGTCAGGAGCGTTGCAGTAAGGAAAATGGGCTCCATTTGAACCTACTAAAGCGGAGAAAAGTCATTGTGCAGTGACTTGTCTTTATCTTTCAGTAAGCTAAAGAATAAAACGAATTAGCTTTAACAAAAGTGAAAGTCATAATAGAAACGAATTTATGAGAAAAAGCCATAAACGACAAGTGTTTACAAGAGAAGCTACCTAATGGGAGGCATGGAAAAGGGATAAAATATAATGGACTTCTCCACTCTCCAAGATTCACTATAGGCATTAGTATATCTGTGATATACTAGTATATTGACACGATGGAAGAAGCGAGTAGAACAGTAAACAATGTACAGTGTAACCCGGATATAAGAGAGTTGTCGGGACCGGAGAAGTCTCTTATATCCGGTTTCTCTTATATCAGGGTTCGGTCTATTTTGTTTAGGTAAGTATGGCTCTAATTTGGGACCAGAGAAAATCTATCTTATATCCGGGTTTCTCTTATATCCGGGTTTCTCTTATATCCGAGTTTCTCTTATATCCGGATCTCTTATATCCGGGTTACACTGTATTCCTAAAATTATATTTTTGTTCAAGTGTTTTTGATGTTAGCAGTCATTATCATGAACCAACGTGGTGTCTGTGGTAATTTAAATTCCTTTGTCAGCAACCTGGTATTCTTTGGGAAACTGGATGATGAATTCAGCAGTGGACTGAATGATATATTTACTGGGTAAATACAGATGTATCTTTTGGCTTAGGACTTTGCTAATCGCTATACAAGATATGGGATTTATGTAACTGAATGAAAAGTTTTTGTGAGTCTTACGTTCGGTTCAATTTAATCAAACTTGTTTGGATATACAAAGCGTGTTGGGTAAATTGTTCTCATCTTATACTTTTAATTTAGCGCATGTGCGTTGTTTGCTTTTATTCTGTTGACTGTACAATATAGTAATGTCATTTGGGCACCCTCTGTGTGAAGTAGTACACCATGTTGCAATTCACTTCTCCAGAAATTTAGAAAAGTTATTCCATACTGCTTGACATTAAAGCTGGAAGTTCCAATAAGAACATTTGAGAGTTGAGGATTCGGAAAGATAAGTCTAAGGATGGTTACGGTGTTTAGAATATATATATATATATATATATATATATATATATATATATATATATATATATATATATATATATATATATATATATATATATATATACACACACTCTTTTAGGATATTATTCAATCCTGGGTCGATCATGAAGTACCGATGTATGTAATGTGATGTAGAAATATACATTGTTCCGTAAAATTTATCTGAAACTGAGGGTGGACTTTATCTTTAAGAATGATAAAATGGAAAAAAGCAAATAATTTTACAAAGGAAACACTATGATATGAGAATATCTGATTTGTGTCGATTATATGATGTAAGTTTTGATATTGTTAAATGATCTCAAACAGTTGCAAGAATATTATTTTTGAAACAAAGAATATACCACGAAGTTTGCTTGGGTTTTTAAACATTCTGACATTTGAATCCAGATGAGAATCTCCAAATAAACAAATATTGGAACAAATGATTCCAGGGTGCATCTAACTATTTCCTGCCATGCATTGATTTACAAGATTCAGATTTAACCAACGCTAAGAGATCTGGCTTGAAGCTGCTTATGCTCACTTTCCAGTTTTGTTAAATGTCTAATTCGATTATGACATCTAGTGCAGCATGACTTATTTTCCACTTTGCAATCTCATTATGCTATAGGCCATCTCCACTAACTGTGCGTTAAATAGTAGGTTCTGCATTTGGCAAATGCAGTGTTATTTGATCACTTCCCGAAAGAAATTGTTAATAAATTCCTATAAAAATAATTATGCTTAAAATCAAAAAATATAACTTTCGGCTTTAAAAAAACAAAAAAACAAAAACCCCTCCCCCCAAAAAAAATCCCCCCCCCCAAATCCCCCAAAAAACACACGGATGAAGGTTTGATGAGCCATAATAAAATAAAAGACCTGATTGCGCCCTAGCGTTATAGCCGTTGTTAATTTTTAGAAATGCTCATGTCTAGTCCCATCTTTTCAGCAATTTATTGCTAAAGAAAGCCTGTGCTAATTCCACGGAGTCTGATCTTCCTCACTGTTCAAAGATTAAAAACCAAGTCCCACTTAACTGTTTATTCCCAAGAAATGCTACGTGGTGAAAGAGGTTCTCGGGTTGGGCGACTCTCTGAACCCTTTAAACTTGATATCTTCAATGATAATTCTGCATTTATTCTCATAATGTTCACCCCCTACCATGTCCCCTTTCATACAAATCTCACATCTCGTTCATCATTTACATTTCAATTCTAGCTTACTGCTTCAAATTCAGGGGAAAAAAATCATATTCTTAGTTTTGTTTTCGATGAAGCATATTCGCCATAACTAGCAATGTTCCTGGAAGCTAAATAAGATTTATTTACATAATTTAAATGAAACTTCATTCGGAAAGGGTGACCATAAAATATTACAGGAATGTGAGTAAATTAAATACTCTAGCATGCGACGCAACGGCCAATTAAATAAGGAAAAATCTCTCACAAAAGAAAAATCAAATATCAAATACCAACATTTTTTCTTATATACTTGTGTTTTGACTGTGTAGAAAATTAGTCTTCCTATTCCTGAAGTAACTGGTGTGTTTTTTTCCTCATCTTCGTATGACTGAACTTGTATCACTTCTTTTTTCTTGTAAGTTTTAATTTGTTTCGGCGCTTCCATTCAGGGCATCAACTCCTTTTGAGTGCCATTTGGCTCATTGACAATTCTTGTGTCGCTCCCGGATATAAGTTGGCTGAAACTTTTAGCAAGGAAATTAATAAGAATACACGCGCATGCGCGCGAACACACACAAACACACATAAATATTCGAGTTTGTGTGTATAAGTACGTGTGTGTGTAGACAGAAGGACAGAAACATATAATCAGAGATACATATATGTACATCCCCATATTATATGTTTGTAATATATATATATATATATATATATATATATATATATATATATATATATATATATATATATGCAAATTAGAAATGTAATACGTATATGTATTTTAACTGTGTATTAAAAATGTAATATATATGTTTTGTGTCCTAATATATATATGTGTATAAACACACGCATACACACATACACACAAACACACAAATATATATATATATATATATATATATATATATATATATATATATATATATATATATATATATATATATATAAAGTATGAAGAACATCTGGTATGTTAATGTTGAATCCCTGAACAGCACCCGGGATGTGACTTCAGTAAGATTGCGCGTGATATCGGTTTTAATAATTTCAGTGGTCAACTATACCCGAAAGCTTTTGTACACTTCAACATAGATTAATCGTTTGTAGGTTTGCTTTGTTAGATCAACGGCGACCGATCAGTGCTTTCTATAATGACCTCATGCTCCATTTTTATTGTCCTGGTACCACATATATTCTACGCTTTGGAAAGCTCTATACTCGAAAATACTTTTTTTCGTTATCTTTCTTAATGTCGATGCCCCCACGAACTACACCATGTTCTGTATACTCCATGTCTCAAATATTACATCTAATATTTTATTCAAGATAATATCATTTCTCTTTTTTATCAAATTTTCATATGCAATGATCCCATTTTTTGTAGTGGCATATGATCTATTTGAAATATATTATTGTTGTATTTCTGGTCACTAATGTCAGTTATTTATAGTATCTTTATTCACTGCATCAATAAAATGATTGAAGGAATCATATTTTGTATCTTTTAAAGTTTTCTCTTCAAACACAAAATAATGATTTCAAGTAAAATTCATTATTTAAGATGTATGAAAATAAAAAAATAATCTGTTTTCTACGTTTCTTTTCAATTTTCAGCCAAGTAATTTATGAATCACTCAAAATGATATCGCCCTGGTTTTTTAGTTAACAACATTTCGGCCGCTGTATTCGTAAGGGATTAAATTATATCCTGTAGTTTGTAATATTAAGATAACTTCGTAACAAAGACTTTATTCCATAGAGGACTTCCTCTAGTTTAGGATTTTCCGTTATACCCCATCCATTCTCTTTATATTTCGTTTGGTTTGCCGTTGTATTTTCAGACATTATTGTATGGAGAACGCATATATATATATATATATATATATATATATATATATATATATATATATATATAGTAAAATAATAAACAGTGATACCTTGTCGTTTCTTTTCAAATCAAATTTTTACCTGCATGCTTTGTTTTTAATAATGTAGAAAAATATATCCTTTGTTTCCTACAAATCTGCGTATCTCCTTCTGATTCTGTGCATAAAAGTTTTTTGTTAGCCTTTCCTTCAAGACCTTCTCTTTGAATATTCACTCAGTCCGGGAAATACTTAGTATCGTTTTGTGTAACCAATATTCAGTCGCCTCCAGTTTCATTTCTATCTGTAGTGAGATTGTCCAACATTCACTTTCATACAAGAAGATTAATATCACATAATGATTCATCACACATTTGTTTTATTCTATCGAAATAGTTCTGTTCCCTGTATTTTGTTTAGCGTTTGGAAAGCATTTTCGCTAATCCGTTGCGTGTTCGGATTTCGGTGTCGTATTTTCCGTAAATCTTACTTTGTAAACAAGATTCAGTATTTCAATCAGAAAGGCTTCATAAAACATGAATCACTATTCACTTTTGGTTTAGTTCAGAACATAATTGTCATTGCTGTCTCCATTCTTCTTCATATTAATGTTATTGCCCAATAGGTTGACCCATCTTGAAATAAACCGTTCTCATTCTCGCTACTTCCCGCGTTGTTTCACAAATATTCAATTATCCGCTCTCCTTTCTATAGATAAGTATGATTTTGAGTGTATAATCATTTTGATTTCATTTTGTTATGTTTTATGTTCCTTCATTTTTCACTGTCTTCTCGGCTACTTTTAGGGTGCTTTCAATTTATTTGCTTTGACGATATTATTTTCATGCATTATGGTTTATCTACTATTTTTTAGTCAGCCATATATATTATTCTATTGCCTTATATTCGTCATTAAATATTGATTTTTCTTTCTTTTACAATCATCACCAATTCTACTATTTTATATTGCAGATCCTACTTCAATTATTTTATGTTCACTCGTTATTTTTTTCTTCCTCGCTCCTTTATCCTCTCCTTTTAATGTAATTTACTGTATATTTTCCCCATTTTACTCCGCTTACTGTACATGAACTCAGCATTTCTTTATTTTTCCTCAACGATATTTATTCTCAATCTCAACCTGATAGACCCACGGAAGAGTCATCTCTTGTTTAGCAACCTAGAGAAGAACTTCTTATATCCGAAAATAAGATCAATCTAAAATTGGAGACAAGATTATCGTGCTGTCAAACCTTGATAGCATTTCGGATTGTTTTGTCAATATATAATTTTCTGAGAGAGGAAGAGAGGTAGCCATTTCGTTTAATATTTCTGAACCGGGTTGGCATTTCATTTCATATCGCTTCCATGAACCTTGTAATAACCTATAAAGAAATACTATTTACGATATTCTATCCGTGTTGCTAAGTCCAGCTTTCCAATCATTTCACTTTGATTGGGATTCACATTTGGGACACTAGATGTCAGCAAAATAGATCCTCTCCTTGTTGATGCTTCTTGTAACACTCCACTGCTTTAAGACGAATAAAGGCAACGAGACTATAAAAACGAATGTGGTTAACATAATACTTAATAATGAAACTATTTCTGAAATAATTATAGCATCGGTAAAAGAAATAGCGAAAATGTATCTTAGTTAAAATGCTAATAGCAATTATTTCACATTATTTGCGTTGATAAACGTGATTCTATAGCGACCGCCCAAAAATGACAATATACATCCACATGTGCCTCTTCATAGAATAATGATATACAAAGTAATCATCTAGAACGTTATAGATATAGTACTGAATTCGTTATAGTACTGAATTCGAAGCTAATTGAAATGTCAATATTTTCGATATATACTGTATCTATCTAAATTTTTAATGTTTCATTATATGCATACTTGTTAAAATCGCAAGCATTCACTTAATGTGCCGTAATATGATACATTCTACTTCGAGTTCCAGTCGAGTTCATGACATTTAATTAAGTGCTAATTATCTTGGGAAAAGTAGGAATCCATCTCTTCTCCCACAACTAAGGGTAAATAGCAGGATAGACTGGTTTCTTTGGCACTGGATGGAAACCGATAGAGAAGAAGAAAAAAACTCTGAATTCAAAACCTCTAATTATGAGAAAATATTCGGACAGTTTGGACAATAAAATCAGGGTTTGCAATCAGACTAGAAAACGGACAATTCTGAATTCAAATCCAGTCACTAAGACAATTCGATGTCGTGTTCAGTTTGGTTCTGACAACTCTTGCGACGACGCCGGTGCCAAGCAGTATTTTCATTGGATAAAATCGCTGGCGTGAAGAGGCGAGACGTGATGCATAAACAAACACCGACCTCTCATTAAAAAAAATTAAAAAATAAACTACACATGCCGCCACCCTGGAGATGGCAAAACTTTTCAGGCGCAGATACATGCTATAATAATAATAATAATAATAATAATAATAATAATAATAATAATAATAATAATAATCTTACAATTCCGAATAAAGGGTTGTATTGTTTCTATGGCTATAGACATTAAATATAAGAATAGTTTATAATTAGTGATCATCCGGCAATACATTGCATATATTATTGTTGTGATCCAGGAAGAACAACACGAACAGAAGAGTAGAAATAACGAAGATATATTACACGAAATAATAATACAAGATGTGGAAGGTGTTAGTATGACTGTCAGTCTGTTTTGGAGTGAACTACTATCGGCTCGACTCGATTCGTCCCTCTCTCTTGAGAGGCGTAGTATACATAGTGTTAGGAAGAGTTCATTCTGTAGTTACAGGTAAGGACCCATAACATTTATTTAAATACACTTCGTGATAGAGTGTATGTATTTTGCTGCTTTTTTTTAAGCAATTCACCAAAAGCAAGACGGGAGAGTAACTAGGACGTAAGGGATTACAGAGGAATGAGTACAAGAGTAACGAGGCGTGTTTGAGGAAAAGATACAGAGAAGAATGGGGAACATGATGATGGTATCAGAAGGTGTAGATTGACATTAAACTTGAATATTTGAAAATTATAGTTATCAGGGAAGCAAGCAGGAGGAAGTGTATTTCACAAAAGGAAAGTCCGAGAGAAGAAGCTGTTTGAGTAGAATAGACGGTTACATTTAAACATTTTGACAGTGAAAGGTTGGGGCGAGATGCCAGCCTAGTAGCTCGCTTAAATTCATGCAGTATGGGAACCAGCGAAAGTTGCTCTTCGGAACAGTTGCTGTGAAAATACTTGTAAAAGAGACCGAGGGAAGATACGGCACGTCTGTGAGAATGCGACCGTAGACGAGATGCCAGATCAGGACCTATCGCTTTGCATATCACATTTCGTCTATTCCACGACGTCGAGACAATCATGAGCTAAATTTATTTAACAGGTAAGAGGTAACATTATTTCCTATGATTATTGTGCAAGATTATTTGCATGCATTGTAATATTGCCTAATATGCTCATTATTCTCAACTGTTTCAAATGTTACAAGAATGATGCTTGTAATTAGAGCACCTCTATTTTATATATAATATTGTTCAGTCTTGACTCAATGTTGAATCTCGCCTATTGCATGGAATAATAATGCAACACAAAATGTACTTGGAACAAGAATGTATTATAACAAGAAAGTGTACACAATAAGTACATATAGTATTTCTGTATATTTCTGGGAAGACGTTCCTGGAGAATGAGTTGACTAGTCGCAGTCGATCAGAGTCTCTAGTTGGATCTCGTGATTCCTTCTCCTCGTCTTCCGGTATCAACCATAATTTATATAGTTGGTAGTCACCTATGCAGATTAGGTGGATCCTACACAACACCCCCCTCCCAAGCCTTGGAATCCTTTTGGATTTCAAACTGGCTTCTATATGGGATGATGATGGTTATTTCTTTGTAGATCCCCTTTGCATAGTTCATATATATATCTGTTTTTTTTTTTTTTCCAATATCTTTTTCGTTTTGGATTCACGTCCAATGGGTCCGTGAACTTTCGTTTCCTACCGGATCTTCTCGGTTCATGAGCACTCTGCGGAGGTTCTACTTGAAAAGTATCATACATTACATCAATGAGATCTTCCTCCTCATCCGGTATACTCTCTTCATGCTCTAGCACGTAGCATTTTTTGAGTTGGTTCTGGTGCCTCTTATGAGTATTCTTCGGCCCTTTTATTATGTAAATCAGGTCACCGATTCTCTTATCCACTATGCCTCGCTCCCAGAACTCAATGTTGTTTCTATAGCACTTGAAAAAGACCTTCTCTCCGGGGATGTACCTTTTTCTAGCTGTATACATAGTGTTCTTTATTCTATTTCTTCCTGGCAAAAGCTTGTCAAACACTGACTTAACTTTCCTAGCGAACATTAGTTCAGCTGGTGCCATGTTTGATGGTGTTCTCTGGTTAGGCGTGATTCTGTATACTTGTAGGAATTGCTGAAGCGCCTTTTCCGTTGGAACTCCTGAGGCTTTCTTCAGAGCGCGCTTTAACGTATCTACAAATCTTTCTGCGAGTCCATTGGATCTCGGATGATACGGCGGCGTCGTTATGTGGTTAATTTGATATAACTCACAAAATTCCTTAAATTCGTCAGAAGTGAATTGTGTACCATTGTCACTCACAATACACTCTGGCACACCGAACCGTGCAAATAGTTCATGCAAAAAAGTTGTTGTGGTATTGGACGTAGGCTTTTTGCAGCGTAGTACTTCCGGCCATTTTGTAAAGCTATCTACCACTATTAAGTAGACCAGCGAAATCAATGTGTAATCTTTCCCACGGATGATCCGTCTTTGGCCATGGTTTGTGTACTATATGTGGTGCCTTAGCTGCTAACGCACACCCTTTACATCGATGAGCCATGTTTTCGATATCCACATCCATTCCTTTCCAATATACAAAGCTTCGCATTAAGCTTTTTGTTCTATTAATCCCCGGGTGACCCATATGAAAGTCCCGTAGGATTCTTTTCTGCAACTTTTTTGGTACTACTACTTTCTCTACACTTGCGAAAGGCACGTTACGTTTCTTTTTAAATATAGGCATAGTATTTTCTTTTAATTCAAATTTAGCTTCAAATTTGGTACATCTTCCAAGACCAGGTGTAAAGTTTTCCGGAAACTTTTCCTTTAATTCATCTTTAATGTCCTGTCTTGTTTGCGTATTACTTTCTATTTTTCTGCAGAATGAGTTTAACGGTTTATCCCACAATTCGAATGTTTCAATAAAATCTGTACCCAACAAGTTTTCTCCATTTCTCAGAATGAAAACTTTCATTTTTTTAACGATCCCATTCACTTTCATTGGAAGTACAACCTCGCCTTCGAAGTTAATTTGCTTTCCAGTTACCGTTCGAGCGAGTTTCGTTGACTTCATTATTGTAGGCCTTTTTAAAATTTTCCATGTTTTATCGTTCATTATTGTTAAATCTGACCCTGAATCGAGTTGAAATTTGATATTCTTTTTGAATATTTCAGTCGTCACATATTTCCTCAAATCTCTATCTGATTTGATATTCGAATTTGTTTGTCTAATTCGGTTCTTGCATTTTTTCGTTTTACAACAAGATCCTTTGTGACCATTCTTTTGGCACACGAAACATTTCTTATTTCTATATGGGCAATTTACCTCCCAATGTCTTTCGTTACAACGTCTGCAATTATATGGTGGCACTTTTTTATTTTCGTTCTTTTTATTTTCTTGTCTATTATTATAATACGCTGAATTTTTTCTCCAATTTTTCTCTGGTGGGTACTTTGACTGCTTTTTTATTTTTTTAATATAAGCAATACCAGCTTTTTCGATTTTTTGCGACTCTTTCTTTAAACTTACGGCCCGTTGACACTCCTCTGCTAACTTTTGCAGGGTAAGGCCTTGTTCAGATACGAGTTTAGACAAAACTCGACGTCTTATTTCGGCACTCTTACTAGATACCAGTCCTTGAGCAAAAATTAAGCACTTGAATTCTTCAACCGTAATCTCTGCCAATCTGAAATTGTCACAATGTCTATTCACTATAGATGCATATGTTAAGTAATCCTGATCGTCGGATTTAGAGACATTCATGCATAAACATCGCTTATGCCAAAGCGACATATTTGCTCCAAACAGCTCTTTTAGCAATTTCACTGTTTCCGAGAATTCCAATTCAGTTGTTTTTCTCGGTAGAATAAAATTTACAAATTTGCTATGTTCTGCTGTACCTAGCTTTCTTAGTAATAGACTGACTTTTCTTGAATTCGACCAGTTTTTCACAGTCTGTGTAGAAAATATCTTCATATCGTTTAAAGTACGCTTCAAACGTTTTTTCTTCGTCTGGCACATAGTTGAAAGTTTCCAGCGAATTAAATATGGTGTTATTAGAATATGAAGAATTTCCCTCATTTGCCTGAAAGTTGTTTAATTTCTCCAGTGTTAACTTTTGAATTTACAAAAATCTTTCATCTTGTTTTTCCTGATATTTTTGCAGTCTTTCATCTTGTTTTTCCTGATATTTTTGCAGCGCTATTTGTTGTTTTTGTTGTCTTTCATCTAGTTTCTCTTGATATTTATGCTGTGCTATCTGTTGTTCCCTTATTAATAAGGCAAACTGTTCCTGCTGGGATTTGAATAATTCGGATATGACTTTGGATAGTTCATCCATTTTTAGCTGATAGTGTTCATGCAACAAGGAATATACTTTTAATTTGTGTATCCACGAATATCATATAAGCTGACCAAAAAAATCGAAGCAACGTACGACTTTTTATATTTTATGTCTTGCTTTTACATTCACGCCCGTGCTAATCAACTTTGGTATTTTTTTTTTCGTGAACAGAGAGCGTCCGACTTTTTTTTTTTTTTTTTTATTTTCGACTTCTGTTCGCGTATTTCAATGACAACGTCTGATTTTCTTATCAGAGGTAATTCGTCACTATATTGTTGAACAATTAATTTAAAAAAAAATAATTTTTTAAAGTTTGTTACCTTTCAAAGTCGACACGGTTTATTTGTGCTCCTTTTAATCCATGCATGTTTTTGTAGTCGGCCAATTTTTCTTTTTAGAGGGTGTCTCCGTGTAGATAATTTTTTAATTTAAAATTACCGTTATTCGTTTACGACACCTTTCCAATTTTTCTGAGTGAACGTTCCTTTATGCTTAGTCGTCTTTTAACGAGTTTTACATATCCAGAAGTTTAGAATCCTTCGTCGTTATGTTAACGTTGGACTTTTAATTAATAGTTTTTTTTTTAGCCTGGGTTCTTCAAAGACTTGTCCCAATTGTTGAAAACTCTCACTATTTATTATTTCTTCTTTCCTTATGGTTCGTTCTACTTCTTTGCCATTGTTGAAACTTGGCGTATGGTTCGTTCTACTTTGTGGCCATTGTTGAAACTTGACGTATGGTTCGTTCTACTTCGTCGCCATTGTTGAAACTTGGCGTATGGTTCGTTCTACTTCGTCGCCATTGTTGAGTCTTGACTCAATGTTGAATCTCGCCTATTGCATGGAATAATAATGCAACACAAAATGTACTTAGAACAAGAATGTATTATAACAAGAAAGTGTACACAATAAGTACATATAGTATTTCTGTATATTTCTGGGAAGACGTTCCTGGAGAATGAGTTGACTAGTCGCAGTCGATCAGAGTCTCTAGTTGGATCTCGTGATTCCTTCTCCTCGTCTTCCGGTATCAACCATTATTTATATAGTTGGTAGTCACCTATGCAGATTAGGTGGATGCTACACAACAAATATATTGGCGTGGAAAATGTAAAATAGTAAACAATCCAGAATGCTGTAAATATTCAAAACTTTCAACAATTATTTGTGCCTCAACGGACCTTCGTTACCACATTTTTGATGTCAACGAATACTTTCATAATGATCGTTGTAGTAGAGACTTTGTAATCGCAGATACAACTCTAATAACGCCGTTGAACAATACTGGTGTGAGACGCCTTCGAATAACACTCGCAATAATAGTACTTGCTCGATAATACTCGCTCGAATAGTAACCCGTATAGTGATCCGAACAGAGAAATAGGGAGAGTGAATAGAGTAGAAATAGCAGCCCGTATAGTAATAGAGTATTGAATACAATTGCAGATCAATTATGCTCCAGGGGACTGTATATGCTTTACCTCTATGGTCACGTGATCTACATAATTCAATAATGGGATCACTGGTTATCTATGTCCAAATTTCAGATTTCGGCAGCGACATTTTATTCCTATATAATTAATTTTGTACTAAAGACATTTCCAGATGCAGTTAGAAGCTGGAAGCTTTCTGGAAAATTTGAACCGATCATTTAATCTTGTTTGCTCTGAGTATTTTTCCACATTCCAACACGTAATCTAGACTATACTTTGCAGCAAAGAAAATTATTGCTAATATAATAATAAATACATCCGCATATCAGTAAATAATAAATATAACACTACATCTCAATCTTTCGGATAACATTACACCCATCATTTTTTGACACTCTATCATGTATATTGCAGTTTTACAAACTCAAACTGGATACCGTAGGAGCTTAGTGAAAGCTATTAATAACCTCCTATTTTTGTGTTCCCTTGCCACAGAATGAACGAATATATATATATATATATATATATATATATATATATATATATATATATATATATATATATAAACAACTGAAAAGTTGCAAATTAAAAAAAATTGAATGTTTTCTTGTGAAAGTATTTATTTATATTTATATATATATATATATTTGATATTTCAGATCGGCCCCGAACTTTCTTCAGAAATAGCTGTTTTCAGAAGTTTGTTTACATTGAGTAGCGTCCGTCGCGAGACGCGGACGTCACGTGATATGGAATGCAACTGTGTTTGAATATTTCTAACGTAAATCTAACTGTAGTAATATTTTAGATGTTTTTTTTAAAACTTTAACTATATCTAACAAAAATGTTTGTTGAACTATTGAAATATTTATTAAGATTTAAAATAACAAAGTCTTTATTTAATCCTAGTTTATATGTATTTAATTTAAAAATCCAGTAGTTTTCTTTTTTTCTGCGTGTGTATGTGGCTTCTCATTATGCTATATATATATATATATATATATATATATATATATATATATATATATATATATATATATATATATATATGAGTTAAGAAAAACTACGTAATCCGTATAGGTAGTATTAAAGTTTTATTTTATTTTCTCTTAATATTCTCTAATTAGAATTGTGAGATTGGAGTTTTTATGGTTTTTTTTGTCATCTGGAGGTAGTTTCAGTTTAAATTGATAAATTAATTTAAATATATTACTCTTTAACTATCAAAATTGATAGTAAAATGTTAAAATTAAAAATATTTGTTTTGATATTAAAACACTTAAGTCATCACCTAACGTTAAACATTAACTGTGAAATTTAAGGAAAAATTTAAATAGATTTAAATATAAATATATGTAAAGATTTGAAAATATATGTGTAAGTATTCATATATGAATATACAAAGGTACCTGTCTATATTGATACATGTGTATGTGCCTATGTGTGTAATTGCACATGTAAATGAACGTATGTATATGTGAGATTTATATAAGTGTATGTGTGGTATATATATATGTATATGTTAAAACATAATCTTTAATATTGCCTTCAAATATTACCCCATCTTAATTGAAAACCTAAACTTTAAGTAAAAAAGATTACCCATCTAAAAATAGTCACAAATTACATCCATAAATTGGATTCAAACTGATAGAGATGTTACCATAACAATCATTTACAATATTAAAGGATTACTATCAGTAAACTGTTATATTTTAAATAAATTTATTTTAATGTACTTTCTATGAATGTGTTTTTAAATATACATTCTTTTTTACTTAAAGTTTAGGGTTTCAATTAAGATGGAAAATATTTGAAGGCAATAAATCCCTAAATTATTTGTAAAAGAGTTAAATATTTAAAGTGCTAGCAAACTTCAAATTAATTTCTTCGGTGATTTTAAAAAAATAAATTTGTATCAAACATTAAAATCTCTTTTATTTACATAAATTGCTAAAAATTACCACTCCTCCTCTCTTCGTAAAGCCTAATTACAGCTTCTTTCTCTTTAACTCCCCTTTCTTTCTTTCTTTTTTATTTTTATTTTTCTCTCTTCTCCCCGTTCCCTTTCAATATATTACTTCCGTTAAATTAACCGATTAAATAGGTCAATGTCTGGTTCCTCCTCCCCTAATACTAAGTATGATAGATAGAAATATAAAATAAACCCTCTCTAAACTCGATCATGTCTGTCACACCACCATCACTGATCTCTCTCTCTCTGTTAAATTACATAAACTTAATACTACCCGTCAAAAGTGTAAATGTTCATTTCATTTTTCTTTTCACCTATTGGAAGTGTAGTCTGATGATCCAGCGTCCTTTAAAAGGACTATGGTTAAATAAATTATTACATGGAGCCTTAAAGTGGTCTGTTTTTCTTTAAATTATATATATATATATATATATATATATATATATATATATATATATATATATATATATATATATATAAATGTATATTACATGAATCATTCAATGATATAAATGGCGAGAATATATCTTCGCAAACAAATTTATTAAGATACATTAACCCATGAACCTCTAGATGATTGTTATGATCCCTGTTTTTAATACATTCCAGTTGCATAAGGACTTTTTATACGAGTACTTTCGTCTGTTCATCATCAGGTATGGAAATTGATTTGTTTTTTACATCCAGGTAATAACGGGACAACGAAAGATAAGAAATATGTTTTTTTAGAAATGTGTTATTGTTAACGGTAAGAAATTTTGAAGCGTGCGGTCGCAACGTTGAGGTTGATTTATTTTTTTGAAAATTTAAGATTGTGCGTATTTTTTACTAATATCGTAATAGGTGAATACTTTTGTTCTAGTAGTTTGTTTTCAGTCGATGTGGCATGAACTAAATTGTTAAATACATAGAGGAATGTCGCTGTTATTATTCGAAGGTTGCACGTCGGATCAGTTCTTTTAAAATCAAGTATGTGTTGCAGTTCAAATGTAAAAGAACAAAGAGTAAAATTTGAACATTGAAAACATCAATTTAAACAGGGCCAGATAAAAAGTAGACCAATAAATATTTATTTATTATGCACTGTTACATTTGAAGATATATATATATATATATCTACTACAAAACTGTACATCGTGTTTCAACGTTAAAAAAACTCTACATATTGTTTCCACGTTAAAAAATTAAAATTAATTTTTAACTTTGAACCAAAAGGTACAGATTTGTAGTGGGTTTCTACATGTTCTAATGTAACAGTGCATTATATATATATATATATATATATATATATATATATATATATATATATATATATATATATATATATATATAGATATATATGAAACGTTATTAAAGTTGATACTTGTATTCAAATTATACGCCGCATTTTATTGTTACTTTAAACACTGTGCATTAGCTCCATCCGCCTCCATATAAAAGAAATCTTAATGAAGATCGTGTGCTTTGTAGCAGGAATTGAACAATCATCACCCTTTTTAAGAGAGACCACAGCTAGATATGGTGTGATTTACGCATCGGCTTTGAAGTGCATCAGAATATCAGAAAGATTACCTTTTAATTAAAGCACAATTTCTCACCAAATATTTTTCTCGAAAGTCCATCTCAGCTGTTTCTCATCTGAAACATAAATAATGTCTAAAGAAAGAGATTTTTATTTTTAATCTGACTAGTTTTTATTACATTAATGTTAAGTTATTATATTGCATAAACATATTTTTAAAAAAGACGCCCCATTTTATGTTTACTTTAAACATATGCCTGTGTATTTTATTTAGTCAACGGTTATGAGGATTGAAATTATTAGGATACATACAAATAAAGGAAGCTGTTCATAGATCATTTCCTTTTTATATGTTTAGGTCTTCTTAATGTTTATTCCCTTAATTATTTTAATCTCATCAGAGTTCATCATATCTGAATTTTGCATAATTTCTATACTCTTTTTATACTTATATGTATGTTTGTAGGTGCGTATTTTTGTGTGGATATAAACACAGATAGGTTTATATATGTGTGTGTATGTGTGTGTGGGTATATATATATATATATATATATATATATATATATATATATATATATAGAGAGAGAGAGAGAGAGAGAGAGAGAGAGAGAGAGAGTGGCAAGGTCAATTGATTTGTTTTTGTTGTTCAATGAAGACATTTGTTTTTAAGATCAAAAGATGAAGACCTACTACCTTTTGTTTGAACCTATTCATTTTTCAAATGCGTAAAACTATTTGAACACGTGACTGACAGGTGTTTCTTGTTGCTGAGGTATTGCCTTTTAGATTGGCTGTTTAAACACTAATGACTATTCTTTGTTTTAGACTTGGGTGACGACTGTAAACACTGTAATTCTTGTTAAAAAGGATAAACCAATACGAAAACGAGAGCGCTGCCTGTGGGCGAAAAGCAAGACAATTCAAGCTGTGTCAAGAAGGAAAATCGACCAGAACTATTGGACAAATATTTGGGCATAGCCAGCACAACAAATTGAATTGTGCTGAAAAAGAATGAAACTATTTGTGTACTGAGCAACAGAGAAACAACAGGTCACCCAAGGAAAACAAAAGTAGTTGGTAACAAAACCATTGTTAGAGCTGTGAGGAAAAATAACAGAACTGCAGTCAGTGACATCATCAACATCCTCCAGCGAGCAGGGGTGAAAGTTTTACAATACCCCGTTCGAAGAAGACATCGAGAGCTGAAATAACGAGGTCATACGAGAGGATGCAAACCATTCAACTGCAGTAAAACAGGTACGGCCAGATTGGAATCTACAAGGTAGTACAGATATGAGCAGGAAAAGTTCTGGAAGGATGTTATTTATTGATGACTTAACACATGATGCTAACAGAAGAATGAATTCAGCATTCTACAGAAATATTTTGTCTGCAAATCTACAGAGAAATGTATCCAAAATAAATGCGGGAATTTTATAATGCAGCAGGACAATAACACAAAACATACTGCCAACACAAGTAAGGACACCATCAGACGGGAAAAAAGTGCAAAGTTTTATATTGGCCAAGTTAATCAGCAAACCAAAACACAATAATAATGCATTTCATCTATTGAAGAGTAGACTGAAGGAAGAAAAGAGCAAATAAGAGCTGAAAGAGGCTGAGATAAATGTCTGGAAAATCATCGCAAATTAAGAATGCAACAATTTTGTGACGTAAATTGGTCGCAGGCGTGATATGCTTATGGCTAGAAAGTGTTATACAACCAAATATAAAATGTTATTTACTTTAAGACTATCACTTCCTTTACTTTTGCTCACCTAAAAGTGATAAAAATTATGTTGTGTCCTAAGAAGTTTAACACATGTAAATGTAAATACTAGCTGAAATTCTAAAGCCTTGTGTAATATTCATCTTTTCATCTTCGGTAAACAACAAAAAACAAAGGAATTGGTCTTGTCGTTCCACGAATTTTGGACTATTATATATATACTAGAAGTATGACCCGGCGTTGCTCGTGCTTGTTTCAAAAATCGTACGACTCATACAGCAATTGCTATCACTTGACTTAAAATATTTTTGCCCTTCCTTGCCTTTAAAAGAGTGCATTTTTTCCGTGCTGATGTTGTTACATGCCTTACTTCTTGACTATCTCACACTGCGAATTTTTTCTTAGCTATATACGAAACATTAAATCTGTTACGAAAAAAGAACTAATCAAAATGAACACAAAACGATTAGCTTTAAGAAATGATTCGTAACTGGAAAAACCTAATGAAATAAGAATCTTAACAACAAATACTTTTTCACACCGAACCCAGAATCAACGTTGAGTTTAAGCAAGCGAATGAGCCAATTGGTGTAAAGTGACATGCAGATTTAAATTTGTGACGAATGCAGCTATCGATTTTTTTTTGCATGCTAGCATGCTAGTTAACATTCGTGTCAGTCAGCTGTTGGCTCTCCCGCTGGGCAATAGAATCTTCCTGCCTATTCGAGGCATTCAGCTATAGGCTCTCACTCTGGCCAGTAGAAAATGGCCGCAAACTACATGAAAACTGCAGTAGAAGCATGAAAAGTCGATTATATCCATAGTCGATCGGAGTTGGGAAATGCAAAGTCGGTCTTCTCCTTCCCACTAACTTGCAGCATGTGCATGTAAATTTTGATGCAAATCCGTCGAAAATTGCTGCCGTGCATTCGTTACACATACACATCCTGTCTTATATATATATATATATATATATATATATATATATATATATATATATATATATATATATATATATATATATATGTATGCATGTATATGTGTGTGTGAAAATGAGCTAAATAAAGACATATGAGTATCTATATATGCATGTCATTACGTAAACATACAGATGGGCAAATAATTTTTTATATAATATTTGGTGTAGATAAAACAGTGCATAATGTAGTTAAGCAGAGCTATAAATTATGAAAGACATTGTAACATTCAGTACCTGATAAACACAAATTACATGATACTCTGATTAGTACTACAAACATATGTATATGTTTAATAATACATATATATATATATATATACATATTTTTTATTTTTAAAATTTGGTAATTGAATTTAAATTTAAATGTATTACCCTTTAATAATCTTTATTGATGATAAAATATGTAAATTTTTGATAATTGAATACTAAAGTCATCACGTAATATTTTTTAGAGAATTTCTTTTAGAGAATTCTATGTACACACCTATATATATGTGTGTAAGTATGCGTAAACATTTAAAGAGATATATGTAGGTATTAATACATGAAATTGCCCGTGTATATCGGTACATGTGTACCTGTATGAGTGACTGCACATGTAAACGAACGTATGTATATGTGAAATTTGCATGGAGGTGTTTACAATATATGATAGAGCAAGATATCTAATATTACCTTCAAATATCACTCAATATTAACTTAAAAACTAAATTTTAAGTAAGAGAAATTACCAATCTAAAAATAGACGCTAATTAAACTCATGAATAAAATTCAAACTGATAGAGATATCACCTTAATAATCAATTACAACTAGAAGTAAACTTATATTTGAAAATAAAATCTTAGTGTTTTAATGTAAATTCTATGAATATTTTTCTAATCAACTATTTCATATTAAATCCCCAAAATTTTTGTAATAAATTAAAAAAAAAACTTTAACATACATATAATTAAATTCCTTATAGACTGTTTAAACATTCAAACATATATCAAACATTATAATATTTATGAACTCTCAAAATAAAGCTAAACAACAGCGCCTATTTCGGGCCTTTCATTCCAGAGAAAGTTAATGACACTTTCTCTCATGACTTCTTTCTCTCTTTTTCTCTTTATGCCTTTTTCTCCTCCCCCTTCCATATCAATATATAACTTCCGTTAAGTTAACCGATTTATATGTCAATGTCTGGATTTCCTCAAACAATTTAAAATTGAAAGAATAGAAATGTTACATCTAACTCAATAATGTCTCTCTCCCCACTCACTTCGTTAAATTACATATACTTAGTACTGCCTGTCAAAAATGTATAAATTTCTTTTCATTTTTCCTTTCAGCCTTTGGAAGTAAAATCTGATGATCTGCGGTCCTTTAAAAGGGCTGTGGTGAAAAACCGTAATACTCCACAGCACGATCCGGGTTTCGAACTTACGCTCACATCAAGTGGAATAGTGAATAATAATTTTCGCGTTATATATTACACGTATAAATAGGAAATGTGGGGTGACGTAAAAAATAAAAAGTGTCAGTTGGTAATTTGTGTCGTGACAGTTAATGCTGCTGGTTTTTTTTTTATAATTATTTCCTCTGTATATTCGTTTTTCTCAGTCATGAATTTTTAAACACTTGGAAGAACCGAAAGCGAGATAAAGAAAAAAAAATATACGTGTAATATTTAGCTCCAAGTGATCTTTTTTTGAATTTCACACTCTTCCAGTTCTTTCAAATTTTTCCTCGACTATACCCTTCTGATATTTTTATTTTTATATTCTTTGTGGCGATTAATTTAGCTACATCAGCAGGCTTGAATAGTGGTGCAAATTAATTATTTACCAGTAACCACCTGATGAGACTTCAAGGGTGAAACCCGCGTAGTGTTGTATGTGATTTAAAAAAGAAACTTTTGTCACCCACAACACACACACACACACACACACACATATATATATATATATATATATATATATATATATATATATATATATATATATATATATATATATATATATATGAGCTGGAAAGTTCATCATCTGACTATGAAGGATAGATGTTAAAACTATGATAGATGGATTAATTAAAAAAAACATATTAATAACCACATTGTGTCTTTCCATCTCAACTGACATCTGATTGTTCCAATTAGACTGTTCAAAGAAGACTGTTCATCTTGTTCAAAAATATCAACAGCACATAGTGGCATTATCACTGCGATACTGGTTCCAGCAATCCTGATGAAACAAAACACCTTTCATCAGTTTTTCCAGGGGAATATTCTTGATAGTATTTTGTATCTGCCTCAGGAGGTTGGCATAATACTCTCCATTGGTGATGTGGTACTTTGAAGATAGTCAATAAATACAATGTCTTTTTCATCCCAAAAATCTGAGTCACCAACATTCCCCGCAGATGAAAGAGCTTGGTCTTCTTTGGAGAAGATGAGGAGAGGTGTTTCCACTGCATGTAATGTCTGTTTGTCTCTGGCTCATACTGATAATCTCAACACTCATCCTGGGTTAAGAAACGTTCAAGGAAAGCGGCTGGATCTTTCTCAGTCATCGTCAGTTTTTCCCGTGAAGGGATCAGCCTGGTGCGTTTTCGATCAGATATCAGAAGGCATTGCACCCACCTAGCATAAACCTTTGTCATGACCTTATCTTTGTGTAGAATATTCTCAGATTTCTTATAGAATGTGCTAATTGTATTGAATATCCGATTTATACTCAATCGCCTGTTTCCCATTAACATGAGATGGACTAGATTGATTTTATCCTCGTTGGTAGCAGTTTTATGACATCCAAACTACTTGCCTTTTGCCATACATAACGTGCGTCTTTTTCTTACATTATAATAATTAGAGCCATAAATTTGTATCCATAACAAATTTAAACTAACCTCACCGATAATTTTGTCATAACACGTAAAATCAATGATTATTTTAATAAAATAGCACTGTATGTGCTGGTTATTTCATATGTGATAAAATATTTATAAATATATATTCCTTCATTGCTATTACTTCGTTTATAATAGATATATATTTTCTAAGCTCAGAGCTAGGACAAGGCTTATAGTATAGAGCGCTCAGCGATGATTGAACTCACTACTCAGTCTAAACTGACCTAGCGAGACAAGGTTGTGGACGATTTACACCACGTCGAAATGCCATGGCTTAATTTTATACTGTTCGCGTATTTCATTCGCCTAGCATACCATAAATATGTTTATGTCTATAGTTCTGAAACGCCTCGCTATCTAATTTGCATTTCCAGCAACGATGCAGTCCACATGCCGTTACGGGTAATTCAGACTGCTAATTAAATCAAGTGTGGCAATTATAAAGCAGATAATAGCTATCTTCTCGCTGAAAATATCGCCGTGGAATATTAATGACTCGTTCAATTTTAAAAGTTCGTGACAAGTTCTAATTACTGTGTCTCTTATAAAATTAACAAAAACAAATGCTGTGTCACATTCAATAGACTTCTATAAAACTGCTGTGATTTTTAAGAAAATCATTTAAATGCGAATTTCTACCATAAATCATGTTGTCCGATGAATTTTGGAAGCAATTCAAGTTGGCTACTATGTGAACATTACAGTTCAGCATTTAAATAATGTGATGCTTCAGTTATAGCCTAATCTATTCGACGAATAGCGTATTTTTAGCATTATTAAACTAAACGCCGCGTATCATTCCTATTGTTGGGATTCATACTATGCATTGTGTTTTCTCAAATACTTCCAGAAATCCTCTGTATATTAAATGTAAATGAATAAAGATATACTTCATAATATGCTTTCTGGGAATTAATCCTCTTTTTAACTTAAAATTCTGAAACTTTATTTCATTGAAATATTTAAGAGATATTTAAGAGATAATGGCAACATATGTCTTCAAATTTAATGACATTAGTACATCAAATATATTAATGATTTAGCTATTTTGTTTAATGTTCGGTAACTCTTCGCTGGCAAACTGCAATCGAGGCAGTAATGTAAAAAAAAAAAACAATTCATATTCTTCTAGGAAAAAGTACGTTCTATTTGGGCTGATTCTTCATAAGAACTACTGCTTTCAGAGACAAACTTTTGGAAAGATGTTTTACCTATCGCTACACAGTTGACCTCTTCAAATGTAACATTAACCTTTATCTTTCTTGCATAATAATTAAAAGAAGAGAAATAGATTTTACAAATCTCATCCCGTATTATTTTCCTGTACAAAATTGTTTTTGTTAAGGGGTTTCCCCTTTTCAAACAAAATGGACTCAACTGAGCTATACATATACTACTACCAGTGAATACCCGGACAGTAGTATGAGAGTAGTATTAGAGGAGGGTAGCACAAGAGTCACCGTCACGAACACCTAGACTCAGTAAGGAGTCATACTGCGATACTTCAATACCAAGACTGTATATATATTATTACTACTAACCCGCATTCCTGGATCTACTAACACGTATTACCAGTCTGTATTATTACGTTAATACATTTATTTTCCTTATCTATTCCTGGCGTTTGTTATTCATTGATATCGGATTCGTCCCGGAATCCACAACAAATTGGCGACGAGTATATCGAACTCAGACTGGAAAGAAAGAAAAAAGAAAAATACCCCTCGTCGACAACAAATTGGCGACGAGGAATTCGAACTCACACCGGAAGAAGAAAAAAAAATCTCCCTCGTTGTCCACAACAAATTGGCGAGGAGTATATCGAACTCACACGGGAAAGAAAAAAAATTCGCCTCGTCGGCAACAAATTGGCGATTTACGAGGATTAAACTGATTATGAAGAAATGATACTAAAACTAATATCTTGCAAGGATTAATTTCAAGTATTATTAATAACCGTATTGTGTCTTTCAATCTAAATTGATAGCTGACTGTTCTGAGTAGACCTTTAACCTTGCTAAAAAATGTCAGTATCATTTCTGCTGCACTGGTTGCCACTGTTCTGATGACACATAACATATTTCATCAGCTTGTACAGGCATATACATAAATACATGTATATATGAATATGTGTGTATGAGTATACATATAAAAACACCTCTATCCATGTGTATATATATATATATATATACACAGTTATATATCGATGGGCCTCTGTACATGTATTTAAATGTTTGCTGAAAAGATGAAAGTCTCCAGTATATGTATATGCGTGGTTCTATGTGTTTTTTTTATGTAAACCTGTGTACAAGTTTGTGTACCTCTTTAATTTATAGATACTCACTTATCCTCAGATTCCACAAGACATTTCGCTCGCAGACACCTTTGTTTATTTTACTTTTAATTTTAACCGAGGGAAACAAATAAAGCATACGTTTATCCGGCGAAAAATGTCTTTAATAAAAATTTCCGGTCTGTTTTATCGTATACCTAAACACACACAAACTCACACACGCGCGCCCTTGTGCGTATGTGTGTGTGATTAAAATACAATAATTATTTTACTTACATATGCATCTACATAGACACGCGTAAACTTGCAAATATTTTCATGGAAAATGAATCATTATTTTAGCATCTGTTTTATTGTTTTGTTTTTATGTTGATTCATTCCTATTTGATTGAAGAAACATTACTTCTGAATAAAACATTTAAAAAAGTTAAAAATAAGATAAAACTACAGGGAACCGGGAACAAATCAAATTTGAACCAACATATTACATAAAATCCAAGAAATGTCGATCGTTATAATGGGGCCACAACGAATACTTAAAAATTGTCTGAATTTAATTTAATTTACAAGGGAAATGGGGTCTTCCTCACTTTCTAATAAAAAAATAGAAAACAATGACTTTTCTGAATCTGCCAGTATCTATGTTTATGTGTTCAGGTTAATAAAACGAGAACGGAACGAAATTATATTTGTTCTTTTATTTAAATATTCCTAGCAAATCTATCAATGAATCTGAACTCCGTATTTCCACGTTACAAACCTAATATTGTTACGATTGTCTCTTAAAATAAGCAGATGATTAAATGTTATTCACTGTTTTTGCTTAAGTATACTATAAATATGAAAACATATCGACGCACAAAAATATGAAATGAAAATATAAATGAATACATTGCATTTTATAGAATACTCCATTACTTTATACACACTATATATTAATTTTGTTTATATAAATTTCTTCTTCCAACGGAATTTATCTATGAATTTACAGTGCTTATAAAATGGTCGGATACTCGATTTCAAGCATACTCGTGTGCAACGGCGATTTAAAAATACTTGGTGAAACAATTACTGCGGGATTTTTTTTTTCGTTCAACAGCAGCCGTAGAATCCACCAAAGTTTTATTCTGCAAATATGATGAGCGAATCTTAGTTGCACTTCCGGGGAGAGTACGCTGAAATCCTCGTTCACGATGACTTGTGACTTCAAGCGAACAAAATTATCGACAACATACTTACAGTTCCGTCTACATGTATATATATATATATATATATATATATATTTATATATATACACATTTATACACACACACACACACACACATATATATATATATATATATATATATATATATATATATATATATATATATATATGTGTGTGTGTGTGTGTGTGTGTATAAATGTGTATATATATAAATATATATAAATATATATATATATATGCATATGTGTATATATATATATATATATATATATATATATATATATATATATATTCACGTAAAATAAATAGTTGTCATTAATGATAAAATTATGGGTGAGCTGGTAGAAAAAAACATTATTCTGAAATGGAATGTAGAATCAAAATTCTGGCGGAGGACATTTCGTACAATTTGCAATATATAGTTTTGGAAAACACATTAATCAATGTGTTAAATAGAGGTTTATACTGACCTCTTTACCCATTATAAACAATGAGCCGGAATTCCTTAAATATCTGAAGATGGATGGGATCCGTTCACTTGTCTTGACCTAGCTACACCATTATTGCTACAGCTGCAAAATATGCGATGCCTAATACGTTACAAGGATCGTGATCGAAATGCAGATAGAGGCCAATGTTTATTACTTCGTTACATTTTCATAGAATTCCAATTTCCAAATAGAATTCTTGTCATTTACTTTAATATTTATATATTAACATTATAAATCAGATTAATAAATGAACGTATAAGAAATAAGCGAAATAATATTAGCATTTTTATCCTTAACTATTAATATTCTATTATAAATAATTGCAAAACTTTTGTTGTAGCATATCTACGGACGATAATGTATATGTCCCCATTCACGTAAATACTGTATGTTGGTCTGAAGTTGCAGATTTTTCTCCAGCTGTGCTGGTCTAACTCTCAGACTCCGGGCGGAAAGGATCCACAGGCGAGGCTCTGTCGAAGAGCAAATTATTAGATATTTCATACGGGGTCTAGGGGGAATTTTGGCCGAGAATACGGGTTCGGACACCCCACAATAAATTCGGCCTTCTGCCACATCTGACCGCGTGCGTCGGTTGGTAGATATCCTGCATTTGGAGATTCATTATGGAATTCACTTGATTCACTTCTAGCAGTTGACAACTTATTCTAGGCGCCGCTAGCTAATCTTATATGTGTTGTTCTTGTCCTAATTGTTACCGTTCATTACCAACCTTCGCTTGATTATTCTATTCCGTGACCTTTCCTAGGGGAAACAAGTATATAACTCATTTTACCAGTATTTAGTTAAAATTTTTGCATGTAATCACCGCTAATAGAAACATGTAAGACATTCCTTACGGCTAAAATGCTTTCAAATACTTTCTAAGCAGAATCATTCCAAGCCTTTTAGATATGTTCACTTTATTAACTGCAATTTCGGTTCATGCGATATTTCATTAATTATATTTAAGGAAAGCTTTTCAACGATTTATTTCATCATTCACTTTTTTTTTTCTATATTTCGAGATAATTTTCAGGCTGTTGATGTGGGAAATGACTTGCATACTAAGTCAATTATGAAGAATATATTATAAAAGGTTTTTCAAATGAATTCATGGATGCGTTATCAAATACATTAATTTCAAGTAAATTTACCTTATTGAATTAATGACCAGTTTTTCTAAAGATATATTCTCATGGAATCCAGCATTTGCTGCGAAACTCCATCTTTTGTGAGAAAAACATGACGACCATTATATTTAATATAACATGTTTTCATTGCCACGTTGCACACTGAAAAACTGATGAAAAACGAATGACCATCATCGTATATATATATATATATATATATATATATATATATATATATATATATATATATATATATATATATATATATATATATATATATATGCATGGGTGTAGTTATTTTTATATATTTAGAGTTATAATGGAAGGACAGAAAATATTTTTATTTTTTATTACCTTTTAATCTTACTTTCTCTTTAAATAATTTCTGATTAGACTTAACATTGGAAATTTTACTCATAAGATAAGATGGAGATAATCTCAATTTAAATCGCTCACTTAGATTTAAATTAAAATATGTTACTCCTTAAACATTAGTCATGATGTTGAAAATATTAAAATTCAAAATATTCTTTGAAGTTTTAACATTTAATTCACCACCTAACGTTAACTTTAAAATTTAAGTTAAAATTTAAACATGTACAAATATGGAGGTGTGTGAAGATATGTAAATATATATGTAAGTATTTGTATATATACCGGTGTGTATCGATAAATGTGTATGTGCTTATATGTGTAATTGCACATGTACATGAATGTGTAGCGGTTGCTATGCTTTTCCACGCCCACATTTTAATCGTCTGCGATACAACCTTTCTATAGGACAATTTAATACAACCTTTCTATAGGACAATTTAGCCATCGCAGTCGTTTCTTTGAATCCTTCGATTTTGAGCTTGCTTGCCTGTTTGTTAATACGAATGTAGTGATTAGTTAATATTTAAACAATCACATATTTTTAAATCATAGCAACCTTTCCTGAGGATGTAGACTTGATGAAAATGGCTGAAGTAGCCGACAAATTCAACGAAGATAAAGCCCTCAATACTATGCACATCCCCGAATAACACCCCACCACCGTCGATGACATAATAAGCAAGCTGCATCAACAAATAAACAAGTTGTTGATTCAGCTCTATTGTCTGAGCATAGAACGTTCGCCCACAGCTCACAACTTATACAAGTCACGGCGACGTTCCAGATCTAACTCGGAAGAAGGGAGGACATATACTACCTGTTGGTATCACCGCAATTTCGGGCCGGCTGCTAGTTGCTGTACTAAGCCATGTCAGTTCAAACCTCAGCTGGCATCTAATAAACCATCAGGCGGAAAACGCCAGCCCCAACAGCGCATGAAGACAGCATCTGCTGTTGGGGGGGGGGGCAGAATCAACCGTCTCTTTTATGTTCGAGACAGTAATTCAGATGAATTATTTTTGGTCGACACTGACGCTCATGTCAGCGTAATTCTGCCCAGACCAGGTTTTTCTACGGAGAAATCTTCATACACTCTACGAGCAGCAAACGGTTCTCAAATCCAAACCAACCAACTTTCCCGTATACTATCGGTTGTAATTACTACGGGAGGTTTCGACACCGACCTCGACCTAAGTGCCCGCTATCTCATTCCAAACGTCGACAAAACCGGAACGTCTGCACCTCGACTCCAACCGTCGACGCGACCAATCCAATCATCATCATCATTGCACTCAGCAGATTTCTGCAACACCAGATCACCAAGTTACAAAGAAAGGGAGGAGGGTCCACTGTCCTTCCAATTCCAAGCACTATTGGACATATTAAAAAATGTCTTCTTTTTTTTTTTTCTTCTGCTGTGGGTTACTTGTAGCGGTTGCTATGATTTTCCACGCCCACATTTTATTCGTCTGCGATTGGCTAATAAATCAATACTACCTTTCTATAGGACAATTTAGCCATCGCAGTCGTTTCTTTGAATCTTTCGGTTTTGAGCTTGCTTGCCAGGTTCGTTAGTACGAATGTAGTGATTGGTTAATTTTTAACCAATCACATATTTTTAACGCAGGATTCACTTTTCCCGCTCTTCTGTGGAAGCCTACCTTTTTTCATTAAAAGAGGCGACTTTTTCACAAGTCGTCAGTAGGATCCAGTAAATTTCGTCTGTCTACACAAATCCACGATCTTACTCATAACATTTCAAACGCACACACACCGAATTTTGTAATACAAACTTACATTTCTCTCTCTGTACTTAGCCAAGCTCAACCAACCAGGACTCTGTTAATTTCGGCCCATTCTATGACACAATACATTTTTGATCAATTGTATTCTTGTGTTATCTATTCTGACAAACAGTCCTTTGTCCTAATATTGCTTCCTGAACATTTTTCTCTCAGGAAAACTTTCTTCGAACAAACAATTTCAAATCAAAATACAGTTAAAGGGGAACAACTTATTTCCCTTAATCTATACATTGCATTGCATGTTTGTTTTTGTATGTTATTTCAATATATACTTGTTGATTCACATTTGGAGTTTTGTTGTTTACTTGAATCCTGTACGTTGAAAGTATAATAATATAAATAGTAGTGGTCCATCTACCTACTGGGCCATAACAAATGTATGTGTATGTGATTATTACGTAAATATGTATGTGGTGTTTTTTACTATTTCCTTCAAATCTTACTCCATCTTGATTTGAAACCTAAACTTTAATTAAGAAATATTACCCATCTAAAAAGAGCTGAAAATTAAATTCTTGAATTAGACTCTAACCGATAAAGATTTTACGTTAACAGTCATTCACAATATTAAAATATTACTATTAGTAAATTATTATATTTTTTATTATTGTTGTTTATTAATATAGTATTCAACTTATATTAAATCCCTAATTTAATTGTGGAGAAGTTGAATATTTAATTTGCTAACAATCATCAAATCTATTTTCTTTGTCGAGTTTTTAAACATTTAAATTACTATCAAACGTTAAAATCTGCTTTGTCTTAATTGCTAAAGCTGTACCACCCCTCTTCTTCCTCCAAAAACCCTACGTACATCTCTTATCCCTTTCACCCTCCACCATATTGACTTTTTCCCCTTTTTTCTCATTTTCCTTTTCCAATATCATTTCCGTTGAGTTGACCGATTAAATAGGTCAATGTCTGATTTTTACCTCCTCCTTCTTCAAAATTAAGTGTTATAAAAAGAATTATAAAAATGAATTTTTAACCCCACCCATCCCGCTCTAAACTCGACCATGTCTCTCATACCATCCCTCACCACCCTCTATGTCAACATATATAAGGTTATGACTGCCCGTCAAAGGTGTAAATTTCAATTTCACTTTTCGTTTCACCCTTTAAAAGTGAAGTCTGAGGATCGAGAGAAGGATAAAATTCTCTGGTGAAAAAAATTATTACAGTAGAGCCTTAAAGTGGTGTTTTTCTTTAAATTTATATATATATATATATATATATATATATATATATATATATATATATATATATATATATATATATATATATTATTTAGGCTGTTACATGAGTCTGTCATGCTCATATTTCTAAACAAAATATCTGTTGGCATCGTGAGATAGATTTATGGCGATTTTCATTCTACTTATAATGTGTCGGGCACGAAGCGATGCAAAACCAAAGCTCGTCACCTGATGGTGGCATTTCTATATTTCGGTTTTATGATGGCGCATAAGATAAATTATATACGTGAAACATCTATAATAGTGGATTTTTGTTACTTTGTAAGCAATATATTAAGAAATTGGATGATTTCGTAAGAAACCAAGAAAAGTGTGCTGAGATGTTACATAATTATATAATATCTATCCCTCTTTAAGGCCGTGAATGCTGAATAAAATGACAAAATCAAGTCAAAGTTGAAGAAGGGATCGGAGGCCACGAAGCTGTAAGTCTGCAGATGGATGCTGCGAAATTAATCTACTGAATATGGTTATTTTCTAAGCGTAGCCGAAAGTCTGGAGCACCTAGTGAGGATCGAACTAATTTTTCAGTCGTAACTCATTTAGCAAGTTAAGCTTGCTAACCAAAACATCATGCCGAGGTGACCAAATCTACTGAATATATAAATAAAGCGAAAGATTTAAGGTTAATGGATACAAAAAGGGTACTTATACAGAGAATAAGAAAGACACAGTTGAAATCTCTGGGGCAAATAATGAGGGCTTGGAGAATATGACACTCACATTATATTTTTAAGTTAAGGATGCCAGATGGAAAAACCATATAACGTACATAGAAAGCTTATGTAAATTGATGTAGGGAAAGCGATAGTGAGAAGATGAGATTTAATAGAATCTACAAAGTATGTCGTGGAAAACGATGAAATGACGATTTGCAAACAGGAATAAATGGCTAAATGTACTTATTGTTATTGTTGAATTGTCAGTAAAATTTCCATACCAAATTGACACTCATATCAATAAATATTTATTTCATTTCAAATAATCAAATGAAGTTCGACCAAATCTTAGTAGGCCAGTAAAAATGATTTTCTTTTTTATTTTTACAGTTAAAATATAACAGACAATAATAAAAATAAAGTTTTTTTTAATATGAATTACTTTGAAAAAACAAACAAAAATAATAACAGACATCAATATTCGAACGCAATGCTATTAGTATCGCCTATAAGCTACTATGCTAATTGTTTTATAAGAAAACACGTGACCGAAAAATAATATTATTTTCAAAACATTTTTCCTTATTTGTTACGCATCATTTATACAGTTAATATTATGTGTAATGTTTAAAAATATTTGAAAGTTTATGTTACATCTTTTATTATTGAGACCTGTAACACGATCCTGTCTTCTCTTTATACGAAATACCGGGAGGAGGTAAGCGGCAATAAAAGATTTCGCGATTATTGATTCTAAACGAGAATTAGTTTAAAGCGGTTGGAGCCAGTGTATTTATTCGCTGCAATTTCAAATGAATGTCGTTTGCGTGCTTTCATTTAGAAAGTACAATAATATTTAAAATTTCACACGAGCGCAAATGTGATTTTTACGAGTTATAAAATAAACTGTTTCAATGTATAAGAAAAGTACTTAAACAGGAAGAGGAGATTAAATACAGAAAATAATGCAAACAGTGTGTCTTCTATATTTTGAAAAGTGTATTATTAGTAACATATGAATTTATGAAGAAGATTATTATTAATATCATTGCAACTAGGTTGATACAAAAGTAATCAAAGAATTATCTGTCTATCCCTGTTGGACCGTGGGTAAACAATTGTAATACTTTTTTATATCTACCGTGAAACAACATATTAGTGATTTTTGAATTTTAACTCATGAGCTCAGGCAGAAGTGGAAAATTTTTCTTGAGCGTAGGGCTCACCAGGTTAAACAATATTACTAGTTTTATGCAACAACTGAGTGATTAATTTTCCTGGGATAAACTAATTAATTTACTTTAAGGCAGATACTTACAAATTATTTCATGGTCTGAAATTCATAGGCTTACTTTATTCTTATTTTTGTCATATACTAGAATATTTGAATCAGCAGCATATCATGGTTGTTATGCTTACAAAATTATATTCCTTTTACCCTCTAGGCTCTTTCATGTGTCGTACTCGTTAACCTGCAGCAGCCTGGAGGTTACAGTAACCGAAACGTTGGATGTATAAAGAATGCAAAAGAAAAAAAAATCATATTGATCTAAGAAGTAAAATGTGTAATCCTAAAATTATTTATATAAAATATTTCGAAATATATATAGATTCTTAGTTTCGTAATTGAATATCAAAATATTAATCTTGATTTTTGTTATCTTCTACCACTTTCGGTTAATATGACTATTCCATCTTTAATTAACTATACTAATATTTTCCATAATTTTTTAAAGAAATATTTCGATATCTAGATTACAATAGATTAGTATCTTAAACATCTATGATTAGAATTTCAACCATACGGAATGGCCGATAATGCATAATATGTGTAAATGCTTGGCAGAACAGGGATTAGAATTGATAACAAAAGGGCAAATCCTACTAAGAGCTACAAAGGAAAATACATTGTGGAGAGCAAGTATCGTCCATGTCATGAACTTAGGCGAAAAATAGATGAAAAGGAACCTGACAACATTCTGATGATCCTATTTTAGAAATCTAAAATGAGTCAGATACACTAATCCATGAATTGATGGGATTGGTTTTCTCCTCCTCCTGGATTTGATCCCATTTCAAATTATTCGCTAACATTTCGACTAACGGCAAGAACTTTGCTCCAGGTTAAATCACGTCTCTGGTGTCAACAGGTTCGAATGTAGGCGTCTTTCCAGCTACTTAAATCCACGTGAGTGACGCTGATTTACATATAAAGAAAATCAGTTTCATATTCGGCCTCACTTTGAGGTTATGCTTCGTATATGATTCCATTGGACCAACGATCCAGTTAATCGCTGAAAACTTACGAAGCAGCAAACTTACTGAATCACGTATCCTGTGATCACAAAATCATCTCTTTCAGATAGGCGTATAGAGAAAGCGAAAGAAACCGAGTGTGGATTTGAATATTAATTCAAAACCTTCCTTCAGTTCGGAGAGAATAAAATTGCGCCGTTTCCAAACGCAGACAAATTTCAAAGAACTGATTTTAATGTACAACAGAATGAACTGAATCATATATTGGACATCCGCCTAGGGAACAACTCTCTGTAAAATCCCATCGGAATATACAGAAGAATATATGTTATGATGCTGCCTACAGTAAAGTTATAAGTCGGCAAACGTAAACTCCAGAACGATTTGTGATATTTACTAATATATTGGCTATATTCGACAACATTGCTGCACACTAACTTCTCAGAAATGTCGGACAGTCTTGTGATGACAATCTTGCATGCAACTGAGCAATTACAATTATATATGAAACATTATATTGCGAATTTCCAATTATATACGAACAATTAGATCAGGACTGAAAACGAAGTATTTTACTCCAACTGAGATGAATTGCAAAACATAAGAGACAATTTCCCTGGAGGATGAATGACTTCAATTACATTCTAAATCTGAATAAAAAAAGACTGTACCTATTTACATGAATAAGATATAAGAAGCAAAAGACATAGTTTCGCTCTTTCTGTCACACGCATTCAAACACATTAATAATGTTTGATAGATTTAAAAATAATAATTGCAAAGCGTTAACTGCACAAGTCGGGAAGTTGTGGAGCGCTTTGTTCGTCTACATCTTGAATGGATACGACACACAGAAGAAGGAGAGAAGAATAGTGATGAGGTTAGATATTCAGTTAAGTGAAAGAGAAATAAATTCTTTTATGGAGTAGTTGAAAGTGATCGAGAAAATAAGGGAATAAAAATTTATAATCAATTTCCAATAATAGACGGTAAGTATGCAACATGTATGTGACGATTAATTAAAGAACAGTTAATTTTGTAGATCGTTTTACCATGGTCATCTTATTTTAATTATTAGTTTAAAATCTATACCCCATATAGATAGATAGATAGATGGATAGATAGATAGATAGATGATAATATTATTTGGTAATCTGTATGGATAATTATAAAGAAGATATAGTTCCAGAGAGAGCTCAGTGTATGAGAAGAGCAAATGTTAATTATGAAATCGGAGACTTTACAAACCCATGGTAATATTTTATTTCGTGAAACCGATACTTCAGTTTCATCTCCTCAGACCAAAATTAGTTTCAACAATTTTCATGGATTTAAAATTTTACCAGGCAAGAGCAAAACATTAAAACAAAAAATATGTTTTAAAATATAGTTTCAAAATGGGGGAAGAGAAAAAGAAAGAAAAAGGGGAAGAAAAAAATTATATATATATATATATATATATATATATATATATATATATATATATATATATATATATATATATATATATATATATATATATCAAAGGAAACCGTAGGGATGAGAGTAAACAGGTTGAGGTATTTACAGTTGATAAGTGAATTAGAGAGGAACAGAGGAAAGACAGAGAGCAAAGGAAAAAAAGGAGATAGCAAGAAAACAAGAGAGAGAAATAAAGAAAGTGAGCACTTGAGAGATGGTAAGGAACTGGTAATAGTCGGTGTTTAAAACTGAAGACATTCGAAAGATTTCTGTTCAATGTATGTAGTTATTTGCGGCATAAACATCCGTGTAAATGTAAAAAAAAATAGTTCAGTAAAAAAAATAAAATAATTTTCAAAACTTTCCAGCATGCGGTTCTCCAAATAACATCTAATTTGGAGAATGTCACGTTTGAAAATTTGGATGATTTATATAATACTAACATGTATTACTACATGTAGACACATGAATCATGTATGATCTTCCATGTAGTTACCCTAATTCCATCAGATATAAGCTCAATTTACGTATTATATTTACCTGTGTTATCTTTTGTATACATTGACATTTTTATGAATGTATATGCATGAACATACAATTGTACTTAAGTATGTTTTCTTTTTCTATATTTGTCTAAGTATATAAATTTTAAACATGTTTGTTTTTATTTCTATCTATCTATCTATCTATCTCTCTCTCTCTCTCTCTCTCTCTCTCTCTATATATATATATATATATATATATATATATATGTTTGTATATTTATGTTTTGTTTATTTTATATGTATATCTACTGTATATTGTATTTATATATCTAGGTACACTTGAAGGGATGCAACATTATGTGCCTGTTGATATTTATATGGTTAGGGGTACTTTTGGATATGTATTTTATATATTATATAATTATGTACTTTTCAGTTTATATATATATATATATATATATATATATATATATATATATATGTTTGTGTGAATATATATATATATATATATATATATATATATATATATATACATATATATATATATGTTTGTGTGAATATATATATATATATATATATATATATATATATGCGTATGTATCTATATATATATGTATGTATGTGGGTGTGTAATTTTTTAGGTCATATACATAAACGTATATATAATTTCTGCTATTTTGGTAAGCTTGTAGATGTGGGTCGGTATATGTACAAATATAAATACACATATGATTTTTTCAGAATGTGGATTCATGTTTACATATGTATGTTTATCCCTATATAGATGTTTATACAGTGTAACCCGGATATAAGAGACCCGGATATAAGAGAAACCCGGATATAAGAGAGGTTTTCTCTGGTCCCAAATTAGAGCCTGTGTTAACCTAAACAAAATAGACCAAACCCGGATATAAGAGAAACCCGGATATAAGATACTTCTTCTCCGGTCCCGGCAACTCTCTTATATCCGGCTTACACTGTATATATATTCCTGTTTTTGTGGGGATATAAATATGTATCTTCGTGATTTAATTCTATTTTTATTTTTGTTCACTTAAAATGATACATTTATTAATTTATTATTTTTTTAAAAATCTTTTTACATTATATACACACACACACAAACACACACACACATATATATATGTATATATATATATTAAATTATTAAATAATTTTGGAATATTATTCGTTATTTTACTATTACATTTCATCTTATTTTCTTATTAAACTAATATTTTTAAAAATTACACGGCTATTGATGCCTCAAATAACTACATGTATCGAACGGAAACATTCGAATCTATTCAGTTTTAAACACCGAGGATTACCAGTTCCGTATCATCTCTTACTTTTTCACTTTTTTTCTTTCTCTTGTTTTCTTCCACTTTCCTTCCTTTTTCATTTGCTCACTTTCCTTTGTCTCGTTCCTCTCTTCCCTTTTGAAGATACACCCTCTACTTCACTTTTCACATCCTGTTGAAATAGCTAATTAATAAGTTCATTTACCTTTACGTTCATAAGATTGCAATCCCAACATTCACGTGAGACATACATATACCTTTGTTTATTATGTGATCATCTTTCTTCAACTTAATTTTGAACAAGTCGTCACAGTCTTTATTGTTCTGTGGCTAAGTCGATTAATATATTTTTACTAAGACATGTGAGTAATATCATTCGTTTATTAATACAGGGTATTACTACAAATGTACAGATGTACATTATACAAGTCAAAAATGATTTAGTAATTTGTTGGGTAACATTTGCAAGGGCACTATTAAACACGTTTAAATCAACATTTGTGTTACATTCTCAGCAGTAAGAGTTGGTAATATTTGCAATATCATTGGGATCACGGACCAGCATCACTACCAGAACAGTATTGTCAATAAACTGTGGCTTTCTGCTAAAAACATTTTGCCCAAGCCTTATGCTTCACGTTCCAATAGGCTGACGTTCCTAAGCATACTGCCTTAAAGAACAAACGTTATCTAGGGAGGAATCCCGACGAGAGTAAATTGCAAATCTTCCAGTAGCCTAGTTACAATCCTGACCGTAACACAATTGAAAACCGTTCGTCGATAAAAGACAAGCGCGCCTGTACTAAGTTCACATAGAAGATGAGGTTTTTCGCAAATTCAATGAATGCTGGAAAATCTGGCGAAGTACGTCGACTTAATAAAGGATTTAGTCTATAGCATGCCATGAAGAATTAGGGCAGGTTTTAAACAAAAGGGTTACACAACTAAATACTAAATCACAATTCCACATGTACATATGTACACTTGTATTAATACCCTGTATTAATAATCGAATTCTGTTACTCACTTGCCTTGGAAAATTACAAAAATAGAGTTTCTATGGGTGTGCCCATTTTTTTGCTTCGTGAGATATATATATATATATATATATATATATATATATATATATATATATATATATATATATATATATATATATATTGTGTATCTAGTCAGCAATCATTAATTTATACATGTTTCATTAAAGAGAACAAACAAGGTAATGCCCAGAAAAGAAAACCTATTTAAACATAATGAAAATTTAAAAAAAGCTTAATCGCAGTATCTTGTCTATTGTTTTTAATGAAACATCATTTCAATATTTTTCTAAGCATTTGATGCATGTGTTGAAATTTTTTCCTGTCCCATGATGGAACTGGAAAAAATAGCTCATATATTGTTATGCTCAATAGAATTGTCGACCCGGCTAAACCATAAAATATTAACGTACTTTGCTGGGCCCTTGGCTGAAAATCCAGAACTAATATTATAATTCAATATCTATGGTTTACTGACAGTAAATATAATAATATACATCACATATGTGAGAATATCAAGCAGCTATATGAGAAGATTTATCACAACAAATAATGGACTAATTTGAAGACATTTGTTTCAGCCCACAAAACAAGATTCAACCACCAAATTGAAAGAAATTATCCAATTTTTCAGCCCGAATGTTCTAATTCGAGTTCACTTTAAGTTCTACTAGCGGATATGATCTCTGATCTGAAGGCATCAAATCTCGCATTGTACATACATTTGCATTTACTTTTGTGTTTTTGATTATCAAATTACAGCGTAAACGCAGACATATCACCAATTATCACCAATTCTTGTGCAGTCTGTGCCAATCATCAATTGAATCCTTCATAACATGTTTCCCATAAGCCATTTTAATAGCAGTATCTTTTAAAAGCACATTTACAAACAACACTAAATGCTGATGTTAAACTCCATTTAAGATGCCTTTCTCTCCTTTGCACATTTGAGTAAAACAATAACACGAGAAAATTTCTCTACTGTTTAGCATCGATTACCTAGCCAGATTCGAATAAAAAAAAATATAATATGAATATGGCTGAGTATGTTCAGGTGCAAGTATTTGCCTTACTCATTACCTGAGTGATCCGTTACTGCAATTTCTGGAATGGAATTATTCCACTTTGTTTAATTATATATTTTCTGTACAAAATGGCTTCATATATTTTTCTATACAAAATGGCTTCTCGTCGTGACCCCGTAAGGATTCAGCTCCTGAAATATATGAATAAATGAAGTAGAACTTATTTATTTGGGCAAACCCGCACAGGAACAGGTGAGCATAAAGAAAGAAAAATATTACAGAGAGTAAAAATAGACATTGCCGATAGAAAGAAGAAATATAAACGAAGATTTAAAATAAATAATGAAAATACAAAGCAGAATTAACAGCAAAATAGAAAAAAAAAATACTGAAAATACGGATGTGAAATAGAAAATTAATTAAAGGACATTCTCAATTTCTGTTATAAGTCATCATAAAGATTGGGAAATTAATTAAAATATCTTGTATATAATGAAAATCGGGTAGAATATTTATTTCATAATGTCAAAACAATGAAAACCTCAATAAAATGCTGATTTGATACAAAATGTATTTTTTTCATTTAATCTAATTTACCTTAATAATATCGCTTTATATGCTTCTAAATATCCATGTACATTTGAATTAATTTCTGTGAACAACTAAATGAATTACAAAAATATTAGCAATCAATAAAAAAACAAATATTGGAGAGGAAATTGATTATCTTTAAGCAGACAAACGTTGGCAGTATATTTTAATCAATAAATAGATCAATAAATGTTAATAATCGCTGGAATGTAGGTCACATTTTACGCGCGAGTATACTTCCTTTACATACATGCATACATTCATATATATATATATATATATATATATATATATATATATATATATATATATATACATACAAACGCAAACACAAAGCGTGAGAGAGATGATTTTCCTGTTATTTTCCCTGTTAATTTACCTCTTTTCTTGGATGTGGCCGAGCATCGCAAACCTGTTCCTTGGGCATTTCTGACAATGCCGTCCCATCTGTTTATATTTATTTTGAGTCGTCTACTAGAAAGACATCTCCTATTCACAAGGCTTCTTTCTTTTACCGGTGTACTGACTGAGATTCATTTCGGGACTTTTTTCGGGACGGTTTTAGATTGATTTGTTTAGTCTTCCTACTGTGGAAACTTTAAACCTAGATTCGTTTGTAACATCTCGGAAATAAAGGGTGAAACTACAATTTTCATCTTAGATTATACCTGCCAGTTCAGCCTCTAGATCTCACATAAATCACTTTTTCCGTCTGTAATCGCATGTGAATTTGGTGGTGCCCCTATTCATAGAATTTGCGCCGTAACTGGATTCTGTTCTCCCTAAACTATGAAATAAATGTTCTGCTTCTTCTTGATTCCATAATTGTCAGAAATCCTCTTCTGTAGTTTCAGTTTTTAAACCTTCAGGTGAATCGTCTGATGCTTTTAACTATAGGTTTATTAGTTTTCTACTTCTTTTTGGTCTTGTGATAGAGATTCTAATCAACTCTGAATTGTTAAGCGACTAATCCCACTGTATCAACTTTCAGACAATCATTATGGATTTCGCTTCTCTAGGTCAATTACTGTGAAACACAGGATGATTTCTATGGTGACAAAGAAAAGTGTACTGAGCTGCTACGTGACAGCTTTCCACCAATACGGTAGCGAATTTTGGACGGTATTTTTAAGGATGAAGAAGAGACTCGATGCGGCGGTGATGTGGTTCTACAGAAAGATCCTGAGGACATCATGGACCGAACGTATGAGTAATGATGAGCTCTTGGGGAGGATGCAAACAAGGAGGAAACATGCTTAACATAAGGAAGAAGCAGATGAAGTTTCTGGGATACGTGATGAGAAAGGAGAGTCTGGAGAAACTGATACTCACGGAACGTATAGAGGGAAAAAGAGACAAGGGAAAGAAGCGCATGACATACTTGGCGGGTTTGAGCAGGTGCATGGCGGAGCGTGGTCTGGAGGAGGTGGCAGAAACACAAAATATGTTGAGAACCACAAGGGATGAGGAGAAGTGGAGAGCTATGTTTGCCCACGTTCTGAAAGGACACGGCACATAAAAAAAGAAAGATGGTCAACTGCTGATATATGACGCCTGTTGCTGGAAGAGACTCTCAAGAGACAAGGAATGTATAGCTCGAAATGTTGATTTGGAAATTTCGAAGGCAGCTGACAAAGTTTTTCATGCTTATCTTACTCCCAAGGTGAAAAATTATGGTAATTCAGAACTATATTTTGAACAGGTTTACTTTATTTTATGAAATCATGACATATCAATTGTCTTGAAAGGTGACTTATATATATATTGTTTTTGCACTAATATCCCCCAGAGATTTATCCCTGGATATATGTTACTAATTTTCATCAAGACATCGATGCAAAAGTACTCAATTTCGTATCTATGCTGATGACTAAATCATCCTATCTTAATGCTATGTCTGATCGGTTCGGTAACGTCAGATTGGCAGCTCAACTAAACATTAACTTAAAATCTAGTGTTAACTGGAGCAAGAAATGGTTTGTTAATTTTAACGCTGCCAAAACGAAATTACTCTTTTTTTAACCATCTGACAGAATAATATGCTAAACTCCAGGAGGGAGATATCATGTACCATCTCGGTTTAATTTCTCCGCTGACATTATATAGCATATTATATTGCATCAATTGATGGGTATATTGCGAGTAAAATTTCAGTATATCGCTCTAGAAAACCTTTCTCGACAGAATCTCTGTAACAACTTCATAATTGAACCATTCGTACATGCATTGAATATTGCATTCATATCTGATTTGCTGTTTCTATGTATTTATATATTTGAGATGAAATACAATGAATAATTTTCAATGATATTTGACCTGGCATGGTATCTCGGCTTCAGCCAATGTCCCATCGTCGTAATGTAGCTTCCCTATGTGTTTTCTATGAATATTTTCAAAATATTACTTGTTCCGATGAGATTTCATCTTCATAGCGAGATTTAAGTACGCACAGTACGTAATATTACAGATGAAAATGTTAGATGTAACCGTAAGTTCTATGATTTTCGTTTTTCATCATGCCTATCTCATTTGTGAAAATCGCTTCTGGCTTCTTGCTTTCCAGTCAATTTTCAACTTCAAAAATTTAAATGCAATATCAATCGTTATATTATTATCTATTAGTCCCTGTTCTGTTATTGTTATCCATAACGATTATTATTTGTCCCCATATTCCATCACACTAGGTAACCTCTTAATTCTTCTTGGTTTCATTGGCTTACTTAATATGAAATGATTAAGATAAAAAACTAAAACTAATCGATAATGCATGATCATTAGCATTTTAAATTTACAAACTACACTCGGAAATGCAGTATATATGTCCATGCTGATTTTTCTTCTATCTCTCTCTCCCCCCCTCTCTCTCTCTCTCTCTCTCTCTCTCTCTATATATATATATATATATATATATATATATATATATATATATATATATATATATACATATATATATATGCGCATACATACATATATATATATATATATATAGTAAGCGCAAATTTTAAGCATGATTACAATATATATATATATACATACATATATATATATATATATATATATATATATATATATATATATATATGTATACATATATATATATACTAAGCGCAAATTTTAAGCATGATTACAATATATATATATATATATATATATATATATATATATATATATATATATATATATATATAAACAGACCACTTTAAGTCTCTATGTAATAAATTATTTCTCCACATCCCTTTTAAAGAACCGCGGATCATCAGACTTTACTTCCAAATGTTGAAACGAATGAATTTTCGTTTCAAGCTTTGGAACTACATATATATATATATATATATATATATATATATATATATATATATATATATAAGGGTCATTCAATAAATAAGGTGAATATATATGTATTAATATATATATATATATATATATATATATATATATATATATATATATATATATATGTATATATATATATATATATATATATATATATATATATATATATATATATGTATGTGTGTGTGTGTGTTTGCGTGTGTCTCTGTGTGTGTCTGTGTCTGTGAGTATAAAAGTATAAAACCAAATATATCAATAACACACACACACACACACATAAATATATATATATGTATATATATATATATCATCAAATGAGAACCCCAGGGGTATTAAATTGTTTGTGGGATCAACTAGAACACATTTAAGTATCAATATTACTATCACATATCCTCCTTTATAAATTCAGGCAAGCGCAATATGACATCACTTTGTAAATTTGTTTGGAAACTGAAGGAAAAAGGAAAAACACCTAAGTTTAAATGGAAAATCCTAAAATAAGCTAGAACTTGCAAATATTTTAACGAGCCTTGTCTTTTATGTTTGCAGGAAAATATATATTATTGAACATTTGAACAACACCCAATTATTAAATCAATGATATGAAACCACTTTTTTGTAGGCATATTAAGGATCTACCATTACAATCTTGCTAAACGTTTAAATCCTTAACTCTTAACGTTAAACTTATAATTAACCAGATTTGATATACTTTCTATCATCTCACATACCTTTCCACTAATCTATCTTAAATTATGATTCTTAAAATATTTTTGCGCAGATATAATACTAGTAATAATTCAGGTAAATTGATGTACACTCACACTACACGTTATAGAGTCCGACAATCAATCGAAATTTGCTTATAAAAGTTATAGTAATTTCCCATACTTTTATATACCTTTCTACTTATAATCATATATACACCCACCCACTTATACACACAAACATACACACACAAACACTGAGTTCACTGATTCTTTGTAGTGAGACAGAGTGTATATATTGATAGGGGACATAAACATATATACACGCATGCTGACAAAAACAAACGAAAATGGAAATAGATCTAAGAACATGCAGGGGCCATTAAAAGATGAGAATGTCGATAACTACTCCATTTCTCGGACCAATCTTAATTGTTTTATAACCCTTCACGCAGAACCCTTCACTGCCAGAAAGAAAGAAATTTGGGTCACTAACACCGAAAAAAAGAATGTCTCATATCGAGAGTATTTAACATCGAAAAACATAAAGAAAAGAATTAATTATTTTTAATTATATGTGTAAATCTCCACCCTTTGCCAGATGACGGTCGCTAAGCCAGAAATTTGTGTAGGAAAACTATCGAAAATAAAGCATAATATTTTCTTAAAAAATCCACATTACAACCAAAAACGTTTGTGGTTTCTCTCTTCTTTTTAACACACACACACACACACACACACACACACACACACACACACACACACACACACACATATATATATATATATATATATATATATATATATATATATATATATATATATATATATATATATATATGTTCTAGCCACCCCATTAGAGGAGCATCCTTATATATGTTTAAACTCTTACATATGCATGCAGACACTCGCAACTTGTATGCTATAAATAACTCTTTCTTAACCCTATCCAATAAGTTTTTGTAAATATTTTATAAATATCGTTTTGAAAAATTAAATATTTCAGTCTGATATGCATAAAGTTCAAGTATTTGAATGTTAATTGCCAGTGAGGGATATTGCTTCGATCTGACTATATTATCACCTGTAACAATTATTTTTTGAAATGATGTTTGACGTCTGTGTACATCGATTGTTTCCAAAGTGTTTTACATATGAAAAACGAATATCTGAAAGAAGTAAAAGCTCTGACTGAAGATATCCCTCGGGAAAGTGCAATTTTTGTGATCAAATCTCAAACAGAATAATATTTTTTTTCTTAAATGCCTCATTGTGATGCCATCTCAGACAGACTGATACGTCTCTTGATAAATCCTATTTGCTGAAAAACAGACAAATATTTAAAGAGGAAAATGATGTATGCAAAGAAAAAGTACGTCAATGATGTTATTAATTCGCTTTCTTCGACGCCTGTTATTTCCAGTGATGAAATTCTTATTATGCTTATTCTATAACAAAAGACAAGGTATTAACACTTAAGCTGCATTATTCTGACAGCAGTGAAAGAAAATCTATCTTCACATTTAAGCTCCATGTAGGTCAATGTTATTTTTTCTTCATAATATTCCAGGAATAAATTCTGACTTTGGAATCTCTCGATTTTTGTCATATGTTTTTGTTTATTTGCTTGTTAGATTGTTCGTCATTCCATTCCATTGTGTTTATGTCTTTCTGTCTGTTTTCTCATTTAGAATGTTGGTTTTTCATCACATATCGTGAACACAATTTTTAGATTCTTACCAAAAGTATATATCTTTTTTATATGTAAGACAAGCCAGTATTTATTATGTTCTTTAATTTTTCAATACATATAGTCTAGTCAAAAACATATACTCATCTTTATTTACACTGTTTACATTCTAACTAATGTCCTCATATTTTCTGGTGTTATCACAAACTTTATGTTCTTGGTCACTGTGATCTTCTGGAGATTATCAATCTGCCACACCCCAGGGAATTTCTAACTGTAAATTTTATTTAATCTACGCAGAAGATTTTGGTTCGTTTCACCTGCACAGTACAGTAAAAGATTATCTTTTAGAATATTTCGTTGTTGTTTTGTCTAATTATGATGTACTTGTATATCACATAATATGGTACCAAGATTTTAAATAGACAGCATTAAAATTACAATTTGTCGTTTGATACCATTTCTCCATTCGTGAGTCTATTATTCAGTATTCACATACCATAGAGGAAAGTTCACTGAATATACCAGTTTAGCTTTCTGTTCTTTGTTTCTAAGGGGATATTTTTATTCCTTTCATAATGTGGTAAATTTCAGAAAAAAAACCTCTGTTAATATACTAACCTGATAGATAATTTTCACACCGTCTTGAATTTTGCATCTCCGAAAACTAACACGCAATTTTTTTCCCCATTTTGCTGACAGCCATCCAAATTTTTATTATTCTGTGCCAAGTGCAAATACCGACACCATTTTTTCTATCAAATTTTCAACTTGCACCGTGCTTATTTGGTTCGGCCGGCTCATTATTTTTCAAAGAATTTTCTTTAAGGCATAATTATTTTGTTCCACGTTTTTTACCCTAGTCTTTTCCAATTCCATTAGAATATACAAGTCGTCAGTAGCCATGAACCAATGGAACTATTTTACTTTTCTCTGTGTTAGTTCAGTATTATTTTCATTTTTGCGTAATTAAGACGACACTTTATTCATCGAACCCTGTCATTGCGCGTGTATATGTGTGTGCGTGTGCGTGTGTGCGTGTGTGCGAGCGCACGCGCGAAGGCACGCACACGCACACACACGCACACACATATACACGTGCAAATATATATCTTCGGCAGAATTGAGTCACTGTCGGTCACTGTGTGTTTATCTGAATCTAAAAAAATAAACACGCTAAAATTCACCTCCATCCCTCCCGTGCGCCGACGACCTACTGGTAGAAGTTCCGACTGACGCAAATTCAGTCGGGTTTCGATCCTAACTAAAGGCAACCGGACGTGTAGCCACACTGATGAGCTGTGACACAGTGAAAGAGTCTGTGTGTGGATGACAAATATATGAATATTGAATTTTGTTATCTATACTGTTTCCTTTTTCATATTTCCCTAAAAAATTACCTGTTGCCTATTCTCCTAAACGCAATACCATTTTTCTTTCTGTAATGCTATTCCACCTTTCTCTTCCATTCTTCTCTCCTTCTACACATGTGATTTTGCAGACGCCAGTAATAATGTCCCCTTTTTCTATTTTGTTTCCCATTCTTGCATCATTTTGATTTTCTGATTAATTTTTTTCCTAACATATCACGCTGATACAGCCCATTTAATCTTCCATGACTCAAATGTTAACGGCAGCATTTACATGCCGGATGAGTGCTAGGCGACACCTTTATCACGCCAGTCGCCTAATCTTGAGATAAATCTTTTTTAAGGGAAATAAAATCTTGACGGCTATATGAGATATTTGAGAGTTCTGAATTACTATACCCAATTTCAGTTTCAAACTGTCATGGATGTTTTTCACTGATTACTCCAAATTGATTTTATCAATCCAACACCTCTAGTTAACTGTCCTTTGACACAATGTTTCCGTATGTTGCAAGTCATCCATCATCTGTTCAGGAAATACACTGATTTGTCAATATTCTCGCACTAGCGGGAGTCTAATCAATGCCAATATGGTGTACACATGTCTTACCACACATGCTGAGTTATAGTTCTTTTTTAAGCATAACACATCAAGCAAGGCGTGACAGCCACTAGCATTCAAGGGGTCACAGAAAGTGAGAGCAGGAGTAATGTGGATGTTTGAGGAAAGAATATAGAGAAAAAGGTTTGTGAGAGAGTTAGTGAAGAGGAAATGACAGATTAGGACCTATCACATTGCATATCCGTCTCTGACCGTTGTAGGGAACTTCGAGATGAACATCGGGGGGACTAGACCATATATGACAGCAGTATTCATTACAAGGACGACTGGTAGATTTGTATATTTGAAGGAAGGACTGAGGCAAGAAAAACCTTCTGAAGTGATACAGACAATCACATTTTTTGCGGTAAATGAAGCTATTAATTCAATGTAGTTGTTCCACTTCAGGTCAACGGAAAGCGTGAAACCAAGCAGGCTCAAGGAGACGATCTGGAGTTGGTCATCAGCCATTCTGATCGGAGAAGGTGTGGCGTCTGTATAAGTGGGTAAATGGGAGCAGTTTCGTTTTGGAGGCATTAAAGTTTACATACCATTTCCTGCGCCAGTCACCTACAAATTGGAGGTTCCTTTCCAGGCCAACCGCTTTTTTGATAGCGATAGTGAATTTACTATTGAGGCAGGATTAAAAAGTAGGATAATCTGCGTAGATGTCTACTTGGGAACTGTGGCCATCAGATAGATAATTGATGAAGATCAAAAACAGTGTAGACCCAGGAGAAAGCCTTGGGGAAGAACTGTGTTCGTATGAAAATTTACTGAAGGAGAACCCGTTTAGGACGACCTTCATTTCACGGTTTGACAGCAATAATTGTATTCAGTCAAATAATCGTCCTGTAATTCCATATCCGTGATGATTACGAAGAGGACCATCATGCCAAACCATATCAAACGCTTTACAGATATCAAGAACCACAGCTCGAGCTTCTCCGTTGTGGTAAGTGCTTGGTATACTAATTCAGTATTGGCCATGAGCACGTCAGCGGCAGATCGGAAACCATATTGCTTGTCAGAGATCATGGGATGTAATGTGCTTAACCACCCCGGAGACTTTGCCAAAAAGTGTTATGTGACTGATAGGATGGTAGTTAGATGAATTATAATAGTCTCCAGAGTTTTTTGAAAACAGGGACAACATATGAGAACTTCCAAATGCCTGGAAAGAAAGTGTCAGTGAGGTAATCTTTATATACCTTGGATAGGACTGGAGCCAGTTCTGGAGCACATTTCTTCAGGTTTAGTGCATGTATTCCGTCCCCGCCACTAGACTTATGGGAGTCTAATTTAGAGACAATGTCCAGTACAATTGATGGGGCTATGTTCATTTCACTCAGTAGAGCCTCAGTTCTAGCGGACATATCAGGAGCGGTACTCCTGATGAGTCGAGGATTTCCGAGTACATCATTTAATCTTATCATCTGAGGAATTCAGAACCTCAAATTGGTTGAATAGAGGAGACATTGTAGATTTGCTTTTGTTCACTACACTCTTGTAGAGCCGCCAAAAGTCTTTAGAAAAAAACTTAGGAGATGCAATACGTTGTTTCATTTTTCAGCAAGTAGTAACTTTGCTTCATTTAGCACACGTTTGCACTCATTACTGTCAGAGACAAAGAGACGTCTATTGCAAACAGACTTGTCACTTCGGTACAGACAGAAGAAGTGATTCCTATGGGCAATAGCAGCTGAGAAAGCAACTGAGAACCAAGGAGATGAGCGCGATTTAACTTTATATATTCTTGCTGGGATGAAAGAATCAATGCAAGCTTTTAACCAGGAGGAGACCCCAGACGTACATTTTTAACAGGATGCTTTAAAAACCACATCCCAAGGGACATCACGAAGGAAATTACGGAACGAGTCCAAGTCTGCTCGTTGATAACAGAAAGATATTCTGTTGGAGAGTGGTTCTTTGCTGGGGGAGGAGTATAAGGAGATGCTAACCAACGCTACGTCAGGATCCGAGTTACCAAGAGGGCAGAGCTGCGAGACACGACAAGAGTTGTGGATGCAGGTGTAAAATATATCGAGAATGGTAGCGTTACCGTCTTCGTTACTGGGAAACGTGTAGGAAATTCAGTCACTTGTGGGAGACTGAATGATTGAAAAGGTAAAGTTTTTTTTATGACAGCGAGGTTAGTTAGAGAGTGTTTAAGCCAAATGTTATGTTGGGTGTTAATGTCACTGAACAGGAATATGTGTGAAAACGGATGTAGAGAGATAGCCTTGCTTATATTGTCGGAAAGGCTGTCGACAACTCCACAGTCGGAGAAGGAATGAGAACGGTAGAGAAAGAAGTGATAGCTTACAAAATTGAGAAGAGGTAGACGGAGACATGTATATGCATGGTCGGGAGAGCGTTCCATTGGCAGTGGGCGATAATGCTATATGTGCGTTTGGGTTAGATCTCTAATGGTAATGGTAATTTTAATATTAATCATTTCATTAAAAGGAAAAAATTCAAACACCTCTTTTTTATCTAAATGCGTTTGACAAGCAAGTCAAGATTTAGGCAGTGAGCTGCAAAGTTTCTAGGTTTTCTTTTGAGGCTTGTGTTTTCCTGATGCAGGTGACAGATTTGATTGGAGAGAGATACTGAAAAATCGAAGATGCGTTCTAACCGTTTGGTTGACCTGGTCAAATCGAAGTTCTCTCTTTTTGATTACTTCCAAGAATTAGATGTTTCCTATTAATTTTTAATATAGTATTAAACTCAGTATAATTTTAATTAAACCCTCTTCTTTATCCATCTTTTAGCATTTATGTTAAATAATATATCATTTTCTCACAATATGATTGATAATTTTAATTTATTAACTGAGAAAATTTTGAACCGTTATCTTACTCATTCTTGTATTTTTATAATTTCATGCGTTATTAGAATGCAAACTGTATTTCGTTAAATATATTCGCGTATATTTCTAAGAATAAACGTTTGTCAAATTTCATTTTAGCCATGTTGAAAACTGTTAACAAAATAACCAGCAACATAATGAAAGAGCTAAGCAAACTTATTTATATATGTATTTGTATCTTACACGCAAGGAAAGCTTGAGCTATATTAGAACTTCCAATTTACTCGTTTTACCGTAAATATCTCACTACGCAGAAAGTTATATTTTATAAGTATGAACAGTTATAAACGCATGCAAAGTAAAACGCATGCTGATGATATGAGCGCTGTCCGATGGTTAATAGAGATATGGGAAATGACGCCTTTTAAAAATGGGTTATTAATGTATGTTTATAATACAGAAATTATTTGAAATTTTAATATAGATGTAATTTATACCAATCTATTCATCCCGTTCATCTATTTAATTAGTATGTAGTTTGTTGGTACTTATGTCTAGTTCAGAAGGACACCGCCTTAAAAAATGTGGAAAAGACAAAGAAACTCGTATTCTCTGTAGCAGTCATTGCTCGACAAAACTGTTAAATGTGACGTACTGGCGAATGAACGAAAATATTTGTTTTATGATATTTCAAGTTGTAGATTCTCTTTATTGTTGGAACAGTTCAATTATATTGGCTTTCAGGATTGTTGCTTTTCGATTCCAAAGAAAATGAAATGTAAGAAAAGTGCTAAACAAAAAGATTATGGACACTTTTTCTACCGATGATTATTCGAGTGTTTCGTTTGTAGTAAAACATGACAAACATATCGATCTGTTTATTTTACATTTCTTGCCAACATTGACGTTGTGATCAACGGAAAATTGGAATTAATGTTTGTATAAAGGCATTCAGAATCATATATATATATATATATTTACTAAGGAATGGAACGTATATATGGCAAGAATATTTCCGGACGATTTTACATCAAAACCAAATCTCTGCTATATAGACGAAGAACTGAAGATTTCAGAACACGTTTTATTTTGTTATAAGAGAATGAGTTTACTATAAAAATCTATGTTTTTGTTTTCAACGTATAGTGTGTCTTACATGACAGAAAATACAGCGTATAAAACAAGGAGAAATACTTAATAAATATTTATCGCTTTGTAAATAATATTTTTAAATTAGCCCGAAGTTATATTCGCATGGGAAAAGGTAAAACCTTCGTAAAAATTAATTTAAAAAAAACAAAAAATATCTTACTGGAAATTCTTATTTTTCCTAAAAAAATTATATTGTCAATGGCTGTTAGGTCGTTTACTCAAATGACGCTCCGAACATTATTACTCCTACTTGATTAGCAGAAAAGGATCAGATGTGTATGCTGATGATATGACAGCATCGCTTATATCTCCTCATCAATGACCCAGTAATTGTCTAGATAAAGCAATTATTTGGCGGCATTCTACAAAAATGTCTTCTCATCTGAAAGTACAGAGGCGTCTCATTGAATATTTCTACGCGAACAAATGGAATCGATTAACAATCACTGAGAGTTGTTGAAAAAGTATGCGGATCTCACCGTTAATTTATATGCAGCTAGACAGTCACTGATGTGTATCTTCAGTGACGACAAGAAGTGAGTCAGAAGACATTTATTCGAGGAGGCCTTGAACGGTTGTCAATCTACGTAATTTGCATTGGTGACAAAAATTTGTAGCCAAGAGATTACTGTGTGTTTTAAGGCTGACAGCTTGATGAAATTTTGGGGTTACTGTGATGTAATTAAACAACTTTTGTAGTTACTTCGGAATAAATATAATGCATTAATGTATGTGCGCCCACACTCCTTTTTATTAACCTGGTGTTAGTTTACGCAGTTAAAGAATATTCAATCCTTGCATAGGAACATTTTAATGCAATTATGTCTAATTCGATGAAGTGGAGATGAATTTTCCCTAGAACCTTTAATAACAAATGAGGATTTTACGCTTAATTTCCTTACATGTTTTTAGAGACACGGATATATATTGTGGTTAACAGTTCTTAAAAAGGACTGTACGAGAAATACTATTTTAAGAGTTCTGAAATTTGGAAGCATTTCTCATAAAAGGAATATGCAAAAAAATTAAAAAGAGCGTCCAATCAATTTTTTTATGGAGGCGAACAAAAATTAACATGTTGGGAAGAAGAAACCAATAATTCGATTGTCATCCAAAAATAGAAAAAAATAAATTATTGTTTTGTTTGATTCAAGAGATTCGATTTTTCATATAAAAAGACGTTTTACACATTTTAACACATCCCAATTCATTCTTCCTTTCAAATTTGAATGAAATTCATTAGTTTAGAATAACAGGATGTACACAAAGGAATTTTAACGAAAACACATACAATATATCTTCTCTAGGTTATGGATACGATAGTAGAATTTACATAATAATAATGACAAAATGTCAAATTCAGAGAGTTTATCCTCATTTCCAAGCACACTAGTAAATACCTTATCCAAAAATTGCAAATATATATATATATATATATATATATATATATATATATATATATATATATATATATATATATATATACAAATATATATATATATACATACATACATACATACATACATACATACATATATATATATATATATATATATATATATATATATATATATATATATATATATATATATATATATATAAACGTGAACATTGAAGTCAACACTTAGAGGCGACAGGCTGTTTCATTTCTGTCGCCTCTAAATGTTGACTTCAATGTTCACTCTTATATTTACGCACGCTCTATCTCTGATATTGAGTAGTTTAGCCCATAAATTTGACACACCTTAAGAATATATATATATATATATATATATATATATATATATATATATATATATATATATATATATAGTGCTGTTCGATAGAAGTGACTCACCTGATTTGTTTTTATTAAATGTTCTCTTCTCCGATGAAACGAAAGTTGAGCTAAATTCAACGGATAAGTGATCTAAAATCCGAAGAAGAAACTTTGAAAGCTCTTTGAATTTAGCAGTAAGTACTGTCAAGCATCTGTTCAGTATAATGTTCTGGGGATGCTTTTCCTTTCATGGAACTAGTTTCTTAAAACCTATTGAAAAGACACTCAGGAGCAAGCAGTACAAGAGAATTTTAGATTCTTGTCTGTTCCCTTCTGCTGAAATGGTGAAATCGATCCCACCAAGCTAATTTTTATGCAGGATAATGCTCTCTGTCCCAAATCAAAATTGATGAAGTAATACTTTGATGAGAAGCAGGTGACTCCTATGAGATGGCCGCCCCAATCTCCTGACCTCAACCCCATAGAAAACATATGGAGCATTGTAAAGTACAGGCTCTCGAGAAAGAAGTTGAGCAACAAAGCGGATTTAATTGTGAATTTCATATCCGAATGGAATTCAATGCTTGGAGATGAGATTTGCCAGAACCTAATCAAGTCAATGACAAAAAGTGTTGAAAATGTTATTCAAAATAATGGAGGACCCATATATTATTAAATATTTCGAACTATATTATCTATTATAAATAAATTATACCTCTATTATTCTTTATTTAAAGCTGTTCGGTTATGTTTCTATTGATTACTAGTTGCAGGAAATAAGTGAACCACTTTTTTTGCACAGAGTTTTTCCCTAAATCTCATTTATATCGAAAATTATAATTATCAATAGAATACCTGAGGGTGAGTAAATTTTTTTACTAGGTGGTCTCTCTCTCTCTTTCTCTCTCTCTCTCTCTCTCTCTCTCTCTCTCTCTCTCTCTCTCTATATATATATATATATATATATATATATATATATATATATATCATTTAATACTTATTAGAAATAATAAATTATGCCAAGCCATTGTAAGAGCAGAAGATAACGAATGCAAAATATGCATAGGAATATGAAAGATCGTAGTAACAAAACAATATTTATCACTAGCTAATACGCAAACAAAATACATATGTAAAAATATATAGGATCTTATAAACGAAAACAAAATACACCACAAATAAAATGAAAGATAACAGTACCAATAGAAAACAAAAAATATTAAAAAAATATTATGCCATTCTGTTGGCAGTGAATAATGCTAAAATCACATTCCAAGATCAACACATTTAAAAAAAAAAATTCAGCCCAAGAAAGGTGGGAAGCCGCTAGCACGCTAGGGGTTACAGAGAGCTGGAGCGAGAGCAAATAGGAGTGATAAAGACAAGGATGAAGAGAAGAATAGGTGATAGATCAAGGCACCTGGAGACGTCGATTGACATTACATTTCAATAGTTGGAGATTATAGCTATCAGGGAAACAGGAAAAAGGGAAGGAGTTCCACAGGCGAGACGTGCGAGAGCTAAAGATATTGGAGTAGAAGAGACGGCTACATTTAACAGTTTCGACAGTGAAAGTGCGAGAGCAAGATGCCAGCATAGTAGAACGCTTAAATTCATAAAGTCTGGGAACCAGCGGAAGCAGCTCATCGGTGCAGTTAACATGAAAGTATTTCTAAGAAAGAAAAGACAGACGGAGGCGACGGCACGTTTGTGAGAGAGCGACTGCAGACTAGATGCCAGATAAGGTCCAGTTACATTACATATTCGTATCTGGATTTTATCAAGAAACTTGAGACAAACAGAAGGAGCTCCAGTAAATGACAATAATTTATTTCAAATTGCAGACACGAATACACGTTAGATAAAAATCGAAAACCAAAAAATAACTTTTATATATGTGGACTATGTACAACCTAGACATTGTCACATACTTTTAAAAAAGCTATAATACTTGGATATAAGCAAATAAGATAACCAACATCCAAAAGAAGATAATTAATGAATAAATAATTAATATTATTGATATTATAAACAAAATAATGAAATATATAATAAACGCATTAAAAAATTATTAATTATTGCAAATTACTAATTACTAATGCTAACCACAAATAATTATATTTTTTAATAATAAATTATTCAATATATAGAGAATATCCTAAGGAATCAATAATAAAAAATGAGTTACAATAGACTTTAGAATAATTTGAAATATAAGCGTTGCAACCTCTCTAATAACATTCCGGATAATACTACATACGGGAAATACATATGGTTGCTATCCAGAATGAGTCATGGAGCAGTATGCATATATGATCAGGCTACAAGTCATGGCCTGAAGATTGCGTTTCACCATGAAAACGGTATAGCTCTCAGTGTATACTTTAATATTTATATCTATACAAGCTTTCTTCCTGATAATGAGCCCGTTTACCCATAATTATAGCATAAGTTATATATATATATATATATATATATATATATATATATATATATATATATATATATATATGTATATATATAAAGATATAGTCGCATTAGTCGCCTGACGATTGCACTAGCCTGAAACAGACTGTCGCCTCAAAGTGCTGACTTCCATGTCCACTTATATATATGTATATATATATACATGTATAAAATACATACATATATATATATACATATGTATGTATATATACATACATATACATACATACATAAATATATGTATATATATATATATACATATATACATACAGACATACACACACATACATATATATATACATACATATATATATATATATATATACATACATATATATATATATATATATATATATACATACATATATACATACATATATATATGTATATACATACATACATACATACATATATATATATACATACATACATACATACATACATATATATATATATACATACATACATATATATATATATATATATATATATATATATATATATACATACATACATACATATATATATATATATATATATATATATATATATATATATATATATATATATATATATATATATATATATATATGTCTTGGAGCATTCCTATAATCAGTGTCACCATGTCATTTTCTGTCTGAGCGAAGCTGTCTCATATTCCGATCATTAATCGATTACCCATATTCAACAGCTAAAGTCAGTTGGGCAAGAGAATAGGTTAAAATAAAGATGTCAGTGTATATCTTTCTTTTTATTCCACCCATGAACCGTTGACATAAATGTGCTAATGAATCAGAAGCAAATCCGACGAGACCAAAGTAATCATTCATTGCAACCTTATTGTGTGCTCGATCGAAAATAGAAGCAAAACTTATATGAAATAAAACGAATGCAGGCAAATTTTATTTCATGATAAAACGAAAGAAATGCATTCGGTTCATACATATGTGTGTCGAAGACGACGATGTTTTTCATTCAAAATTATTCTTAATTGTATATATTTAGATTATGTCTCTTTCATTTTTTAAAAATATTTTTAACTAAAAATCTTTATAATATATTTCACAGTATTGGAATTACCAAATAAAATTGAACGTGTTTAATAATAGCTGCTGAAGATATAGATATTTGCAAAAAATATTAAAAACTAACAAATAATGCAACCGAGATTGATATTGGTAATTACCCCAAAGTAATTGATCTTTCACAGAACACATAATGCAGGTATATTCTTTCGAGACTGAGTTTTACCGAAGCCAGTGGTTGTTAGTTCGAGATGAGATAAACCTTTTTCGCATTATGAATTTCAACTTCGGTTCGATTTTCCGATATAAATTATAGATTAAATAAAATGCTTGTTTATCATGTTAACTATTATCTCCAAATCTGAATAGGGTCATGTTGGCAACTATTTTATTCAATCTTTAAAAATATATTTATTTCCTCATATACTATTTTATTTTATCCCGTGAACCATAGGTTTGTCATGTGTAGCGGTAACATGTGCACCGCAGACACGGTAAAAGTGGTGTTTCTTGGGCCAGATAACCTGATGAATTCCAACAGTCTACAGGCTGGTTTTTAATTTAAAGTTTTTCCTTCTCCTAGACCGGTTGCCACCCAATGGTACAGAATTCATTCTCTCCTGCTTTATATCTATAGCTGGGGGAGGAGAAGAGGATTCATACCTTTCCCAAGTGAGAAAGGTATGAATACTCCCAGGTGAGTGAATGTAATGGATCCGACTGGAATTCGAACTCGGCTCTCCGATTCCTCTATCCATTACTCAACCGTTATATTAGGAATAATTAAAATACTTTGTAATATTAGGTATGAATAAAAAAAATAAGTGTTAATATTGTTTTAGAAAATGTCAACCAAACTTTTCCTTTCTAAACTCAGAAGCCATGTCACGACTCGTTTACTTGTGAGCATAATATTCTGGAATTTCTAAGTGAAGTGTCTCTTTCTCTCTCTCTCTCTCTCTCTCTCTCTCTCTCTCTCTCTCTATATATATATATATATATATATATATATATATATATATATATATATATATATATATAGCTTTAGCGTCCTATGTACGTAAGCGTTATAAGAATTTAGGAATAATGAAATTATTTTATCTTTATTCGATGCTGTAATTCGGATATTCTTTCTTCCTATACGCAGCCGATCTCCGTAGATTGTTTACATTTACTTTGTGCGCAATGTTTATGTTATTTTTAAACCCGCATTATTTATGATCCCTTCTCATAAGGTTACTTTGCAAAGACAATTTTGGACCCGAAATATGTAATATTTCGAATGCGCCACAATACTCCTGCTAAAAAAGGACATATGAGCAACGTATCGCGATCCATTTAAGTGGTCATTACGGTTTAATTCCAGAATATCAATTGCAATTGCAACGAAAATTGTCACTAAATTTAAACCTTTGATAAGGAATAGTTTTTAAACCTTTCACTCTGATATTTAAATTTGACTTTAAATGTGTTATTTATTTATTTTTTTCAGTCGCCGTTGTACAGTAGTTAATTCCTGTTACATCAGGTTGGTTATGATTCGCCGTGGACGAAAAACTGACGGATGGACACACATACACTGAGATATTTATTTTCATAGATATATATTGTCTTCCTCCAAAAGAAAATTATTGTTTTCTTTAGCTTTGTTTTTCTTTTACCTGTTATATATTTATAAAGCACTAAGTTAAGTTTTCATTTTCTTATATAATAATATTTCATTGTGCAACAAAGATTAGGGTGAACAAATTAGAATATAAAATATAACAGCTCCAGTATTTGAAGACACGTCAGAAACTGAAAAAAAACATATCACCAATATAAGGTGACATGGAATTCAAGGGGCTACCACCCACCATATATATATATATATATATATATATATATATATATATATATATATATATATATATATATATATATATAGAGAGAGAGAGAGAGAGAGAGAGAGAGAGAGAGAGAGAGAGAGGCAACTCGGAGTGGTGTAATGGTTATCAAGCTAGATCAGTTACGACTTAGGTTATCTTAGGGATATGAGTCATTACGGTGTCTTGTTATTAGATGCTCTGTTGGTAATGGCGTATATTTAGTGCTTCAAAATCCTCTCGAAAATCTCCTTACATAAAACAACTTTTAACGAAGAAAGAATTGCTAGAGAATGGCATTATATTGATTGCTCACAACTCCCACAACTATCGCAGTAGCTGAGAACGTACTAGGCATGGTCCTGGCCAATTCAAGCGGTTCTCAGCCTAATCGTTAACATACCACGTTCTCAGAGGACTCCAGAGTGACATTGTTATTGATCCTTCTGTAATTATAACAAGTATCTTTTTCGTTATTATTTTTATGTGTCTTGCGGCAGTTTAAGATAAACAAAACATAATTAGACTTTTATAAAATTAAAAAAAATAGCTTAAAGGTCCCGACAGGACGCCGCTTTGTATACGACGTTACACATTTGGATTATCAGTTCTTTTCTTTTTTACAGGTGCTGAACGACTCAAATGATTATATTGTTCCGATGCTTAATGAATGTGATGTAAGTGACCCGGATGATGTTTTGTTTGAGCGAATCTGATGAAGAATTTACTCCACAAGGTGATGCGTCTGAAACTGAAGACAATAATGAAGTGAATTCTGAAGAATGTGACACTGGCAGCGAAAAGTCTGATGGAGATTACGATGAATATGAATGCAGAAGAACATTACTATTTCAAGAACATTGACAGCAAAAAAGACCGACTTTCCTGCAATGATGGAAACTGCAATAAGTTTAGAATTCTGTCATCGAAATTCATCTTAACAGACGGGGTAGCATTGGTAAGCTACGCCCCCACCAAAAAGAAAAAAACAATTCACGTATTTTCCAATCAATTTCTTGAAGATTCAGTATTCAATGAAACTCAAAAGAATCCAAACATGATGATCGAATATAACCGTACCATGTTGGAGTTTTTGGGTACCTTGGTGTACTAGTGAGCCAACCAAAATGAGCTGAGTCATTTTATAGTTAACCAATCACAAGGCTCAAAATATTCAATACGACGTGTATAATGGCAGCCATATTTTTTCCGGAATATTCACTGCCAGCCTTTGATATCGAAGACTGAAGAATTACGGAACAGCTGCTGGTGGTATTGGTGATATAGTCAGATTCAGTAGAGTGTCTGACTCGTGAGTGATAATCTTTAACGTTGTTTCATTGAAAAGATTACGGTGAACATGGTCAACATACAAAAGCGGGGTTAACAAACAGAAAAATTGGTAAAACGATTATTCTTGCTCTGGACGTATCACCAGATTGCCCGTGAGTGTTTTCATGAACATGCTAGATATTTGAGTGCTAAATACGCTCCTAATCTGGATATAGAATACAAAAACTGGAACTGCCACCTGAAAATTGCAGATATCGATTCCTATTGATGTTAGGCAAGGAACTGACAAAGCCAAACATTAGGCGAAGGAATCCAAATGGTCTCCATTTTCCAGTTGTCAGAGACATTAAAGATGCATGAGTATATGTTGCAGGTAACACTGCCGACCTAAGTACACCGTCAGGGCAGCAGCAGAGCCGAAAGTGGGGAAGATTGTCCTAGAAACAATCATCGGAAAGTCAACACAATCTGCCTTGAATGCAAACTGTGAGGCACATAGGAAGACCAGCACAACTGTGACATGTGCTAATGACTGTAAGGATAGCAGAAGATGAATCTTTTGTAAAATTATATAGCTGGAATTTTATACCATAAAAATGAAAACACTTTTATGAATAAGGGTATATGGGTTATATTTTGTTAACTATTATTACTGCTGAAATAAATAATTAAAATATTGTTAAACAAAATATTCTGAAATATAGTTTCAGAAAAAGATTTTGACTAATCTACCACAATAGACACTGAGAAATAAAAGAAAAAATGAGCTCCTCCGATGACCCCAGCTTGTAAATCAACGTTGACGACATAGGCTTGGTATGCTAAGGGTTAAACATATGTCGTCCTTTCGGTTTATCTTTTGGTCGTGATAAAATGCTTCTGGTCAGATAATGCCATAATATTCCTGACTCTTAGTGTTTTAGTAAGCAAATCACCCTGATCAATTCATTTTCTCTTATATTCTCCGGTATGTTTTTAATGAATATCATCCCATGTTAGGGAATAAACACACTATGACACAAGGGGTTACAGTGTACGTAAGAATTAGAGTCAGATACATTAATAATGGGCGTAAAGAGAAAAGAGTAATCACGGGAACAGTAGATAGCCATTAACATTGCAATTATTTTTTACAGATTAAGATTGGCTGGAAACAATGGAACCAGAAATGACTTTCACAAGCAGGAAGCGCGAGAGAAGAAAGTGTTAGCATAGAACGTGCGGCTACATATAGGCAGATCGACTCTAAATTGATCAGATCTCGACACCAGTCTACTACTGCGCTTAAATGACAAATATAGGTATCGTAGCCTAGAGTTAATCCGAACATTTACCATGAAAGTATTTATAGAAAATACAGAGACAGGCAACTTTATGGCGGTGGGAAATTGACTGAAGCCGACCCGCCAGATATGGACCAATAATTGTTGATTCTGCTTTGTATTTTATCAAGGAGCGTAAAGGTAAATAGCAGGGGCTCTGGAGCATATGAAGCACGAAAATTCTAAGCATGTACGAAGGTAGACTTATAGATATATAAGATATATTCCGGAGAGAAGTTTTGTGACTCATGACACAGTGAACCAACTAGCAATGGATTCAATATAGTTTTTCCACTTCATATCAGCTGAAACCGTTAGCCTGAGAATGCGCAACGAGTAATTACCTTGGAGTTTATCATGATACTTGATGATGGAAGGCAGTGAGAGGGACCCTCAGATGGTTAATAGAAAGAAGTTTAGTTTTGGAGGCATTAAAATTAAGTTTTAATCTTTTGCTCCAGTTAACGAAGGATTTGAGGTCATTTTGGACATCACAGCTATTTTGACGTTGAGGGACTGGTCAGACTTACTATTGAGCCAGTAGTAAATGGTTGTGTCATCAACGTAGATACTAAGTTTAGAACTGATGTTATCGTGAAAGCTAACGGTGAAAATTACAAAGTAAAATCAAGGATTTGGCCCCGGGGCATAACTGCTTTATCACGAAAGGATCTAGACGATTGGCTTTTGGGATATCTTTTATTTCACGATTTGATATTGAAGATTGGATCAATTCAAAATTGTGTCCAGAGACACCGTAACTTTTCAGCTTGCGGAGACGACCTCTATGGCAAACTCTGGCAAAAGCTTTCGAGATGTCTAATGCGAAAAGCCGGGGCTTAACCAGTTTGATCACGTGCTTGATAGGCTCTTTTCGCAATTATCTTCAGTACAACATCAGTTGACCTGAAGAAACGGAAGACGTACTAATTGTCTGAAAAATGATCTGATAATGGGAGATAAACAAATAACCTCCCCGTATTATGTATGATTTTTAACGGTTTTCCTTGTGGACGAATTTCTGGATATCTCATGGATTATTATTTTTAACTTTTTGCACAAATCTAAATTAAATTTTGGTACTAGGTCCATTAGCATCTCTTTGCATTTAACTGCTGCTAATGTATCAGCGTCCACATCTTCCATCTCCTTTCGAATTTTGATGACGAAATATCGGATAACTTTCAGGATATGAGCTATCGCTCTGTACCTATTTAGGTGCTTCTAAATCCAAATATTACAGTGAGCCTTTTTCTTTGCTGGGTGAACCTGATGCCTAACAATGATTATCAGAAAGAAAAGCAATAAAATAATTTAGAAGAAATTCGCGGTCATAAAAATTCATGACACATTCTGTATAGATATATACATCGACAAAACGTTTTTTTATGCGTCTTTTATGGTTTATTCATCTCAATCTCTATATTTTCCTTTTACAGGAACATATAGTAACATATGTATTTTGTCACTGCACCTTCTCAGTTTTTTCTGGTTTTAACATCTTGTCAGACTGGTTATTGAATATCGCAGCATTCATTTTTTTATGAATTCCGAAGCATATGCATTAAGTATGTTAAGGAAGGTATGTTTTGAAGCTTGTATATATAAAAAAAAACGTCGATATCATGGATAATTGATAAAGAAAAGAATCAGCTTAACTGATCTTTGAAACCATCTTGATCTAAATTGCTCTAATGTAACAGCGGGAAATGAATTCATAATCAAATTATCAAACTTATATTAAAAGTATTGATCCTAAAACGGAAACAAAAACACATTAAAAAAAACAAGGATTGAACAAATGATAAGATAACGCTCTCATGCCAAGTGAACTAAGCAGCAGTGCGATAAAAAATATATTGTAAAATAAAATTGAATCTCCAGGAAATTAACCTCTTTCAAAAAAAAATAATGATATTTTATAAAATCACCTTGTAAAGTTAATTGAAATACTGTAAAAGATTAATATTTACTGTCGCTTATTGCTACTATATTGCATTTATAAGATGCCCATTAGATGTTCGTATTAAGATACAATAGTTTAACTGTATTCGTTTTTTAATAAATTTAAGAATTTCCTCGATTGTATTGTTCGAGATATGTTGGCTGGTTATTTTCAATATAAATTGATGTCACCTGTTTTTAGCAACCATTTATAACAGCACCAATTTCTAATTGATTTTTCTTACTTTTTTCGGAATAATTCAGTTAGAATATCAACACAACTTACTTCTCTATAACTACTTTTTTATTAATTATATATTTAATATAATTATAATCGCGTTGATAAAAATCATTTCGGTTAAGACATATGTGATTTAAGAAACATTTTGATTTACTTGAGCATTTCTGTTGTAATTTACAAAGCGCTCGAATTTTATTATGCAGTTCGATCACTTTACATTTCTTAGATTCACGTAAAGTAAACAAGACAGTCTTCCTCCACGTTTTAGCATTTATAAAAATGTTTAGTGGACGTTTTGTTAACCTGCGTAGTAAATTAATTACATTTGAACAGGGTCAAATAATGATACATTAGGAAGAGAGTGTAGACGTCATTGCGCAGTTGAGTGGTACGGATATCTGTACCATTCAACTTCTTTCAACACAAGACCGAAGAATTAGTAAGTTAAGCACATATGGAACGCAGCAGTAATGCCCGGCAAATAAATTTTATTTACATTTTTATTGTATATTTGAATGAGAACATCTTCAAAGCAGCCCAAAATATACAGGTACCAAATTTGGTAGGAAAGAGATTGAAGTGTCCCAAGTAGAAGCTCAGGTTTGCTGTTTGCTACACTTAAATGAATACACAAGCATCCTTCCATATCGCGAGGCATCTGAATGATATCTAATATCACTGTGAGTGTGCAGGTTGAAAATCCACCTGCTGAGGAAAGGGTTGTGTCTATAAGCTGCAGGCAGGAACTATGATACGATGATCATCTCCCAGTAGAATCATCTAAGAATCGGAGAAGTTGTCAAATCAAATAAGAATAATATGATACTATATCTAGTTAACGCCCAAAATTTGAAAAAATGTTAAGTAGTTCTATCCCTGCTACGACAGACTATAAAATATATTCGAAATAACATAAATATAATGACGATAATGGTGAAAATAGCCGTTCCTCTACAGAAGATAAATCGCATTCATTGAGCCAAGAATTAGATTATACAGTCGTTTGAAGTTTATAATCATCCTCTTAAATTCTTTCATGTAAATTCGTCTGTCAAGCCGGCTGTTCAGTTTTGTTGGGAGTATCCTTCCTAACCTTTTGTTTAATGTAGTGTGGAAATTCAACAACTTGATTATATCATTATGTCCCCATCTAGTTACATGTGCTGTCTATTGTCGTTATTAATGTTGTTCGAAGTCTTCAACTAATATGTTTCTTTTGCTTTGGGTTATTTGGTAAAGTTCAATTTTTGATTTATACTGCCAATCTATAAGATCTAATGAATTGTTGCACTTTTTATGGCGCATAAAAGATTAATTTACTTTAAGCCATTTCCATCATTGATCAGATAAATTGATTGTATATATGTAATAGTCTAGGAATGGCGCCATGTAAGACATCCATATGAGAATCTAGATCTAACAAGAACAGTTTAGATCTTAACATGAGTTCCAATTACCGTATCGTATCATCTTGCAGTGTTGGACAAATGCAGACAAACCACAGCCTATTCTCTGTTCAAATTATTTATCTACGATTTGTTAAAAATGATCCATACACCACGGTATTTGTGGTAGTCAGCGTTTTTTAATTCGAGATTCTTAATTTTATGATGGATTCAGATTATGTGCTATCACTAATTTTTTTCTAATTCTAGATCTTAATTTCTGTTTTGGAGAGAGGGATTTTCCGACTTCCAGAGGAAATGTTAAAAACAGTTGAACAGAAAATTCCTGAGGAAATTTTATGAATTGTTGAACAGAGTTACACCCGTTGTTAATGAAATGCGTGCAATTGTTTTTAAGAAAAAGTTGAACAGACTGTTACTGCAAAGAAGAATGTAGATCACTCAAAGTCCGAGACTACACAATACGGATAGTATCCTGTGAGGGTTTTACCATTTGTTATTTTTTTTTAATTTGAACTTTATTAATCAATCAGTTAATATTACCCTGAATAACTGCATTTTCGCATATCTATAATTCCAAGTCTACATCATAGCATTCTCAACGACAGAATTACCGTCTATATTTCATTAATATAAGCTGTAATCATTATTTTGTGTAGGCGTATAGCGGATTACTGTCACTAGATATGTATCTATTTTCTCTTTTATCAAATATGTGACTTCATGACATATGCTCTCAACAATATTCTCATTTATGTTATAGTAGGGAAACGTTGACATTTTACCGTCACCTATTGTCACTATTCCGAGATTTATTCACACAGTATTTTAGGGGTTTTACACTCGAGCTATCTTTTTTTTCTCTTGCCTTCAGTTTGTACTGTTCTTGTTTAATTCTGAAGCTGCTCGAGGTATTTTAAAATATTATGTAAAAACTTAGATTCTGCTCACATTTTCTAACTGTTTCTGTTTCATGCATTCGTCAATAAAACTCAACTTTCGTTTCAAGTTTCTGCTTCGTCTGCGAAAAGATCGTCCTATATTCCTTGATATTTCGAAGAATATATACTACACAATTTCAGAAGACATTTAACGATTTTATACAAAATGTCCCTATTTCTTTATATTTCGTTTATATTTAAATAAAATATTGACATAAATATGTAGGCAGACGAAGATAATTTAATGACGCTGCGTACACTATTACGTACATAGTATTATGAGGCAAGCTTCACTTGAAGGTGCAGTAAGGACAATTCGTTTGGAGAATCAAAGAGATCACTCAGAATGATGTAGGGAGAAGGAAACATACCCAAGAGATTAAACTTCAAAACAACTTCAGAAGGCATAAAATGAGAAGAAGAAAAAATAAATAAAAGAAACAGCTAAACGTTTGGATGGAATATAATTCCGGCGAGAAAAATCAATTGGAAATGATAAGAAATCGAGAAGAGTTCAGGGAAAATGAATAATTTGCAATAGGCGTCCAAAACAAAAGTATGAAATATATTATAACAAAGTAAATGGAGGAAAGACGCAAGAAAAAAAAAAGGAATGATAACATATTAATGAAGCTAAACACCACCAAACAGCACGTGCAATATAAGACCATTTCCAAAGCATTTCTCTTTTTATGGAAGGCGATGAAAGAAAAAGAAAACAAATACCTGTAGTCTTCGGTTAAAAAATAATTGAAAGCATTGCATATTTCAAAACAACCAGTTCATACAATCCATGTTTCAATTGTAATGGTAATAATAATATTGGCCATTTACTTATGAAGAGATATTCGACATTCACTGCCCGAGCAGCCATCGCCTCTGAAATTTGAAATTCATAGAAATATTCAAGTAAAACTTTTTCCTCGGGAAAATAGGTTTCTCAAGTTCCATAGCTGTTATCGATCTTTCCAGTAAATAATAGGAAGTTCTTTATTCATTTCTTCTTTAAGGTATTCTGTAAGAACAAAATCTTGATTATACCTTAAATATTTCCTTCGAGCTATATGGGTTACCTGTTTCAGTTGTTGCTGTTGTTGAAAGCCCACAATCTATGACGATTCTGTTATTTCGAACAGTATTTAGTGCTTCTGTAGCGCCAGTACAAAAGGTTCGAAAAAGGATGGTCCTCGCTAAAACCCACATGTTTCATTCGCTGAAAATTATCACATCCAGTACTACTGTTGGTGGTTGTTAAAAAGGTCCTAATATAATTAATGAAAAAAAATGAATGTAGATTTCAACATTATAAAGTTTGACATCGAACCATAACAATATGATGCAGATTTCAAGAAACTTACTGGATACTCATCTGTAGCGATGAGAACCATTGAAATGAACATATATATTGCACAAGAATGCAAAACGCGAAGAAAATAATCAAAGAAATGAATAATTTCACAGCAGCATTTTCTCTATCAAAATGTTTTAATTTTACATTTAATCAAATCCGAAATTATATCCATTAAAAAAAATATAGAGGAAATTTAAATGGTCATCTTGGAAAATTGTTTTGCATGTTGAAAGCTATTCAAATCTGGCGATTCAATGTGAGCAAATGAATATCCGTACACCTTATTTCTATATTTGGGAATACTATGTACTAAAAACGGTCAACAAAATCGACACTTTGTAAAAGCAATAGATTCTCGACACAGTCTCCACAGCACGCATTAGAACAATTGATTCCCAGATGAGTGTAATCGTTTAGACTGTGGACGTGTAGGCTGAAGCTGAAGTTTCCCTGCAAAACACTAGTCAACCTCTCCAGCGTTGTTGGGGGTATCGAGTGGCGTTTTGTAGTGTTCAGTAATTACAAACATAGATGCATTCATGCAATTGTGGTCGTTTGCATAGGCAATATAAGCCTGGGAAAGAAATACAAACTTCTATATGATAGTCGAGGTGAACACAACTTAACAGCATTGGATACCGGATAGTTTTGGTCTTTGAGGAGAGAATGTTTAACAGCTCTATGTTCGTCAAGATAATTGTTCAAACCGTTTTCACACCAATCTTACAACAGGTCGACAGTGTTCTATTTCAGCAGGAACATATCCACACACATATCCGAGTGAAACACCAGCATATGAAAATTATGTGATAAATTCCAAATCTTAAAAAAATCAACAACAAAATAGCAACAATTGTTCTCTTTCGTTTGTTAGGCATCATACCAAGGTCATTCAATAAATAAGATGAATTTTTCGGTATAAGGACTTCTAATACAGATAGAAGCTTACTCTTTTTTATTTTCTTTTGTTTTTCCTTCTTTTTCACATGGATTTAATTTATTTTGCAGATTTAAAAAAAAACTTTGAGAGTTTTGGCGATTAACAAGATGGCCGACCAAGAAGCATGCTCCAGGATTGAAGAGCGGTCAGTTATCAAGTTTTTTGTTGCTGAAGGGTGCAAACCAGTTGAAATTCATAGGAGAATGTCAAATGTGTATGGTGCCACATGTTTCAGTCCAAAAAATGTCTACAAGTGGACTAAATTGTTTAAAGAGGGACGGAGCTGTGTTGAGCATGAAGACAGGCCTGGGAGGCCTACAGAAGTGAGGTCTCCTGAGGTGATCGAATCAGTCAGCGACCTCATTCAGTCTGACAGAAGGGTGTCAGTGGATGACATTGCAAGGACTTTGAGCTTATCTGTTGGGACAAAAGCAGGGGTCATCAGTCAGAAGTTGTCATCTTGCATCATGACAACGTAAGGCCTCAAACAGCAGCCCAAACGGTGCAGACCATCAACGAGCTGGGCTGGGAACTGCTCCGTCATCCCCCTTACAGCCCAGACCTTGCCCCTTCAGACTTTTATCTGTTTGGTCCCTTGAAAGCGTTCACGAGAGGCACGAAGCTTAAAAGTGACGATGAAGTCAAAAGTGAAGTCCTGAAGAATATTTATGTGCGTTTTCATATTCTTAAAATGAAATCCTAACTCTTCTGTTAATAAATACATGATTCAAAATAAACAAATTACATTTGCCTTAATAAACTCCTGTTGCCATTACTCATATTGCTTTTTTACATATATATTTTGTTAATATCTGAATTACGCACATACGCCTTTTTAAATATAATTTCACCCCCAGCAAGCTGACGATGCCACTAACACGCAACTGGATATTGGGAGTAAAAGAGAACGAAAATAATTTAGAACCGGAAAGCCAGTCCTAGAAAGGAAACAAATGATAATGCTCTACTAGAATTCAAAATAATCGGAATAGTGTGAATCGTACTATAGACGAACATATCTACTCCGATTGAGGAATAAATAAATACATATTAAACAACGTTTCAGAGTCTAGTGACATAGGTTAGAAGTACAGATTCGTAGACGATATTAGAAGGTCTCAGAAACCAAATTCTAGACATGAAATTATAGATAAAACTTTACTCCTGTGCAAAATACCAGGAAGGTCTGTAAAATGTAGGTTTCATCTCAGTATACGTTCGGCAGGAATTTGTAACTTTCCTAACGTATCCACTGAACCATCCGTGTTATTCCCGGTTGGCACAGTTCCACATGTAGTGTCTCGAGTTCTTTTGTACTTGGAGTTATACTGCATATTTTTGATAGGATGTTTGATCTCAGATTCTTCTTGCCGGGCCGAGAGACAAGAAGGTTCAATTTTCGACCTTGCTATTTTTTTCATTTTTTATTTTACTGGTAACCTTTGTGCTGAAAATGAAGGAAACAGATTTTTGGTCTGTAACTAATCTGAAGTGACGTCCGATTAAATAGTGTCTCCATTTTCTTAACACCTCAACTATGGTGCAGGCTTATTTTTCAATTGCCGTATGCCGTCGTTCAGATTGAGAGAGAGTCCTTGAAAGGAAGGATACAGTGGTGTCAGCTAGACTAAATCAAGCGACAACTGCGCGGCCTGATACATCAGTTTCAACTACGAGTGGGACAGAATGATCTATAGTTGTGATTACAGATTTTGCAATTTCTTGCTTGAGTTTTTTAATGCTTCTATTGCTGCGCGAGATAAAGGAATAGATCTTACCAGTATTAATGGACGTATCTTCTCTGAGAAAGAGGCGATCCATTGTGAATAGTGGGCGAACATGCCCACAGTTCGTCGCAGCTCACGTATGTTAACTGGGATTGACAATCTGCGCAAAGGTTTTAAACGCTCTGTGTCCGGTGCCATTGACTCGTTGCTTATCGTATAGCCCAAAAAGAGAGAATTTATGTTCCCCAAACGTGCATTTGTCATTATTTACTGTAAAATTATATTTGCTTACGACTTCCATGAACGGTCAAAGTTTTTCGTCGTGATCCTTCTGACGGTGGCCACTTATAGTTACATTATCTATATAAGCAAAAATATTTTCCAGCTTTTCAACCATTATGATTTTGTCGATTATTCTTTGAAAACTTGCTACTCCATTTGTTATCCCAAAAGGTATCCTCCGGAACTGGTACAGCCGGCCAACTGCTTCAAATGCAGTGTAGGGCCTGTTCTTTGGCCAGATGATGATAAGCATTTTTCAAAACTAACGTGCTGAAAATACTATATTTAGCTATTTCACATAACATGTCGTCTATGCATGGCAATGGAAAAGCATCCAGAAGAGTGAACCGGTTAATTGCCTGTGAGAAATTATTTTGGTTTCTTTGTTTGTTATTAATACTTGGACCCTCCATGTACTTGGTTAAATTATTAAAAATAATTTTTAAGCATTATTTTTATTTCGGATGCTATAAATTATTTGTCGTCATACGAATAACGTCGGCTCTTTATAGCTATTGGCTTACAGTCCTTTGTCAGGTTTTCAAAAAGTGCGTGCTACGGAATATTAGCTGCAGTCAGTCCGCAAATACAGGTTTATTTCCGCCGAACGGGATTTCTGTGCTAGAGTGTTGCTGGAAAGAATCGTGGGAAATGATCCAATGTTTCGCCAGATACCTGTCGCCGTGTAGCAAGTATATGTCGGGCGAATAGTTCATTTTGGGGCTTCCCGAATGTTGTGTGCAATCTTTCCATCGCTTCTTCATAATTTTTAGAGTCTACAATGATATCGTTGATAGAATGTGACACATAGTCACAAGAGCACGCTTGTAAATAAGCCGATTCGGGTCCACAAGGAGTAGAGTTTCAATAAAGTTCCTAAGAGCGCCCAGCGTTTATCTGAGTCATGGGTAAACCGCTCTGGCCGCATATAAAGTTCCATTGTAAGAGCAATAAATTGTAGTAACAGAAGCAATGAACAAACCTATACCAAATGGTTATTTCTCTTTACTCTGAATACTCGTCTACTGACAGGGTGATTTTCATACCGCCGTTATCTTAAGGGGGGTTAACTTATGGTTTATCAGTACAGGGATATCTCGTCCAGATTAATTGTTTTCAGTTATTGCTAGTCATGTTTGAACGAGTGTAAATAGAACATCGAAACTATTGCATCACCATATTCATGAAGCATCTTTTTAAACTTTGAAGTAATTGTCATTGTATATTTTTTAGGATTACTTAATATAAGACAGTATGCATAACTTTAAAATCTTTTTCCCTGTTATAATTCGCGTGAAACTATATTTTCTATATACATGCTTTAAGGTGTTCTTCTCTATTCGTCTATCTAAATAAAAAAAAAATAATGTGCTGGAATAATTGTCTAGAAAATCACAGCTATGTTCTGACAATTTCCCTCTTCGTTGTATTGAAAACCTCTAGACGCACATATATTATAGCGATAAGTAATTGCTAATGAACAAATTTCAGTGTATACGATAATAATAGTTATTACTCTGTCCATCGCCCGCTGGAAGTATTTAGTATTGAAGAATAATCGAAAATAGACTTTAACGAACGGAGCAGAAATCAACATTTGCATTCATTCAGTTAGCTCTTGATTTCGATAGGCAGTGCTTGATACACTTGACCTTCGACGACTGGCATCATCTTCTAGCCTGCCCTCCCTTCCGGCGAGCATACATAATCAGCGTGTTGAAAATGTTCGGAGCGATCTTGTCAAGCGTGGCTAATTAAACTGACGAGGTAGGAGTGAATGTGATTTGTTAATGACGTCGATAATGGAATAGGTAAAGATTGTCACTTGTTTTCTTTCATTCCATCTGTAGTCGATGCTTTTCAGTTGATTGTAAGTGCACGAGCGTATGTGCGTATAGATATGTGCAATTAACTAAAGTATTTTGACATCATTTTAATATAACACATTTGAACGAAGGCAATATGGTTTTTCGTCAGTATCGTATGAGACTTTTATATGGTTTATTTTATTTGTTTTATGTCTTGCAATATATGATTCAATTCTTGAATAAAACGAAGCAGACTAAAAGCATACACGGAAGGATTAGCATATAAGTCCGAAAATCTCATCTGGCAGTCTTAATCATGTGTGACGTCAGAAGCTGCGACGCGTTCTCGCTTCCTTGTCTCGTAAATATGAGTTTGTCGTTACTTTGAGCTCATTCAAACAGCAGGGACGGGCTATTATTGTAGTTCGTCTGTGTGTTGTTTGATTTATTGAAATTGTCATCTTTGATAATGGCTTATGTAAGACGAAAGCTTAGATTGGATTTGAACATGTATAAATATGGTGTTTTCCTTTCGACTTTCAACGATAATGTGATTAAGCTTATCAGACAATATGAAAGGAACTTACTTATAATAAATAGACAAACCTTGTCTATATTATTTAATGAAACATACATTAGTATATATATATATATATATATATATATATATATATATATATATATATATATATATATATATATATATATATATATATATATATATATATATATTGATCGGGCGTTTATTTAGGATGAGATTAATAAGTCGTTGAAGCAACTTGAAATTTATATTAATTCTAGATATGGGTGTTTATTTAAAATTAAAAGTTTTTTTGTCCTTCTTTGACTTTTATCGTTTTTGCAAATATTTGGCTGATGGCGATGCAATCGCCAATAGACGTGTTCACACTAAATTTGCAAAAACAGTTTGCCTTGCTTGTTCGTTCCAGATATGGATGCGACTCTGTTATTGAAGGTAAGCATATTTTCAACTACTCAAGTATCAACCTTTCAAAGAATGAAAGTGCGGTTTTGTCGTGGGGGTTGGAATTTTGTATTCCTCCGATTAAGATTGATAAAGAGGAGACACTGGCAGCAGTTGAGGTGTTGTTTTCCCAACTTATAGACCATGCTCCTTGTTCATCGGATCATGTAATTACAGTGAAGTCAAGGTTGAAGGACTTGGCTTATCGTTATTGCAATTCCTCTGTTGACTCGTTTGATTTTGTTTGGACAAAAACTCATTTCAAGATTTTTAAATCTTTGAAATCCAATAAGGATATTTATATTTGTAAACCAGACAAGGGTGCTGGGGTCGTTCTACTGGACCGATGAGATTACATTCAGAAGATGTTGATTATTTTGAATGATTCAGAAAAGTTTTAAAAAATTGGTCCTGTAGAAACTTGTGACAACACGTATAGAAACGAAATTAAAATTAAGAAACGTCTATTATACTTGTTTAGAAATGGTTACTTTTCTAAGGAGAATTCCGATATGACTAGACCTTCTGGTTCCCTTAGACCGAGGCTTTATGGTCTTCCTTACGTTCATAAGAAGGACGTTCCTTTGAGAACCATACTTCGATGATTGGTTCAGCCCAACATTTTTGGCTGTATGGCTTTTGCATGTCATACAACCGGTTCGAACATTTTATGATAAATATTGTATACCTGATTCGTTCACGTTCGTTGAAAGTTTACAGGCCATATAGCTTTGCCCTGATACTGATTTTATGTGTTCTTTTGGTGTGACCAGTCTGTTTACTAACGTACCATTAAGGGACACTATTAATATTTGTGCAGACTCGTTATATGAAGGTGAAATTACTCCACCTCTTTTTCCTGGGGATGTATTTATGGAGATTATGACACTTTGTACCAGTTCAGTGGAGCTTAGCTTTGGTAATGTCATGTACAGTCAAGTGGATGGGGTCCAGATGAGTAGACCCCTTGGCCCTGCGTTGGCTGATATTTTTGTGGACTACCACGAGATGTTGCTCTTTGGAAAAGTGTCTAAACCGTTTGATTATGTCAGGTATGTCGATGACACTTTTGCAACATTTTCAAATGAAAGTGAGGCTGTTAACTTCTTTAAGGAACTTAACTCCTTACACAAATATTTGTCCTTCACTATGGAAGGGGAGAAGAACAATTGTCTGCCCTTTTTGGACGATTTTGTTGAGCGTAGTAGAGGTTTTTTTTACAAGTATTTATCGCAAACCTACCACTGTTAGAATTGGGGTTCGTTTGCACCTACATCAATGAAAATCAATCTTGTTAAAACCTTGGTGTACAGGGCGCTCAAAATTTGTTATCCTACTAGATTGGACCGTGAATTTGAGAACATTAGGGAGATTTTCCTCAGTAATGGCTATCCGGAGGCCCTTACTGATTATATAATTAGCAAGAAGACTAAGGAATTTTATTCCCCTAAAGTCCAAGGGCCTTCTAAATGTCCGGTTTATTTGAAGATTCCTTGGATTGGGGATAAGGGTCAAAACGTAATTAAGCAAGTTAGAAAGTCGGTTTCTGGTTGTTTTCCTTCTGTTGCTTTACGTTGCATTTTTCGAACTAGGTCTGCGTTTCCGTCGTTTCGCAAGGATGAACTGCCCTACATCAAATTGAGTAATTTACTATATGAATTTAATTGCCAGTGTGCTGCTGGTTATGTGGGGCATACAACCTTGCATTTGGAAACTAGAATTAACCAGCATGTACCTTCCAAAATACGACTTGGTAAGATAGATAAAATATGTTATCTTCCACCCATAAATATGGAATCGGATATTGCTCAACACTTAGTTGTGAATATAGCCTGTGCCAAGTCATATACAAAAGAGTGGTTTAAAATCATTCATACGGCTGGTTCTAACAATCATTTGAAGATTTTGGAATCAGTGTGTATAGGATTAAGGAAAGCTTCTCTCTGCCGGCAGAGAGAATTTATGAAGTCCCTTAATCTGTTGGTGGATATTTTATTTTAACTGTCCCTCTCTAATTATTTACACGTTATTTCCCCTTACCTCGTTATAAGTATATACACTTATATGTTATTTTAGCGTGTTTTCCCCCCTTTTTTGCTCTTCATTTTCGTCACTGTTTTTCCGTTAATTTGTCAATTATCCAACGATTGTCTCCTGATGAGATGTTGTGTCTATGTGTAATATCACTTTGATATCCACCCCAGACAATGACTTCTATATATGGGGATTAGTTAGGACTTCATAGAGTTTCTGAGGCATTGTGGTACATATCGTACAATAAAAATTATCACTTTGAAAATTATTTTAGCGGATACGTATAGTATATTAAGTTATTTCGACCAGAATGTACGAGAAATCATATTCAAGAAATACATGCGCTTTCCAATATGTTTCATACGTGTGCCAGCATTTGCAGGAGAAACCGCCACTAGATACGAAAAGATCAGGATCATCCAGTGGGTTGCGAATCAAGCAAAGCTGAACAGTGCCATAGAAACGCTGGAGAACGCTTTTTTTTAAAAAATAAGATTTCTCGAATATTCAGGTTGGCAGGCGACGACCATTTTTCGTCCCATTACCATGAAAACACCGATATACGCAGCTATAAATAAATCCAAAATTTTAAAATTAACCAGTTTGACTGACGATCGCAAATAGAGTGAAACCCATTGTTATACACTCACATCAGTACAACTGCATATGTTATGTCGATTATTAATATTCAGCGCTTTCCAATATGTGCCGTGCACATATATATATATATATATATATATATATATATATATATATATATATATATATATATATATATATATATATATATATATATATATATATATATATATATATACGAGATTGGAGTAAAAAATAACTAGGATAACACAGTCATTAGGGAAGTTAACATGAAACACACACACATACACACACACACACACACACACACACACACATATATATATATATATATATATATATATATATATATATATATATATATGCCTGAATTAAAATCCTACCATACAAAACGACTTGGATAAACATATAGATAAAACAAACAAGCACAGAGGCATACAGATTCTCTTCAAGTGTCAAGACAGTATGTGAAATACCAGTTTAATTAATGGGATTTTCGACAACGGATTTATCCTCAAGAAAATCTTAATTTTAGTCGGTCTAATGACGCGAAAAATACACTAAACTTTTGTCTGGCGAAACGGGTCTTTGATTAAAAAATGTCCCCTTTGTCACATCATATTCGCACACTCACACACAAACACTGAGAGATATATATACACACACAGACACAGATCCACACGTACGCACGCGCACACACACACGCGCGCACACACACACACAGACACACACACACACACACACACACACATATATATATATATATATATATATATATATATATATATATATATATATATATATATATGTCATTCGCAGATAGTACTGTCTCGCTGTATCACAGCTCCCCGCAGAGAGAAATTCTAGCATATTGCTTTTACGAATATAATCACACGCCGGTCAGCCATAGTATTTTTTTTTTTACCGAAGCGTAGGCGGCTTCTGTTTGTAGAATTAGGCAGTGTCACAGCGAATCAGTATATATATATATATATATATATATATATATATATATATATATATATATATATATATATATATACGTTTTTGTGTATCCATATACGTGAAAATATCAGAATATCAGAAAATCTAAAGCCTAATGAAGAATAAAATATATGAACTATCCAAACAATTTCATTTCACTATAAATATATCAAATCAGTTTTTAATATTCAGTATTCATTTTTAGACAATTCCTAATCACCCAAAGGTGGGACTGCAATTCAGTTCAGGTATGCATTTAAACATGGTGGTCGCAACATATTCGTAGTAATCTGGCGAACTGCATATGGTAAATAATGGCGGCCTATATGGCTTTAAACGTGACATTGTCGTTGGTGTCAGACTGCCATATCGGATTATTTGAAAATCTTATTTACGTGGATTTTAACTAACAAACAAAGTTTAGGTTTCAAGGTAGTAGCCAGAAATGGAAAAAAACATCTCCCGAAACAACGCTATAATCCACTAGGCCATTGTTCCGAATTTGCTGACATAGAGATTGTGAGCTCAATCCTTAGGTGGGGCAGTTGGTACCTCTTCTCCCTCGAAACGGGGGATCAATAACTGAGAAGTACTAATGATCATATCTAAGCAATATCCCTAAATATCGTCATTGAAATGAGAAGAGTCTATCCCCATAGATTAAATAAACTGTTTAGTTCAGAATATCTTGTAGCTCGATATACACCTGATGAAGGCCGCCTTGGACAACCAGCGAAACGTTGTGATAGCAGCTGCAAAGATGAAGACACTAGCCGGAATCTAAATAATGTAAATAAAGCAACAGTATTTTAACTAACCACACTCTAAAATGAATGTATGCAAAGGAATATCTCTAAATAAATAAGTTGTCGAACGTTAATGCAGATTTTCTACAGCATTATTAGGTGAGACAAAGTTCTATTCCATTCAGATAATAATATCTGATAATGGTGCACTTCGCTCGAGCTTTCAAAAATGATCAAACCTTTGAAGAAAAAACGTTGCCTGTTCAGATAAATCTGGATTTAATCCGATGCGACATTCGGATTGTAGAACTTGAATTTGGTGTAAACACTATGAAAGTTAGTTTTATCCTCACATGTATCAACTGTTCCGGTTGATGGGGGTTGTGATGTTATTGAACAGGAATTTCTTTTCACCATACCGTGTGATATTACGACCAATAGATATCATTTAAATGCTGCAGTGTGCCGAATATTGTGGCTGATCTTATGAATCAGTTTATAAATAAGGGGCAGGCGTTTTCTAGTGGCCACTTCCAGTAGAATAACGCACCGTGTCACCAAATAAAAAAATAGTCGCAGATCAGTCCCTATCTATGATATTATCATTCCGGTTCATCGAATAGCAATGAAATCAGAAATAGAGATTCGGATTTCGGATGAATAGCCCAGCAAACTAGAAGATTTGCAGGTTGGCATAATAAAAATATGGATACAATCTGTGAATCTGTGGAAATGATTGAAAAACGAGTGCCCATAAATTAGAGTTTACCAGCATTGAGCAGAGCCTGAACTTTCGCCTATCATGATAGACGAATGTTTTCTTAACGACGCCCTTGAATGCGTATTGTTACTCAAATGACCCCCAGATTTCGTCGAATTCATATATACCAATCCATCGATAATGATGTTGGAACGATCTTCACGACTTTAACCGCCCCGGTAAGAATCCGAGTCAACCTGCTATGATCTATATTTACAAGAGCCTGATTAAGCAAAAATCAACTATTGTTGCCATATCTGGTCTTGAGCTGGCCAGTCTTAGAAGAGTTCAATGAATCGAGGTGGTTTTGTGGGTGATTAATTATTTTCACCCGTACCATTCATTTCTCACCAATAAAAACTTGTAGCCCCCTTCCCTACTCTATCGGTATTTCCATAGCAAATGCTCTGACGAACTACACTTCTTCGTTCCAACATTTCAGAACTTCGAAGCTAAGACCAACTAGTTCACGTACACACGCCTGAACCCCTCATTTCCTTAGTATTAAATCAGTAAGAAGGAAGTACTATTCAGACATCTTCTACCCAAAGACAGCTAATTTGTGGATAAGAATACCGAAAAGACATTTGCTTAATCGATATGTTAATTTCTTCAAGTCAAGTGTTAGCCGTTATCTCTCCGACTTAACCACATAAACTCCATTTCTTACCATCCACGTCTCATAAAATCATATATTAAGAGCCTTCAGTAATCGTCTAATGACGTGGCACTCATGTTAACTTGAGTGGGTCTTGGGAAATCTGTTGTCTATATATTAGTAAAAGAAATTTCAATGGATAGTTTATATTGTGCAAAACGGTAACTGACGGCAAAATTAAATACTCTGACGCTGAGTGGGAATGGAAGAGACGCTTCTATAATCCTAATCTGAGTCTGACAATCAGAAAATATAAATTAATATTCTTTTTCGACCTTCTTCTGAGGATGGAGAAAATGAACTGCCAAAATGACAAATTATTGACTAAGGCCAACGTATACAACGGTGTTGGCGAAAAATGACGACTTCTACAGAGAAAGATTGGTAAGTAGCTGAGTACGAGTAAGGTATTAATGACCATTTTTAAGCATAAAAACTAATACCTAATGAAAACATACATCCATTCGGGTTATATAATACATACTATCAGCGCCTTGTGTGCAGCTAACAATAATTTAATTATATGGCTGTCTGACGATAGTGCTACTACGTACGAGTTTGAGCTCTGGAAAAAAAATGAAGAAGGACGTTTAGAGTAATCCCAAGATATTTAATATCTTTAATAAAACCGACCTTAATATAGTGCGGAAGACATCATTTCGCAACCTCTAAATAAAGGCTGTCTGCTCAATCATATGAACTCACTAAAATAAGAATTATCAAGAGAGGGTGCTCACACGCGCACGTACTCTCAAACACACACAAACAAAAACATTTACACACATTCACGCACACAAACACACACATTCGCGCAATCACTCTCACACACACTTAGACAAACACTTAAACACACACACGCGCGCGGTCTCTCACACACCTAGACACACACAGAGACATTTAGATGCACGTGTGTGATTTTAAGGTGTTTGTGTTTTATATATGCACTAGCAGCATGGCCGGGCGTTGCCGGTGCTTGAATTAAAAATCGTACAACTCATTCAGCAATTTGCTATCACTTGACTTAAAATATTTTTGCCCTTCCTTGTGTGTATATATATATGTGTGTGTGTGTGTGTGTTTAGGTATGTATGTATACATATGTATAGGTATATAGGTGTATATATGTGTATGGGTATATATATGTATATATGTACGTAGGTGTATATGTATAGTTAGATGGATAGATAGATAGATAGATAGATAGATAGATAGATAGATAGATACGTTGTATATATGTTTGGATGAGTTTTGTATGTAAATGTATGGAAGTGTGTAATGTTTTATGTATATATGTTTATGTGCACTTATGTGTATGTCCGTATGTATTTGTGTGTAGATGTATATATACGCAGGAGTGGATGTGTATATATATATATATATATATATATATATATATATATATATATATATATATATATATATATATATATATATATATATATATATATATATGTATGTGTGTGTGTGTGTGTGTGTGTGTGTGTCTGTGTGTGTGTATTGTGTGTGTACACGTGTATATGTATGTATGTACGTGTAAATATAAATATGTTGTTGTGTATGTGCGTATATACGTATGTGTTTTTGGGCATGGAAATATTAGGTCCTTGCTAGATTAAATATTCGTTATCTTTTATATGTTTATATTAAATTTGTAATCTGTAGGTGTTACTACTTTTGTCAAATTATCTTGATGGCACAGCGGCTCTATTATAATTCCCCCCCATCTTCCCCCTTTTTTCTTTTCTTTTCGCTGTTTCTCTCGTCTTCTGATTTTTATGTTTCTTATATATCGACTCTTACTGTGCTTAGTGTCACCACAAATGTATACAACTATTTCCTGTGTCGGTTTTTAATTTAATTTAGGTCAGCGATTCAGTAATGAATAATGCATCGGAAAATAATTCACATTTTTCTGTATCTCACACATTTAAACCGTTTTTTAACATCTCTTTAAAACTTCTTTGTTTAATTGTAATTCCCACCTTCACTTTTAGGCTTTCTCTCGTCTGTTACCCCTCTCTAGAGCTTTCATTTACCTCTCACATTCGTCCCCCACACTCATACATACACTCTCACTAAATTTTATTTTTTATTTCCGGAGTTATTTTTTCTGATTTCTTTTTGAATTTGTAGGTCGGATGAATTAGATTGAAAGTAAGTCCAACGAGTCCAATGTAATAAATTATAACAATGGAATATTATGGTTTAAGCATTTTATTATATATATATATATATATATATATATATATATATATATATATTATTGTTTAAGCATTTTATTAAATATATATATATAACACTTATCACTGTAGGTTTTTCACTTGAGAAGGCCGGACGAATAAACGGACTCCTTTATCAAATGAGTCTTTTTAAAATCTTTATTAATTCTCTTCACCTCGTGTGATAGAACGCATGGAAAATATTCTGCTTTGTTTCTGAGACTTGAACAATGTACCAGGTTTGATTACAAAAAATATCTTTATACCTGAACTGTAATCTCATAAACATCTGAGTCGATATAGTCCCATTAATACATTCACAAATTGTTATCTGACTCTACAAAACTAGATCCCGATAATAGGTCAATTGATGAGAACTATTTTCGCCAGAAGCGTCCTTGGCATTTATACATTCAGCCATAAGATCTGTAGGGTCTGTCACGGCATTCGCTAGTGAAAATAATGGAAGGAAACTCTGTGTTTATGTATTCTGCTTCCAATTCTCTTACATTGTTCTTATGAAGAAAGTCTCTGTTAAAACAGCCTTGTGATCTTTGATACATGTTTTATATCTTGATATAGGACTTGGAAAATTTTCAGACATTTCAATGATTCCACAACGCCTAAAAATTCATACGTTGCAGAAAACGAGTTATAAATTCACGGCTAGTTAGGGGAAAAGAAAGATCAGCATGAAATAAATGCAAACATACATCATAGGGTAGCGTGGCATTGATCGCATATTATGCAGATATACAGTGTGACGTCAAATATTTGATGTCGTGGTGTTAATCGGAGGAGATCAGACCGCCACCGAATGCAGATTCAACTGACGGATATATTACAAATGGGTATGCAAACATGGCAACAAGTTGCATGAAAGTGTTATATACATACATACATACATACATACATATATATATATATATATATATATATATATATATATATATATATATATATATATATATATACACAAGGGTCATCCAATAAATAAGGTGAATTTTTCGGTATAAGAACTTCTAATACAGATAAAAGCTTACTTTTTTTTTGTTAATCTGCAAAAGAAATTAAATGCATGTGAAAAATAAGTAAAACAAAACTTGAAAAGAAATTATCTAGATTCAACATAAAAGATGTTACTACTACATACAATATAAAAATTAGTCAATACTAAACAAATCAGTATGCTAAAACATGAAGAACGAGTTTACTCCATCCCCTATAATACTTTTCAAAAAACAAAATACATAAGGGAAACCTCATTAGGAAAAGATTATATAAAGAAAAGGGAAATTTTATAAAATAATACAACAAACGCGTTGCTTCCTTACCGTAAAGAGATTGACCACATGATTCACTGTTGGAAGAAGGCGGTCAGGGCTGTAAGTTACTTTGGGCTGCCTCCACACATAAACTCGCCCTGAAGTTGGGAAAAAAGAAAAACTTGACTCGTCTGGGAATATGACTTGCTTCCATTGGTCTGCAGACCAGGCATTGTGATCTCTGCACCACTTCAAACTCTTCCGAATGTTGCGAGTGGAGAGAAGAGTTTTCCTTACGGCGGCTCTTCCATGATATGCAGCCTTATGGAGCTCACAACGAACAGTTTTAGCAGAAACTGCATTACTCAGATGATTATTCAACACAGTAGTCACTTTGGCCCCATTAGTTCGATGATTTTTTGCCACATTGCTTTTCAATGCGCGTCGATCCCTGTCAGTACGTTTGCAAGTCCGGTCTGAATTGCTACTGTTGCTAGTGGTTTTGCCCTGTTTCTCGAATTGCGTCATATTCTTCATATGGTAGCTCTTGAAGAACCAAACAGTTCAGCAACCTTAGTGATCGCGGCTCCTTCCATGCGAGCTCCAACAATGTGCCCTTTTTCGAACTCGGTGAGGTCACGCATTTAGCTTAAATTTTACTAAATTCTAAAAAAATAAATAAGACGAAGAGAGTAAATTAGATAAATAAACGTATTTACAATAGATATAACCTGCAATTATTAAAGTTTTAGTTAAAGTTCTTAATATAATAGGTCTTTGAATTATAGGAGTGGAATTTGAACCTGTTCCAATTATTTTGTCGAACCCCTATATATATATATATATATATATATATATATATATATATATATATATATATATATATATATATATTGGAACATTCTGTTGTTAGATATTCAGGCGTCGATAGGTTATGCTTAAACTGACATATTGCATAAACCTTTATTTTCTTATACACGAATCCGATCACTATCGTCAGTCAAGCCAGACGAATTCTGATAGCGAACACGTCAGTTTTATGTTGGCGAAGTTAAATTTAAACTTGCAAATGAACTTCACACGTGGGATGATTTCTTTACATCCCCTTATGATTTCACCAAACGGAAAGTAAATGATGAATGCCAGCAACGGAGTCTGCATTCTTGGCTTCAGCTTTTACCTATAAAACCGCATCAGTCTTTGCGAGAAGAAAGAAAAGCAAATATAACCATTTCTGCTTTGATGGAAATTAGTTGATATTTTCTCGACATGTCGATGTCACAAGAGATATTGCACTATTAAATTAACACATGTAATGTCACGTATTTCCATTCGTCTAGCACGTCAAATAAATTGAAAATCCAGTCGCCAATTTAATGACTCAACCTAACAGCGGAAATGACGGGGTCATCAGGAGAAATGAAATTAACAATAGCAGCTTCATAATTATGAGGCGTCAATGACTGAAGTCTCCCCATCGAAAACACGGTCGGCAGGTCATGTACAAAATCTATAATTACCAGAATTGATTTACTAAACTTGCTAGGTCTGCCTCAAAAACTTCTCAGTAGAGTTGCATTTTAATTAGGAGGAATATATGTGCAATGTACAACAAGCAAATTTTCGTCTTCTATTTAAACACAGTTAAACACACACACATATATAAATATATATATATATATGTATAAATATATATATATATATATATATATATATATATATATATATATATATATATATATATATGTGTGTGTGTGTGTGTGTGTGTGTATTGGCAGCCGATTGGGGGTACTACTGAGGAGTGTCCTAAGAATTACATTAAGTTATGTCTACGAAAATCTGGAGTCGGGGGACTGAATATAACTACAATATGTTACGCGTAAAATTTTACATTTGTAATAAGCCTATATATATATATATATATATATATATATATATATATATATATATATATATATATATATATATATATATATATATATATATATGTATGTATGTATGTATGTGTGTGTGTGTACACACGGATATATAATTATTTATTCGAAAATTATAACATAAATATTTTATGAAATCGCTTCAAATTAGCCATTTTGTTTCAACACTTCTGCTGTGTTATCAAGGGATGTTGTTGAATGTAGAGTAAATGGTTTTAAAATGTTCGAATCAATCAAACACCCCTCTTTCGGGGAAACGCAGTCATATAAGATGGAGTGACCAATCAAAATGCAAGTATATGAAAATTCAAAAAACTTGACAACGAACTTTGGTTATAATAATTATTTAATGCTTTAATGTTAGTGTTAGACTAAAATAGAATTAATTCTATCTAATTTATATTAAATTATACTATAAAGTTCAACATTAGAAATTACCAATTATGAATTTTAAATTTAATCTATATTATGTTTTAACAATTATAAAGTTATTTGAAGAATAAACTGAGGAAAAATACGTATGTTTTGTTATTTTCTTGTATTTATTGAAAGGCCCAATATTAAGTTGGAAAATGTGTTTGGTATATTGGCATAATTTTAAATTCACCCAGATTACCTTTTTAGATGTGTTGTGATACAAAGCGTTTTCTGTTGTCTGGTAATTTTATGTTGCTTTTGTGTAGGGAGAATCTGTTGTTTAGTTGTTGGTTGATATCTATATATGACTTCTTTCATTTTGTGCATATGAGTGCATAAATCACATTTTTGGAGTTGCAGTTTAATTTTCTCTTTATTATGCATGTCGTTTTGGGGTTTTCAGAAGTGTAGGTGTTCCATTCTATAATGATGTCACAAACCTCACATCCTTTTTACTGCATTTTGGACTCCCTTTATTGTGTGTTGGTTAAATTTGGATGAGGTTAGAATGTGTTTTAGGCTTTTAGATTGGCATGCATAATAGTGTAAATCTTTGTAACGTAAATTAAATTAGGAGGCTTACTAAATATATCATTTTAATAAATACACACACACACTCATATATATACATATATATATATATATATATATATATATATATATATATATATATATATATATATATATATATATATATATTAATTGATACCAAAATATCCGACTTTATTTTCCCGCAAAATTTAATAAAGCGTAGCAAAATCATTCGAGTAGGAAGTGGCTTGCGTGAAAATTTTCTCGTCTGTAGATGGCGTCAGTTCATGTCGTGATTGCAGACGTGTAGTGGGCACACTTCGTGCTGTCGTTTTCACAGAAGTTGAAAGAACACATCGTATAATTTACCAGGATTTCAGGGGAAGAAAAATAAAACACTTGTTCGACAGGCTTCGTTCTACACAGAGTTGGTACTACTTAATCTTCTGGGTTGTTTGAGTATCTCCAAGCTTTTGAGAAATCTGGACACGTTATGTCTTTAGAGGTGCCGTTTCTAAAACTAGTTCCTCAAAGAATTACCGGTATAAGTTTGCCATCACTAGTGACAAAGGTGAACTCATAACAAAGCTTTCCTCGAATTGGTATATACCGATGCTTGTCTGGACACAGAACGTTAACATTTCCATCAGATTATATGTTGGAATATTGATAAGTTCTCCGAGTGATCTGATTCCAGTCGTTTTCGAATCACTGTAACTGTCTCATCTGTAGGAAGAAAACGCTTCCATATTCAACCTTACCAAACGATTGCTATGGATCCGAGATCCTTGCATCAGTTACACTAATGTTTTCTAGTGCTTCTAATATTGGTTGAGATCTACCCTTTTAGTGGGTTCTCTATATCCACAAAGCATCTGATCAGAGAGTGGCGTGCTGACCCCTTTATATGACTATAGGTCTCAATGGAATATCTATGTGAATCTAGGCGAGACCTTACATGTGTGGCAGTTTCGTGTAACATTGCTTCAGTTGTTTAAACTTATTTCCTGCGATATACTCGTTCTTATTTAGGATCTGTTAGAGTAGGGTAAATTTTCGGATATATTTTCACTTTGCTATAGTTGTCAACCGTATCTAGGCTTACCATTTTAACATAAACACCAGCGCAGTGAAATCATGACAGGCAGCAGCAGCAGCAGCAGCAGCAGCAGCAGCAGCAGCAATGACAAACTAATCAACAAGCAGGATACTTTTTATTTTCTGATTTCATTACAGCAAATTATCCTGGCCGAGTGGATGAAAGTGTTATTTTGTGAATTCAATCCCCCTAGGTCGAGTAATGTGTACTCAACAGAAACGCGCAAACAATAGCTAAACAGTACTATATAAACATAAGAACTAGGCGATATCCCCAGACAAGAGTAATGGGAAAACAAAAAAAAAATACTGTCTACCTTTGTAGATGAAATAAATGGTTCAATTCAGAACTCCCTGTAGTTTAGCCTGATCGATATACACGAAGTTCGGCCGGAGGTTACAACGGTCCCTATGTTGAGATAAGAAGAAAAAGTTCAGGACAATTGCCCGAATGTAAATAATGTGAATATCATTTTATATTAAACAGTTATTTCCTTGGAAAAATATTACTGTCACATAATTCCTTGTTAGCAATGAAACTTTAAACAATAATTTCTAAAATACATTGTATAAATTCAATATACAAAGATATATTTAACACATCATTTCATTTAATGAATCAGAGTAAATTCAAATAGGAAAATATGTTAGCTTAATATCGCAGATGTGCTTAAAAATGTTCAGGGAATTTTTAGTCTCTGTGTAGTTTTGCACTTTGATATTGTTATGATACAAGGTTCCTTGTACCACGGTGATGGTCCAAGGTAGAACCATTGAAGAATAAATCGAATACAGGTATGGAATGACACAGATATATTACAAACAGAATATGTACAAAAGTAGTAGAAGTGTTAGTAATAACAATCAGGTTAGGTTAGAGAGAACTATGTTGTCTCGACCAGGATTCCAATGTCTTACAGTAATCGTCTGACGCGACTCTCTCTGACTGACTGACTCACTCTGTGACGATATTTAACACCCCACCACACACATACACGGGTCGAATGTGTCACAAGGCCGGTTTAATGTGGGCTTACAGAGCCTGTAGGCTGGGCCAAAAATATGCCCATTAGAACCTGTATACACAGGGACTGTCTACCTCCCCGGACGGCACTTTGCCCTGCGGCATAGCCCCGTCCGAGTTCCTCCCCGCCAAAGCGGAGAGTTCGACAGCAAAGAACAGTTTATACAACTGTTCCAGTCACTGGGTGACTCACTCTGTGACGATGTTTAACAACACTCCCACGTGTGTCGAATGTGGCACAAGGCCGGTTTAATGTGGGCTTACCGAGCCCGTAGGGTCGGCAAAAATTGCCCGTAGAACCCGTATAAACGGGATCGGGTTGGTCAACCTCCCCGAACGAGGCTCTGCCCTACGGCGGAGCCTCGTCCGGGTTCCTCTCTGCCCAGAGGCAGAGAGTTCCCCTCTGCCTCAGAGGCAGAGAGTTCGACCGTCTAGCCGAGTCGTCCAAAAAAGACTGACTCTGTGACGATGTTTAACAACACGTCCACGTGTGTCGAATGTGGCACAAGGCCGGTTTAATGTGGGCTTTCCGAGCCCGTAGGCTCGGGTAAAAATTGCCCGTAGAACCCGTATAAACGGGATCGGGGTGGTCAACCACCTCGAACGAGGCTCTGCCCTTCGGCGGAGCCTCGTCCGAGTTCCTCTCTGCCCAAAGGCAGAGAGTTCCCCTCTGCCTCAGAGGCAGATAGTTCGACCGTCTAGCCGAGTCGTCCAAAAAGGACTGACTCTGTGACGGTATTTAACAACACTCCCACGTGTGTCGGATGTGGCACAAGGCCGGTTTAGTGTGGGCGTACCGAGCCCGTAGGCTCGGGCAAAAATATACCCATTCGAACCTGTATACACGGGTTCAGGGACTGTCTACGTCCCCGGACGGCACTTTGCCCTGCGACAAAGCCCCGTCAGAGTTCCTCCCCGCCGAAGCGGAGAGTTCGACAGCAAAGAACAGTCTGAACGGCTGTTCCAACACTGAGGCAGTGTCTCACTGACTCTGTGACTACTGCTTCCTCTTGAGGAGCAGTATTTATGGTGTACGGAATAGTCCATTATCTATTATGGGTAAGTTCCCATAACAGATATATTTTTACGTATTACACCATTTAGTTTGTTTTATATTTCACGACACAAAAAAACCCAGCATGTATTGCAAATTAGTTGCGTTTTGCTTATTTAAGTTTAAAAATGAAAATAAGGACAATTACAAAAATATTTTATTTGGAAGACACCATTCCTCAGTGGATTCCTGAATTTGCATTCAGTATATTCCAATCCATAAAATGAAGTCGAGTTCAACAATGATATAAATGGTTCCTGGAAGCAAGAGTATATTTGTCTATGATGAAGAAAAATGCCACCTTCATGTAAACAATTCATAGATCTGAACGATTGCTAGCAATTACATTGTTATTGATGACTGAAGTGTTCAAACGAACATCTTACAGGAGATGCTGGAAAGTGTCAAAAGTAATTATCAGTGAGGAATGCAAAATGGAGTTACATTCGAAAGGAAGTGAATATTTAATAAGATTATTGGGGAAAAGAAGCAATGCTCGAATGACCACCAAGACAGTAAATTTGGGGGTGGACATGTAATTGTATAAGTTTGCTTCAAAAACATATGAAAGGTAAACAATAGTCTGTTATTCTATCAAACTAACAAAATATAAGCATTTTTCAGCATGACGGTTCTATTTGCCACGAATCATGATGACCAAAGCGGAATCTCTGGAAGACTGGGGAGCAGAAAGTCCTGATATCAGTACAATTGTATCATTGCTGTGGGATCTGAAGAAATATAAAAACCGTGCAATATTTATGCGCTTCGAGATTAAAAGTTAAAAACTTCCCAATGTGAAAATGTGGACCTTACGCCGCATCGTCTTGAGGTAACTATTTGAGCCAAATGCAGTAGCACTAATTAATAACTCCTTAACATGATGGTTTGTACTTGTTGAGAAATCCAGATGTATATGTTAGACGATTCGCACAAACATTAAAAATAAAGAAGTGACACAGGCAAATTCAGGAATAAGTGAACGAGGAATTTAGACAAAATTATGCCGAAATTTATTATAGGCAAATATACAATGAAAGGAACGTAAGATGCATATGTTTTAAATAGACTGAGTGGCCCTGCTAGGCGTTAACTCTTGGTTGTCGATGCACCAACAGATGACGATGACCGGGGCAGCTTCGGTAGTGCCGAAGATTGATGGACATTTGTCGTCTGAGTTGGTATTAGCTGCTATTCGAGGGTAGTCGGTAATTGGCTGCCCAGAGATGAAACGGAAGCGGCTTGGGTTATGCGAAAGGTCGTTATGTAGTCGGTGTGTTAAGTTAATATTAACTGCCAGTGTTAGTCCAGTGTAGGGGGCTGAAAACACTGTGATTCACGAGATGATGCGAAGCAGGGGAGTGAAGCCTGAATCGCCGAGTAGATTGATTGAATTACTCTCCCCAAAGAGGACAGTTGAACATTGTATATAATAGAGTGAGAATAGACTGAATTTGCCCTGAAATGGATAGTTAGCTAACGCATATCATGTAACCGGAAATGAATATGAGATTTCCCCTGAAAATGACAGTTTTCGATTGCGTATCCTGCAGTTGAGAAATGACTGAAATTATCCTGAAAAGTTACCTACCGTATATAATTGTAGTGGAGAAAGGACTGTGATGTGTCCTATAATGGACAGTTTGATACTTGCTATCCTGTAGTTGGGAAATGACTTGAGATTTTGTCCTGAAAATGACAGCATATCGTGCAGCGATGAATCACTCAAGTTTGTCCTGAAAAGGACAGGTAAATATGGCATACCATGCAACCTGGAAAAGACAGAGGTTTGTTCTCAGAAGGATAGGTAGATATTGCATACCATACATCCGAGAAATAACAACTTTAATAAGATTTTTGAACATTCAGGTGTGTAGACGAACATAAATAAATATACAGTTTAATAAATAAAGAGAGGGTCTACTCAGATACGAGTATTCAGTAAAAATAACGTTTAATTGATTAACATTCTGCCGGATTAATAAAAATCCATCAATTTCTTTAGAAAATACACACACACACACACACACACACACATATATATATATATATATATATATATATATATATATATATATATACAAAAATCGATAGATAAAGTATTTAGATCCAAATGAAAGACAAGAGTGTAGAAAGCATAAAACTGAGCATTTTCATTCATAGCAGGATTTTTTTCAGATAATTACAGATTTAATTTGTTTTATATATAAAAATGGGAAAGATGATTGGGGAATAACTACGCCACATGCCGATTACGGTTTACATGGAAAGGGTAAATATTCTGGGTCGTTGTCTTTTAATTTTGATAGACATTTTTTTCGCAATTTCCATTGCGAATTTGTGATTTCAGTTAAATTTCTGCGCCTGCCATCAAAACCATGTAGATTATGCTGTTAAGTTCACTAAATATACATTCAGGAAAGTTTTCTTATTCTCTTGGAATTTCTTCCCTCTATTGATTAAATAAAAAACTGGAAATTCGCACGAGTGTCTACTTATTATTATTAAAATATCAATATTTCATGAAATAACAGAAAAACTACATGTGTTTACATTTCTGTGTATTTTAGGAGTTATACACTTGAATTAAGTAACACGATATTGTAGCTATTTGAAACATATTTTCCGAATAATATCTGTCTCTCTATAACACCGATTTCACTCGCAATGTGTTATATTTTACTTCGTTATATGCCCTGTGAAATACCAATATGAAAGCAAACTTTATTTTCTACAAGTGTAAGATTATATACAGGGGTTGGACAAAATAATTGGAAGAGGTGTCAGTTTCCACTCCTATATTTCAAAGAACTATTATATTAAGAACATTAACTAAAACTTTGTAATTGCAGGTTATATCCATTGTAAATATGTTTATTTATCTAATTTACTGACTGTCTTATTTTTAGAATTTAGTAAAATTTAAGCTAAATGCGTGACCTCTCCGATTCCGAAAAAGGGCAAATTGTTGGAACTCGCATAGCAGGAGCTTCGACCCATAAGGTTGCTGAACTGTTTGGTTTTTCAAGAGCTACCATATCAAGAACTATGACGCAATTCTAGAAACAGGGCAAAACCTTAAGTAACCGAAGTAATTCGGGCTTGACTTGCAAACTTACTGTCAGGGACCGACGTGCATTGAAACGCAGAGTGGCAAAAACATCGTCGGACTAATGGGACCAAAGTGACTGCCGAGTTTAATAATCATCTGAATAGTCCAGTTTCTAGTTAAACTGTTCATCGTGAGCTCCATAAGGCTGGATATCATGGAAGAGTCACCGTAAGGAAAACTCTTCTCTCCACTCGCAACATTCTGAAGAGTTTGAAGTGGTGCAGAGATCACAATGCCTGGTCTGTTGACCAATGGAAGCAAGTCATATTCTCGGACGAGTTCAGTTTTTCTCTTTTCCCAACTTCAGAGCGAGTTTATGCCTGGAGGCAGCCCAAAGAAACTTACAGCCCTGACCGCCTTCTTTCCACAGTGAATCATGGAGGTGGATCAGTGATAGTTTGGGCAGCCATATCATGAAAAGGTCTCGGTCCCATAGTTGACCTGCATAGAAGAATCAACAACAAAGTTTACCTGAACATTTTGGGAGATTATGTTCATCCAATGGCTTAGACTTTATACCCTGATGGTGAATGCATTTTCCAAGACAATAATGCTCCAATACATACCGCTCGAGTGGTTAATAATTGGTATGAAGCGCATAAAAGTGAGCTAGCACATATAGAGTGGCCTCCCCAATCTCCAGATATCAATATTATTGAAAATTTGTGTTGCATTTTGGAGCGAGAAGTTAGGAGCCGCTATCCTCCATCGGTGTGTCTTAAAGAACTAGAGCAGGTGTTAATGGAAGAATGGCTGAAAATTCATTTGGATGAAGTTAGGAAGCTGTATGATTCCATTCCTAGACGTACTAAAGCTGTACGTGAGGCTAAAGGAGGACCGATTCCATATTAAATACATTTTCTTTGAATTTAACAAGTGTTTCAATTATTTTCACCAACCCCTGTATATATATATTCTAAAAATGTTCTTCCTATACAACAACATATATTTGAGTTGACACATACGCAGGAAGTGAAATATTGTAACAATATTCTATTCAATAATTAACCCGCAATTTGAATAAACTTAATAAAGACCCCGCCTCATAGAACTCTCAGATAACTCATACAACATATTTTTTAGCAGAAAACAAAGTAATCCTACGAAACAATGTATTTCGGCATAAATGCGAAGACCAATGACCAACTTTTTCATCTTTAACAATTCTCTAAAAATGTATAGCTGAATAAATACATTTAAACTTTTAGGCATTAATATTTTTTCTTTGAATAATTCTTTTGTATAAGTTAGCACGATCCTTTTCTGAAAAGATCTTATTAAAGTGATTATATATGGTCTCCCTTCATCATGACCTCATGTCTTCTGCATGTATAATGCATTTTAAAATATATTTTTCGTTCAAAGACAATTTATTTCATGTCGAAATGTTTTCTTTTTACTCATGCATCCTTCCTTCCTTTTATTTCTTTAGTCTGTTTTCAAGATGAATAAAACGCGTGCTTTACGCGTGTACGTCACCATATTTCTAATAAATAAACAAATAAAAAGGCGGCCGTTCGATGCGGTTCATAACAAAGCTTTCTGCGCCAAGAAAACATTTTGAAAAGAACAAATCAAGTATTTAATAGAATTTGGCTAACTCACCAGATGATGAGTTATTATTATTATTATTACCGAGATTGCAATATCTTTTCAAAATATGATCGGTTAGTTCTTTGAATGGAAGTTGCGTACACGTTTCAAGAACTGAAAATTCCCCGAAAGAATAAAAAAATATTACATTCGGCCTCTAAATTATGCCAACAATCGATTTAAATGAATACCTTCATTTGAAATGAAAAATATAAAATAAACCATGAACACAGGTACACACACGAGCGCGTGCACCCCACTAAACATATATATCTATGTAAAATTATTTGGCATCATAATTATTTTCATATTTATGCTGCTTGTATGAATAAACGTTCCATATTTGACCTGACGAATTCACCTATCAACATTATTTAAATGACACGTTTCTTCTTAACGGAGATAATTCTGCTTCTTCACCGATTCAGTTTTTTTTGTTTGTTCTTTGTGAATTTTCATGCTGTTTTCTGAAAGATACTGACGTAGATATTGCCGTTGTATTCTCTCCAGTTAGAAATCTACAGTTTTCCTTCTCATATATATGCTGACTCCAAGTATAAGGAGTACAATCGACACTACTATTTAAGGGATAGCTGATGATGAGTGATGAGTTCATGCATACAAACTAACACCATAAATGGAAAACATGATAAATACTTGAAACATCTAAACTCTGTAGTTCCTAAACATTTTTGATGAAGTAAATTAAATATAGAAACGTGTAAACTTTATAAAAAACTTGCTTAGTCTTTTTCTTCTTATTTACGACTATAAAAATATATATATGAAAACGATTTATATATCAAGATATGGAAAAGATTAAAATTATGCCAACGTCTTACGGCAAGGAGCCATCAATAACATTTATTTTAATTATGCCCATGCATGAGTAGATTCCCTGATTTATTTACTCTACTGGCTTATATTCATATTTCGCAAGTATTTTCAACATATTGAATCATCTATTTTTAGTTTCACATACTCTAGATGCCATGTTATTGGAAAATAAAACAATTTACATCAAAATTATTCATCCATAGCTTGCTTTTGTTCGATGTAAGTGTACACTGTACTGGATTTTCAAAACAAGTGCACTATAATCTAGATTTACAGGCAGTACAATGAATTACGTAGTCACTGGAGACATATTCTTCTCGAACAGCACCTCCCTATTTAAAGTCTAAAGATAAGTCAGTATGTATTGAGATATGTGAACATTTTAAATGCAAGTACTGGACTAACTCATGTACAGAAAACCACCGGAAATTGCATCCTCTGCTATCATGGCTTTCATTCGAGCATCTCTGAAAGGGTGTCTTTTAATTCCCCCATCATAGGAATTTGAGACATCAATGGGGTAGTAAGTACATGTCGTTACACATGAGTTGAGTTCTGTTCACTTACGAGACAAGGGCGGATCTTGACAGACCTGATCGTTGTATCTATTTCAGAGCTGAGTGTCACCAACATGTGACGTAAAAAACCGAGTGGAGGAGACATGTTGTTGGCTGGTATGACTGGAGAAAAAACTGTAGGCACATTTAGCGTGTCAGAATGGGTTAAAGCGACCGTAGTCACCTACTGCAATCTTCTGAACGAGGTCTTCGGTCCCTGTTAAGATGATATACTGCGGGCACTAGTATTCATGAATGACAACGCACTTTCAAACTCTGCCAGGGACACCCAAGCATTTCTAAATGAAAACCTTTTTGCCACTCTTCCAGTGACACCCAAATATTCCTACGCTCTTACTGCATAAAGGGGAAAGATTGATGGCGTTGCTGCCAGCCGCTCCCGATCTCCACCCTATCGAAAACCTCTCTTCAATCATTAAAATAAATGTTTATGGACTTCAATTTACGTCGAAATATATATATATATGGGCGGACATCATAGGTGCAGTGGAGTCCAACCTACTACTATAAAAAAATTGACAGGTTCCAGGACTAATGGATATGGCGCGCACGTCATCGAATAATTAATTATGTCAATACATTTTCAAATATTTGATGCTTAATTTGTGCCATTATCATTCATTTTCTCCAAAAATGTCTAGATGTGTTATTTTCATTCACATTCTCTTAGTTTGGTTCACCCCCAAATTCTCGAACCTGAAATAAAATATAAAGGCCGTTACACAGAATAATGAAAACGTAACAATGGTTTTGTCATAATGTGCAAACCAGATGGGAAATGTTTTATCAAATTAATTCTCAGAAAACCAAGAAATCGTAAATTCGGGGTTTGTACCTTACTCCAGAAAGAGAGTGGAAGTTTCTAGGGTAGATAATGAGATAATTTGACACATATTTTTAAGGCAAAGGAGATATTGGAAAAGAGTGCATAACCTACTAACAAGCCTCTGTAAATGGATGACAGAAGAGGCTTTAGTAGAGATAACAAAAAAACAAAATATACTAAGAGTCAGAAAGGACAGGAAATGATCGCCAATGTCCTGAATGCACATAACAGATTGAAAAATAACAACACAACACGAAGAAAAAAAAGAAGTTCCCTACAAATATATATTTAAATAAATATACACACAAAAACAAGCGCTCGCATATATAAATAAAATTGGATAACTTGTAAGTGGAAGTAACAGAGTTTAGAGCAGTATATGAATATGCACTTACTAAAATTCATACATGCATTTGCACAATTTGTAGAATAACAATACGCATAAAATAGGTATATAAGTATAAAATACAGAAGCATGTATATACATGATCCACACACCTGTTGCTACTTTATTGAAAGTATTACGAATCTTTCGATGTATCCCCATTTGAACATGTCCCTTGTAATTGTTACAACGATCTTTCTGACTGGCTGAAAATAAACGAATCGAAAGGTCCCCTATTGCAGCTGCTCCGCCCCGACCTGACTGCCATGTTTGAATCTTCCTTCCTCTTTCACACGTTGGCTTTGAGCGAGTAGCACGTACAAAAAACTGCCCTCGGAAAAAAAAAACAAAAAAAATTTACTCAAACAGATAAGTCGAATCTGGAATTGTAACGCCTACTCCACGTGAAAAAATATCTTCTCAATGCTCAGGATGATCGGGCTCTGAGACATTGTCGCGCCACCACCAAAAAACAAGAAATTACAAGATCTCAAAGAACTCTTAACAGCACATATCAGTTCTCTGACAAAATATGTCCACCAAATAACATTTTTCCAACACCTTTATTGAAAATCTCATTCCTTTCTTCTCATCTTCTGTTATACTCATAAATGGTTTGAATCTCAAAAGTGTACTTTTGTTCTTTTTTCTCACGCCGTGTTATGTCACTGAATAATCCTTTTTTTACAGCGACAATTACTTATTTTTTCGAACAAACTTAAACGCGTGGAACACCAACATTTTACAGAAAACATAACAGCAATTCTTACGGCCAAGACAATCTTAATTTGTGAGAAAGAACCACACCATTATATGGGATGTTTCTATTCTAGAAAAACTTTCGCCTAAAGCCTGAAAATTTGTTATACTTTGTAAGATTTGTATCCCATTTCATGAGTCATTGTAATAAATATTCTACGTTTGAGTCGAGACGTTCTCGATTTTTTAAATCTTGACGTGCCGTCTGTTTACAAGTGGTAAATATAGAACTGAAAACTACCCTGCCCAAAAGAATAGGTTGCTAAGTGAATGTGCAATTTGTAAATCCAGAGACCATGTTAGCCAACGTTGTTAAAAAATCTGTTTAAAATAAAAACTATTCTTCTACTAACTTGCGTACCAACACTAGCATACAGAAACAACCATTTATATTACCTATAGTGGGGATCAATGTATCAAAGGGAAAAATGAATACAAACTCAACTATTTGATACAGACAGTCAGAGGTCATACTTTTCTAAACATGCGTTAAATCTTATGATGTGAGGAATTTTTCCTAACTCCTGTAGAATTTGACGTTAAGAACTTTTTATCCTTAAGAAAAAAAGCTGGCGGCATGTTGTATTGGGTACTGAAGTAAATAGGTGTATTCCTTTAAACTTAACCTTTCTTATCGATGACGAATCGATATGACTTTTAACTTTGATATATTCGAAACCATAACAAAATAAATTAAACGACTTAAATTAGAAAGTATCATTTACGCATGAAAAGAATTCGTGTTCATGGCCTTTTGTGTGTGGACTTTATTCAATTTATGAAAAATATTGAAATAGTGGATTGTATGAAGTTTCCTAGTGGCATTCCTCCTTTAGGTAACTTAAACACAAATAACCCCAATGAAAGTTAAGGTAAAACGTTGCTAGAATAACTGTTATGCTATAGTTTCTGTGTATTCCATATGCTCAAATGCTAGTGCTAATTTTGTCATTAACCTCATAAAAAGCGACGGTGAAACTTTTGTTGAAATTTTCGACGAGATTTAAGTGGGACGATAAAATATTCGATGTTGATTCTCTGAGCATATCTCTGGAAGATGCTTCAAACTGTGACAATGACAAAAGAAATATCAAATAATTTAATGATAATGTGTCAGGAAAATTAGGCTCTATTCTCTGCATTATGAAGCGAACTATCCAGGCGTGGATCCTTAGCGTTCCCTAGATATAATAATCGACGAAGATAGTCCGGTTGATTAATAAACCACATAAACAAGAAATCACAAGATATGAAAGAACTGTTAAAATGACATTTCTTTTCTGTGACAAGATAAGTCCTCAAAATACCTTTTTTTTTAACACCATTATTGTCAAACTTCTACCTTTCTTCTTTATTCTTATCTTTTATTATACTGGTAAAAGTGTTACATATATCAGTGACGAAGTGGTATGACTTGAGAGCCAGATTAGGGGGCCCAATTTACAGGCTAATCGCGAAGATGGATATAGAAAACGACACCCCTCGAAAAAGTGGACTTTCACTGCTTTTTAAGAAAAGGAATTAATTTTGTTTTAACTCTTTCGTAAATTATCAAATTAAAAGTTCTTGTTTTAACAAGACGTAGAGATTTTAATTTAATTTACAAAAAAAACAAAAAACAAAAAGAAAACAACTTTTAAATAAGTTTCTTATCGCTGAAAATAGCACTGATTGTTGATTGGAAAAGTGAAAAGTTATAATTTTTACGTAAACTAAATTAATATTGTTTTAATTTATTTTTTTTTTAATTACTGAAATGTTATTTTGAGATAAGGTTCAATATTTCTTCTTTAAAATAACCCCAACATTAATAAAGGAAATTTGCATTTAAATAAATTAAAATTAATTTTTATGTTAGCTATTTCACTGATTTTTAAAACAATATCCTTTAAAAAAATTCCATGTTTAATAAAAAAATATACAATATTATAAAGACATGATTTTAAATAACATTCTAAATAATTTATTACGTTTAAATTAAATTTTAATCGCAAATAAATAAACATTGTACTTTTTCGCTCCACGCACAAGGCTGTCAAATACTTTCTGGTTTAAGGTCACAACATTGAATCCGGGATTTAAGAAGGGGTCAAGTTTACTGTCCATGGGTCCAAACATTTTAAAAGAACTTTAGACGTGACTA
>OZ038475.1:135741308-135788808 GCA_964036315.1 Acanthosepion esculentum | reverse complement strand
CTATCATAATGTTAACGACCAACACTATAAAATAACAACGCAACTGTATTCGGATCCACAATTATTTCCACTCAATAATCCCTAGAATAATTTGAAACGCAGCTGTTAGCACCCGCACAAAAACCCTTAGAATAAAGCAATAGACCTACACAGAATACATCATTGACCAGCATAAATAAATAGTCGATCCAAAATATAACGTACATAGCCTAAGTATTGTGTTTAAACATGAAACAGTCTGACGCCTCTTGGTATTGATCTCCATGTTCACACAAGCACACACACGCATTTATAATTATATTTACATACGCTCTAACCCCTAACAGTGAGCACTTCAATTATATATATACATATGTATATATATATATATATATATATATATATATATATATATATATATATATATATATATATATAAAATAAAATATCTAGAATTCTAATCTCAGTATATATATATATATATATATATATATATATATATATATATATATATATATATATATATATATATATATATATATATATATATAGTTAGTTAGTTAGTTTTAAATCAAAATACAGAGAAATAAGTTGAGAAGTATATGTCTTTTATAAATTAAGTAAGTATTATATATACAGAAGTTAAATTTTGAAAATATCAATATTGTAAATTAAAAAAAGATAAATATTTTTGTTACTTGTTTGTCATTTTGTCATGCATTACGGAATAAAGTAACTTTTATCAACGTTAATTTTCTGCGAAAATATTTACTTACACCCTAATGAAGAAACACGCGAATTTTTTATGTACTCTCACTTTAAAAGGAAATGCAAATGTTTCTAAAATATTCTAATAGTTTTTTTGAATATTTGATATGAGATATCAGTGTCGCAATTTTCTGCAAGAAAGTTTAATATTTCACCAAAATACTCACACAATCATCGCGTTCTTAACTCAATCGGTGTAAACGGGTGACATCATCATTTTATAGCTGGAGTCAATGAGAGGAGGAAATTGAATCCTTTATGCATATGCACGTTCAAGCTCATTCTAATGCATCAACGATGCCGAACGTTAATTGGGTGCTGGGCACGAACTCCGAACTTGAGTAACTCTATTCAGCAAGACGTGCTTTGAATATCAATCACGTACCGATTCATTTTATTGAACTTTTTTCTTTGATTTATTATGGTGTGTTTTATTTTATTTTTCGGACATTAAGATACGCTTCAGTTTCTATTCTGTTTATTTCGACATTTATTTGTTTATAGACTGGCGAAATGTTCGAATTCCCTTTAAAGTTCCAGGGTCAAAAAAAGCAATTTTCCGAAATCTTTTAGTCTGGGATGCCATTAATATAAAGAAGCACTCTTAACGCAGTGTCTCCGTGAACGATCCCTTAAGCACTTGGTGAAAAAACGAATTAGTTATATTCTAAGATGGATTGGAAATACTTTATAACCCTAGGTCTTTAAAAATTAGTTCAGACTTACTGAAATCAGTCATTTTGTCTGCCGTCTCAGTGAAACAACGAATCAAAGATCAAAGATTTTACTGTAAAGAAATAAATAAAACTGTAGTAAATTTGATGTGCCAATTTCTACAAACATTAAAGAAGTGACAAATTCACTTGTGATTTTCCATCCTGCATGTACACTTTTGTTAAGGTATCATTTCCTTCACACAACATCTCTGATAATCTTTTGCGCGTAAATCAACAGGCAATGATATTGTTCATATACGCCAATTCGTTTGTAAAACATATTCTCCTAGCGTCAGTTCAAACTGACGTCTACATTATGGTTAAAGTTTGTATTGTCTCGTTTTCAACTAAAATCTGGAAATTTTCCAACATATTTCAGCGAAATGTCGACGTTCCAAATTATAGTATTTAATTCTAATTTAGATATATGAAATTAAAAAACGGAGTCATTTGAACATGAGGTCAGCCATATGTATATCATGTTTTTCAGAAAGACATTTTATAATTATATACCAGAATCGTCCTTTGCTGCTAGACGATATCTCTCTGTATGTATGTATGTATGTATGTATGTATGTATATATATATATATATATATATATATATATATATATATATATATATATATATACTCAAACACACAGATGCACATCACACACATATATATATATTAATATTATTATTATTATTATTATTATTATATAAGCAAACGATACATTTAAAGCATACACGTATTTGATTAGCGCGTCTGGTAAGTACATCGCCATCAAATAACCACGAAGATAGTTCACAGGGAGGAAAGTTCACCGTGAGAAATGACCACATCGGAGAAACCTCACCGCAAAAGGATTTAGATTAATTTAAATTTTAATGAGCATGACTAAAACATTTTAGTTGTATAATAATTCTTCCGTTTTGCTCATTTTAGACCGCCTATCTTATCTATTATGGAAATTTCTAGATATATATATATATATATATATATATATATATATATATATATATATATATATATATATATATATTAATTCTTAAATTATTAACTCTAAAAGTATTATTTGTAAAATCTAATAAATTTATACGGAAAGCTTTCCTTGAGGTAAAACATCCTCGCGTTGACTTGACGGTGTCGGGAATTTCCTGAATTGATTTGGTGGTGGTAAACTTAACTTTAAACTTTGAATTAAGTTTCTTTGTTAATATAAATCTACCGGCATCCGAGAGTCTTAAATAAAATATGCTATCCTATATGATTCGAATCTGGGTCGATCTTCTTGGGTAAAGCACCATAACGCATACTTATTTTATGACTCTTAGCCACTACAGATCTTCACAGTAAAGCTCAATTATAGTTGAATTATATTATTTAATAATTGCAATATTCTCTCGTCGGATGTCTCGAACTTCACATCTGAAAAATTATTAGTATCGTTTCGGAAACATAAAGAACCCATTTTTTTTAAAATAGAATTTTCCGCAACACACTGATTCATGTTGAATTTCTCACAGAATTTAGTATTGTTGTTTAAATTATTTTTAAAGAAATTTGGGAATATTCTTGGTTGGTAAATTATAAAACTTTTAATCTTTACAAAATAATTAATGAAAAATTATTGTACTAAGCTACACATCCGTGCTGATAAGCCTCTTCACCTCACTGCACATGCTGTGATAAGATCCAAAATCGGCTGTATTCGTATACATCCGGCTCGCTATGTTCACAGTTTTGTCCCACTGGCCGTGACCGAATTCAACAAAGAATAACGACAAATCCCCAAGACACTGCTTGGAAAATAGTGAAAAATACGGCAATAGTTTCTGTCGTCTCACTTACTTCCGACCACGATAAAAGGACCCTTAGGCTCACTGCCAGCCCGTCGCAATGAGTGCTTAATTACTCACTGCTGCTCCTTTCCTCAATGACTGACTCATTATATGCATACTGGCTGTAGGACACATCACCGCTTTCCATCCACATGTGTTCCGGAAAATGCACCACCCATTCAGCTTTTGGTTGTTCTGTTTTTCATTGGACACTAATGTTATGATTATCTAAAGTAAATAACAAAAACTTATGTTTGCCAACATCCTGACTGGTAACAGGATTCCTGAAGAATCCTTGGTCGTTAAATTGATTAAAGATGGGTTGGAGACAAGATTCCTAGGAATGTCTGGTAATTAAACTAAATTAAATGGAAAAAGAATATATCTCTTCATCTCCGAAGGATATGTGTGAAGTCTTATTTCGATACGCCCTAGCAAAACCATCTTTACTTTTTAAACCTTAACTGTTTTTACTTCTCCCAAAAAATCCTTTGAGTAAATATAAAGTATAATTATTTAGCAAGACTCAAAAATTCCATTTCTTTTCCTTGCAATTCACTGTGAGTTAAAAGAAATATGATAAACAAATTAATAGTAATATTATTAATATTAATGACAGGCATTTAGATAGCATTGCTGTGAAAACTAAACGGGATAAAACAATAACTTAAAAATGTTAAAACTAAGAAATCAAATCTTATAATTCAAATCACCATAGAACAAATTTTTATCCAGAACATCTGTATTATAATGATTGCCCAGTCGCACTGATTGTGTTACTCACCAGGTGTTACCAGCTATTGTTTAAATCTTGGGGAACATTGTCAGACATATTTTTACAAAGATTCATTGAGAGCGAGTTTCATGGAACGAATGTTAAACTAAAAACAGTTGCCGATAACTTTATGATCTGATTATATATATTCTTTGTATTTGTATTAGTTTCAACATTTAAAGCCTTCGAATGTTTTAAATATCTCACGATCGTCAACTACCATATTAGTAAGAGTAAGATTCTTGGACAATTTTAGTTTTTCAGTACCGTGACCACGACTGGAATTTTTATTATCTCGTGTTTTTTTATAACAGAAAAAAACGTGAGTAATAGAGGTGATTTATTAAATACTCTTCAGCATACAGAAGAATGCATAAAACGTTGTGATGAGTTTAGGTACTTTTTTCGCATCAGGGATTTAAGAATATATTTTAAAATGAGGTGATTACTTCTGCGGGATGTGTGAGACGCCATTCAAATTAAAAATAAATATATCTGAATATAATACGAGGGTCATACAATAAATACGCTGAATTTTTCGGTATAAGGACTTTTCAGCTATTGTAGTCAATTCAATGAAATTTATTTTTGTATGTGTATAATCCACCTGCTTTGGGAAAAGTGACTGTAAAAGGAATAATCTAAAAGCTGCCAAATATAAGCCAAAAAATATCATGGACCTTTCCACTACATCAGTTAATCGGGTATTTATTGTTCGATGTTTTATCGTTATACGGATCGGTTTACGTTCAACCATCCTGCTCTAACCGTTCGTGAGATACTATTATCTATTTTATACCAAACAATTGGGCCATATATGTCACGAAAGAACCGTAATTTAAGAAACAGCATTTATACTGATTATTGTCACATTTTACCTATTCACCACAAGAAACAGAAAGCATAATGTTTTTAATTCTCTATTCTCTAAAACCACCATTGTGGTTTAATGCTTGCCTTATTATTTCTATTAACTCGTGTACAATAAATGTAAAAGTTTTATTTTCATTTTAAAATAAAAGTTTAGAAATTGTTATATTTATTGACGGCACATTTAGTTAATATAATTATAAATTTAAATTAGTTTAGATGTTTTATTTACATTTGTTTCGATAGTACTATGTGTAACGTAGAACAATTTAAAACCGAATATAATCCAGTTATATGCCTACCATCAAATAATGACATAATAAATCAATAATTATTATGCTATTTATGTTTTTGTATATGGCTCGGGGAAGACGCCAAGCCGTTATAAAATCACTTCATTTAGAATGTAAACTGATACGAAACCGAATATGTCGATAGAGTTCATAATCACCAGGAAAATGATATACTATAAACCGTTTGAACTTCATGAAAATTCCAACAAATCTAGCTGAATATTTAATCTTCCATCACGCAGTTCTCCCAATGATGCATCGTTTGGTGACACACTTGGCTGAGATCGAAAAATCTCCTACTGGTAAGGAAAGGTCTAGTCAATCATTACGTTATCAAAACAACCAGAAAATGGAATACAAAATTGAGTCTTTAAGTGTTCTTCAAGTGAAAAATAGACCAAATAAGCGTCCAATCGGGGGCCCGATAATTTCTACGTGCATTCGAATTTAGTAAAAAAAAAATCAAGAAAGCAAATTTTGATGCTGTCTGAAGGCAAGAAATACGTCGACTTCATAGTGAACCCATTACGAATATAGGATACAATTGATTTTTGAATGGTCACAAAAAAGACAACAGGTAGTTAAGATTGCAATACCCCAATCATCTTATATTTAAATAAACTTAAACATCGTTGTTCGTGGCTGTAATTTCCGAGTTATACCAAAAGTGTTGTTTCAATAAAAGAGAAATTCTGCACAGCAGTAACTAAACATATTACATTAGATAAAAGACTGAAAATTGGGCGTTAATGGGATTTTAATTCTACTTCACGTATTTCTAAATTATACTGCACCTTCAATAGTAAAAAATGCGTTATTCTTAAGAAAACCAAAAACAGTGGGGTCTCTTATTAAATTTGTGTTATTCAAAAAAGGATTCCAGCTTTAACACACGATTCGACCAACCCACGAATCATATCATATGATATAGCCCATATAATGTAACATAAAATATTTATTGACATCAGCATCTGGAGATATTGGCTTAGAATACTTGTAACTAAACTAACAAAGAAAAAAATAGTTAACTCTTCAATTTACTCGTTGTATTGATCAGTTATAAAAAAATTAGCATAGGAAATAGGGAAAAAGGACATGGACAAACAGATTTAGTTTCGCTCAACACCGCAGATTGCTACTAGACCAAAAGATTATCTTGACAACTCGAATCAAGTACGTTAATAGCAACCTCAGATCGGGACCTTCATATGTAGGTCAGGAATAGCACCAAACCCGTTCATAAATATTTACAATGTTTGCAGAAGTTTTCTAAAACAAATTGTTAAAAATAGCACTGAGCAAATAAATATTATATGTCTCTTATATATTATAGACCATCTTTCACCCAATTTGGTGGAGATGCCCTACAGAAACACAAACCAATAATTTTACCAATTGGTAGAAAAAAACACACGCCCGTCTGAGGAGGACTGCAATTCCAAATATTCCAGCCTTATAAGAAATACGACAAGGAGGAAAATTAAGTCTATTTAATATTTTCCAAGACTATGTCATGTGCATTTAAAAACAGAGACGTGAAGAGATGGGGTCTGATCATTTATACATTCCATGCCAATTGCAAATGGATCTAACAATATCATTCAAATTTTAGATCACTTATACCGAATTTACTATAGGAGATAAAGAATTGAAACACAGAATAGGCTTTCACGCACAATACCACAAGTTAATAATAATAAAAAACAAAACAATAGAAAACTTGAATCGTGTTCTTAAATATCCTCACAGATCAGGACTTTCACATGGATGTCTTAAATGGCACCAAACTCCTTCAGATATATAATTAAATGTACATTTGTGCGAGTGAAGGCTTAGAGTCTTGGATAATGCCCCCATTTCTTTGAAAATTGTGGACTGGCGGTACAAAATCTAAAACAAACAACTGTACCAAATAAAAGAGACCACATCACTTGAGACCTTTCAACAAATGCAAAAGACAAAGTGTACATCACATGTAACTTGAAGATTAAATAATGTATTGGCGTTCAACACTACTCCAAATAAAATGTTTGGAAGGAAACTTCAATTTAAAGAAGAACGGGCGATAACAACTATCAAATTTGAGAAACCTATTTTCCTGGAAGATAATTTTAAGATAATTTTTAATAAATTTCAAGCGGCAGTAGGACTGGCTGCTCAGTCAATGAAGACCAAATTTCCTCACAAGGAAAATGCATATATGAAGATAAACTCTTGGCCCTTTCGTTTCATTTCTGATTTGTATTAAATAAGCAATATAAATATAATTTAGTATTCACTGGTCTAAGAAACTCTTAAATCTCTTTATTGATTAAAAAAGAATGAAACGATTTATGTTAAACTCACCTTTAAAAAAACACGTTGTGTATATGGAAATGTTTCGATTAAATTTTTAATATCTTCACACTCCCGGTTTGTTCTTTAGAATCAAACTGTCATTTTTATAATAACGTTCAGAAATACAAGACGAAGAGCCACTCAATTTAGAGGGGTAATGAATGTATTTGTTGTATGAGCGTAGGAGGAGGAAGTAAGAATTACAGCTTATGAGGATATATTGGAAAGATAATGGTAGTTTAAGATTTGAGCGACCGAGAAAGCGTTCTATTAAGAGTTGTTTTCTTTCCACAATAGGGAGCGACTCTTAAGAAAACATATCGGAGTGGAACATTCCTCTTTCTGAAACACGAAGGAAATTCAGATTATTTGTCTCGGTATACAGGGTAAGCCTCGCCTTAGGTTTGAAGTGCACATCTAGTGGAACGAAGGGACACAGCTCCTCAGATAATCTTCCATGGAAATAGCAATAAAAGAGGCTTGGGATTGCGAGAGGATAGCACGAAAAATGGGTCGTAGTTGGGAACATTATTCTTTACCCAAAAGAGCGTATCCAAATCTATCAAGATTTGAAAGAGATGACTGGGCAGCCCCAGACAGGATACCTATTTTGTCTTGATTTAGCCCTTATGAAAACAGATTATAACAGGAGGATAGACTAATTTTTCAGGATGTTTATGTTTGGCTTGTATATATAAGTTCTATTTGAGATCTTGGGTCCATATATTTCATATAGGCGTACACTACTATGAATTTTACTGTGGAAAACATCTTTTCCTTATGATAGAGGAACATTCAGAGTTCACTCGGTGATGATGGAACGTTACAACTTTGTATTTTAAGTACTGAGTATAAGGAATCTGTTATTCTCCCATTGAAATATGAGGGCTAGATTTGAGGAGAGTTCAGCTGAGAGGCATTGGCCATTTTTGGAGGTACACACATACACTGTTGTATGGTTTGGAATTCTGGGATTCGTTCCCCGATTTCCTTCCGGATGACCCCTGGAATGTCGTATTTAATCTCCCTGTTTAAAAATGCGCCTCCAATATTTCCTCCTGGGTTATTGACAAAATCAAGGCTTTCAACCCCGCAAGAAAATAGGTTAAATCGCGCTCATCCCCTTGGTTCTCAGCTGCTTGCTCAGCTGCTATTGCTCATAAAATCACTTCTTCCGTCTCTACCGTAGTGACATCTCTGATTACAACAGACATCTCTTTGTCTCTCCGGTAATGGGTACAAGCGTGTCATCAATAAAGCAAAGTAACTAGTTGCTGAAAGAATGAAACAACGTACTGCATCTCGTAAGTTCTGCAAGACCATACTGAACAACAGTGGATACACAATAACTCCTTTATTCAATCGATTTGAGGTTCTGCCTTCCTCAGCTGATAAGGCTGAATGCTTTGCTCGGAAATTATCATCCAATTCAACGCTCGACTCATCCAGTGTACCCACATACGAATTTTATCTCTCTTTCTCTCGCTCTCTCTCTCTCATCTACAGGCATGGCGCTGGAAATTACACAGGAGAATAAAAAGTCGGAAGTTAAAAGTTTGTGAATATTTTGTTATAATACCGAAAAAAAGAAACAATAAAGTACACAAATATATATATATATATATTACATGTTCATATTTCATATTTCATATATATATATATATATATATATATATATATATATATATATATATATATATATATATATATATATATATATATATATATATATATATATAAGTAATTGATCTGGGGATTTAGGCTAATTTTATAGTAATTCGTCGAGCCTAGAATTCTCAACAAAATGCGTTGTATCGAAGCGATCCGGGTTCGATTCTCGGTAATGGATGCGCACTGCTGATGAGTCACAAATATAGGACGAAACGGCCGCCTAGTGCTTTCTGAATTCTCTTAAGGATTCTAAGCTCGACGAACTACTATAAAATTAGCCTAAATCCCCAGATCAATTACTTGTATATCTTGCTAGATCCAGCTAAGCGCTGTGATAGAGCGACTAAGGGTCAAAATAGTAGTCGTGGCTCTTGTGGCACCGGTTTCGAGGTGATTCGGGGACTCTGGATAACTCTGTATAATTGGATGGGTATCGGTGAACGGAACTGAGTGAGTAGCGGCGCTTTATCGAGTCTAGTTCATGTCTTCTTCGTTACCGAGTGCCGTGGTACAGTTGGTAGGACGTTCGCGTTGTATCAGTAAGGGATACTCACTGCTGATGAGTCCCAAATATGGGACGAAACGGCCGTCCAGTGATTTCTGCATTCTGTTGAGGATTCTTAGCACGACGAATTACTATAAAATATGTATATTGTTGCAGAACTGATTATACATCTCCTATGTGCCATTTTCATATCATATTACAAAGTTTGTCTTTTTGCTATCGCTCTTCTTCCAGCAATTTAAAAAATCCCGTTAGCAAACTTATGCGCTGTTATCCTACGTCCGCTTTGACTTTAATATGTCAGCTGAGTGTCTTATTATCCAAGCCGTCTTATATACCATAGCAATTTCAACTGTCTCTTTATGATATTAAATAAAAAATATTCTTTTGGTTTCGATATTCTCTAAATATTGTTTGTTGCTGATATGTCCCGGCATATGTTACTCTCTGCCTCTATTGTAGTGCCACATGTATAAATCTCTTCTTCATCTGTAAGGAGATATCAAGAAATCACTGTCATGTGGACTACTACTTATCAATTTATTACTGTTATATTTTTCATGTTCTAGAAAAGATAGATATAATTTCCTGACTCAACTCTTTGATGCAAACCTATCGTTGTTTTAACGGTTAAAGTATAATCCAGTTTTTCTTACGATGTTAGATATATTTTTTAAAAAAGAATCAAATAACACAAGTAAATATTGGAAAGAAATGGGATAAACATATTCTTCTATAACATGTTTAATTATATTCTAAGTAATGGGTCCAGTTTTCAGTAAATGAGATAACGTTATTCTCAAACACTTCCTGTGATTCCAGTCTCGAAGAATTGATCTTCATCACCCGTCTTCGTATTTATTCTACTATCAATTCATCCCAATCATTAATAATTTTAATCCCCATGGTTCACTTATCTCCATTAGGTCCTCTGAATTTTAGAGTCTATGGCACAAATTTCCTCATTATGTGTCTCAGAAATGTCAAATATCATTTTGTAATCGCATGTTTCGTTTTAGTTTTTACTTTCCTTAAATCGTCATGGGTATGGTGTTAAACTACATTCCCGTCCTGGGTTAAACGATAAACTACGTCCAGCAACAAGGCCTCTGATCAGCAGGTTTTGAGGAGTGTGGAACCACCTCTTAGTTGCTGATATTCCCAGGCCCACCCTCATCCGGGTGGTAGCATCTGTTAGAGTCCCAGCTATGGGCAAATAGTTAACCCCTAAACTGGGGTAAAAACACTATGAAAGTATAAAAATAGATTTTAATACCAGAAATACTCTATAAAAAATTATTACCAGAAATAAATATTTGAAGAAAAAACAACATTACCAGCAATATATTAAAAAAAAAAATATTTTACCAGCAATACAATTTTTGAGGAAAAATAATACCAGCAGTATTTTTTTAGAAAATAATTATTACCAGTAATATATTTTTGAAGGGAAAATATTACCAGAAATAGATTTTTGACAAAATAAAATATTACCAGCAATAAAAATGTTGTCAGCATTAAATAACCTATTGAGGGTGATATGCCACAAAATAAAACAAATAAAAGCAAACCAGACTTTCATTATGTCTCAGCACAGCTTTTATAGATTACCGCAAAGCCTTATATAGTGTACTACATTGTTGGGTCTTTAAGGTTTTGAGAATGTGTAGTGTCGCTTCCGTGGTAGTAAATTTCGTTGAATATAGCATAAAACTCTGGAAAACCACATTATAACAAAATAACATCAAAGGTACTGACACTTAGAATAGTTTGGATATCCGAGGAGGAATCTATTAAGGATTCTTTATACAACCACTTCTATTCTGACTGTTCTTGATCCCCCTTTCGCATGAATTAAACAGTAATAACGATGGTTACAATTAAAAACGGAAATTGTTTATTCATCTGTTCTACATGGGTGATATCAAAATCTTTGCCGAAAACGACAATGAGTTGAATGGTATGCTCAATAAACAAAAGCCTTTCAGAGATAACATCGATATGAAATTTGCGTTAGATAAATATGCAATAGTAAAATTCAATAAAGAGAGAATTAAAGAAACACAATCAATTGATCCCGGATTTGTCACGGTAATTAGGAAACTAGAACAAGAAGAAGCCCAGGAGTCATCAAAGAAAATGGGATACACCATAGCCAAATGAAGGAGAAAGTATAAAAAAGAATACTACACCGGATTAAACACCGAGTTGAATTCACAAAACAGGATATCAGCCCAAAACAACTTCGGCTGTCTCTGTGGTGCAATAGAGTTTCAACATCCTTAACTAGACCAGTGATAACATTAAGCGAATAAACGCCAAAACGAGAAAGCTTCCTACCTGCCACTGCATGTATCAAGGAACAAAAAGAGAAATAAGAAAACTTATACATTGATAAAGAAAACACATTCAAAATGGAGTTTCAAGTAGGAGAAGAATTGAAAATAAAACATAATGCACCTACGCTAGCGGCAAAGAATATAAACAATGGCAGGACAAGCCGCTTTATGCATAATATTTTCCAGTACAACAAAGATGATGTGGATATACCCCACTTTCAAAAGTTGTTATTAGTGCAGGGTTAAAAGCTAAATCAGGAGGTTTATTTCTTGATACAAGGAACAAGTGCTTGCTATCGAGAACCTAACAAACACGCATACTAAAAAATGCAGATTCTTGGATAAATATCCAGATACAATTGACCATCTTGTATCAGGCTGCACGATAACGACACCCACTGAATAAAAGACCAGGAATGACAAAGAGGACCAATAACTGCACTGTAAAATCTTCAATTTTCCCGGAAAGGAAATTGCCTGAAATTGCTACGAATAAAACCCATACCCGATTACAGACACAGTGCCTGTGACAATTTAATGTGAATTTACACTATCACAGACACAACAGTTGAAGCTAATCGAGCAGATATAGTGATAAGATACCGCAAAAGCAAAATGTGCCTTCTTATTGACGTAGCAGTCATTGAAGGCTCTAAAGTATCTTATAAAATATTTTTTAAAATCTATCAAAATGCAAGAACCTTGAAATAAAATATCAAAAACATGGCGCATACGGACAACAGAAATTCCAGTTGTAGTCGAACTGATTACAAAAGGTTCCGATAGATACTTTCCCATGGATTTAGCTAAGGGAAATTATGTGCTTCTCACCTGCCACCGCTTGTATCGTCCTAAAAATGATGTCGATCGTCTGCATGTGCCAAGATCCGAAGGAAGCAGAGGATTAGTCCAACTAGAACTGTCTTACAAAACTACAAAAATAGGCCTTCAAAGAGAACTGAAAACTATAGAAGACTATGATGATATGTGACAAAGAACATGAATGTAGTAAGGGACATTATTCAGTAATTTTGGAAACCAACAAATTCAAAATGAAGTTTCAGTTGAGTGAAGAAATACAAGTAAAACAAAATACACCGACTGAAGCTACAAAATGCTTAAAAAAAGAAAGCAAAAGTAAATGCAAGTGACCAGATACAGAAACAATGGCAAGATAAAAAGCTTCACGGTAAATGCTCTGCGCGTAGCAAATAAACTGATGTAGACAGTAACTACGTAATGTAGGGTTAAATGCTGAAATTGAAGGTTATATTTTGCTGTACAGAACCAATGCTTGTTAACTAGAAATTTTCAATCATACATACTGAAAAATTGTGTTATCCCAAAATGCAGATTCTTTGATAAATATCCAGATACAATTGACCATCTTTTATCAGTTCGTACGGTATTGGCACCCGTTGTATATAAAACATTGCATGACCGAGTGGGCTAATATCTTCACTGAAAAATTTGCAAGTTCTGCGGAAAGAAAACTGTAAGGAATTGTTATAAACATCACCCGGACAGGTTTACAGTCATAGGACCTGCAATAATTTCAGGGGACTTTACGATACACACAGCCACGACAATGAAAAATAATTGCACAAACATCATTATTAGAGACCGCATATAAAAAGGTATATTCATATTAATATGGCGGTCCCTGGAAACTGCAATGTATATTTTAAGATCATCAAAAAGCTAACAAAATACAAAGATCTTGAAATCGAAATCAAAAAATGTGCTATGGGAACTTACCTGTAACGAAAATGAACTCTTCCTAACACTATAAAGAGTGCGCCTCTCAAGAGAGACGATAGAATGAAGTGTAACGAGTCGAGACAGAGCGAGTCGAGACAATAGTAGTTCACTCTAAACCAGACTGACAGTCATACTAACACCTTCAACTTCTTGTAATATTATTCTGTTTAATATATCTTTGTTATTCCTACTCTTGTGTTCGAGTTGTTCTTCCTTGGTCCTAACCTTGGGCCATAACACTGGTGCGAGGATATTGGACCATAACATAATGACAACAACAACTATTTACATGGATAATCTCAAACTCTTTGCCAAAGACTACGAGGAACTGCAGGATTTGCTCAATATTCCACAATACTTCAGGGATGATATCGATATGAATTTCGGATGAGATCAATGCCCAAATTTAACATTCAAGAAAGAGAGAATTACAGAAACACAGTAAATAGATTTCGGCATTATCGCAAAGATTAGGAATCTAGAACAAGAAAAAGCCTATAAACCCGTAGGTGATAGCGAATGTGATGACTTGCAAATTACCTAAATTAAAGAAAACGAAAAAGAAGAGGAAGAGGCATGTGCTTCTGAGGTTAAATACCGGGCTTAATTCATAAAACAAAAGATCAGCCTTAAGATTGACCTGGTTATGACGGAAAACTGCATTCCTGTCGTTGGTAAGACGATAAACTACGTCCAACAGCATGTCTTGAAATCAGGGCGTTTTGAAAAGCGTGGAACCACCTCTTAATTGCTGGTGTTCCCAGGCCCACCCTAACCAGGGTGCTATCACTTGTTAGTGTAGCAACTATGGGCAAATAGTTAACGCCCAAACTGGGGTCAAAACACTATGAAAGTGTAAAAATAGGTTTTAATAACAGAAACACTTTGTAAAATATTATTACTAGATATACATTTTTGAAGAAATAATATTATCCGCACTACATTATGGAAGGAGAAAATATTAGCAGCAAAAAATTATCGGCATTAAATAAAACATTGTGGTTGATATGCCGTAAAACAAAACGAAACAAACAAACAAACACACATAATAACACTGGCTACCATGTGGTGTAATACAATTTCAACCTCCTAAAAATGAACGTAGGTGATATTAAGCAAATGGCTTCCAAACCGAGAAATCTCACAATCCACCACAAGCGTCCGCCTAATGATCATCTGTATGTGGCCAGATCCGAAGCAGGCAGAGGATTTTGCAACTAAAAATGTCTTACAAAACTGCAACTATCGGTCTTCAACGATATCTATAAATTATAGAATGACGTATGTGTCAAAGAACAGAAAAGAAATATAAAAATTATTCAGTAATAATTGAAGCCAACAAATTGAAAATGTGATTTCAAGTGACTGAAAAAGTGCAAATAAATCATAATACACGTTTAGCTTAATTACCTAAAAATGAAAGTAAATACAATGTACCATATCCAGAAATAATGCAAAGATATGTCACTTCATGGTCAATATTCTGCCTATACGAAGAAGCCGTTGTAGACTAACCCTGTACCTATTAGTGGTTACGCAGTTCAAGGCTAAAAAGTGAAACAAAAGATTTTATTCTTGCTGCACGTAACCAAATCTTGCTAAATACCAAGAACACATACTGAGAATATGTGTTAAACCGAAATGTAGATTCTGTGCTAAATACCCAGAAACAATCGACCATCTTTTTCCATGTTGCAACATTGTAGCACCTACTGAAAATAAACTCGGAATGATAGAATGGGTCAATATCATCACTGGAAAATATGCAATTTTTACTGGAAGGAGACTGCAAGAAATTTTCATCACCCAGACACGTCTGCAGTCATAGAATCTGTAATAATTTCATGGGACTTTACGATGCACACTGACACAGCAAACAAACCTAATCGCTCAGACATCTTGATCAAAGACCACAGAAACAGAATGTGCTTTCATGCTGTCCCTCCTGATTTTAATGAATCATTGAACATCGAAATAAAACTATCAAAATACAAGGATCTTGAAATAAATATCTAAAAAATTTAGCACATGAGGACAATTTGTATGGATTGATTGGAAACTCTATCGGTAGGCTCATTGAAGGAATACTTTGTAACCTATACCTTAAAGAAATAAAACAAACATTGTGTTTACAAGTACAGCTCACACATTACGAAGTGCTTTATCTATGCAAAATGTGTGATCTTAGTTTTTTGTTTTATAAATAAGATCAGTGCCAAATATCATGAAGCCATTTCTGACCTTAGGTCAAATCAAAGGTAATAATAATAATAATAATAATAATAATAATAATAATAATAATAATAATAATAATAATAATAATAATAATAATGAAAAGAGTTGATGTCTTATTTAAACAGTCAATGCCTTAAAGCACAATACCATCTGATATTAATTGAATTAAATCGAATATCATCAACCAACATCAAAACAAACAAGAAGTTCAACAAATCCTTATTAATAACTTAAAAATTCTCTATGACATCAACTGAATGAAACGACATAAGAATTAAGCATAATAACAACAAGAGACATCGGTAAAATGCTATCAAATTTAGGAAGCAACGTACTAAACATATTTTATAAAAAATCGACCCGACACCAACAGCTGAAATGTAATGACTCGATATCTAAAAAACTATTTTGGTGTTAACTGTATTTTCTTTTAAATAGTCGCGTATTTGAAGTGACAATTTTGTTTTATTGTATTTTACTAAACTCTATATTATTTATATTACAAATGTTAAATTTATGTCAATTTTCAATTATATTTTATAATTTTATAATGACTGTATTGAATTAATGGTCAACATACTGACTTTGAAAGCCAATTACACTGTCGTGTGAATTCAATATTTCCTGCCGATCACAACCAAATATCATAACTAAATTAAATGTATTACATAAATATCTTTGTATTTCCTCACAGTCCTTTATCTATCTATTTTTCTCTTCAATATAACTTGGAGTTTATGGCTAAATATATATTAGGTTAAATGTTTGCGAAGGCTGTGAAATATCAATGTTCTTCAAATTTTACGTAACCTTAGCTTTTCAAACTTAACGATTATAACAACTTTGCTTAAAGAGTTAATTTCTCCTGGCTTCACAAAAAAATCTGTTGAACACCCAGGTTCAGGTAGGCTTTTGTAATCTTCTTTGAAAATCAACGTATCAACTGTTTGCTCTGAAATATTCCTTTTGAAAGTAGTTGAGTATCAATCTGAGACGTATCGTGAAATCTGATCTGCTAAAGGAAACGTTTGATCTATATTCAACACCTGCTGCGTGGGATTTATAAAAAGAATTACATCGAGTCGAAAACAGAAACAGAATTCTATTTACTGATAGATGTTTCAGAATGAGTCAACCCACGAATGTCTATATGTTGATAAATACGAGTGTGGACTGAGAATTTATTTGGATGCCTATGATTGAGGATTATTACAGCGGTGAAATCTTGCATGCATTAATTTCAATTCTTTATATTAATAACCGCATTCTTTATACCTGACTGTTCAAAGAAGATTTCAAATGTATTTAGCAACGATCCCTTATGGAAATGTGTAGAAATGATCAAGTATTTGCAGAAAAAGGGCTTAGCCCCCAAGGGCATTTATGTTGACATGATTGCTACATTAGTGTATGATGCTCAAGTGGCTAGCTGAATGTTAGTGTGGAAAGGAGAGTTTAGAATATGACCCAATGTCTGAATGCCCTGCAGCTGCCAGCACCGTGGAGAAAAATTGATCTTATTCGCCACATGGTGATGGGCAAAAGAAGATTGGCTATAAAGTAAATAGTTATTAGCATAGCCCGTTAGAGAGTTGAGAATATTCAGCACAATACAATTGGCATGATTAAAATTACTGCTCGGCGTGTGCCACATCTACTGATACATGATCAAAAGCGCACCGGATTTCTGACATCACGGGAAGATCTGATATTGTTTCATGCAGATCCAGCTGGTTTCCTTGAATGTTTCCAAATCCAGGATGAACGTTGGATTCAGCCCTTTGAGCCAGGGACAAAGTGGCAATCAGTGATTTGGAACCACACCTATTCACCTGCTCCAAAAAAGGCCATGATAACTTCATCAACTATGAAGGTGACAGTCTCGGTGTTTGGGATGCTAAATGCCTTGTGTTTATTGGCTATAATCAGAATGAGGACAGTATCAAGGGAGAGTACTATACCAACGAGCTTAAACAGTTGTCTATAAAGATCAACGTCCAGGAAAAAAGATGAAAGCGGTATTGTTTCATCAGGACAATGCTTCAACACACACGTCCTCTGTTTTAATGGCTGTTGCCCGTGACTCTGTCTTTGAACCGGTTGTTCACCCTCCATATTTTCCTGATTTGACTATTATCTGTTTCCCAACATGAAAAAAGTCTTGGCTGGAAATTAGTATCGCAGTGACAATAGCTTCTTTTCTGCTGTTGACTTCTTTGACCAACATGAAGAACTGTCTTCTTTGAATGTCAGTTTACTTGGGAAAAAAATGAACTTATTAATAAGAATAGCTAAAATTAGTGTATGCTAGATTTCACAGCTCTAGTGCCCCCTCCTGAAGCCAGCCTATGATGGTTTCAGTTCACCCTCGAAGCATAACATTCTATCATTATGTCAAATTACAATATAACCTAAATACGGCTGCGTTTCTATTTTAATAAATGTTCAACAAATTAAAGGTTAAAGAGCCTATCAAATTAGTGGCTTACTGAATAATGCTATTGCATGTACGTATGAGGTGTAAGTAATTAAATATGAGAAAATGGCGGATAGAAAATTGTGGATAGATAGCTGTTGTTATTACACCTGAAGATGTTATGATCCTAGATTATCTGTGATAGGATTCAGATCATTTAAATCTTTAAGAGTTTACAGGGAGAAATTTCATATCCTGAATTTCAGTCTGAAATGTTCATTGTATAATTTTAAATTTATGCGGGGATATTTGGAAATATGTTATAATCCATTAATTGCGTTGAGAAAAAGAAAGTATTCTAATATATAGACCAAAAATAAAACTATGTCCATTTCTTTTCATTTAGTCGCGTTTGATTCTTTATTAAAGTTTTCAATATAGAATGTAATATTCGAAAAAAAATCAGTACACATGCTTTTAGTATATTTCTTGATTTAATTTGCCCTACAATCTCTCCTGACTATTCCATGAGTTACTGAATAATTTAAATTATTATTATTATTATTATTATTATTATTATTATTATTATTATTATTATTATTGATTTACTGTTTGATAAAATATTTTACAAATTGCACCCAGAAAGACCTATAGGGGATAAGAGGATATCAGTTATAGATGTGTTGTTTATCTTACATCAACGTTCGTTCCCACCCTATATCGGTATAATTGATTTAGTTTGGTTTGGTTTGTTTTACGGCATATTAATATGACGAAAAAACGTTTATTTCTGGTGGTTTGTATTTTTTAATGTATTTATGTATTTTTTTTCTTCAAAACTTTATTTCTGGCAATAATTTTTCCCTCAAAAAATCTATTTCTGTTAATAATATTTCCTTCAAAAAAAATCTATTTTTGGTAATATTTTTTCTTCAAAAAATCTGGTAATATGTTTTTCTTGAAAAATTTTATTTCTGCTAATATTTTTTCTTCAAAACTGTATACCTGGTAATATCTTTTTTCAAAAATGTATACCTGGTAATATCTTTTTTCAAAAATGTATACCTGGTAATATCTTTTTTCAAAAATGTATACCTGGTAATATCTTTTTTCAAAAATGTATACCTGGTAATATCTTTTTTCAAAAATGTATACCTGGTAATATCTTTTTTCAAAAATGTATACCTGGTAATATCTTTTTTCAAAAATGTATACCTGGTAATATCTTTTTTCAAAAATGTATACCTGGTAATATCTTTTTTCAAAAATGTATACCTGGTAATATCTTTTTTCAAAAATGTATACCTGGTAATATCTTTTTTCAAAAATGTATACCTGGTAATATCTTTTTTCAAAAATGTATACCTGGTAATATCTTTTTTCAAAAATGTATACCTGGTAATATCTTTTTTCAAAAATGTATACCTGGTAATATCTTTTTTCAAAAATGTATACCTGGTAATATCTTTTTTCAAAAATGTATACCTGGTAATATCTTTTTTCAAAAATGTATACCTGGTAATATCTTTTTTCAAAAATGTATAGCTAGTAATAATTTTTTCTTCAACAATTTATTGCTGCTAATATGTTTTTTTTACAAATTTCTGGTATTTTATACTTTAATACTGATTCCATTTAATTTTGATTCCAGTTTGGAGGTTAACTATATGCCCATAGCTGGGGCCCTAACAGGTACTGCGACCCCGGGACATGGTTGACCCGGGAACAACAGCAATAAAATGGTGGTTCCACGCTCATCAAACCTTATCAGTGGCCTTGCTGTTGGAGGTAGTTTATGTTTTACCCAGGACGCAGATGCAGTTTATCTTCATACCCAGGAGGATACTTGATTTGGTTGTATACTGGTGTTGTGTAAAGATTAAGAGAAAAGGCACAAAATGTTGATAAATACAAAATAAGTATTTATATACACAAAATAACAATACAGACGGATGGCGAGAAAGTTGAAATTTCTAGAGTTCAAGTCATGGTGCATAAGAAATAGACAGATAGAAAGAGAAAGTGTGTATGTCTGCGTGTGTGTGTGTATGTCTGCGTGTGAGAGAGAGAGAGAAAGAGAGTGGGGGAAGAGATTTAAGGAGGAAGTGAATATATAGGTACACAAATGTAGGTATGTATCAATTTTCCAAATGAAGTATCCGCCGATTGACAATGTGGTGAAGGAAGCTATCTCTACTTTCAATGTAATAAGAAACGGTTTAGCTGTCTAGGGTCACCGGCCCGTCAGGGAAATGCAGTATTTTGTCTTTGGATATATTAAAATGACTGCAGCTTCGGCAAGTGGACAAAATTAATCTATCGACTCTGATTTTGATCGAATAACTTCTATTTATATACGCATCTACAGATCGGCTTTGAAAAGGTCAATAGATTCTCATTGGGTCACTACTTATTATCCTACATGTGAAAGAATTCTGATTTGCTAGTGTAACTATCTATTTATAGAAATAGCAAAACATTTGGTCCTCTTCCTATTAATTGCTTATTTATATACTTACATAAAGCTTTCTGATTGGTTAATCGAACTATGCCTTTTTGTACATGTTGAATTTTATTTTCCTTCCATTTTTAAAAATGATGACAACATATTATTTATTTTTATTTATATATTTCTTTTTCACCACAGGCCTAAAGTTAATAAGGTTTATTCTTCTAAAATTACTGAGTAAAGACAGGGGATTTCGCTATGAGATATGATAAATTAACATATTATTTGATACAGATGAGGAGGTATTTTCGGAATTTTCTTAATGTTCTTTTTAGCAAAGAAATAAAAGATTGTTTTAAATGTCATATTCAAGAAGAATTATTCTCGTATTTATATATATATGAAGTTATAGACTCTCTGTTATCAAACCCCTCCTAACCATAACCATATATATTCTGAGACTATATTACCCAGGTTACTCGATAAGTATATTTGATTTGGATAAAAAGGGTTCCACGGGGAGGCGAAAGACCACCCACTGAAATTTTATTTCCATTCGATTTAATTGAAATTTGAACACGGGAATTACTCCTAGTTTACATGCATAAGAATATATCATTTTGATCAAAGGTGTTACCGGGGTGTTACAAAATCCCCATTGAAAATTTGTTTCCTTAGATTTAAAATAAATTTAAATTTGACCAAGGGAATGATTAATAGGATACTTGGATAAATATGTTTCATTTTGATTAAAAAGTGTCTTCGGTGTTCACAAATCCACCAATGATATTTTTTCCCATTTGATTAAATTAAATTTGAACAAGTGAATATCTACCAACCAAAATGTAGAAGGAGAAAGCCAGAAGATCATTAGTAAGATCATGTTGTTGAAAAGAGGTCCTCGGGGTGCACCCCACTGAAATTTTGTTTCCCTTTGATCTAAAGTAAATTTAAATTTGAACAAAGGAATCATTCCTAGGGTACATGGATGATTATATTTCATCAGAGAGCATCGAACACCCACTGATTTTTTTTTTACTTTGAATTAATTTAAATTTGAACGTCAGAATGACTACTATCCAAAATAAAGAAAGCCAGAAGATTGAGGACACATCGGCAAGATCAAAATGAAACAATATGTACATCGAATTGAGCAAAGATATCCCCAGTGAGTGGGTAGTGCCTTAATATATATATTTGTCGCGACAATTCAACTGTCATATCAATGATGAAATCTGCTCGTCGATTCAAAATTGCATCAAATACTTATCAAATGGTTCAGCTCAAGCTGTTTTTTCACAAATCCCCCACTTATTTTATTTCAGTTTGATTTTAATTTGAATAAGGGAATGAATCCTATGTAAAATAGAAGGCCAGAAGATTGATGTCACATCGGCAACATCTTTGCGTAATGCAGAAACGCATCATATTTCTTCCCAAAATATAACAATGATTTAAAATCAGTCATCATTTTCTTACGTGAAAAGTGCGTGATACGCAGCAAGGCGCGTGTAATTCGTCTAGTTCATATATAAAGAACGTTTGTAAATTTCTTCTTTAGAATTGACTTTTTTGTACGGATTTGTGCTCAAGTGGATAACTTGCCTTATTATTTTGATTATTATTATTACTAGTAGTACATGTAAACCTCGAAGTTGCAGTGGTGATCATTGAGTGATTACACCATTACTTGCTGATTAGAAATTATTGTCATATTCCACAAGATTCCATCTCATATATATGAATTCATAATGCAGTTCTATGGCTTCGTACGACGCGAAAGTACGAAATATTAACAAGAGAACTATATGCAATGTAAATATATATATATATATATATATATATATATATATATATATATATATATATATATATATATATATATATATATATATGAAGAATATTCATATATATCTAAAAACAAATTATTTGAAGAATATTAGTTGATATAAATTTTATTAATCATATTTGAAAAAATGTTACTAAGTTTTATTTTAAAATAAGGCAGAAATACGTTTTTACCTGGGGAGTTATGTTTTTATTTAAGGTGTTGCTAGCTTGCCTCCCAGCCGAGAGTTTATATAATTTTTTTTCTATGGGAGATATATCTGTTAAAATTAATTGGAGTATTAATGTAACTGACTTTTTTATAACATTTTACTATCCAGTAATATTAACAAAATGAGAAAATATACTCTGTAATGTAAAGAATTTTAGTTATTTTTGTTTGACATGTACTATTTTTTCTCTCTTTTTTGAAAATGGCTTTTATGGACGTCTGTTTTAAAAAATGACACATTTATATACAATAATAAATTATTTTTAAAATATAGGGCGTTAGTGAATTGTAGTACTCTTTTCCATTTTTGGTTACACGATATGGCTTTTACTTAATAATAATATCATTAATCTATACAAAGCAATGATAATTATAAAAAAATTAAAACTTTATAAAATATTCAGATTAAAATTAAATATAAATTAAAACCATTCTTGTAAAAAATAATTTTTATCTATTTTTTTTCTTAATACAATAGAGTTCATAATATATCTTATACATAAAAGCAATTAAAAGATATGCAAATTAAATGAATTAAATTAAATAATACTTATTTAATTATTTCTTTTAAGATTTGGAGCAGATTTTCCTTCATAGGCTGTCCTGCTTTACAAAAGAAATAAAAAGAAATGATGACTGAGATTCACTAAGGAGTTCTCCTTATAACTAATATAAATATAAAGCAGTACACAAATTTCTCGATATTAAAATAATAAATGTCGTGGGGGGGAATGTGGATAAATATTCCTAATATTTTTCTTAAATGAATGATTTCTAAAATCATTTCATTCATGTGAAAATAAGTCTTAAGTTTAATTAATTAATTTTAATTAATATTTGATTTTTCTAAGAATTTCCGAATCACTGTTGTTTAACCGCAAAAAGAGGCTAAAATTTCCCGTACTAATCTTTGGTAACACCACTGCAATTTCTGAAGAGGATAAAACATGTAATTTATTAATAAAAAATAGTCCTTCCTAAAAAATACCCTTCTTAATTTAAACTTAAAGATTTTGACGATAACACTTAGATTTTATTAATTTTGAATCATGTTTTCATCATCGTGGTATGCTCATTCTATAGCGAAACTTTGGATGTACATATATATATATATATACATATATATATATATATATATATATATATATATATATATATATATATATATATATATATATATCACATACATATTTTACCTTTAATTTGCAGGAAATTTCACATATTACACATTCTTGCACGAGTAGGAGCAGTGCGTGTGTATGTATGTTAGTGTTTGCGTGTGTAAATCTTACTGTCAGTTTCATACTGTAGTAAATATTTTATGAAATTTAATAATTTGGCAATTTCTCAGTTATAATTAGTGTATTAATATTAAAAAAATATAATGTTAAACTTAATGTAAAATCAAATAATTTGTGTGAATTTTAATCGATTTTCCTTACATATGCGATTAATGACAACGTAATGAACATACTTACATGTTTTGTTGATTATCTTAGGAAAAGCATTTAGTGCTTCCCCCCCTTACATCTTGAAACAGCACACCGGCAATTACATAGCTTCACAAAAAAATTTTTTTTTTGATAAGAGATGACTTCATTTTTCACTTTTCTAAACTTCATCAGAAATACCGACATCTTCAATTGAATTTTTCAAGTTTCGCATAAATTTACCAATTGTTATGAAGCTAGACTTTACTTCCGAAATCCATGGAAACATCTCATAATTCTCCTTAACATCAAGATTTGAATTTCGTTTACTTATATCCACGCATGACGGACAGGGTTCACTTGCCATTAGTTAGAAAAAACAGCTATAGATTCCAATTATTATTAATGTATTTATGTATCAATAAAGAAGTATGCCTAATAATATACCTTCTGAGTAAGACCAGTCGACTGAGGCCAATAAAGAATTTAAATTATGGGTTTATATGTATTGGTTAAAAATTTACAGATTGTGAAAGCAATGTCATGACTCGTATTCTATATTCTGAATTTAAATATAGCGTGGGTTATTTTTTAATCAATTAAACCAAGCAAGACAATAAAGTTCTACGCGGTAAAGAGTTACTGACTGTGAATGAATATGGGAAAAATAAAATATTATTCAGTAGAAAAAACAATAAATTAAAATGAATTAACGAGACAGAAGATAACACTGCCTTTAAATTTTTGAAGATTAATGTTGAAAGCACGAAGCTGTAAGCGATTGCCACATGCGATATTGCGAGCGAAGAAGTTGTTAGCATAGAACTTACGGTTACATTTAGAACTTTCAATAGTAAAAAGATGGAACCTTGTCACTAAACTCGCACTGCAAGGTAATAAAGCCACTATGATGCAAGAGGTTACTCAGTGTGAGATTATATGAGGAAAATAAAACATTATTAATGAGAGATATATATAAAAGAACAGGAAGTTAGAAAACAAAATATAAGTATCGATACTGCGTTAACATTTTTGAACATCAAATTTGTCTGGAAAGCTATACGTCAAAAGAGAATTTTAAAGCGAGAAATACGAGAGAAGAACCTATTAGTATAGAACTTACGGTTACATCTAGACATTTCAAATATAGAAGGATCTGGTGTTGGTGCCAGTCTAGTGCTGCCTTTAAATTGATAAAGTCTAGGCATAAAAAAGGAAATGGCATTAGAAATATTACCATGAAAATATATGCAGAAAAGTCACAGGGAAATGGAGGTTGGATAGGGACTGGAACCGCAATGCCGGATCAGGACAAATAACATTGCAGAAAATTGTTTGTATTTTATCTAGAATCTCTAAATACATAACAGATGCACCAGACCAAATGTGACAGCAATATTCAATGTATGGACCAATGGTAAACTTACAAATGTGAAAGTTAAATTCTGGCGATAAAAAATATTTTGCATGACAGGATTAACCTCATTTCCTAGCAAATGACGTAGACAGAGATTCAATATAATCTTTCCACTTCATGTTTTCAGAAACTGTTAGATGGAGAACGCGCAAGGTTTCACTCTCCTGAAGGTTAGTATCAGCCATGCTGGTAGAAGGAAAAATAAACACTTTCAGGCAATTAAAAGTTAGCGCTTTCATTTTGGAGGTGTTAATATTAGGCAGAGATTTCATACCTTATTGAACAACTGATATTCTGTCATTTGTAGATCACTTGCCAAGTAACCTACAATTTGTTGATAACATGTATCTAAAACTAAAATTATAAACATTTACTGAATATTTAAATAAATGCATGATGCTAATATTACAATGTATATTTACACTTTCTAATTTTGATCATATTTATCAAGTTTCTAAAACTAATACTTAAAAAAGTCGTATATCTTTTCTTGATTGCGATCATTGCAGTAGTAACTGATATATAAACGGAATTTCTGCCCAATTTCTGAATACGAGAGTATTACGTCTAGTGTTGATCTTACCGAGAGAAATCTTACAATATAAAATATCAAACAGAATAGACGAGTTCTTTTGGAAGCTTATGTAACCTTGTAAGCTTTCCGTTTCAAATTTATCTCGTTAAGGACACCGCCGGCTTTCGAAGTCGAAGATATAAAATAATAATGAAGTTATAAAAAATTATTTCTCAATTCAACGTATAAAAATTGATTTCTCCAGAGAAATTGTTCATATTTTGTAGGCATATGACTCATCTGATGCGAAGTGTGGCTTGTTTTTGGAGGCTTATTTGGAGTTACGATGAAAGAGAATATCATTTGTCAGAAGATTGACGAGACAAAAATATAAATATTATTCCGAAAGTGAACAGGGACACGGTTTTGAGGCTGCAATTAATGCATATTTCTCTGCTTTTTAGTTTCCGTTTTCTTCACATATTTTTAAAAATATAAAAACTATTGATTTCCGTTTGTCCCACTCATTCAATCTGTGTGTGTCTATGTCTGTATACTCGCACTTGCATGTATATGCGTTTTTGCATCTGCCTCTGTTTTTCTGCCTTTATAGAAATATTACTATGTGAATTATTATGGAGCTAAAACAGAACAATTGGCGTCAGTGTCTCGGTAATCTTATGTCTGCTCCAAGCGGAGTTTATATATTCTTTTCACCGAATTCTTTAAAATGTATTTTGAAATCAGAATGCCTTAGAGCTGTCTTCGATAAGCAAAAAATATCCAACCTTACATCAGCAAATATTTGTTAAACTATTCTGTCTTTCTAAAATATATATCTGTTCATAAATCCTGTTATTATTTTATCGCTACTAAAATATGCCGTATATATTATATCTCCATTTTTTCTATATATTTCAGGTGCTAACATCTAATGGAAAACAGCAAAGTTTAGCAAAATGTTTACTTGGTCAAAATAGCTTGGTCAAATAAATAGTATAAAATATTTAACAGTGCAATTATTCACGTTAATGTTTTGTTTTTTTGCGGGTGCGCGCACACAGAAACATAAGCACACGCACACATGTAGATAGACCGTATAATGAATTCAGGATTGCATAACGAGAGTGTGCGAATTTTTACAACGATGTTCACATTTTAAAAGGACCGAGAGTCACTCGAGGTAGACGATTAAAAGACACCATCACGAGTATGGCGAACATACACTCAAGACGCAATACCAGCGGAAGATAAATAGAAGCAAAAAACTTCAGAAGGAACCGGAAATACAATTCTAAACAGGAAACAGGGAATAAGCCTCTCCGTCTGTTCAAAAGACCGGAGAGAAGTGTGAACTGGCCGGTAGGCGTTATGACCAAATTGATCATCAGGGATTGATGATCGCTTAATCTAGGATTCGGCAACTTCACGGCAACGCCTCCACGAGCCTAATCGAGGACTAATGACAGCCGGACGAAGGCCATGAAAGAAAAATAATGTAAAATTATACAGATGGATGCACTAATTGAAATATATCACTTATTAACTTTAAGACATCGTTGGAATCATTTGTTTAAAAAATCATAAAATTACATAGCAGCCAAAAGTGTTTTGCGAAACATGATATTTTTTGTTCCTTGAAAGTTTCTCGGGCTTCAATCTTGTTGATGCCAAGACAAGATATTATCTATCTATATTATCAAGATGATTATCATTTAATTATGTTCTGAAATTTGTCTTAGTTTGCTTAAATTTGAAAAATAATTGCTCACTCTAAGAAGTGCTTCCAAACAAAGATACATAATTCACTAAGTTGTTACTCATCCCACTTTTTGGAAATATATTTTGCATAGACGTCAATCAATGAATCATCTTTAAAATTAAATTTCGATCTCAATAAACCGTTACTCTGCATATCAAAGAGTTCCAGCTGAAAACATTCTGATACTATCTCCGCATCCACATCAAATGGTAGTGCGAAGAATTTGGACTGATTTGCATGCAGCCAAAACTCAGTCAAACGTGATGCAACTTAATTTCATAAATCCTGGTTTATATTCACAAATATCTCTGAATCCTATTGTTTCATTCCATGAAATAATAGAAAATGTGAATTATTTTTATTTCAGAATTGATATTCCTACAACTGTAACGTTTTCATTGTTATGGTCCAAGTTCCTTGTACTACGGTGATGGTCCAAGTTAGAACCAATAAAGAATAACTCGAACACAGGTAGGGAATAACACAGATATATTACAAACAGAAATATATACAAAGAAGTAGAAGTATTAGTAATGACTATTAGATTTGGTTAGAGTGAACTATGTTGTCTCGACAACTATCACTATTCCAATGTTCTTACAATAATCCTCTCTTCTCCCTCTTGAGGCGCAGCAGTTATGATATCAGGAATAGTCCATTATTATTATGAGTAAGTTCGCATAAAACCCCCCTTCCGAGGCTTTTCGTAGCAGAGATTTTTAATATTTTTTTTTCTTTGGATATATTTTCAAAGGTTCTGTGAAATTCCTTTTTTCTGGACGATTTTCGTGGTTCTGGCATAGTTTGCGGCCTTCTTATATCAAATGTATCGAAAATCGTATCCATCAATTCTTCCTGAGGTGGACCGTTAGCATCCTATAACAGTCTCTTCCTAATTTGGTTTACGTGTCTTCTATGTGAGAATTTGTGTCCCTGTACTATGTAAACCATATTCCCGATTCTTTTTTCAATTGTCCCTTGCTCCCAGTAAGATGTATTATGTGCTTAAGAAAAACTTTTTCTCCTGGGTGGAATTTTCTTTTTGGTACGTACGACTCTTTTATTTGCTTCTTTTGACTTGGTAGCAATTTATCAAATACAGATCTGATTTTTCTAGTGAACATCACTTCTGCGGGGGTTAATGCCGATGGCGTAGCATTATTTGGCGTAATTCTATATACCTGTAGAAATTGCTATAATGCCTTTTCTGTAGGCACATCATATGCTTTTATTAACGCTCTTTTGAGTGTATCACCAAAACTCTCCGCTTGCACATTTGATCTTGGGTGATATGGCGGGGATTTTATATTTGACTTGATAAATTTCGCAAAAGACTTGGAAGTCCGCTGATGTGAATTGCGTTCCATTATCTGTGACTAGTCCATACACTACTCCAAACCGAGCAAATATCTCGCGGAGGCAATTTATGGTAGTTTCCGAAGTAGAATTTTTGCAACGAAACACCTCTGGCCATTTACTATAACTATCTACTATGATCAAAGAGTAGAAACCATCAATTGGACTTGCATAATCTGCATGTATTCTTGACCACGGACGATCTGTCTCTGGCCATGGCTTATGGATGATTGGCGGTGCTTTGGCTGCTAAGGAACAACCCTTGCATTTTTCCACCATTTGAGTAATATCCTGGTCCATGTTTTCCCAATATACATAGCTTCGCATCAGCGATTTCATTCTATTTTTTCCTGGATGGCCCCTGCGGAAATCCTTTAGGATTCGCTTTTGTATTGTTTTGGGAATTACAACCCTTTCATTATAAAGTAGCACATTATCGCATAAAGAAAAGCTGTCCGATATTTGCTTATTTTCTTCTGCTATTTTTGCTATTGTTTCTTTTATGAATTCATCATTTATTGCTTCATTTTTTTACCTCTTGTAGTGTGACGGGGAGGTTTTGAACTGTACAATATAGTACTGGCCTGATATCTTCATCATGTCGTAAGACTGCGATTACCGAATCTTCCAGAGGCTCTGTTTTCGTTGGTATAAGTCTCGACAGACGGTCCGCATGCCCGATTCTTTTCGTTGGTAGATATTTCAATCTGAAATTATAGTTCAGTAGAATTGTACCCCATCTTAGTAACCTATTTGCAGTATAAACCGGTAAACCTTTTTCGAACCAAATATTGTTAGTAACGGCTTGTGATCCGTTTGCAGAGTAAAATATCTACCATAGATATATCTATGAAATTTTGTGACTGCGAAAATAATTCACAGAGCTTCTTTCTCTATTTGTGAGAAGTTTTTCTCTGCTGGTAGTAGAGTTGGAGAAGCATGCGCGATGGGTTTTATTGTCCCATCCGGCATTTTATGCAGAATACACGCCCCGATTCCATAGGCGCTCGCGTCACTTGCTACAATTATTTCTAATTTTGGATCGTAGTGTGCCAAAAATAAATCCGAAGTTAACGTCTTAATTATTTTGTCAAATGTTTTCTGGCATTCGTCTGTCCACTGCCAAACCTTTTCTTTCTTCAGAAATTCGTTCAGTAGTGCGCGAAGTTTATGCATGTGAGGAATGAATTCCTGGTAGTAACTCACTAAACCTAGAAAACTTTGTAATTCTGTTATATTCTTTGGAACTGGCATTTTTTTTTATTGCCGTTGCCCGTTCAGGGTCTGGTCGTTTTCCTTCTTGATCGATGATATGGCCCAGGTATTTTATTTTCTTCGTGAAAAAATCGCATTTGTTTTCTTTTACCTTGAACCCATAGCTTTGTATTCTCTTAAACAACTCATGTACGTGTTCCCAGTGTTGTTCAACACTTTCGCTATTTATCAATACGTCATCCAGGTATGCAGTCGTGTACTCTAGTCCGGCGATCATAGTATCCATTGTCTGTTGGAATATAGCCGGCGCGACCTTAATTACAAATGGTAATCTTTGGTATTTGTACAATACTTTTTGTGTGTTTATTCACAGTAATTTTGAACTTTACTAATCGACTGGAATTTGCATGTACGCTTCACTTAAATCTATTTTTGAAAAAAAATTCCCGCCATTTAATTTAGTGAATACTTCTTCTGGACTGGGTAGAGGATAGTGGTCATCTTTTATCGCTGCGTTCAAACCCGTTGAGAAATCAGCGCATACTCGAATCTCCCCTGATTTCTTAAGTAAACCGTAGGTGCGGACCATTGACTCTATTCTACTTTTGTCAATATGCCAGTGTTTTCGAGTCTAGCCAATCCTTGATCTATTTTGTCCATTGACACAAACGGTATGCTCCTTTTTTTCTTGAAGATAGGTTAAACGTTTTCTTTTATTTCTATATTTGCTGCCATTTTTTACATCTTCCGAGACCTGCTGAAAATACTTCGGGGAAACTCTCTTTTAGTTTCTCTTTTAATTTGTCTATCTCGGTTGATGGACTTTTTACATTTTGGCATTACGTACTTATTGGTAAATCCCAAAGTTCGAATTTTGCATCCAGTCTGTTCCGTGATTCCTATTATGCTTTTGCTTTCTCTTCTAGTCCAACAATGAAAACTTTTATATCCTATTTTTTTTTTGCATGATAGACAAGTTTAAAAACGGTATGGGCAGTCTTTATACCAACGCCAAGTCCCACAGCGATAGCATGGACTGCTTGGTAGTTTTTTCTGATATTGACTTTTAGAAGTGGAAAATTTTGTTTTACCTGTTTTTGAGGAGGGGAAATTGGTTTGGTTTGCTTCTGAGGAGGGAACGTTGGTTTGTCTTCGTACTTTACGTATGAGCGCGATATCAGCTTCTTCTATATCTTTTGCGTCTTTCTTTACACTGATGCATCCCTGGTAGTCTTCGGCCAGTTTTTGAAGTGACAAATCTTGTTCACTCTCCATCATTGTAAGGATTCTGCGTCTCGTTTCCGCGTCTTTGGTTGAAACCAGGCCTTGGACGTATACTAAACATTTGAAATTGTCCGCGCTGAGTTCCGATAATATAAAGTCATCACAATATTTGTTTACAATGGAAGCAAAAGTTATGTAATCTTCGCTATCCTTTTTTGTTAGGTTCAGACATTTCCATCTTTTGTGGAATAGTGAGGTATTATGGCTGAAAAGTTCTGTTAACAGTTTTATGGCTTCTTTGAAAGTTAACTCACTTGTTTTCCTCGCTAGGATATAATCTACGAATTTGGTATATTCGGATGTGCCTAATGTTCTTAGTAATAGACGTACTTTTCGTGCGTCTGACCAATTTCTGCAGTCAAATTCATATAGATCTTCGTACCTTCGGAAGTAAGTTGCAAAAGTTTTGTCTTCGTCGGGTGCATACGTGAAATCTTCGATAGTGCTCCAAATAGCGTCTTATGAGAGAACGGTTTCATTCTCGAAATGTTGCCCTCTATTTGACATTACACGTAGCAATAATTCTTGTAATTCAAGATGTTTCTGTTCGTTTTTTTGTTCGTTTCCTTTGTTGCCACAATAAAATTGATGTCCAAAAAGAAAATTATTTTTTATGTGTTCGCGTAGAACTTGTTTTTGTTTTTTTTAGAAATCTTACGTAGAATTTGTTTTTTTTAGAAATCTTGACGTAGAACTTGGTTTTTTGTTTTAGAGTTTACTCGTCGACTCTGTTATGTGCGACGGATAGCAATAAAAAGGGATGTCCTCCGGGTAGAGAGTTAGTTTTTTCTTGGGGTTTCCTCGTCACCACTTGTTATGCGCGACGGATAGCAAAAAAGGTATGTCCTCCGCGTAGAGTGTTCCTTTTTCTTTTGGCGTTTCCTCCTCGCCACTTGTTATGGTCCAAGTTACTTGTACCACGGTGATGGTCCAAGGTAGAACCAATAAAGAATAGATCGAACAAAGGTATGGAATAACATAGATATATTACAAACAGAAATATGTACAAAGAAGTAGAAGTATTAGTAATGACTATTAGATTTGGTTACAGTGAACTATGTTGTCTCGACAAGTATCACTATTCCAATGTTCTTACAATCATCCTCCTTGCTCCCTCTTGAGGCACAGTATTTATGATATCAGGATTAGTTCATTATTATTATGGGTAAGTTCCCATAACATTCATGTTTATACATTTTATTTACGAGCTGAGTTTTACTTTGATGTTATAATTTTAAGTTATTTAAGATAGTCACAATATCCACAATAAATGCTAAAGTTGCAAGCCAATCAGGATCTAGAAAATATGAGCTATCAACACGTTTTCCTATGAGGAATACCGCCAGATTTTTGCGTCATGCAAATACTCAGCATTGATCCTCAGCTAAGCCAGCATACTCTGCATAAATAAACAAGGACACCATATTCTGTCTCACTATCTAGCAAAATTGTATAAATTGTTATCTGTTCAAATAGCTGAACAGTTGAAGATCCGCCTAACACAAAGACTGCAAGTATGTACAATATCGCTTAAGTCTTTAGTCTCATCGACTACAATTGAAACCTATCATTCAATGCAGCCGTTGATTAATTGATTACTAGCATCTGCTGACACTTCTTCAACCCACCGTCATCGGAGACAGATTGAAAGTTTCAAATGAAGAAGATTTTTTTTCTGGACAAACAATATCAAACACTGTCAGTAAGCATTCTTTAAAAACATCACCATCTGCAAATGTATTCTTTTTTTCAGCGATGCGATTTGATACTACATAGATGGAAATTGTATTTCTTTCATGGCAGGCTATCTATAGCATGCGAAAGTCGCATCTCCCATATTAAAATTTTTATAATACCAGTTGGTTATGCCTGATAACTTCGCTATAACTTTTATATATTATTATTATTATTATTATTATTATTATTATTATTATTATTATTGTGTTGTGTGAGCGAAAAAGATATGCGTATCCCTGCGTTCATGACATATCTTTATTTTAGGTACCTCCATGAGATCACTAAAAATGAGCATAGCATGATGAAAAAACGCCAAATTTGCGAAAACAAAATTTTATTGTCTAAATGCTGATGTTATTATTAAGAGGAAAGATCAAAGTTTTTTTTCCAGTTTTTACTGAGTCTAACGTTACTTAACTTTAGTCTGGAAATGGACACTTAACACGTACAAAATTTCTGAGTGTAAAAGTAAGAGCCTTAAACGTTATTAGTTTAATAATAATTTTATATTTTATAAGATTTTACTTGAAAGGATAGCTTTTAAAATTTAATGGTTGAGCTTTTGCCTGTTTTTCATGTTATAACGTCTGCTTGATCGTATCCGAGTATACTGGTCTGCTTGTGCGGCTAGACAATCCATGTTGCAGAGATAGCAGACATATTTGGACTACATTAGTGTTTTTAACACTCACATAATCGATCTTTTTTTATTCTGTAATTATGCATGCGAGCGCTTGTGTCTGCGTGCGTGCGAGCGTGTGTTTATGCGTCCACGTACATCCATGTATGTTTTAGTACAACTTTAAATACATCCATCCCAAAAATTCAAAATATTTCTGTAATTTCACTCATCATTCAATGATTAATTGGAATGTTTAGCTATAAAGTATTGACATGACAATTCTTGTTGGGGCTTTCAGGCTTGACACGGTTTAATTTTTAATATATCATTGGTTAGAGAGAGATACATGTAAGTTTCACCATATCCTTGTAGTAGATATTTGGAATTATTTTAATATAGGATTGGACTTTGTTTATTGAGTTAATAAAGTAAAACCTATTACGTATTTATATATATATTAATGATTAACTTCCGCATTTAATTTGAACGTTGTTTTAATTATTTTAAATTGTCATTATTAGATACGTCTAATAAATATTATTTTTTCTCATCCGATTACTAATTGTTTTTGATGATTTTTTTTATTATGCTACCAAAGGTTTTCTATTAGAGATTTTGAAATGGCAAAACTAAATATAATTTAAAATAGATTTTAAAATATATTTCTATATATTTAATTTGCAATATAATATGGACTGATAAAGATAATTAAATCATTATTTTTACTAATACTACAAAATAAAAAAAAAATATAGATTTTAAATAAAGACATTGTATAATTTTACGAGTTCAATTTTTCAAATTTTTTTCCTTATGTTTTAGTATATTTTACATTTTATTTCCACATATTATTCCTTTTAGCCACCTGACATTTACCTGAGAGAAACAATTACACAAAAGACACAAAATGTTGCAAATTTTCTTTTTAATCACATGGTGACAAGAGATGTTCCAATTCATAGAAACTCAACATTTCGATGAGCTATTATTTCTTTAGTGTCTGCCGAGACGTTTTCTGCAGATAAATGTTGATTTCTTTTTAATAATCTTATCTTTTTTTTCAATATTCCCCAGTTTGTCTTTATGCTATTGCTTCTGTTTCATTACTTTTATCACAATTCTTGTTCTGTGCAACTTTGTACTGACATTTGTTTTTGCCTCCCGATTACTTTTGTTTTCATCTTCCGCCGTTGACTTTTATGTCGTCAGGTCTATTGTTTTATTTTAAATTATCTTTTTTTTTCTCATTGATAATTCCGGTTCCTTTATGTTATTTTATCCTTTCGCTGAAGTCTACACATTCAAATGTCAACGAATCGCTTCTAAGCATTATGCTGGAATTTAAGAGTACGTTTATGCATTGTATATTATTCGACTTGTTACTGCCAGGTGATATCAGCGTTTCGTTTCTTTTGTAGACATTTTTTTCCGCTAGCACACATTGAAGAGTATGTAAGAGATACAAAAATTAAAGCAAAAAATAAGGAAAAGAGCAAATCACCATGAAACTGAATCAGATAAAATAGCTAAAATGAACACATTTTGATATCCTACGTTAAAAACTAAACAGGAATGAAGAATTTATGTGACTGATATTTCATTTCTATTGAGTTAACAGCAATTTTATATAAGTTTCATCATGATAATATACGTAAGAATCATTCAAATAATAGATTCTCGCAAAGCTTGTGATAATAATGCCAATGTATAATCGAACAAGAATGACGATATAGGTAATCTTAATGTAAATATCATATATATATATATATATATATATATATATGTATATTACAATGTTGAGGTCCCATACTAATACACACATTCATATTAATATATATACTTACACACACCATACACACTGTCGAAGAACTAAATGATAACACTCTGTTAACCCAGACACATACCCATCCCAGGATCCAATAAACCTTTCAAAATGACCTAGGCAATTCAGAGTAGCATGCATCTATCCAGCTTTTATCTTAAATAAAAAACTTAAAAGAGGCTGTTTGATAAACACAAGGACTGTCCCAAAGTAACGATGAAAAAAAACAAACAAACAAGCAAAAAAAGAAAACTACAGATAGAGTTCATTTTCTTCAGAAAGTCCTTCCTGTAGTTCACTGATACCAGGAAGCAGAATTTTTTTTCACCTGATTATGGGCATGTTGGCCGAAACTAGTCCAGGAATGTAATTGAAATAATAAAACAAAAAATATCAATATACTACCCAGTGTGTCTGAAAATTTTAATTTTTTATTTCTCAATATTTTCCTCTAGATGCCTAAATTTTTGAGAAATCTTATTAAAGTAAAATAAGCTCTCCCTGGTATGATTCGAAAATGTGCCCCACTTGGCTGGCGAAACCGACTTTATAAGGTATTATTTTCAATAGTTAATAAATATACTTAAAATCTGCATTTTCATTTGCATTTTCATTCTTTTTACTAGTCTGGGATATTATAAGAACATTACTTTCTTTAATATATATATATATATATATATATATATATATATATATATATATATATATATATATATATATATATATATGTGTGTGTGTGTGTGTGTGTGTGTGTGTGTGAGTATGTGCTAAAGTTAAACTCTAAGAATATATCTGTAGAGAAGACAATCGAATAGATAATCGGAGTATATTACTTAGTCATTGCCAACGTGATTCTTCAGTTAGCATTATCACGGCAAGTGATGACAAAGTCGAATGCCGAAACGAGTCGGATGGACAAAGTACAATTTTCTGATTGCCTATTATGCATCTGTCTCTCTCTGTCTTATATATATATATATATATATATATATATATATATATATATATATATATATATATATATATATATATGTATGTATGTATGTATGTATGTATGTATGTATGTATGTATATATATATATATATATATATATATATATATATATATATATATATATATATATATATATGCACATTTCATTAAAAACCACTGACAAGGAGATTTTATTTAGTTTTTTATATAATTTCTCGTGCGATATAATAATGTTTTTCTTTTCAGATGATAAATTATATAAAAACTCTCCGAATGTTCTTTTTATCCGAGCGCTTTCGGCTATACATTTAGCCATTTTCAAGGATTATATTTCAACTGTTAGCATTAGAAATAGTTTGTTATATGTATGTTTTATAAAATGTTTCATTTTTTTGTTTCAAAACACAGTCAAGATATTATGCCCATGTTTCAATGTTAATATTATTAAATGTTGTATTTTTTTGTTTTTATTAATAAGGCTTCCATTATTTTTAGCCTTTTTTTGCATGTGGATGATGCTATTATGTTAGTGTTGTCGACAAGTCTGTTCCGAATAGTGTCCGGCAGGTTTCCATGAATATTTAAATGAGATCTAATTGAGCTATTGTCAGAAAAGTGTAGAGTTAGTTTGCGTGTTAAACACTTTGTAGTGTGGCCTATATAACTATTTACGAAAGTTGATTCTTGAGGAATACATTTCCTTAATGGGCATTTGTTATATATACAATAAAATAATAGTACATATATACAATAACATTTTTGTTGGATATTCCATTTCATAATACACACACACACTCACATATATATATATATATATATATATATATATATATATATATATATATATATATATATATACAGGGTGTTCCAAAATGTTTGACCCCATTTCGTAGGCCAATAATTTTGACAATTTTCGTTGAAATGACCTCAAATTTTCACAGCTTCTGTAGAAACGGTTCCAGGTTTTGTGTGTCACGTTTGGCATTTCTATCTTTTCAGGTTAAGAAATGCCGTTCGCTTCAAAAGAAAAGGCATTTTGCGTGTTAGAGTATGCTCGGACTCAGTCACCGAAGACAGTGCAACGTGCCTTCTTCACAAATTTTGCAAAGAAGGCACCAACTACAAAACAAATTAGGACTTGGCACCAAAGATTTCAAGAAAAGGGCTGCTTATGCATACCTAAATCGCCAGGACGGTCATCAACATCAGCAGAGACAGTGGAGCTTGTTCGTGAAGCCTTCCTCCGTAGTCCTCGGAAGAGTGTTAGAAGAGCAAGTGTGGAAACCCACATTCCACAAACAACAGTTTGGCGGATTCTGAAGAAACGATTGCGATTTAAACCTTACAAGCTGCAGCTCGTTCAGGCCTTGAGGGAAGGTGATAAGCGAAAACGTAAAGAATTTTGTGTTGAAATGCTAGATAAACTCGAAGAAGACGATTTCGATGATCGGCTAGTTTTTAGTGATGAAGCCACGTTTCACACGAGTGGCAAAGTTAATGTTCGACGTGTGCAGAGTTACGGGCGGCGCTCATATTGAACATTTATGAAAATCTGTCATAGAACCAACAAATATTTGTACTTTTCTTTGTAAATTTAACCAATAAAACTTATGGCCTTCAACATAAAGTGTATGTAGTTTCATTAAGATCCATCAAGTAGTTTCTGAGATATGGGCATTTAGAATGGGGTCAACCATTTTGGAACACCCTGTATATATATATATATATATATATATATATATATATATATATATATATATATATAGAGAGAGAGAGAGAGAGAGAGAGAGAGAGAGATAGAGAGAGAGAGAGAGAGAGATAAAGATATGCTTGAAATATCAGGAGATCAGCTGAATCAGCTACATTGGTTTCAAATATACAGTACCCTTAGACGAATTTTATCAATTGACAACCGAACGCTTTATTTCTTAAAAGCTAATGAATGCTATATTAGTTTAAAAAAATAAATAAACAAACGCACGACGTTGGTCTTTTTTAGAAAAGAAGGAAGTGTATGCGAAGAATGGAGAGAGAAGAAAATCAATGGAATTATAAATGTATCGGTGGGGTGTGTTAATGGAAATACGCAGTTTCTTTTTATCCCACCTCATCTGCGCTTACGAGGAATTTTTTAGTATGTATGCAAGTACTCAAGTCTACGTTTTCTGGTTCAAAAGGTTCTTTGAAACCGGAAATCTCATTATTGGTATTGTTAAAAGTTTTACCTGCTATTTTTATTTCATATTTTATCACACGTGTATTGAGCACTTTTTAATACTACTGTTTCCTGGTCTGATTCAACTCTCACCATTAACCGATTACACACACACACACACACACACACACACACACACACACACACACACACACACACACACATATATATATATATATATATATATATATATATATATAGATAGATAGATAGATAGATAGATAGATAGCCTTCAATGTATACCTGTTTAACAGATCAGGGTCACAGATATATAGGAGGCACATTGATTAGATACAGAGACAAGCTAAAGAGCAACTTGTTAGCTGTCAATATACATCAAAGCACCCTCGAGCGCTTAGCATTGGAGCGGGCAGAGTGGAGATCAACGTGTTTTAGTGGACTCTGCGGTTTTCCATCTAGTTAGTCTGAATCGTCTTCAAGAAGCGAGAGCAAAACCTAAAACGTTAGCCAATCTAACAGTGACCTCATCCCACAAACCTCACCCTTGGTCCATATGCAGCCTCCTTTGCAAATCACTCGCGCGTCTTAACTGTCACTTAATATTATCGCAAAAAAAAATTCGTAACTGAATCAATTGGCTAAGTTCGAAACTGACAGGAGAGTCCATTATATATATATATATATATATATATATATATATATATATATATATATATATATATATATATATATATATATATATATATATATATATATATCGAGAGAGAAAGAATAGAGAGAATATGTGAGAGGGATGAATGCATGGAAATCACCATATATATTTGTACACAAGCACATTATTTGAAAAGAATTATGATATGCTCTGATTTTTGCGTTGGATAAACAGAAGGGTCCTTAATCTAATTAACATAACAGTGGATGAACGATATATTTTATATATTTCTTGTAACAATTGAATGTTGTTTGCAAAATAACATAAATATATTTAAACTAAAACAATGTTTTCGCTTTCCTTGTACAATGTTTTTAATCGATAAAAGACTGAAAAAAAAATCCAACTAACATTGCTATTTAGAATATTTTCTCAATCTAAATTTAATTTGGATCATCTGTTGAAAATTTACAAGGTTAGACAACACAAAATATTTTTGCTCGTTCAAGTATTAACGAGCAGTAAACTATAGAAAATACTTCTCATATCGATTTTTCGTACATGATACAGATTTACCAAGTTAAAAAAGCAGAAGTCTTATCAGATATTAATCTTTTATATTCCCGGTCAACATGACCCAAAATAAACAAATATATATATATAAATGTTTCATATGTTGTGTTATCAATTTCTCCATTCATATATATCTCTTTCATAGTTCCCTTTTCAATATATTTATTGTTCTTACAATAAAACTTCATTGGATGTAATTTTATTTACTTGTAACTTTAGTCTGTCCAGTCACGTCTCTTCTGGTAGTTTAACGCTCGGAGATTTTGGCAGCGAAATCTGCACAACATTTTCTTTAATTACAATATCATTTATACACATATTCTTCTTTGTGTTGTGTCCCTTCATGATATGGGTGTTCATAGCTCTCCCCAACTTCTATCCCATGTGGTCTTTAGATGTGTTTCTAATTTCGCCAATAAGTACACTCTCTTCCCAATCCATTCACACATGCTAGGCACGTTGCCTTATCATATTTATGTCGCCCATTGACTTACCCTGTCTCTCTTGCCCTCAATATATCCTGTGCGATTTATCTTTACCTAGCACTAATTCCTCATTATGTGAACGAGGAATTTCTGCTGTTGTTTGCTGATTCTGAATATAAATGTTATTTTTGTGACCATATTGTTTAGACTTCCTCGTTGTTTACTCGTCCTGTCAATGAAATTCTCAGGATCCTTTTGTAGAAACCCTCCTCCGTTGCTTCCCGCCTCTACTTCTGGTGAGGGTGATCAACCGCTACACAAGAGGATTGATATCATATAGAAATTCAGCACTACTTTTCTTAGTTTGTGACGAATGTCTCCTGTTTCCTATTACTTGGTTTAGCTCTTGAAATTTATTCTTTGCTAATCCGATCAGAAAATGACCTGTTTTTTTTTGTTTTTTTTTGTTTATTGTTGATATAGCCAATTTTTAGTTCGCGTCTTTAACTTTTTCTGTTGCTGGAAATCCGGCGTGGTTATACCTGTTACGGCCCCAATTATGGGCAAATATATAATCCTCAACTTTAGGTTAGCAGCTGCGGAGAGCTTTTGGGCATTTGATCCATTACCTTCAGCGTGCTACGTACGTAAGAGTGATAGGAATTTAGAAGTAATAAAATTATTTTATCTTTATTCGACATTCTGCATATTCTTCCTCCGTACACGGAACTGATCTCCGCAGTTCGTTTACATTTATTTTGTGAGCAGTTTTTCTTTTCTTTTAAAATCACCACTATTTCGGATCCCTACACATAGTCACTCATATAATACATTAGGGAACCAGAACTATGTAAGATTTCGAAAACATCATATTACACGTGCTCAAAAAAAAACCCCAAAGAGCTACGCAGCATTCCCTGCTTAAGTTTTAATTACAGTTTAAATAGAAGATAATTATTGCAATTGCGACAAAAAGCGAAGTTAAACTTAAACGTATAATATATATATATATATATATATATATATATATATATATATATATATATATATATATATATATATATATATATATATATATACACACACATATATATATATATAAAAGTAAGGATTGAAGTCGGCTCTCAGCGCCGACAGATTGTTTTATGCTAACCGCAATCATCAGGCCCGTTTAGCATCAAACAGTCTGTACCTCTACGTTCAATGATAAATTTCATATTTACATAAGCTCTATCTCTGATATTGAGCCTTTTGTCCCATAAATAACCCATAACTTAAAACTATATATATATATATATATATATATATATATATATATATATATATATATATATATATATATATATATATATATATATATTAGAGATAGAGCCAGTGAACATGTTTGGAAGCTTTTACGCATATATATATTTCATATACACGTGTATGTATGCGTTTTTATGAGTATGTAGTGGCGTGCGTACAATCATACATTTGGAAGAATTTCTACTGTGGAATACGAACATATATTTGAAAGATAATATGAAATTGTTTCTAACTTTATGTTATTTGTAATATTCCATTATACTGTTGAATATACTTATCGGATATCTAACTTTATTATCGCATGCGTTTTACTCATTATTATGTTGTGTTCCCGCGAGAAGGCTATCTTTTTCATTTGCCACATTGCAATGTTGGAACTGATAATAGTTTATGTGTATATATACATACGTGTGAGTATGTTTAAGTTTTTCTCTATGTCTGTGTGTCAGTGCATGTAGACTTTATTTATAAAGATTTGTTCTTATTATAATTTTTCTCTCTCATCATGAAATAGTTGACATATTCGTTCGAATATTTGATTATTTCTTTCTTTTTCTATTATCTGTTTCTTCCTTTACTTTTATACAGCCGGCTCACATTCTGTCTTGTTAATTATTTTGTTGCCTTGCAAATACTTGCTTTATCTCTTTGAATCATCCTTTCTGTATACAGAAACTTTCCATTGCACCATTCCACTTTTTCCTGCTTTGATTTGGGTTTAATTTCTGTGTTTAGTGTACAGTATTCCTTTCCATTCTTTTGCCTCTTAAATTTCATTTGTCTTCCACTTCTTATTGCATTGTCTCGTTTTCCATCGACGACGTCACTAGCGCTTCTGTAAACGCGTTCCACTTTGAGTTTGTAGTCTCGCTCTTCTCTCATTATATCCTTTATCTCTCTCTATATACATAATCTTGCCAGTTGTGTCATTCATTATTCTGTCGTATTGATGATTATGCGTTGCTTTGGTCTTTAGTTTATACAATTTAACACGAATGAACGATTTGGGTATATATTTATAAGGTAAAACTGTATTTGTGAAACTTTTCCCGATAGTTAAGTAATTATTCCTGTCCCTCGTGTTTCCTGACGGGCTCTTACATTTCTATAAGCGTCTAGGGTGTTCTTGATATAAGGTATTAATAATTTTGCTATAGATCTTTTGACGGGCGCGTGTCGAATTCCTTGGCCGAACTTGTCAAATATTTCGCTTTCTTGTTCTTTTCTGCACTTAGCATACAAGTGTCTCATGATGGTAATGGTTACCTGTGGTTTATATAGATCCTTGACGTTGTCCAGTGACTTCTAAAATTTATTACTACGTGCTCTGCGTTTTTCAGTGTGTATGCATTAATTAATCTATGTTGAACAGTTTCCCTTTCAGTTGACTGAAAGTATTATGTGCGAGAATTAACAGTAACATTTTTCATGTCATTATCTAATGCTAACCATACACATTTTCCATTTTTCTCTTCGTCTGCATGTATTATCCCATGCTTGTGGCTTCGAAATACCCATTACTTACTAGCCTAGCTTCACATAATCATAGAAATTTGGCATTTGATCTCTTCATTTCTTGATTTTATTTTCAATTTAATCACATTATGTTCCACTTTCCTATTACTACTTTCTCTTTTGCGAACAGTCACTGGATAAGGGACCATTACTACTACTTACTCATGTCAAACCATACCAGGCGAGTGGCAGTTTGCAAAGTGCTTGATCTCTCTTTACATCTTTTATTCTTTTTATTTATTTTGTGAACAATCACTGGATGATGATCAGTTGACAACTGTCGCTCATGTCTTTTCTTACTGGACGAGTAGTTACCGCCAATTCAATTTAACTACTTCACACCGTTATCTAAAATAGGTATGTTGTTTGTGCCATGATTATTCTTGGGAAAATTGTAGTGTGGTTTCTCGTTGTCTTCGCCACTGTGTTTTCACTGAGACTCCAATTTTATTAAGTTGGCCATTAGAACATCGAGAGTTTTTCCACACTTTGGCAGGTCTTCATTTTGGTCCTAAAATTTGATTAACCGGCACCCTCGCAACGGACAAGCTTTAGTCGCCGACAGCCTGACAAAGTTTCTTAGCAATATCTATTTCAACACAAAAGAAAATTAAGTAGAAGACAACTGCATCATGCAAGATTGGCTTTGTTGTATTTCTTACGTTCGCTGATCTGATTTACAAAGCAGTTAGATTCAACTTCAGCAGAGAAGCATCCACAGTGCAAAAGATGGTCATTACAATGTTTAATAGATTTTCTCCTCACTCGTTTTAATTGATTATAAATAAACTACTCACATTTGGATAAAGCTAGCCAAATTATATATTTCACCCTGGTCATTGTATGTGTTTCCTATTTGATCTTTGCTTTGTGCCTTTTCCTTTATGCATACTTTTTTTAAGCGGAAACCCTTGTACACAATCCACAACATAAAACTGCACAACCCAAATAATTGTATATCTCTTTACATTATCATGAATTTTCAATCTTATCCGTAGATTTGGCAGTAGAATATTCTTTTAACTTGCTAGCAGGTCTTCATACAGTGAACGTGGAAATTATTCGTACACCCATCAATTTTGGATATTTTTTTCAGAATCTGATACCAATATGATGCCAGTTTTTTTATCTGTTAATAAGCACAAATAAGGAATATAAAACTCAGTTCTCAGGACAATAGGTTAAATATAGCAAATTGGACAAGTGAATTTTGTACAACAGGAAAAGACAAATATTTGTACAGTATGAAAAATAGAAAAAAAATGAACAATTTTCACAATATTAATAATCAATAGTATAGCCTCTCATCTTCATAACTTGCTGAAATCGTTTTCTAAATTTTTTGGGGAAATTTGATGAAGTCTTTTCGGAGACTTTCTTCCATTCTTCAATGGTTACACGTTATAATTCCTGAATGTTTTTTGGTGGCCGACGATTTATTTGAACTTTCAGTTCTTGCCACATACAAAAATGTAATTCTCTTTTTTCTGAAGCCACGAAGTCACTGATTTAGTTTGGGATCATTATCTTGCTGGAATTACATCGTTCACATAGATGAAGATTTTGCGTTGATAGTTGTAGATTTTAATCCAGAATTTTGATAGAGCCTGCAGATTTCATTATTCCTCGTATTTTAATTAATTGCCCAGTCTCCCTTGAGCTAAAACAACCCCTAAACATCATCGACCCGCCTACCCGATTTAATGTTGCCACTGTATTACTTCTTGTGCCAAATCATCTGTACATCATCATGTCCAAAAGGTTAAATTTTTGTTTCATCATTACATAGCACTGTTTCTCAAATGCAATTGGCTTTGTTCAAGAAGATTTTGGAAAACTTAAACCGAATAACAATGTGACATGGTTTGTGAAGAGGATTTCGTTGGGGTCGGTTTCCATACAACCCATTTCTATTTCAACTACCTTGCATTGTTCGAGTACTTACGCTGAGGCCCATCGTATCCAAACATTTGGCGTTGTCATTCAAACAATTCTTGGGTTTATATTAACCTCACGACACAGTTTTCTTGTAGTTATCTGTGAAAATTAGGGTTTCTTTCCAGCCCCAGGCAAATCCTCATTCGTGCCAATCTGTTTACACTTCTTTATAACGGACTGTACCTTAGATCTAGGGATAGCTAACCGGTTTGAAATATTGCTGGAACTATTTCCCGACTTGTGGAAGTTAATAATTATCTGACGCAAATCTCCTTTGTCTTCCCTATCGTATTGTTAACGTAAGAATAACACTGGTGACACTCTATGCACCATGGTTTATTCTTTGCTGGAATCATCACACATATTTTCTGAATAAATAGTCTAGAAGGCATCACATATAATATAATTATGTAAATTACATATGCTTAAACGAATCATTCAATTTAAAACGATATTTTCTACTGTACGAATAAGTGTGTCTTTTCTTATCTTGCATAATTCGCATGTCAAATTTGTTGCATTTAATCTGTTGTTCTAAAACTTAAGTTTTATATTCCTTTTTGCTTATTAATATAGAAAACCCTGGCGTCATACGGGCATTAGATTCTTAGAAATGGATAAATATATTCAAAATTGATGTGTGTACTAACAATTTCGTCTTTGACTGTGTAGAATCCTAAATCTACATCTTTACGTATTACTAAAAATAACTTGTTAATTTCTGAGCAAAAAGTGGATCACAGCGATGGTTTGAACAGTTCCAACGTCGCACATATTTTTTTAAAATTCGAGTTCTAATTGTTCAAAAAATACAAGTGGGCGTTGCTATCCACTCACACACATGTTTGTTTCATCACGTGATCAAGTTGAAATTTTTAGCTCCAATTTCTCTGGAGCCGGACAGGTAAATAAATACAGAACACTAACTCACTTTGCCAGCGAGCATTATGATTTCAAACTATTTGCTATACGAACCTATTTCACTTCATCTGAAGTTTTCAACGTTACATGCGAACATATAACAAACTTCCAGAAATTTCACTTACTCATCAATCCATTCACCCAGCAGCACATAAACATTACAGCTAGTGAAGGAACATTGAAACATCATTCTGACAAATCAAAGAACTTTTCGACAACGAAATCATCTTCCGAATTCTACATTCAAGTCTTATCAAGAGCAATCAAAGGAAGACAACTTTATTCGTAATAATTTACACAAAATTAATGTGAATTTATTATTTGACACAAACTGTTTAATTTTCTTATCAACATTTTATTACTACATCCTACTTTGTGACACTTTCCACACAAAATTTGCAACATTTAACCTCTCAGTTAAACTCAGAAGCATCATTCACACACACATATAGAGAGAGTTTAACATTACTCAAACTAACAATAGGAGATTTCAATATAAAATCTACGTTTATTAAATAAATATCATTGTAATCTTCATACAATATGAATGGAAATTTATTCTTATTCCATATAAATGCCTTTGTAGTTTTCTCAGTATTTTTCTATGCTTTTTTGTTTATTTTCGTTGAAGTATAATATAAATGTATTGATGATACATGTCTTTGAACACGCAGTCCAAATGTATGCTTTCAACTATAAGACCCGACAATAAAAAGAACGCCACATTTGTATGTATTTGATAATAATAATAATTCTTCATACCAGTGTGTTTATTTAATAAAGTTATTTAATAAAAATAATTTATATGATTTTACAGTCATATTAATTTAACATGTGACTAAAGGTAAGTGAAACAAATACTGTTT
>OZ038475.1:135698808-135736308 GCA_964036315.1 Acanthosepion esculentum | reverse complement strand
TCAGTTATGTTTCATTGAATAATACAGACATATAATGTGTATTTATTTTAATAATAATCATTTCTTTTCTCTAGGTAGAATATTGAGGTTAAGCGGTTAATTGAGTTCATCAATAAAGGCGCCGTAACATTTTGGGCAACAAATACTTTCGATCTCCTCCAAGATCCAGAGGGGGGAAGAGGAAAGAGAAGGTTAATGCAACTGTAATCGTTGTGATGGATATTTTTGTACACACGCGTATAACGCGATCTGTTATAGTTGTTTTAAATTTTAAATTTATCCGTTATAACGATGATATTTTCGTAATCAAACATCCTCAATATAAGGGAGCTAATCAGAGACGGTAAAAATACACAATGGCAGTAAATGTTGGTCAAATGCATTTTAAAACATTGCTACTATAATTGTAATAAATTTTGAGTCGGTTGCTTGCTTTAGACATAGAGGACAACGAGAATTTGAAGTTTTTGTTCATTATTTTCATTGTGTTGTATATTGGCGTTGTCAAAAAGTATTCTCCTGTGTATTCCACAAATGGATTTTTGGGACCAATATTTATTAACATCTACATGTCTAACCGTGAAAATAAGATATTCTCACCTTAGTTCAAACGATAGATGAAATACATGAAGTACAAGAAAAATTTAAAAAAATCAGTTCTTAATTTCACACACGAACTTAAAAATGACAATGAAATTCCATTTCTTGGTGTAGTGATAGACATCAATAATAATGTATTTACTATCTACCCATATGAAATAAACTAGCATAATGACGTGCAGTCTAAACTATATAAAGTGAATGCCCTGGATATTAAAAATAGCAATTATAAAAAAAATAATAAACCGTGCAAAAGTTTACACTTCCACGAAAATAATCCTTCTACAATAAATTAAAAAAAAAAACAAGATAAAACAAACATTCATGAATAATGAATTTGCTAATTGTATCTTTGATGAACAAATTAGACGAGCCATCAGAAACATTAGCATAAACCAAAAAACACATAATTGCTCAAATATCCCTAAACATATCAGCTTACTATACCGTAATCAACTGCATTCTAATTAAAAGCAAGAAGAAAAAACGCTAAAAAATTCACCTAATTACTAATATATTCCCTACAGTTCGCTGAAAAATATAACTAATTATATATTATACTGAATTTTACACAACTAACTTAAGAATATGCAATAGCTCTTCGTCGACTAGTACTTTGGATAAGGCCAATATTGGATATCAGTTTCAATGTCATATGACAGAGTGTATCTCTGACAAAAATTAAGTATATATGTGTTTAATGACCATATAATTATAAAGGCATCTTATATTCCATTTGTCGGATACAAGTTCTATCGGCCAAAGTTTAAAGACACATTCCTGCTCAATTTCAAAATACAGGAAATTTCTTTTAATATATGCGCGAGTATACATATATATATATATATATATATATATATATATATATATATATATATATATATATATATATATATATATATATATATATATATATATATACATACTTACATACATACATACATACATACATATGAATATATATATATATACTTGCGTATGTACAAAATGTATTTTCCTATATTGTGAACGTGGACAGGAATGTGTCTTTAAATTCTGGCCAAAAGAAATTTTATCCGACAAATGATATATTAGATAAACATGATCACCCAAAACGTTTAGGTAATCTTTGCTCTTGATTCTACCACGCAGTGCAACTATCGGACCGAGACATTTCCATCATATAGCGGCCCAAACTATCACTGATCCACCAACACGCTTCACTGTTGGAAGAAGGCAGTCACGGTTGTAAGCTTCTTTGGGCTGCCTATACACAGAAAATTGCCCTGAAGTTAGGAAAAGCGAAACAATGGACTCGTCTGAGAATATGACTTGCTTCTATTGGTCTGCAGACCAGGTATTGTGATCTCTGCACGACTTCAACCACTTCTGAATGTAGCGAGTGCAGAGAAGAGGTTTCCTTACGGCGGCTCTTCCATGATATTCATCCTTATGGAGCTCACAACGAACAGTTTTAGTAGAAACTGGACTATTCAGATGTTTATTCAACTCCGCAGTACTCTGGCTAAAGTACTCCGATGATTTTTCGCCACGTTGCGTTTCAATGCACGTCGGTTGCTGTCAGTAAGTTTGCAAGTCCGGCCCAAATTGCTATGCTTGCTTGAGGTTTTAACCTGTTTCTTGAATTGCGTCATAGTTCTTGATAAGTTAGCTCTTGAAAAACAAAATATTTCAGCAACATTAGTGATCGAGGCTCCTGCCATGCGAACTCCAACAATTTGCCAATTTTCGAACTCAGAGAAGTCACGCATTTAGCTTAAATTTTACTAAATTCTTAAGATAAATAATGAAAGACACTAAATTAGATAAATAAACGTATTTACAATAAATATTACCTGCAATTACGAAGTTTTAATTAAAGTTCTTAATATAATAGGTTTTGAAATATAGGAGTGGAAATTGCACCTGTTCCAATTATGTTGTCCAACCACTGTATATGTATGTGTGTGTTTCTGTGTCCGTGTTTCTGTGTGTGAAACCAGTATCATTGTGGCACACTTCACCATATTGGTGTCGCCTTCTGCGGTTTCTTTTACTCACGTAATTATTTTGTCCAACACACACACACACACATATGTATATATATATATATATATATATATATATATATATATATATATATATATATATATATATACATACAATCATATATATATATATATATATATATATATATGTGTGTGTGTGTGTGTGTGTGTGTGTGTGTGTGTGTGTGTGTGTGTGTGTGTGTGTTTACTTGTTTTAGGGTTATGTGCATATAATGCTTTACTCCTTTCTTCTAGATCTTTTATAGTCATATTAAGGACGCGAGAGCGTGAAACTTGTGTAACGATTCGATCTTTCCCTTCTTAAGTGTTGACGTTATGAAGCATTTTGTTTCCACTGTCTGGGCGTTGAGCTATTTACTGTAGTTGAATGCCATTTGGTCGTTCTTTTTTTTTCTTTTTTCTTTCACTGTTCGGTATTTTTCTTGTCTAAGATGTTAGGTCGTCTGGCAGATTGTCTGTGAGTCACACCAACCTTGATGTTATTTTTCCATAGTATAAATTTTGCGATGGATAAATTGTCGTCTAAATAAGGCAAAAATGAAAATGACACTGACATCTTCTGTTAACAGATATATTTATACCAAAATTACACAAACATATATTGAAATGCTAAAGAGTAAATGTATTCATTAAGATCGCCACTGGCTTCAAGCAGGGCATCCTGCATCACATCTGGACGGTCTCCTTGATTAAGTTGGTGAACGCCGCCATAACCTTTGCCTTCAGTTCAAATTAATATTCACAGGAATTTTCTTGGGCTCCGGCCAAACTGTACAACGAACGTAATAATCAAGAAGGTTGCAGTCAGGGGAATTAGGTGGCCAGGGTTTGAAGGGTGATGTGGGCGCAGAAATTGTCTGACAGCGATGACTGGGTTCTACTGCTTGGGTGGAATATTGCAGAGTACTGTTTCCAGGCATATGTTTTTCCAGCAGCCAACCACATGACCCAGGGCAGCACCTCCGTTGTGAGCCTGCTGCACACACCAACAAATTCGGGTGGTATTATGTCATCAGAACGATCAGAGTGAGTTTTCCCGCTGACATACTTCACCATTAGATTTATCAGACTCTTTCCGAATCATCTGAACTATTATCAGATTTTTTACCCAAACACTCTGCATTGTTTGTATTGGAGCTTCTCGTGCGAATGCCAAGCAGCACAGCATGTATTTTCCAAATTTCCGGACGAGTAATTTGGAATATGGGGGGGTCTTTTTCTCAGAGAGTGTGCCCAACTGACAATAATATACTGTGCCGTGTAAAAATTTCAAAACAAGATAAACGTGTGCGCGTAATTAAAAATATATACGCCGAAGATTTATCCATTACGCCGTGTGTGTGAGATGGTGTGTGTGTGTGCATATATATATATATATATATATATATATATATATATATATATATATATATATATATATATATATGAGTGAACATTGAAGCCAACACTCAGAGGCGATAGGCTGTTTCATGCAATCGTCCTGATAATAGCTGGCAGACAAAGGTGACCTGACGATTGCGTCCAGCATGAAACAGCCTATCGCCTCTGAGTCTTGACTTCAATGTTCACCTTTATATTTATATTTACATACGCTCTATCTCTGATATATATATATATATATATATATATATATATATATATATATATATATATATATATATATATATTGTGTATTTAGGCAGAAATCCTTATGAATCACTTTATAAAACATACATATAACAAACTATTTATATTTCTAATTCTAACAGTTGAAATATAATCCTTGAAAATGGCTAAATGTATAGCCGAAAGCGCTCGGATAAAAAAAACATTCGAACAGTTATAATATAATTTATCCTCTGAAAAGAAATACTTTATTAGATCGCACGTGAAATTATATAAAAAACTAAATAAAAGCACGTTGTCAGTCGTTTTTAATGAAATGTGCATATATATATTTATATATATTGTCATCAATAGATAGATTTTTTCGCTGTATCACAACTCATCAGTGTGGCTAGACGTCCGTTTGCCTTTATCTAGGTTCGAAACCCGGCTGAATTGGCGTCAGTCAAGATTCTCCCTGTAAGTTGTCGAAGCGCGGCAAGGATGAAGGTTAATTTAAGCGTATTTATTTTTAGACAAACACACACTGACTAAGAGGTCTCAATTCGCTTTACCGAAGAGTCTTGCTAAATTAGCCGTAATAGTCACTGTTAACAAACCCATACTTCCTCTCCCAGACAGCTCATCCGAAATACATTTTTCAGAAGCATATATATTGTCATCCACAGACAGAGTGTTTCGCTGTATCACAGCTAATCAGTGTGGCTAGTTGTCTGTTCGGCATTAACTAAGATCGACACCCGGCTGAATTGGCGTCGGTCGGAGATTTTACTCTTAAGCCGTGTTTCTTAAGGGGTTTGACTTGATTTCCATGTTTTGTTCATATTTCTTGAATTGTGAAATTAATAACAACCAAACGAAATCGAGATGTTAAACGTAAGAGAAATTGTGGCACGCGATATTTAATTCGGCACTTTTCTCAGGAGGTATAATTATTATTTAGTAGGACTGCTCGATCTAATCGGGTTGTTGAACCTTTGAAAACCCAGGGATATAATATATTTTATAATATTTATAAAAATAAAAATATTGACGGATTAAAAAATAAAACAATAAAAAGTTACACATGCCATCACTTATATATCCTTGCTTGATCCAGCTTCTAATGCTATGGGGGTAGCGGCTTAAAAAAGAAAGAAGACCTTGCTCTTGGGGTCCTATCCGTCGGTCTATGTATACTTGGATGAGTATCACCATCGGGATTCAGTTAGTAGATGTGCTATATTGAGTCTAGTTAGTTACTTCTTCCTTACCGAGACGCGTTGGTCCAGTGGTATGACAATCAAGGCTGGAATGCCACTAGTACGCAGGCGGGGTTACATACAGTGAGATATATATCTGAGTATTGGGAGGATTGACGAAACGAGAAAAGTACGAGATACAAGAAGATAGATGTTGATTGTAGTTGTCAGAGAAGCAAGTAAATGCAATGGAGTCCCACAGGTGGGAAGTGCTAGAAAATAAACTGTTACAGTAGAAGTGGTTGTTATATTAGCTATTTCATCAGTAAACGCGTGGGACATTGATGCCAATCTAGTAGCACGCTTAAATTCATGCAGGTGGGGCACCAGGAAAAAAAATTATCAAAGGAGTTACCATGAAAATATTTGTCTAAAAAGGCAGCGTGAATCCACGTAATGTTGGAGAGAAAGTCATGTCGGTATGCCAAAACAGGATCAATTACCTTGCAAAACCTTCTTAGGGTTTTGTTAGGAACCTCGAGATAAATAACAGGAGACCAGGCCTGATATGGCAACAGTATTCAATGCATAGATGAATGGTATATATTTAAATGTGTAAGATGGTCTTTGAAACCTTCTGACATGAAAGAGTAACCCAATATTCCCTACAGTAGATGCCGCAGTTGATTCGATGTAGTTGCTCTACTTTAAGTCACTTGAGAAAGTGAGGCCAAGAAGTCACAGTGTGTTACTCTCCACGAGCCTAGCCTCCGTCATGCTGATGGCAGGCCGAAAATCTTCTCTATGATGCTTAAATGAATGCAGTTTTGTTTTGGAGGCGTTACTATTTAGAAGCCATTTCTTGCCAGAGTTAACCACAACTTAGAGTTCCTTCTTGTTATATAATAATTTCCGACTATTATTTTTTTAGTGGTGGTTTATTTAACTCAGACATTCTGAGGCTGACCTTGGATTCAGCTGGTACACAAAATAGCGATGTCGATTTTGATTGGCTGAGCCGAACGTGGGAATGTTAGAGTGATTGTGTTTTCAGCGAGTTAAGTTTTTACACATGGAAGAGCAGACGAGGTTATTTCGTTCCTCGAGGGGCAGATAGGGCGACCCCCAGTGGCTAGTTAAATATATACACATTGACGTGTTAATAAATTAGATAAGTTTCCAAGTTCTTTTTGCTGATGTTTTTTTTACCTCCGACCCCAAAATCATTTCGACATCCGACCAAGGTAAGACGGCCGGAAGATGACAGAGAGAAGAATTCAACATATGAGTGAATCCAAACTCTCGCCTTAAGACTAATCCCAGTGCGAGGAGGGTATAGAAAACTATTCATGAGCAGAAGACAGGCCGACTCTGTCAGTTGTCACGGATTTTCTAATGAGTACGAGTCAATGGTGGTGGTGTCTGCATAATTTCATACTTGGAAGCTGATGATATCAAGAAGATCATAGATGAAGATCAGAAACAGCATAAGACTCAGGATAGAGCCTTGGCTGACCCCCGCGTTCGTGTTAAATGATGTAAAAGCGAGACCTTCATTTCACGATTTGATACGAATATTTTATTCTCGTAAATTCATATCCTATTATCTCACAAGTTGGGAAATACTTAAATTATTTGCTTGCAAAAAATGATATTACGTGGACAGAGAAGTATTGTATAATGTAAATAATTAATTAGGGCAACTCAAAACGGAATATTTGGGAAATCACAGTCATTCACGTTATGACGGTATTTGGCACAGAGAAAATCTCTAGGTAGCAACTACAAAATATTGCGAAATATATGTTAAAAGCGTTGCATAATCTTTATCTTCCAAAATGGGTTGACTGCCAAGAATGGAAATCAGCATTTCAAATTATCCAATTTATTTGAATCTGAACATAGATTTCTTGTACAAGTCGCTCGATCAATTGAACCCATAGTCTTTCATAGTGTATAGGATTACAGCTTCCCTATGCTAGTTGATGCTTTTTGTTTTAAGTTGCAATAGTTTGTACGTGATGGAGTTGCTGTTTCAATGCCTAAAATGTCTTGAATTAAGAAAGTTTTTCCTAGCCGGAACGGCAACTAAGGTTACAGAGTCGAAAAGGCTCTGATGTTTAGCATTTGTAATTCGAAATGTGCACAACAATATGTGCCGATAACAGCTACATTATGCACAAATTTATTGCACTAATGCCAGTACATAATTATTTCCATGAAGAAATTAGCGACATTAGGCGTTAATCCCGGCAATGTGGAGCACTCTAAAACATATAGGTTTGAATAATATGTATCTGCTCTTCTTGACGTTAGATATAAATATATTTAGATACAACTTGACGTTAGATATAAATAACTTTTTATTAGTAAGTGCCGATGTGGGTGAAAGTCTTTCCCTGTACATTTATTCAATAAGTGTTGGTATATTTGATCAATGGTTTACAAATCGTCTTTTCTTCTGTATCGAATATTTTCGGCATTTTGCGTTGAAAGCAAAACAGAAGATAACTTCCAGTTCAACGGGGTGCGTATTGACAATCGCTGAATCCTGGCTGCTAAGTACAAAGTTAAATAATACTTTATTTTAATTAACATTGATTGGAATATTTTGATCATACGTAAAAATGAATTGCGGAAAAATTGAACCCACCATTAAATGTGATGATTTCCGCCATCAAGCATTTGCACAAATAGACTCTACTGGATGACATACCTGAGATATTATATTAATATAGCGTATCTGTGACTATGTTGCTATGCCTGCCATCGGGCGTGGTCAAGAGTTAATAGAGTTTGACCGCGTCACTATTATTATATTAAATATGCGCAGTTTATAATCCCGGTGGATGAAGCAATACTTATACGTTATTATGTAACGGTAAAATTATTTGTCGATAGCGTTTGCAAACTGAAAGTGATTACTACATAAACAATTCTCAGACACATCAAATAGAATAAAATTCTGAGGTATTTGTTTCAATCAAATCCCAAAAGAGCGTACAAATGAATTGATTTGGGTTACATATTAATCTCAATCACTACAACAATCTTAGATAAAATTCTCCTTATCCCTAGCCCCAGTTAGCTAAAACTATTTCAAACTTCGTATCAAATCTCAAACATTTAGTTCTAAGATTGCCAGTGTAAGCATTAAAAATATCAAAATCTTTCAACATTATTTCTTAAAACATTTTTAAATATAAATATTTAAATTCGTTTGAGGTATTTGGCTGAAATGTTTGAAAGTATCATTTGTATACATTATGGAATTACTGTTCATTCTTTTATATTTTTTTATATTGGCTGATCCATTTGATTGGATTGGTTTATTTTGTTTTACGGCATTTCAACCTTAATGGGTTATTTAATGCCGACAACATTTTTAGGATCGATTCATATGAATAGAATATGTATTCTTTGGTTTAGATTGGTTTAGTTTATTTTGTTTTACAGCATATCAATCTCAATGGGTTATTTAATGCCGACAATGTTTTCTTTATTGCTGGTAATATTTCTTTGCCAAAAATATGTTTCTGGTAATAGTTTTCCCTCAAAATTGTATTGCTGGTAATAATTTTTCAAAAAGTATTCCTGGTAATAATTAACTATTTGCCCATAGCTGGAACTCTAACAGTTGCTACAACCCCAGGTCAGGGTGGACCTGGGAACACCAGAAATTAATAGGTGGTTCCACGCTCCTCAAAATCTCCTTATCAGAGGCCTTGCTGCTGGACGTAGTTTATCGTCTTACTCAGGACGGCTGATCTATTCGAATGTAAAACAAATTCGGAGACTAATTTGAATATTTAATGTAATTATCTGAATTCACCTTTTTTATCCTTTGTAAGAGGATACTTATATATAGTCATATATTCTGAATAAAAGTCGGAAATTCACATTACTAACAAGCATCTTGAAAACTCATCCCCGACCTCGATAAGAAACAGTTTAATATGCAAACCTGTGAAACCCTACAGACCAATCAAATGCCTACCAATTTTGGGAAATATTAACGCTACACATATCGGAAAAATAAAACGACAAACGAAATAATCAGACTATTTGTAGAGATGAAATTATGTAGGAATGAACAAACCTAGACACAATGAACTTCTCTGTACTGACAAGTTGATCTCGAAAGTAGTAACAACAAGAATAAAATAAAATTTTACAATAGGTCTGTTCATTACACAAAGAAATAACACATGTTCACAGAAACATGAACTCGTGATTGTCTCAGAATGTCCAAGATGGCTGAGTCAGTAGTGAAATTCATTGCTACTTCCGTTGTGCTTAGAGCAATATTACGATGAAAAACATCTTGTCTCGTACTATCACCGAAGTTCAAGCGACGTCGAGCGTGGGCAGTAACAAGATGGAGGACCGCTTGTGATTACCAGCTGTTGTAAGCTTGTGTCTGCGGTAGGTGCAAAGAATAACGGCTAGGAATCGAAATCAGAGAGCCGAGTTCCATTTTCAGGCGGTTTCGTTATATTCAGTTACGCGCAAATACTCTTGGGAAAGGTCTCAATCCATCTCTTCTCGTCCCAACAAAGGGTTAATTAGTAAAATTTGTAATAAAATTGTAAAGTCTAAAAGTATTTTCTGGTTTTACGTAACCTGCATGCGTTTAATATACCGTAGAAAAAATCAGTCAATCCATGAAATTTGATAAAACCCAATCACGTATGAATGGAATGTCTCAGGAGAAATATATTTCCGGGAGACCCGATCAACATTATTAATTTTAGCTATCATTGAATAAAAACTAATTTTTAGATGGCACTAAAACTTCCTCAATAGAAAATATAGACAGATTCATAGACGAGAATTGTATAAAGCTATTTGAAAAAAATGATTGATTTGATTAGTAATTTTCAGCATATTGAGGGTTAATTAAAACTGAAGTATATTTTTGGGATTGTAATGATATCGTTGAGGAAGACATGGATTCATATATTTCCCAAATTTCGTGTATCTATATTTAATAAACATGGCTGAAATTTGAACGTGTCTCAGCGATTTGTCATAGATGTATCTATTATACAACCCACACATTCAATTAGTAGAAAGATATATAAGTATATCCATCATTCTAATAGTTGGCAATTTTATGGCAAAATGTAATTTTTTTTAATTTATTTTTTTACTTTTTTTAGCGACGTTCTTTGTTCCTAGAAAATATCTTCAGACAACATTAAGCTTTTTGGTTTAGTTGTTAAACGTAATAAGCCCGACCGGTATTTGTGTTTAAAAATGTGTTTTCTATTAAAAAAGAAGCCAAATTGTTGAAAGGAAAATGTCATGAACATGCTCTAATTTTGGAACCCTGTACAGTAAATTTATTACTAAATTATTGTCGCCTGGTTAATAGCCAAAAAGATTAAAAAATAAAACAATGGCGATAAAATGAACTGGATGATATAGGCTTAGTTAAACATCTACCTACATAGGACATCATCTTCAGTATCAATTTGAAGGCAGACTACAAATCAGTAAGACTATTTCTTTTCATCAGCATTGTCAATAACGCTGATGAGTTTTCTCCATATATTCCTTCCCTGTGCTGACGCAGGTAAGTCTTGCATGCCTCCCAAAATCTTCATGATTTTACAGGGATTATTTTTTATTGAAACTTCTTTTAATATAGTTCACTGTATATAAGATGGTTGCTTGCTGTCTTCCGCGCAAACGTGCTGCATATTTGTTCTCGAAATAGAACGTCCTAACTTTATGAGATCTAATCGCCACAAATCCAAATAATTTCCATCAAAACCGGAGGAGGAACAGTGATATTCGCCATGTTTTGCATCTCTTCTAGAAGTAGGTATTCGAGATTATTTTGTCGTATTTTTTACCAATTCGATGTTTAAACCTTTTTGAATGAAATAAATCAACCTTTTCTTAATCGTTTCCTGTCAATCTCTCTGGCGCACATTTGTATCTCAATACTGGGTTTACTATCATGCTGTATGCTTTCAATCGAGGCATTTCCCTAATTCTGTTTCTTATAATCCATATTTTCTTCAAAACCTTTACTCTAGCGATCGCGATCTACTTACGCCTGATGTCATCAGCCTCTCCCAATAGAGTTTCTACAATCTTAACATTTCTCCACCCATGTATTTTTATTTCCTCTTTCCAATAATCTATGCTCGGTTTCATCCTGATATCAACATTTATATTTAAAGACGAGCGTCTCTGTATCGTTAACAGTGCTATGTAAACTCTAACCAGCGTTTTCTCTATTTCTCAACTACCACGTTATGTTTATAAACTGATTGTAACCTTATGCACTTATGGGTATAAGGTGTAATTTCAGAATTAAAGTTAGAATGCATTTTACTGACTAACAAAGAGCTCACACTTATAGATGGAAATACGTAATAATTCTGAACTATGATATATAAATATCTGACATCCATGTGTTCAGAACATTCAGCAATATGTGAAAATGCTCATCAGTAGAAATAAACGAATTAATGTTAGACAATTTAAAAGAATTATCATTGATAATCTGAAGGCTTGAGGGATTAGATCAAGTCTATAAACAGTTACACATAGGTCCAGGGATTGACATCAATGAACATAAAATAGAAACGATAATAAAAGTGAAAGGTTAATAAAATAGAGAAAACTGTTTCCTTTATCATCGTAGACATAGCAGGATTTGGCACACTTTATATCGAACGTCAATTGCTAAATATATTTGTCGATTTATGAATTAGGGATAAATGAGAGATTTCTTTATAAAAGGGGTTTCGCTCGGAATATTTATTAAGAGTTTTCTATTTTTCTTGAGCCTGTGGACGTGAAACTGGTAGGAATCTCTTATTCGCTGTCTCTTTGTCCTTCACTGACTAGTAGTCGGTAAAATTTCTCTACTATAAAATTTCTCGAGGCAAAGAGACAGGATAAAATTAGTATATTAGTCTCCGAAAAACTATGCTAACGAACGTGATGACACAAGGGGGAGTAATTGACAGAATAAATGGCTCTGTCCAACTGCAGGGATTGGAATTGGCAAAATATCTTTAACAAATTAAGGAAAAGATTTTATAAAAATGGGGAAAACTTATGAGAATTGAAAAAAAAAATTAACAGAGAATGAAGAATGTTACGTTAAAAATGTGAGAGTGTAGCAAAGCATAAGCTGGAGAACAAAATAATACTCGGAAGAATTTGCGTATCGAGTAGAAAATATAGCGTTTCAAAAAGTTGGGAAGAGATAAACGAAAAAGATATTTTCATTGCAGCACAGACGAAATGAAATAAGACAAAATATATTTCAGCAAATGTTGACAAAACAGATAAATAGATCTGCCAATTAGGAGAAACAGGAGAAAAGTTAAATAACATAATAAATAAATTAAAAGCAAGTAGACTTATATTTAATCCATACCTAGCACGCCAGAATGGCAACATTCAAAGATTGCTAACTGATTAAATATATTCGGAAAATAGAGAAAGATTTTATCAGTTCAACACAGAAAAAATAAAGAAAATTGAAAAGAATAAAAGAAAAAAGAAAAGGACAACTTACTTTGGAATTTTGACACAAAGAAAGAACAAAATATGTAAATAGAATATAAAGGAAAATAAGATAACATCAATAAATGTGGCAAACGAGAAAAGAAACTATCAAATCATGGATTGGTAGTGTCAGCAGAAGGAACAGTTAATGAACACAAAGAGGAGTAATTAAAAATGCAACAATGCCTTGCTCGGTATTTGAGAATATGAATGTTACCAGATGCATTTAGACTAGTAAACACTGCAAACGTGATTGTTTGAATCGGAAAGTTTGAGGCATTATAGGCGTTATATGGTTTTATCGTTGTCAGCAAATATTTAGAGATGATTTGCTACTGTTCTACGTGCAGCGACAATCACCTTATATCCAGTGAATATGTATATTTGCATAATGCATTTTATATACGTGTTATACATTAAATATGAAAAGAAGACATTTGTGGGTCAGTGAACAAATCTAAAACACACTAAAAATAATATATAGGGTGACCCAAAAAAACGGGAACTTTGTAACAATCCAATAAAACCAAGAGTGATGGAAGAAAAATATTTAATTCATAGTAATTGAAACCATAAAACATGCCATTTAAGAAACAATGATGGAATGTTCATTTTTTTTTTTAAATTACGTCCTGTAGATGGCGTCCTCCTGTACGAATGCATTCTTGAAATCTGCTGTTGAGATTCCTCATTGACTGCTGCAACATCTCAGCTGGGATACTGTGAATTTCATTCTCGTTACTAAAATGGCGAAATGTTTACTTGCTCAAGGTCACTTGTTCATGTCTGGCATACGCACTTCAAAAATTCCCGTTTTTGGGGTCACCCTGTATTTATACAAAACGACTAATCAAGTCTTTGCTGAAAAGCTCGCATCTCAAAAAGTTTGAAAATTAATTTGAAAACGTACCTCCACATGCTTATGGATGTGGCACAAATGTGGAAAAAAAAGCTAAATGTTTTTTTTACCAACGCGTATCAATTGATAGGACAAAGTGCGTTTGCAAATAAAACTTTACCTCTTGTCTATATTCGTATTGTTATCTTACAGATATCATAAATAAGTAGATAGATAGATAGACAGACAGATAGATAGATAGATAGATAGATATATAAAATCCAGCGCTGCCTCCTGACTGTCAGATTTAGGCTTCAGTGCGATGATCAGACTAAATGCAACTACTCTTGTTATTTATTGTATTTAAAATACAATTGCGGCACAAGGCCAAAATGGGGAGGGTTTGACGCTGGTCATCAATAACTATCTTATACCTAGTTAATCTCATTCACGACCAATTCATATATTACAATTTCCACATTCACCATAAGAACTCGTCCGTCACCAATCAATCCTCCATACACCATAATACGACATCCTCTCAAGCGAGACCTACAAAACGCGCCCCATGCCATAGAAATCTATTGATATAAAGTTTGTACTTAAAAATTTATGGATGAATAGAATGAGAGGGGAGGGAATGCAAATGCAACTACTCTTTTAGCGGGCTGTATATATAGCAAGTATTTATGTAGGTCACCCTGGCTTATTAGAAGTAATGGGGAAAAAGAATCCGCCTATTTCTAGTTTATGTTTTAGTGGCAATATAAATCAATTTTATGGTTATGGCTTCTACATTGTTAGTGTATGCTGGTTAGGTTAATGTAGGAAAATTGCATGCAAAGTAGATATGATTATTTATGATAATCACATCAAGACCACTATAGCACGAACGCTATATATATATATATATATATATATATATATATATATATATATGTATATATATATATATATATATATATATATATATATATATATATATATATATATATATATATATATATATAGCTGATTTGCGATAACTAACTGACAAATGAAAATAACACTCACCATTCAGTCTTGATTTCTCTTTATACACGGGCTATTTAAAAATCTATCTCTGGTATTCTTTCTGATAAATATGCATTTTTGTTTAATATTATTAAATACGAGGTTTACTCAGAATAAATTGCGCATTATATGGGACCGCTCTCTAGTATAGTCCAACTTGGCCCTCGAAAGTTTTTGATAGTCACTTTTTTCCAGTGCTTCTATATTCTTTTCTTATCATTTCACCCCAAACAAGGCGATAATACTGCTAAGATGGAAGAGGTCACTATGCATTGAAAGAAATAAAAAGATTTTGAAACTAAATCCTAAACAGGACACAAGACACAAACCACTATACCTGTTCAAATGTCATGGAAGTAGTGTGGACCTATCTCCAACTATTGGATTGTACACAGAATACATCGACAGAGTTCGGCACCACTTATATACAATAGATTTGTGAGGTTTTTATGCTAGCTGGATTGTTGTTCATCTTTCTAAAAGGCCACTGGATTCAATTCACAAAATTGAAAACTACATCCAATAAATTGATATTCTTCCATGTATTTCAGTCAAATTTATTACTCTTAAAAAATTACTCACTAAATATGCACTTTGTCCCCAACTGAGTGTGAAAATTCACTGATTATCAACACTGCCTTTTATATCAGTTCACCAGTAACGGCGCAGAAGAACTTACATGTTTCCCAGTATAATTTTGCTGGTACGCTGTAACCGAGTTTTGTAAGTTATAAAAGCCTACAGAATTTATTAAGAAATTATCTGAGTGAACTTTTAACTCGATAAATCCTTGCAATTTAGTTAAGTGATTCAAGCGTTTGCAGACTTTTTAATTTGGCAGCAATTTCCTTTGCATCTTCATTAATATTTTCTTCCGTTTTGCTGCGAGCCACTTCAGAAATTTCTTTCTGCTTTCTTTCTGCGACAGAATTTGAGTATATGAGTGAATCCTTAAATGTATCTTGTTATTTCGGGTGGCTTGGAAATATTACTAAGTTTGTTGACTTTGTTCACATTTTCCCTAATTTCCCTGTAAAATGTATGTTTCTGAGGACCAACTGCAATATGTCCATCCATCGATTCCAGTTAGGGTATCGTTTTTAATAAGGTGACATTTCATAGAAAGAAATCCATAATTTGGTTCATTACAGCAAGAGTGTTTATATTAAAAAAGATATTAAAAATTAGGTTCGGCATATATGCCACCTTCATGAACTTTAACTTGTATATGGGCGAGAAGTTTTAGGAATAACCTCAAGGTACTATCTTAATACAATTTATTCCATTATTCATGAAGTTATTCATAGAGGTATAACTAACATTGTTATTACGATTGATCTAAAATTCGTTTTTATTTCCGAGTTTATTCACAAGAGATTTTAAAGTTTTAAGTTATTGAAATATGGTCTAAATAAATAATGCAATGGAATTTAATGTTTTGAGCTCATAGCGAGAGCACATTACTCTTGCTGTTCAAAATTAAGACCTATCCTATAGAACCGACTCCCAACAGGATGTTTGCTCAATCACCAAAATATTGACATGTTTCAGGTCAAGGTAAACCGTTATCTTCTACTCCTATATGCACAAATGGACACTAAACGTAACCATCTACGAAGAATTCCCCACCGGCTTTGTAAAGGTTGAACCTCGGCTTAAAAGTAACAATATACTAGAAATAACTGCGATTACAAATATACTTTTGTTACGAAGAAATCAATTCCAGGTCATTGAGTTAATTCTCAACGATTTTCTGCTTAACTGAAAAAATAAAATCCACAATTCAGATTTATTAAATTTAATTTTCGTCTATGATCGAGGAATGCAACGTCTAAATCTCTTCTAATTAAAAATGGTTCATTCAAAAAATGCCGTTCTTCCCATTTTGTTTGTACACGTTTGTCCTTTACTTCCCATATATATATATATATATATATATATATATATATATATATGTAGTGCTCTGCTGTATATTTTGGCATGTATCTTTCGATACATGACTGTCGAGGCAGATTTTTCCGGAGTAGGTTGCCATTTTTTAGACCAGGCTATAGAACACGGTCCAGCTATTTACCCATAGCTGGAGAATTACAGGATTCATAATTCTACGAAGGATATTAGCACGTAAGTGAATGCAATGGATTCGACTGGAATTCTAACTCGGCGCTCCAATTCCACAATCTGAGCCGCTATCGATTATTTCGCCGTGCCTCACAGTACATATAATAGTTAAAAGCAATCGAAGTGAAATATATACTAAGATTAACAAGCTGACAATCTTAATATTTCTTCCAAATTATATAAAAACGGATAAGAATTATTGTTTTAAGTCGAGTTATCCTTCACTAAAATGGATGCCATAAGTGATATCATCGGCTAAGCATATTGGTGTTCAGCTGCGTGAAGATTAAAATTTAAATAAAACTTAGGAATAATTTGAACAAAGACAACAACTGTAGAGATAGTTTAATACTAACGAAATTTTGAAGAAGGATTTAGAAGCTTCATGTGAATACACAAGTTGTGCTGCTGAACGAAGTCACAACAATATTTCAGAAAGTGGCTTGTAGCAAAACGGAAAAATATATTAATGAGTATGCAAAGGAAATTGCTGCCAAATTAAAAATCGACAAATGCTTGAATCGGTCAAACAAGTTACAAGAAATTATTTAGTTAAAAACCCATAAAGATAATTTCTTAATAAAATCAACCTGTAGGCCTTTCTACAGAACTCAGCTAAAGTGCATCCATAAAATTATACTGGAAAAATTATCTAGTTCCCTGCATGAGATATTACTGGAGAAATAATGGAAAAATCTTAAATCTGTGGTCAACGGGTTTTGTTGGCAAATAACTAGGATTTGCCTTTTCCTACATTTTTTCTATCAACTGTACTTTTTTGTTGTGTGTGTTTTTACGAGAAAAATATTAACACAAAGATAAATTCTATGTAAGGACATATTTTTTTAAAAAATAATGCAAAAGCTTTAATTATAAACATAATATAAGAAAGCAAGGTTTTAAATCGGTTTACTATAACGTTGAGGTAAGATTTTTTTTTTTGCCTAAAATATATAATAGTAACATTTGCACCTCAAATAGCTTTGAGATTTACGAATTGTTTGTAATTAACTTGCACTCTATAATGTGCGGATATTTGAACTGAAAGATTTTACAGAGATTTCGGTTAATGATTCTCACTAGGTGTCGTGTTAGAAAATTTCAATGTTAAATCAATACAAACTGGAAATATTTTTAACAAATTTATGAAATAATCAGTAACAAATATTAAAAGATTGCGGGAGTTTACTTCCCTGGAATTTATACTCACAGGAAACTGCTTCCACGAGTTATTCAGAAAGCAGGTACACCAATTTAATAAGAATGCCAAAATATTGAAAATGTTTCTCAATTTATACAAGCCATGACTAAATCATACAAATCGAACGAAATATTAATATGGCAATCCCTAAAATGTCGTTTCTCAATTTTTTAATGAGGTTGTACAATAAATTCATTGATAATTGGTAAAATCTCTAATCATAGACACTACAAGAGTAGTTGTAATGATGATTATCGACTGGCTGGTGTTTCGTGAACGAATATCTGTATGTGTACCACTCGAGAGTAAAAGGGGATTTCGGATTGATACAAAACATACTGGAGCAAATGAGTGAACTGACAGTGTAGTTTTTCTAAACAAAAAATATCTGAAAGAAACAATCCCAAAATACAGTAGAGGCCTATATATATATATATATATATATATATATATATATATATATATATATATATATATATATATATATATATATATATATATACCGTGACCTGGTTCTAACTTTTCGCTCTAGTGGATAGAGACGATGATTGAGAATTACGTGGCCGCGAATTTCCGCAGAATGTAGTACGTAACCCACTATACACTCATTAAATTATTTTGTTTCACTGTTAATATCTAGGAATATCTCGATTTGTCCCTTATGAGAGCTACTCACATATTTTACACCCATTTACCAATACGTCTATGTATATATTACCCGACCCGGGAAATAATCTAGCGATTACACAACGAGGAAATACAAGTAAAAAAGATGATTTAATCCTGTACGCAAGCTGATCAAATCGATAGTACTTGAAATTGATAGCATAGTAATTATGAGTTATATGCCCTGGTCTGGTAGTCTGGAACTAGATTCAGTAGAAACATAGGGAGAAATAACTGATTAGTACTACAAACAGTCAAGACGTGATATTCTTGGACATGAACCGCCGGGGGAGAACAATCTGCAAACAGATTAAATAAAATGTTCACTTCGAAATTCCCTAAAGTTTATATGTATCGACAGACACCTAAATTAGACAGGACGACACAACGATGGAAATGTCATGACAATACTATGAGGACATTTACCCATGTGAATACAATGTAAGTAAGGACAAACTATAGCATCAATTACAATATTTACCGGGGTCGGGGAGAAGTAATCACCGAGTGGTGGTCGACAGTTAAAAAAATGATGTTTAAAAAAGAAATATTTTCAAGCTTATATTTATGATGTTGTAACTCTACACAGGTAAATATTTTAACATCATCCTACAACATCGTCCCACGAAAGTCGGTAGTTATTGAAAAAAATAAACTAAGGTACAAGCAACTTTTTTCATTAATTAAAATATTACAAATATAATTTAATACAATCAAGAGAAAATTAGCTGTTCTCATGATATTACTGAATAAATATATTATAGTTGTCTAAACTGATACTTTAAATCATGCCGTTATATGCTAATTCATCTAATTACATATTGACAATCCCTCTCTAGATACAGTATAAAAATGATATTTTTCCAATAAGACGTTCAGCAACAATGACTATCATAATAATCATACATTGTAATTGTAAAGGTGGAGCTGTACAGGAAAATCTAAGCTAATTAATTCATATTCATACCTTTAAAAATTTTGTTAATTTAAAAAAATATTCTTTCGAAAATATTGATACAAACTGTTACGGCATTTTGACGAGAGAAATATAGCCTGGTAGTGTGGCAGAAATGTACGAAGGTCATTCAATAAATAAGGGGAATTTTTCGGTATAAAGACTTCTAATACAGATAGAAGCTTACTCTTTTTTATGTTTTTTTTTGTTTTACTTCTTTTTCACATGGATTTAATTTCTTTTGCAGATTAAAAAAAAACTTTGAGAGTTTTGGCGATTAACAAAGATGGCCGACCAAGAAGCATGCTCCAGGATTGAACAACGGTCAGTTATCAAGTTTTTGGTTGGTGAAGGGTGCTAACCAGTTGAAATTCATAGGAGAATGTCAACCGTGTATGGTGCCACATGTTTCAGCCAATAAATGTCTACAAGTGGACTAAATTGTTTAAAGAAGGACGGAGCAGTGTTGAGGATGAAGACAGGCTGGGAGGCCTACAGAAGTGAGGTCTCCTGAGGTGATCGAATCAGTTAATGACCTCCTTCAGTCTGACAGAAGGGTGTCAGTGGATGATATTGCAAGGACTTTGAGCTTATCTGTTGGGACAAAAGCAGAGGTCATCAGTCAGAAGTTGTCATCTTGCATCATGACAACGCAAGGCCTGACACAGCAGCCCAAACGGTGCAGACCATCAACGAGCTGGACTGGGAACTGCTCCATCATCCCCCTTACAGCCCAGACCTTGCCCCTTCAGACTTTCACCTGTTTGGTCACTTGAGAGCATTCACGAGAGGCACGAAGCTTAAAAGTGACGATAAAGTCAAAAGTGAAGTCCTGAAGAATACTTATGTGCGTTTTTATATTCATAAAATGAAATCCTAACTCTTCTGTTAATAAATACATGATGCAAAATAAATAAATTACATTTGCCTTAATAAACTCCTGTTGCCATTACTCATATTGCTTTTTTTTACATATATATATATATTGTTAATATCTGAATTTTTTTTAGGACGGAGCAGTGTTGAGGATGAAGACAGGCCTGGCAGACCTACAGAAGTGAGGTCTCCTGAGGTGATCGAATCAGTCAATGACATCATTCAGTCTGACAGAAGGGTGACAGTGGATGAAATTGCAAGGACTTTGAAAGACATAAAGAACCAACGCAGGGGTCATCATTCAGAAGGAGTCATTTGCATCATGACAACGCAAGGTCTCAAACAGCAGCCCAAACGGTGCAGACCATCAACGAGCTAGGCTGGGAACTGCTCCATCATCCCCCTTACAGCCCAGACCTTGCCCCTTCAGACTTTTATCTGTTTGGTCACTTGAGAGCGTTCACGAGAGGCACGAAGCTTAAAAGTGACGATAAAGTCAAAAGTGAAGTCCTGAAGAATACTTATGTGCGTTTTTATATTCATAAAATGAAATCCTAACTCTTCTGTTAATAAATACATGATGCAAAATAAATAAATTACATTTGCCTTAATAAACTCCTGTTGCCATTACTCATATTGCTTTTTTTACATATATATATATTGTTAATATCTGAATTTTTTTAGGACGGAGCAGTGTTGAGGATGAAGACAAGCCTGGCAGGCCTACAGAAGTGAGGTCTCCTGAGGTGATCGAATCACGAGAGGCACGAAGCTTAAAAGTGACGATCAAGTCAAAAGTGTTGTGAACGACTGGCTGAGATATCAGTCCAAAGATTTTTACGCTGAGAGAATACGGAGGGCTTGTGTACAGATGGGAAAAGTGTGTGACAGTGCTGGGAGAGTACGCTGAAAAAACAGTATGTTTCTATCTGTATTAGAAGTCTTTATACCGAAAAATTCACCTTATTTATTGAATGACCTTCGTATTTAAAATATAATAGAACAATCATTTTAAGAATCATCTCGGTCAACGAATAGGAATGATTTTTACAGATATTAAGTAAAACCTGAAGTTATTTCAATAGAACAGAGCAAAATAAAAGAAAGATCAGTAAACAATGTTTGAAAACATAAAATAAAAATGAATCAATTACTGGAAGGGAATTCGAACAACAGGGATATGTTCCAAATAAACAAAAATACATAGGCAGTCTCCACTGCGAAATGTGAACGTTTCTTTTTCAGATTTGGACAAAGAAAACACAAATAAAATTGGAGTAATAATAATTAATCAGTAGAAAATATTACATTATAAAACGATACCTGTCGCTTCAAATTTTAAAATTCAGTTAGTAATTTATTTTTCAAATAATAATTTTAATTCCTCACCCTTCATTAGGAATAAAAATGGACAATCCATTCAGTTCCTGTAAGAAATAATGAAGGTAACCACCATGACAATAGGAACGGCGAAGGAAATGGTAGGAATAACCAGCATGAGATGGAAATTATTGAAGATGTTTGAACTATACATCAGCTACATTATTGACAATCGCTTGAAGTCTGATAAGAATTCTGGAATGTTGGGAAGATGTGCAGTATTTTATATCTAAACTCCGATTAAGTCTAACAGTTATGTTGGTGTGAATATTAACTAAGTGAAAGAAAAGAATAAACAATGACTTGTCATGAAAGTGAAAGAAAATGATGTCAGGTAAGAGAATTCGATGCCACATATGAATACAGTAATATTAACGGAAACAAAAAGTGGATGCGTTTCGGAACTACGACAGCGAAACAGGGATATTTGTACAGATTGTTTTTGAATCAGAAGCAATTCTCGCAAAAACCTGATTGATGATCAAGGAACAATTGAAAACCTAAGAATGAATGAAAACATTCTATAACAATGGTAATGATGAAAAACAGTTTGAATAATATTGTGCTCCGATTGTGAAGATATGCTTTCACTCGTCGCTATTAATCTATTCTAGGAAGGTACATAAAATCCGGTACGAGAGACATGCATGTAAAGGTTAAGATATAATCTAAATAGCAGGTTGTGTACCCATAATATAATAAAGGCTGTTAATACCGGGATTAGATATCTGGTAAAGATTATTAGGTTTATGGTTGTGTGAACAAAGGAAGAGTTGCGAATTGTGGTCATAAATTATTTTAGAATATAGTCCAGGACTATATGTCAAAAGGTATAGGATTATAGACACCAGATGAAGCATTAGATATATGCTTCTTCGACATTATATTGTACGGCCAGTAAACGTGTCTTAGGACATGTACTTGATAGACAACGAACAAACAGTTTTAAAAGACGTGGCAAAATACATCAGTCTTATAAAAGAGAAAAACTCAAGGAAAGAAGAATAAGCGAAGAAGAATAGAAAAGAGTCCTGAAAGAGATGATAAAAGGGAGGAGAGCAATACCGATTCATGGGCATTATGTAAAGGAAAACAAGGTTATTAAAACAAAGAAACAAAGTTCTTAATACTAATTCTGTGCGGAGGGGCATCTACCGACCGTGTGACAAGTAGATAGAAAATGTCACCAATATCATTAGCGCGTATGAAATGCTTGCATCGAAAGAATCCCAACACCGACATGTAAAAGTGACCTTTCATCTGCATTGTTGGCTCTGTAAGAATTCTAAACATGTCGACTATAAATGGTTCTCAACAAACCAGAGGAAGAGATCAATACACGTAAATGAAGCTCTTGTGGGATTTCAACAGCAAAAAAAAATTAAAAAAACAAAAAAAAAAACGTGAACATGAGGCCGCCAAAACAGATACCATCCTCGGTGACAAAGAAATAAGAGACCACCACGTCGGTGTTGCTGTCACTTGAAGCCATACGATCAAGCACAAGGAAATTGATAAGTTCCTAAAATACCCCAATCTTGAGACTGAAGTTGCCAGAATGTGGGATATTCAAACCACTGCTATACGAATGTTATCAATGCTGTTGTAATGATGGAAAGTAAGGTTTATTTTACCATTTGTATTTCACCGTTACGGGCATTATTATATCGGGATATAATAACACTGATATTTCACTGACTGAACGGAACGGCTGAAATGAGAAGGAATGACAAGCATACTTTGTTCTCAGGAAGACATTTATATCGCTAAAAAATACACAAAAATTATATATACATATATGCACATGTACCACGCGGAAAATAATATATCACATTTATCTACACAGCAAAGCAGAGTGAAAGAAGAAACAAAAGGAAGGGTCTTACATATAATATGGAGATACTCCTGTGTCTGAAGAAGCCATTTTGGGATAAGAGATTCAAACGGGCTAGATCCATTTATGGCCCAGTAAGGACATATTCCACGATCGGGAAACAGCGAGTCTTGGATTTTCTGAAATTGAGAAGTACGAGCTGGAATTTCTTTATATATCAGGGTAATGTATTTTCCAAGAGGGAAACGGAACCATGGTGTTGTACGCTGTGAGGTAGGCAGATTTAGACTCTGACAGAGCGACGGAGGGCCTGAGCTAAAGAAAGCTACCTTAGGATTTGGCTGCATTAAACGAACTGAATTTTGACTGCCGCTATGGTCACTGTGTGAAGTGACGACATTGAGTTGCCGTCATGTGACCAAAGTGACCTATCTCCCCCCTTTAAAGATAAGCGCATTCTGTATCCCTACAGGAATTTTTGGTTTCATCTACCTAAATGTTCTGTTGCGAAAATAAGAATAACTTCAAGCATTTCATTGCATATCTTGAAATTGTAAATATTCCGCCTCTCGCTCTCTGATGTTATTCATGCGATACAAGATCATAGCATGAAAAGGAAAACCTTTGAATATTCGAAATATTTGATGTTGACGTTAGAATGCATTTTCTCTTAAGTCTATTTGCCAACACGCACATTGGTGCGTTTACATATTTTGCAAGGCGTTTAAGTGATGCGATTGTTAAACAGTTTTAGACTCGACATAATTCTTAATATATCCTTCACCGCAAGCGTTGAATATAGATCAAACTTTCCCTTCAGAAAACACACTTTATTGTTTTATGCTATAACAGAACATCACAGGAATATACATAAATCCCTTCTGAAATAATATATCATTGCAGACAATTGTTAATCAAAGCGTCAAAGAAGCTCTCAAATAGAAAGAAAATAACTTAGGTGCCCAACAGGCATTTATCCAGGTGAATTTAATTTTTTATGCAAACTAAATAAATAAGAAAATTATCATTCTACAATAAATAGAAGAATCATTATATATCACATACTTCGTAAACATTTAAAAAATGTTAAGATTTTAACCTGCACCCGATATATGTTAGAAAAGTAAGACTGCATTAAATAAGCAAATACAGAGAGCGTCTTTATTAAACTTAGCTTAGTTTGGATTCTAGAGTGACGCCTCCAGGGAAAGTTGAACTGATTGCTCAATAGTAATTACATTCGTGATTCGCATATTGCCATTTACATCCAGAAGCTATTTCAAATATATGAGATTCTTCCAAAGCTAAGAGATTATAAAACCCAATATAAATTAAATTTATTTAAATATTATTATAAATGTAAGTACGTTCATTCTCAGTCGTGTAGTGTAACTGGAAGCAAATTCTTGATTTGACTTTAAAAAAATAAAACCTGTGTTTTTCACGAAAAAAAAAAGTAAGATTGATTCGAAAAATGTATTAGTTTTTAAATGTTAGGCTGGTCATAAAATATTTTAGTCATCGAAGTAATATAAAAATTCGCTGAAACTAGTGAAGATGGTGTATGCGGAAGAACATTACTTACTAAAAATATAACTGTTTCTTAGGTTATGCGGAATGAAACATGGTTTATCATGTAACATTTTTACTAATCGAAGGAAAACTCTTTCAATATAACGCTTCGCTTAGCTGATCCAAGTACTCGCGAAAGAATTGTGTAGCCATGGCAAATCCATGTTCAAATGCAGCCTTTCTTATACAAGTGAAGTTTGAGCAAATTATTTACTTTGATTTCCATTTCCAGATAGTCACCCTTTATTTTAACAGGCAACATCTATTTTACATCACCTGCAACAATGCCATGCAAAAATAAAATATTCAGCATATTACTTTAAAATATTTGAATTGTGTGCTTGATCATCAAGCGAAAGCTTTGCAGGTTTTTCTTTATTCGCTGAGATCTTGAAAGGTTGATTATGTAACATTCAAATTTTTCCAACAAAACTCTGGTGACGATCGCCAGTTGAGCGTTTTAAACCACCATGGATAAATCGGAACAATAATTGCAAGAATATACACAGCAAAACTATGTTAAATGGCAATTTATAATTATATATATATATATATATATATATATATATATATATATATATAGCTTCAAGAATTTTTAGTTTTTGTTTATTGTTTTCATGTTTAAGAAAATCCTCGTCGAAAACACAACTATACTTAAACATGAAAACAATATATATATATATATATATATATATATATATATATATATATATATATATATATATGTATTGTCATCCACAGGGGGACAGTTTCGCTGTATCACAGCTCTTCAGTGCGGCTAGACGTACGATTGTTTCAAGCCGGGATCGAATCACAGCTTGAAGAAATCGGACGTCATCAATCAGAGATCCTACCACAGAGAAAAAAGGGAAATTTTAACGTTTTCTATACGAAATACGCCAGTGGCCCGGATAGCTCAATTCTGAGCAATGCGTTGTGTGTGTGTGTGTGTGTGTGTGTGTGTGTGTGTGTGTGTGTGTGTGTGTGTGTGTGTGTGTGTGTGTGCGTGCGTGCGTGCGTGCGTGTGTGTGTGTGTGTGTGTGTGTGTGTTTTGACAGCATATGTTAATTCAAGCATGTTCGGTTAAGTAATTTAGACGTATTATATCTATTTACTTTAGTTTTAATCGTTTCAAATCTACGAATGAATTTCTTCATGGCTGTAGAAAATTGATTAAGAAAAATTCGAAAATTTTATATCAAATATTCTTTTTAATTTTCTCAACTACTTTCAATCTTATCTAAGACAGACTTCAAGGGTTGCATATCCATACGTTAACACCCTGAATTCAAACTTTTTTTAGCTAGTAACTCTGGTGAATTTAAAAAAAAAAAATTTTTTAAATATTTTTGTATTTTAGTATTTTAATTTAGTATGTTCTGTAAAACACTTTGCTGTTTCAGACATTTAAGAATTTTTTGTCATGTACAGAGTTGACCTCATATATATTCATCAAGTTAAACCGAAGAATGTCCTACAAACTAACTCGATCAGAAAATAATACTGAAACTGTCAACATAATGCCCTACCTTAAAAATAGGTTTTTACAAACAACACCACCATAGAATATACGATTACCTTGAATGTAAGAAATTATGTACAATCTATCTGTAGGTGTAGGCATAAAACTGTATTCAAAATATATGTAGTTAAATTCATAAAATGGCATGTAAAATATTTCGAGTTTGGTAAAAAATAACCGCTAGACAACAACACCCAAAAGAAAACTAATGTATAAATTATGTACAAAATATCTGTATTTGAATGTATAAAATTACTGTAAAATTATTTAGATTTCCGTATTAAATAACACATACAGTTTGATATGTAGCTAAACTAAAACAACCAATCCCAACACGTTGACAAACTGACAGGAAGGAGATATGCAATTGCCAACATTCAACATTAGTTCTGCTTTGGTTGTTATTTCAGAATTCATAGCGATGGAAAACGTAATAATTTTTCAGGATACTCTAGTAATTACAAAATAACAAATAGTTTAAATTTAGAAGAAAATTGAATATATAGTATATTTGTATCTATTCAGTGCAAGCCTTTTAATATTGTTACCGCCTATAAGAAAATAAATATAGCAGCTAATTTTTCTTTCACAGTCATGTTTTTTCGATTTAATGAATTCATAACATTAAAATACTTGTCACGGATTTCGTTAAAGACAATTCTTTAAACGCTAGGAGCGGAACATTTCAGTCGAAGCATTGTTTTGTCCGTCTATAATCCAAAATTATGTTCCCTTTTTCATCAACGAATCTACGTCGGTGTAGTCGGCGCCGTTGATTTGCCAGTCTCTCTTTGAAGTATTAGGTTCAGGGAAATAAATTTCCTACAAACGATGACCGTGTAAGATATGCAATCCGTGTTCTCCTACCAAGGGAGTGGGATTTGGAACGATTCTAGTGTGGGGTTCCCAAGGCAATTTTATGGCGCCAGCTCTGCTTTCATTTATTTGGCTTGTCAGACATGATTCCGAAAATGCATTACTTATATCTAGAAGAAATTAATTGGAAAGAGAATAGTTACACATTAAATCGACTAATTGTAAAAATTTGTTATGAATATAGCAATCATATTTCAAAGTAAATTTACAGAAACAAACGACATAAATGAACATATTTAGTTGAATTTCCAAGGAAATAGAGATAAGCTGTTTAACTCATTGATCTTGGTTAGTGCCATCAGTTCGATCCTCATTAATTGGTGCATTATAGGATTCAATGGTATAAAAATAACTATATCTGACGGCACATGAAAGTAAGCATATATATATATATATATATATATATATATATATATGTATATATATGTATATATATGTATATATATATATATATATATATATATATATATATATATATATATATATATATATATATATATATATATATGTACAAATCAAGGCTTAACACATATGTAAAAAGAACCACTTGGATTATCCTTTCCACTTACTGATCTGATTTGTTTATCCATTACACACAAACACACACACATACAGATATACACACACACACACACACACACACACACACACACACACACACATACATATATATATATATATATATATATATATATATATATATATATATATATATATATATGCATGTATAGTAATGGTAATAAATTCGTTGGTATATAGTCCAAGTGGATCTTGGTAATAATAAAATATTAAAATTAATCCACATAAAAAGATTAATGTATTTTTAATACAGAGAAAATATCAATATACAATAAAATCCCAAATCAACATATATGGGGAATAAGCTTATTTTGACCGAGAAAATATATAATTCATCAATCTTATTCAACCCCGGTTTAGACTGAGTGCCAGTCGAAAATAGAAATTTACCAGTGGAAATACGTAATTTATCTATAACAATGTTTCAGTCAGATGAAGGGTAAGGATGAGTGTTTAGGAGAGGGTGATAGTATTTTTCATCAAGGGAAGAGCTTTTATAAAATTAAACTGGGTTATTAAACTTATGACATTAAATTGGGGTTACATGAAGAATGAAATTTTAAATTAAAACTAAGGAAGGTGTTTAAAAACATTTAAAAATATATATAAAGTTATATATAAAAATACAAAGATATAGTTTAAAGTACAAAATCATATTTCAAAAACAAGTTATATTTAAGAATAAGATATAATTGAATATGTTATATTTTAAAATAAGTCATATTTAAATAATATATATTTTAAAATAAGTAAAATTTAAGTTATATTTAGTAAAAGTAAATAGGCTATATTTATAAGTAATAATTAATTAATATTTAAGAAACATAAATACGTTATAAATAAAAACAAAATTATATTTAGAAAAAAATAAGATAAAATAAATTATGCATTTAAAAATAAAAATATAACGAAAGAAAATAAATAAGGTTATATTTAAAAAACGTTATATCTAAAAAATATGAATTTATACTTAAAAATATAAAATTAGAATTTATAGATAAAGAGATGTAAGTGAAAAAATAAAATAGGATTAGTTATACATTGGACATTTGAAGAGATAGAGAAATATAGTAATTATATATATATATATATATATATATATATATATATATATATATATATATATATATATAAATATATATATATATATATATATATATAGCTGCTAGTATATTTACATATAACTTCTTGCTAATTTTTATTCAAGCGTTCGTGCAGTTTTTGGACGAGAGATATTGCTATATTGTGATGAAATGTTGAATGACTTTATTGAATGGTGGGGTAAATTGTAAATTCGGGGACGTTGAGCAGCCATTATCATCTTGAGGTTATTGGATATTCATATTTGTGAGTTCTGCCAATACGTTGACTACCAAAAATTTTATGTTTGATGTTAGCTCTTGTGGGTATTAAAGCTAGCATTATAGCATACTGCATCAATAACCAGATGATTGTGTGCCAAATGTACAAATTAATATCCAAGTAGAAATCTGGCATTGGAGACAACTTTCTCATGAATGATGAGAACTTTCTCCATTGTTTGGAGTCACTGAGCAAGTTTTTTCTCTCGTCAAAGACCATCTGCAAATGTTAGTGTATAGATTATATATATATATATATATATATATATATATATATATATATATATATATATATATATATATATATATATATATATATATATATATATATATATATATATATATATATATATATATATACATATATATATATATATATATATATACTTCTGAGATGAGGTATTATGTACAGTATTTACATTAGTCGGACTATTGTCCTCATCTTTGTCGCCATATTTGTCACAACGTTTCGGCCGTTGTACGCTCCGGCCTTCTTCAGGTGGTTGGAATTTCGAACCGAACCCTTTATTTCGATCACTGGGGTACAGTGGATAAAGGCGTTGGTTAGATCCAGTGACAGACCGAAAGAGTGAGAGTTCAATACCCGGTTCAGGCAGTGGAGAACTTTCAGAGGGAAAATTACCAGGAGATAACGGATAACTGACATCCATCAAACATGGCTTGTGGAACTAGAACAGTCTACCCCAGTGATCGAAATAAATGGTTCGGTTCGAAATTCCAACCACCTGAAGAAGGCCAGAGCGTACAGCGGCCGAAACGTTGTGACAAATATGGCGACAAAGATGAGGACAATAGTCCGACTAATGTAAATACTATATATATATATATATATATATATATATATATATATATATATATATATATATATATGTATATATATATATATATTATGGCTGGCCACTGGTATTCGAGGATACCCGTCCACTAGGGAGGCTAGCCAATCCATATTGCAGAGGAACGCTCAGGCACATTTGTGTTTGCTCAACACCCACAGAGCCCGCTTGTGTTTTATACTGCAAATATGCTAAGCAAATTTTAGTTACAGTTTGTGGGTGAGAGCGTGTTATGTAGCGTGATAAAAAAATTGAACAAGGCCAGCACGCTCACACCCTCGGCCAACATGACACAACTATCGAGGTCCCCAAAGAGTTCCGCCTTCCACATTTCACCCACAAGGCTTGGGGCAACCCGTGACATGGTTTTCGGCCATTTTTCTAAGGTTCTGTACGCTGGGATCGACCTCGATCCAGTCCGATAACATCAGAAAATATCCTTCCCGACAAATCGCCCATAGTGAAATTCATAAAAATTATATATCAAATTCTTCATATATATATATATATATATATATATATATATATATATATATATATATATATATATATATATATATATCCTGTCCCTGTGGAGTGTGTGCGCTCCCGACCCTCCATAATTTCCTGTCTTTTGTATTTCAGAGTAAGGTTTTTTTTTCTATTTCTCCTGTTATTCCAATCAATTATACAAGATCTTTAGGTAGGTTTTTTGCTGTAATTCGATGACCCTCTTGTCAATATCAAGTCTTGTGAGTGTTAATGCTCCAGACCCTATTTTCTCATTGTTTGTCCGATAAAGTTCAATTGTCTCTAATTCGAAGTGTAAATATATATTTTGTTTCAACTTTCTCTAAAACTTCGATTTTGCACACATGTTCAGTCCATAATATTAGCATCTTTCTGTAAAGCCCTATTTATGTTGCCTCAAATCTCTTCATTCACGAGGTGATTTTCTAACATTAACTGGCGCGTAGTAGGACAGATATTACATAACAGTTTAATACACTTTTCTTGTTTTCTCATGAATTAAACATCCTATTCAAATGTAAGGTGATTGTCCAGTATTCACTGTCATAGAGAAGGACCGATATTCCATAATGTTTCAGTAATCTTTTCTTTGTGGGGAACGAAGAGTTTCTGTTTGTTAGTATATTTTGCTTTTCGAAGCAATCATTCTTTATTCTTATGCGCTATTGTTATTTGGCGTCACATTTTCCGTCTTCTTTTTGTGTTTTAGAAGCACACATCACAAATGAGAAGCGTTAGACTGACGTGTGAATCCATGATAAACAATTCTTTTTCATATTTGGCAAAGCTTACTGTTACTCACATTGCCAAAAAGAAACAAATTTACCGAATTTTATGGCCCACCAGAAATGAATTACATAACATCCTCTAAATGTAAAATATTAGAATACGGAAGCATATTCGAATAATATATTATTTTATATGCATTTGTCCTTAAAGATATAGGCAGACGTAGATCGCAACGTCTCTTATTATTTTATATGTAAATATCACTTTATTTACATTATTCGGACTATTGTCCTCATCTTTGTCGCTATATTTGTTACAACGTTTCGGCCGTTGTATACCCGGCCTTCTTCAGGTGGTTGGAATGTCAAATTGAACCCTTCATTTCGCTCACTGAGGTAGACTGTTCTAGTTCCACGTGCCATTTATAATGGATGGTAGTTATCTCCTGTTAAATTTCCTCTGAAAGTTCTCCACTGCCTTAACCGGGTATTGAATTCACACACTTTGAATCCTGTCACTTGATCTAACCAACGCCTTTATCTATTGATAACTGATATCCGTTAAACATGGCACGTGGAACTAGAACAGTCTACCCCAGTGAGCGAAAAAAAGGGTTCAGTTCGACATTCCAACCACCTGAAGAAGGCCGGACCGTACAGCGTTGTAATAAATATGGCGACAAAGATGAGGACAATAGTCCGAATAATGTAAATAATGTACATAATACCTCATCTCAGAAATAAAGACAAATATCATTTTATTCTCTCCGAAAACACACTGTTCTTCTCTCATACATTTACCAAATCCGCAGTTTATTTGATCTTTTCATCTGCAAATTATGCCCTCAATATGTCGATCGGGTATTAAATTATCTAATATAGTTACCTCAATACTCCTAAGTGAAAACTTTTCTTTTAATTTTAATTATATGTGTCCTTTTAATTTCTCTTAAAATTGCATCCTTTCTTACATGTCCTGTCAATGGTATTCTCAATATCTGTCTGGAGAACTCCATCTGTTTCGCTTTGTGTTTCTTCACATTCGCCGTTATATAGAAATATAAATATGCCATAATCTTTCAATATGTTTTCTTTATTACTATCGTATTTCCTAAGTTTCTTAAGACTTTTCTAAATTCTGGAAGGTGTGTTTCACTATTCCAATATGGCGTCTGCTTCTATGCCACATTTTCCATCATCTGTATCAGCACAACGCAGCGAGATAACTTCCTGCACCTGCATGATTTTGACGTATTTAATTCATAGCTCAAACCTTGGGCTGTTTCTCTTGATGACGATCCTATATTCTGTATTCTTATAATTTATCCTTCTTTAAACTTGTTTTGCTTTACTAGATTTTCTAACTGTTCTTTCGGTATTCTTTTACTTTCATTCTCTGACTGACATAGACACATTGTTATCTGCATATCTGAAATTGTTAAGATCAACCTTGTCGATAATATGTGATAGTTTTCTTCGTATCGTCTTACTCCATAATTTAAATAGTTTTGGTGAGAAAACGCATCTTTTTATTCGGTCGATACACATTTTGGTTTATTCACTGAAATCATTCTTTAAACTTATGCTGACTCTATTTCCTAACAAAGGTTATAGGTTACTTGAATATTATCCCAGTAAATCAATCTTTCACGGTATATCAATTAGCTATTTCTGATGTATATTATCAAATTAATTTGTGTATTCTATGAAAACCTTTCAAAATAAATATTGGATTTTTATTGTTAGTGCTGATATTTTCTTCCGCTGTCTTGAACAAAACTTATTTTCGGAGTAGAAGAATTCCTCAGGTAATGTTAAAATCAAAAGGAGCAAAATCACTTCCTGAAAAAAATGAAAGATACTGAATACAATAGAAAGTATATTAATAAGTAAAATAATAACAAATATATCAGATTCAGAAATGTTAGGTTTTAATGTGTTAATCATGGTCTATATAATTTGAACTTATATATAAAAAAACAAATTTTATATCCAAGTGTCTGGCATGATAAAATCTGATACCCCAAAACAATGCCTTGAAATCTATTTTTAACTTGTAATAATAATAATATTAATAATAATAACAATAATAATAATAATAATAATAATAATAATAATAATAATAATAATAATAATAATAATAATCTCAAAAATTTGGCACATGGGAACATCAACAATCCCTGTTGTAGTTGGAGGCCTCGGATTGTTTGGAAAATATACCAATAGACTATTTAAAGGGATACCTGGAAGTCCATGCCTCAAATAGATACAAAAAATTGTTCTGACAATTACAGCCCATATTTTAAATGACTTTTTATATGTAATTTTTTTTCTTTTTTGTCAGTGGAAAGTGTCATGATGCCATTTCTAACCTTATGTCCCTGGGTGGGACCCGGAAAGAAATATGTAAACGCCATAAATCAAAGGAAATAAAACTACTACTACTACTACTACTACTACTACTACTACTACTACTACTACTAATAATAATAATAATAATAATAATTATTATTATTATTATTGTTGTTATTATTATTATTATTCCTTTTATTTCTGATGTGTACTCATTCCCATGTCCCGAGCAGAGACCCAAGGTGTAAGTGGCATCTTGACATTTACTTTGATCAATTTAAAAAACAAAAAAATTTAAAAAAAACATATTTTACATACATGAAGTCCTTTCTAAGGTGTGGGCTGTACACGTGAGAACAATTTTTTGTATTTCTTTAAGGCATAAGCTATCAAGTATCTCTTCGATGTGTTTATTGGAATATTTTCCAATCGTTCCGAGGGCTCCAACTACAACTTTAATTGTTGATATCCTCATGTGCCACATTTTTGAGATTTCGATTTCAGGGTTATTATATTTTGATAGTTCTGTGAATATCTTAAAACATACATTGCAGTCTCCAGGGATTGGCATAACAATTAAAAGGAACATATTGTCTTGATGTCTTAAATCACGATATCAGGGCGATTAGTTTTGATTGTTCACTCTGTGCATATTGTGAAATCCCATTAAATATTTACAGGTCCCTTTTCCATAACTGTGTATGCGTTGTGTTTATGGAAATGTTTTTTTTGCAGTTTCCTTTCTCTAGAAGTAGATATTCCAGTGCAGACATTGGCCCAATCTGTCATGTCTTGTTTTATATTAAGTGGGTGTCAATATTGTGCAACTTGATACAAGGTGTTCAATGGTTTCTGATTATTTATCACAGAATTTGCATTTTTGTCTTTCAGTATGTGTGATGGGTACGGGGTTTGTTTACATCAGCTTGTTTAGTACGGTCTGAGTATTGAGTCTGAAGCGGTTTATCTTGTCATCGTTTCTGTAGTTGGTCGGTTACATTTGCCTTTGCATTCTTTTTTTAAGTATTTTGCAGCTTCAATCGCTGTATTGGGCTTTACTTGTGTCTAGTCACCTATTTGAAACTCAATTTTGAACGTGTTCGCTTCCTTTATTACTGAATAATGTCGCTTACTAATTTCAAGTTATTTGACATAATCATCAATCAGTCTTCTGCAGTTTTCAGGTATCGTTGAATGCCACTTGTAGTTTTGTAAGACAGTTCTAGTTGGCATAATGTTCTACCTCCTTCAGATCTGGGCACATACAGACGATCAATATCAACATTTGGATGATGCATGCGGTGGCATGTGGGAAGCTTTCTCGTTTTGGCGTCCATTCGATTAATCTCCGCTAGTGTCCACTTACGGATATTGAAACTCTACTGCACCATAGGGACAGCCAAATTGTGTATGGCTGAAATCTGTTTTTTGAATTCAGCCCAGTATTCAGTACGAGACGCACACACTTATAGTATTCCCTTTTACACTCTTATTCATTTAGGTATGTTGTATTCCATCTCCTTCCTTCATTCCTAGTTACTTATAGGCTTCTTTTTGTTTCACTTCCATTATCGTTGTGACAAAATCAATTGAGTGTGTTTCTGTAATTTACCCTTTCTTGAATGTTATTTTCGGACATTTATCTAATCAAAAATCTATACCTATATCGGCACTAACACATTTTACAATATTGAGGAGACTCAACTTATTGACCACTTTGGCAAATAGTTTGTAATCATCCATGTAGAGTAGGTGATTGAACACTTTCTTGCTTAGTTTGTTGACATAGATAGTTCTGTTTAATTCATGCGTAGGATGGACAGAAAAAAATATAATCGGTAACAGGGAATCTCCTTGAAAGATTCCTCGCCAGCCATTCAGGCAATTGGACACAGCAGTGCCTCTGCTGTGGTTCAGGTATAACGAGTTGTTCTACATTCCCATGTTGTGTTTACGTAAATGTATCTGTCTCTGAGAAAACTTTTTACATTTCCAAATTCTTAAGGATACAAGAGTGTGGCACATTATCAATCGCTAATCTATCCACGCTGTGCTAAGAATTCTAAATATTTTCCTGCAATTTTTCAGGATCATTTTGTTTGAAATTAGTTGATCTTTGCAACTGTATGAATCTCAAATGAAACCCTTCTGTTTCAGTGGAAGAATGTTGTTTGCTTCGGAAAAAAAGGAAGAATGGTTGGCCAGGACAGGCATAATCAATTTATACGTGGTTTACAGACATGTTTTTCGCTATCATTTTCCAGTCATCTGTTTCACTCATTTTCGGTAATTCATTCCGAGATTCCATTGGTATTTTTTATTAAGCATCGATAAATCTTGGTCAATGGTTTTATGACAGATGTGAAAACCGGAAATTGGGAACCTTGTCATTTCCTGGGGATTTACATTTTTGTGATCTAGTTAAAGCTTGCCTAATTTAATTCATACTTATATTTTCCCACACTTGTAGAGGTTTATGCAGCATGCGTTCTTCTTCACTCTGGTTCCATTCTGCATGGGAATTATATTCGTGTGTGCTGCTCTAAATAATCTCCCAAAATTTCTGCACCTTTTCAGTAGATGGAGGATGTTTTTTACATATATAACTGCATTCGCAGTTTCCCTGTATGTTTTCTGAAAATCCATTTGTAATATTTATTTTGGTAATAGAACCTACAATGTTTTACGTATCGTATTGTTCGCTGTGCCTTGAAGTTTAAGTTTTGTTTCAGCATTTCATTGATTGATCGAATTTCATATGGTTATTTAATTTTATATTTTCGCTTTATCTTGTTGCATTTGCTTGTTGAGACATTGGGGTATCTTGTGATCTCATTTAGTATCGAATTCTCACATCTGATTTCCTTTATTTCTCTCATCAGTTTTGTGTTGACTCCATGCTAACCAGTAGCTACTAAAATTTTGTGTATATGATATTGTCAACAGCTGTAATGTTTCCCAGTGGTTTGTACGTTAACAGTTTATCCTGTGTAGTGTTGCATATTTGCACAATGTTCTGACTGGTTTTTGGAAGCTGGCCTCTTTCTGACATTCGCGTGAGAGTTACTCTGCGGAGTACTTGGATGAATTGCTTTATTTCTTCAATGATTACACCTCTGTGGCTTTCAAGAAATTCTACCTTGATGTAGTTGGACTTATTTTCGATGACATTGTCTGGATAACTGCAGGTTGTCACATGTAGATTATTCAGTTTTTCTCCCTGGAAGATTATATCGTATCTAATTTATTTTA
>OZ038475.1:135688808-135693808 GCA_964036315.1 Acanthosepion esculentum | reverse complement strand
AATTGTAAATGCATGTACGAAAAGTTATATATAAGGTTTGCATCAGGCACAATGACCAAAATAAATTTTATTTTGCGCCAAATTCAAATAATTGAAAAAAAAACACGTTCCTATCATCACAAAATGACACTTAACAACAAAATGTATGCAAATGGCACAGCACACCCTAAGTTCTACAGGTGTATCAAAACAGATAGCTACACACCTGTTGTAAATTGGGAATTCTTTGCTAAAATCAAGCCATTTTTATGCAAGGTGGAACGATACAACTTGTCTTTATTAGGAAACATACATCCTCAAAAATATTCGCTACTTAAATCTACTTAATAAGCAGAATGAGAACTATTTGATATTGTTAGTATTTTGGTATTTTTATGAGTAAATAGGTAATATTACTATGATCCTTATGCCGCTTATTAATGTGTTGTCCTTTGGCACACTGGTCCCAGACAGTGCACGGGATTTTCCGTGCGAATGTGGTCTATGTTTATCTTATGCAGGACGATTTGTTTTTTGTTAATTATTTACAGAGAAACATTCTACGTGTGTGAAAGTATTGCGGTGCACAACATTGATCAGTAAATGCGGCTTGTAAATTTTTGATGAATTATTTTAGTAGAATTGCTAGTTTTGTATATTTGTAGTAAACAAGGAAACTGATGTACTTGTTTTTATCAGCTGTTTCTATGTATCTATATAGGATTATTTTATTACTGATTATTCGGAATATGTAATAATCGTTCAATAGAATGAATTTACAAAAATATATATTCAATATTTAACTTAAAAAACCATTTGCTCCTTAAATACACACATATATATATACGCATATATATATACGCATATATATATACGCATATATATATATATATATATATATATATATATATATTGGAGAGGGAGAGATAGAGAGAATGTAATGTGTAAAACATCCGCTGTCACCTACTATTCTATGTTTACGCACGAATTGATTTGTGAGAGATAGCCTTATCCTGCATAAAAATGAGCTTGCACCCTTTTAGCAGAAGGGAACAGACAAGACTCTAAAATTCTTTTGTACTGCTCGCTCCTGAGGGTCATTTCAATAGGTTTTAAGAAACTAGTTCCATGAAAAGAAAAGCATCCCCAGAACATTATACTGAACGGATGCTTGACAGTACTTACTGCTAAATTCACAGAGCTTTCAAAGCATCTTTTTCGGATTTTAGATCACTTATCCTTTGAATTTAGCTCAACGTGCGTTTCCTCGGAAAAGAGAACATTTAGTAAAATAAATCAGGTGTCACTTTTATCGAACAGCACTGTATATCAGTCGAACTTCCGCGTCAATATTTTCTCAGATTTGTATAATCGAGAAAAAATCGTGTTTTTCAAAATATTTGAAATTATTCATTGAATATTCTTAGCTTGCATCCATTTTATAATCATGGATCTTTAGTCATTTACATATTCTCTCGCGTAGAAATTGTATCGAATATTGTCTTTTTCAGGAAGTTTATTTTCTTTTAGGGAATCAGTTTAACAATAAGAATGATATTGATATTGTTGATTCCACTCTATGAGAATAAGAGAAAAAACATCTCCTCTGAAAATCTATAGACAAACCATACATATGTATGATTGGATTTCTTCCTAGATGATACGATAGGTTACTCCTTGGTATCATCCGATATATTTATGTTCTTTCTAAACTGGATTTCATAACGTTGCTTACATTTGTCGGTATTCCTTTTGAATTTTTAGTTTCTGGACGTTTACCTAATTACTGTAGCTTTGCCATGCTTACATTGTTTGCTGAATATTATTTTGACATTTTTTAGTATTTCTTTTCTTGTTATTCTTTATTGCAGCCATTGTCGATTCTATTTCTTTGGTATTTATGCCCATACGTTTTAACCACAATATTCAATTACTCTACAAATATATTTATTCAAGTCCTATATATTTTAATTTAAATATATTATATATATAGAAAGACTTTTTCTTTCCACAGATTGGCAAATGCATTAAAAAACAAAATGTCTTCTAATCCACATGTCATTTTTTTTTAATTTTTAGACTTGGATTTAAATTATGTCATATTATTACATATATCCGTACTATGTATGATTTTAATGCTGCTTATTATTATGGTTATTATTATTATTATTATTAAAATTATTTTTTTTTATTTTATTACTTTATTTTATTTATTATTTGCTTGAAAATTATATTTTTATATATTGTAAATGCATTTATATTTTCAAATATAGTTCTATAGTTTACACAGGAACTACAGATCAGTTTTCTTTATAAATCATGTATTCAAACATTTAATAGGGTGTCATTTCGTTTTTGATACTACAGGATACTATACGACATTTATTAAGACGGGATTTAGTTACTGGCATTCTCATATCTTTATGGAGTAATCCTTACTCTAATTCAAAGATTGTAAATTATACCCAATGTACCAGCAGAGAAGACAACATTTTGAGGATTAAGCCAAGGTATAGGCAACACAATTTATACCTAGCAATAAAATCATTTGCGTCAATAGAGCAGAAGCCATCTATTAATTGTTTCACCGTCTCCTTCAAAATATAGCGCAAATTAATACGCAGTGAAAAGTAATATCTATTGCTCATAATACATCTTTCACAGACTCCTGGCAGCTAATTCGCGTTGATTAAGAACTTGACATCACTGGCCGCTCCCTTTATTAAATACACGATACAACGTTTCCTTGTTATCATTATTTCTTGCCCGAATGAGAAGCATATATCGTTGGCATTAAAGATATTTCAGAGACAATGCAGTATCCAAAGTGATGTTACGTATAAACGTAAATAACAAAGGTCCTTTTTTTTCATCACAAAATAAATCACAAAAATACAAACTTTTTAAGAACTTCAAACGACAGGAAATTGTGGAGAGTCATGATTGTCTACGTTTTGAGGAGACATGGCACATAAAGAAGAATAATGACTGTGTCTCGTGTTCCATGCAGTCTCGGTACTGCAGACTTTCAGACGGACGTAGATATTTTATCATTACAGGATACTGGCATGAGTATTCAGAAAGAAAATGCGTATTAAAAGAGATTTACAATGGAATCAGGGGAAAAGGAGAAGTACATTTAAGTCATATGTCTTTGATATAAAAATGCAGATGCTGAGACTGTAATCCACTTTGGTTAAATCTCCCATGCAGATTTTCATTAAATCTCTCGTAAAGCCCGTGGGTCATCGGAACGTCCTAGTCTTTAATTTATAAAACAACACCTTGCTACACAATGCACTTACCTTCTCACTTTTTTTTTAATTAAAAAGTGAAGTGTTCTGTCCTTTACAGCTAAGACCCGTCCTGATATGCACACGGGGGGAATCATTATTCCCCCTTATTACTCAATTTTAAGAAGAAAGTTCAATTCGGATACCTTCTTCCAAATGGCCGCTGCTTTATGGTTAACACTTCCGCGGGGATGCTTCCCAAAACACTACAACCATAATCTTTTTAAATCTACAGTCAACAGGTACCCTCCTTATATCCTCATCATCTATGATAATCCTTATGCCTGGAAAACAATCCATTCAGGAAATGTTATGGAGTCCTCCCTCTAAAGAGTCGATGTTAGACTCTTCCGCCTACAATAAGATTACTAAGATAGAAGGCTTCGGGAATAAGTGAACAGTGAACAATGAATACATCGAGTCCAATTCATTCGATATTCTCTCACTAGTCTTGTAATAATCTTCTGGTGTACCTACTGTTTAATATACGATATAAATGCAGAGTTGTTTTTTGTTATTATTTAACCATTTATTTGGTCACAACTGTAACTGTCTAACTTGATTTATTCTTGGGTCTTGTGTTAAAAATATCGTGCAAAAGAAGATATTCATTTTATCAGTATGGCGCACTGAAATAAACTTTTGTGACTGCGTACATTTCTCTTGCAGTTTAATGTATAGGGTTATTTGATTTTCGAAATAAGTTGCTGGTGTAATATCTATCGAAAGCACATAATGCATTTAATACTTGGTAAAAAGGCATAGAGGATATTCAGTATTATCAATAGAATGTTCTGTTCTACCTGAGAGAATCACTTATTCCATGACTCTGAATAAAAGACGGGTTTTGTGTCTTCTGCGCCTTTTGTCATTTCTAATTTGTCATTTAGACGGAATGTGTCGTTGATCATACATAACACACTGGGTTGGAAAGGAAACGAACTGGAGAGCTATTATGTATATCGTGACACTGTCTACATTGAAGCGGAGTCGAATTTTAGTGCAACGAACCTTAAATCCTTTCCGCTGAAAACAATGACAACACTATCCGCATTGCGTAGGCGCGTAGGATAGGTCATTTATCTATTCTGTCGAAAATATTTTACATTTAAGATTCTGAACACAGTGAATGCATGAACTGTATATTTGTGACGTGACAATAAGTATGGAAATTATAGTCCCTTGAATAGACATTGTGAATAGTGATAAAAACAAAGAAAAAAAAGTCTGGTTACGTTTCGAAAGGCTAATTCTCCCGTCTGTAATAACCTGACCTGTTTAAAAAAGATGTTAAACTGATTAACAAAATATTCAAAATGTATATAAATTTTTACAAACACGTTTCGTCCACAGAAAGACTTTATCAAGGTAAATGCAAATGTAAGGATTTTATTTTGCGACACGTATTTACAAACAAAAGGAAATTATCGTTAGTCTTTCAATTTTTTTTAAATCTAGGAACGCTCAGTAAACATTCTAAAGGCTTAATTGTGAAAGTAAATGTAAACTATTGCAGATAGTATATGATGCAATTTTATGTTCCAAGCACGAAATGTAGTAAATGTTATTGCTGATTTTATATATATATATAAAAAATAGACAAAGTCCGACAATTACTTAAATACATTTTTATGGTTAACATTCTTTTTATAGATACAAGTATTTAAGTAAATGCTCTCTTTATAATAAACCGTATTAAATAACAATAATTAAATTTACCGGCCTGAA
>OZ038475.1:135636308-135686308 GCA_964036315.1 Acanthosepion esculentum | reverse complement strand
ACATGAGTCTTCATGATGTAATGACATCAATTCTTCCTATTCAAACTTTTTGGTGCGCCAGAGCGTTCTTTATATTCAACATCAAAAATCATGATTTTTGAAGCGTCTAAATCAATCTCTGCATGGCGCCGTAAGTTTCACATCAATTCTGCTTCAGCTGCATATTTCTTTTGAATTAAGGAGTATAGTAAATTTCCCCGCAAATACACTTTCTTTGGCACGAAATCCGACATGTTTAACGCTATGAAAAACAAAATTGTTTACACTTCGGCGAAATGTCATGAACTGATTTACTAGCTTGCTGATAGTACTTCCTTATCGATGCGTTACCATCTGAAACTGCACATCCGGAGTTCTGGGAAAGTCATCTGTTAGAAAACAGCAAGAAGTTATTAAAGGTCCTAATATATATATATATATATATATATATATATATATATATATATATATATATATATATATATATATATATATATATATACCGCGTTAATATTTTATTTTATTTTTTCCTGGTTTCATTTTTAAAACTCGTAAATTATACATTATAGACATTTTAATAAAGCCGCATTAGATAATCACTTAAACACACATAGAAGTAAATACACTGATACGCACACATCTTATCTATATAAATGTACACACACATACACAAACATACACACACACACACATATACATATATATATATATATATGTTGAAGGGTTAAATATTTTGCAAAACTATATGCCAAAAGACGTGATGCAAAAGGAGGAATAGCGCTGCCATTCGAAATAGAGCCTGCAGCAATTGTGTTCATGCGGAGGAAGAACGAAACACGATTGCAAAATGAGAGTAAGAAAAAATAAAATGCGTATTTCATTAGTAATGAAAATCATTTAACTTTTGGAGAGAAAGCGCAGACAAGCCCACTGTTAAGCATCAGCGAGCGGAAAGACATAAAAAAACTTGCTATATTGCGAATGTAGGATTTTGTACAAAAAACGGAACGTAGAACACATATTCACACACACACACACACTCGCATAGACACACACATATTATGAATATATGTATTGTGCAAAAGACAGGCAAGACAATATGCACACAAATACACACACATTCTATATATATATGTATATATATATATATATATATATATATATATATATATATATATATATATATATATATATATATATATATACAGACACACACAATTATATACACACCACAGACACGCAAATAGTCACACATATTTTTATATGTATATACACATAGATTCAGTTATATACACACAACACACTCTGTCTCTCTCACTCACACACGCACACACACAAACAGATACACACACACAAACACACACACACACATATATATATATATACATATATATATATATATATATATATATATATATATATATATATATATAGACTACTAGTCAAACGTATTTGACAAACCTACTAAGTTTTATTTCTCATCCTAAAAGTTTTATTTTTAATGGAAAAAATTAGGCACCACAGTAACTTTGTCCTAATTATAACGGGATATCTTTTGATCAATTGATTTGAAGGCGTTATTTTCCTTTAGCAATGAGAATGAATAAAACTATTTTCCAAAAGTTACATTATACCGCTACTTGAACTAACATTAGACTATATTTTGTTAATGCTTGCTAGATACTACCTTTTTTATATATGCTGCCAATTGTACCGTGCCCATTAGTGAAATCTGTTATTCTTATTTTTTTTAAATTAAACTTAAATTTTGAACTTTCTTCCCATTCAAAAGATATTATTTTCTCAAAAGATACTCTTGAAAAATAAAATCTATCATTACTTTAAAAAACGATATTCAAGCAGAGAAATTTAAAAAAAATAATCCCAGATATCCAGTGGATTTTACTTTTACGAAACATCAAGTAACGGGACAAAACAAGACCATTAGTAGGGCTGGCTACACGATCAGAGGACAATTTCATCAGTGTCATCAGCTTGCGTGACATATGGCAGATTGCGCCAAACATATCTCCACAGTTGAACCAATGTCGTGAAAACAATGTGTCAACATCCACTATGAGGAGAAGACTCTGGGAAGCTGTCCTATATGGTAGCACTGCTGTCAAGAAACCACTGTTGAGGAATCAAACAATCTCAAAAGTCTCCAGGGTATAAGGCGCACAAAGATTGGACTACAGAGCAGGGGAATAAACTCCTTTGAACTAACGAATTAAAGTTCGAAATCTTTGGGTCAAATAGGAATGTCTACGCGCGGCGAAGATTTGGTGAAAGTGTTACAACCTCCTGTAACACACTAAGAGTAGAGCATGGATGAGCCTCTCTTATGGTGTGTGTGTGTGTGTGTGTGTGTGTGTGTGTGTGTGTGTGTGTGTGTGTGTGTGTGTGTGCCGGGCGGCTTTTGTTAATTGCAAAGTCGGGGATTTACATCACGTGGAGAGAAAAATGTATCCGGCCGGTGATCACAGCATACTCCAGCATCACGCGACCCCATCTGTAACGCGGCTTGTGGCTCAAGGAATTGTACTCATGCAGGATAATGACACAAAGCATATTCATAATCTGCGCTATAGGTACGTTAAAATCAAAGAGAATCAGCACGTCCTTCAACTGATGTCTTGGCCGGCACATTCAGCGGATTTAAGCCCCATTGAACTGGTGTGGGATGTCCTTGAACGGAAATCAGAGCTAAACAACCCATAAGTGCGGTTCCCCTCCGGAAAACCTTACAGAAAACGTGGGCAGAACTATCTTCAATATATCTCCAGTCTTTAGTGCAAAGAATGCCGAAAACATGTGAAGCAGTGATAGCGTCCAAAATGGGTCATTTTCATGAATCAATAATTTAAGAAGTATTTTGCCTATTTGTTTGGTTTAATTTGTATTTGATGTGGGCCAGAGTATTGTATTCTTTTTATATAAAAAAGAAGAAAAAACCTATTGTAATGTTTAATATATCACATTAAAAATAATAGTTTTAGGATGAGAATTTTCTTCAGGGTGGCAAAATACTTTTGATTGGTAGGGTGTATATATATATATATATATATATATATATATATATATATATATATATATATATATATATATATATATATATATAGCTGGGATAGTGCGAAACAGTGTGTCTGTGGATGACAATATTATTGGCTCCTGAAAATTAATTTCGGTTGAGCTCTGTGGGGAAGGAAGCATGGATTTGTAAACAGTGACTATTAAAGCTAATGTAGCATGACTCTTCGGCAGAATTGTGTCCTGTCGGTCACTGTGGGTTTATCTAAATCTAAAAATAAACACGCTAAAATTAAACTTCATCCCGGCTGTGCACCGACGGCTTAGTGGTAGAATTTCCAACTGACGCCAATTCAGTCGGGTTTCAATCCGAGCCAGAGGTAACCGGACGTCTAGCAACACTGAAGAGCTGAAACAATCTGTCTGTGGATGACTATATATATATATATATATATATATATATATATATATATATATATATATATATATATATATATATATATATATATATATAAAGTAATAATTAGGAGGATTAGATAAATGTAATTAAGTAATTCATCGAGTCTGAAACCTCAACAGAATGCTTAAAGCACTGTCGCAGAATGCAGAAATACTCGATCGGGTGAGTGGGTGCGTATATGCTTATGTGTGTGTATGTGTACATGCTTACACACATATGCAAACGCAAAAACACAAACCTGCAAAAAGATACACACCGACAGAACATTCCAACCATAATCCAAATTAAATGGTCAACAAAACAAAGCACTGGACGGCCGTTTCGTCCTATATTTGGGACTCGTCAGCAGTGCGCATCCACTACTGAGAATTGAAACCCTGACGGTTAGGTTGTCAAGCAAACACCCTACCAATTGTTCAACGGGCCCGTAGAACAGTTGGTAGGGTGTAATATATATATACATATTTTACAAAGAGTTAATCATACCTTGAAACAATTAGTAATATTAATGCAATTATTGGTGAAATCCCTTTCGCTAATAGACATAATTATAAGCATTATACTACTAATAATCCACTATTATTGGTTTTGCAGTCGATCTCTGATAAGGGAGCATTTAAAGCAAAAAGGTTTTGTGGTAGAGTGCTCAATATCGAAGAGAGTGATGGAGCGTTAATAGAATTTTTTTCACTTAACTCATATCTATTTCGGAGTTTCCTGTCTATATCGGTATAATCACTCGTCGAAACTGTTAATCTGCTGTCATTTTTCATTCTTTTGTGCTTTGATTGGTTTATCTATTTTTTAAAAATTTTGATGGATGCAGAGTGATTCTTGATTTCGCTTCCTCATCATTTCCCCTTTTTACTTCTTTCTCTTTTATTTATATATTTTTCCTCACCTTCGTTCGTTTCTGTTTTTTTGTTGAACATTTAATTTGGATTATGGTTGGAATGTTCTGTCGGTGTGTATCTTTTTGCAGGTTTGTGTTTTTGCGTTTGCATATGTGTGTAAGCATGTACACATACAAACACATAAGCATATACGCACCCACTCACCCGATCGTGTATGTCTGTATGTTAATATATGTGTGCGTGTGCTTTTTTGCGTAATCCTATTAATAACACTGTGCGTTTAATTTTGTTTGTGATAACTATACATGAGATTTTTAGTGGGATGTATTGTTTCACATTGTATATTTAAGAGATTGCATTATTTAACTTTACTTAATGTTTGATATTTGTGTTTAATTGTGTGAAAGAACAGTTTTTTGGTGTTGTTAAACCAATTGTTTATTTTGTGCAGATGCGTGTTTATGTTCACATCTAAACATACATAAGCACGCACGCATCCATCCGACGTGTATATTTATGTGTTCGTTAAAAAGCACCTGTATGTTTGTATGTATTTCACTGTTTTTGTTACCTGTATTGTACTTCTAAGTGTGTATTAGTGTCTTTGTGTTAACTCCTTATGTAATTTTAGTGGGATGTATTAATTAACTTTATTTAGTATTTTAATATATTTTAGTAGGTTCTTATTTAACTTTACATAGATTTTTTTTAACTTTACTAACTTCGATAGTAGTGTGTAGTTGTATGGGAGAACAGTTTTTGCTGGTTATTTTTTTGTAACTGTTTAGTTGTTTCTTTGTATATATTAATTGGTGTATATTTAGTATGCTTCTTAAATTTGCTATTAGTTCGCGCACTTTGTTGTAATTTATTTCCATTGTCGTTACTTGTTTTGTTTATCATTTATATATTTAATGTTTGTGTGCTTTTGCGTTATGTAAATAGTGTAAATATAGTAATCTATTGTGTTTTATATATTTCGGTATTATTTGTTTGATTATTTTGTTTTGATGTTGTGGGTGATGTGTTGAGCGTTTGTGTTGGGTTTTGTCTATGTTTTATATAGGTACGTGTTATTTTGTTTCTTATTTGTTGACAGTGGGTCTACGCTATTCTGGATGTATTGTGTTTGGGATTAGAAAGGTTTAGGTGTTAGATATGGTCGTTTGTGTTTGTGATGCAGTTGCGCTTTGTGTTGCATTTCTTTCTTTTCTTTTTATATTAGTATTTAATTTGTAAAGTACATGCTTCTTTAAATATCTGCATTTCCCCATTATTTCATTCCTCTTCTTCAATAAGTTGTTTTGATCCTCGATTGTGATGATTGTAATTTTTTACCCCAGGCTCAATTTACAGTTTCTGCTGTTGCCACGATAACGGGTTGCATTTTCTTAATAATTTTCCATTTAATCTTAGTAATGATGTTATATTGTTTCTGGCGTCATATGTATTTTGATATTGTTGTGTTGCTTTTGTATTTTCCTGTTTTTTAATGGGGCTTGATGATAACTAAACATTTCTTTAAAAGTTGTTCCTATCTAGGTTTTTTCTTTCACGTTTGTTTTTTTTGTTACAGTGATTTTAAATATGATCATGTAGGTTAGGCGTTTTTTTGTTAAGTGAGCAGTTACTTTTATACGGACATTTGCATTTGTAGTTGTTGATTTGTGCTGTAGTTATTATTGTCTTTACTGAGTATTTTTGTTGTATTTGTTATTTATGTTATCCAAGCGACTGTAACTGATTTCTACTGTATTTTTGCTGATAAGTTTTGATATATTTCTGTTTTTTTTTTGGGGGGGGTAAATTTTCTTCTTGAATATTTTTTCATGTCAACGAACAATCGTTGCCACTTTTTTAATGTCAAAGAATACTCATTGCCACTTTCGTAATGCACGTTACCGTAGAGACTTTGCAATCGCAGATACAACCAGAGTAACGCTGTTGAACAATACTGGTGTCAGATACCTTTCGAATAACACTTGCACTACTAGAACTTGTTTGATAAAACTCGCTCAAAAAATAGTAATGCGAATATTAATCTGTATACTGATCACTTAGACGCCACGCCAAATCCCATATTTTCATTTCCTTTAACCTCACGTAGGCTAATTATTCACAATGTGATCGCCTGTGTTTGTCCTCTATTGATCTATGTTCAAACTCCAGTGTCGGCAACGATAATTCATTCCTATATCAAATATTATTCCTATTTCTTATATTATTATTGCCATGTGGTCTTAAAAAGATTATGTTTGTTTTTCTATTGTTCTTGCTTGTTTGCTTTCATTTTCATATCGTATTTTGTCCAGATATCCCTTATTTCTTAATGCAATTTCATATGTTTTTTTCATGTTCGGTTTTTTTTTTTTAGTTTCGTTCGAATTTGCTGTTCTTTTCTTATGGATATGGCTTGAATATATTAAGCGGTTTCTTGGTGTTTTCATTGATGTATATAGTGTTGTTTGCTTTTCTGGATGGTTTGAATGTGTTGTTGTTTAAACTGAATATTATATCTGAAGTCTTTACTATTTTTAGTTTAGATATTATGTCTATTTTCAATCCTAATGTGTTGAAAGTTTCTGTGATCTATTTCATTCTATAGTTCTGCCGTTGCTATTTCTTAAGATAATTTGGACTTCGACCCTGTATAAGCCTGAGTGGTTTTGGTTAATGGTGTGTATTAACTTATTGATATCTGCCTGTATGTTCACATATATATGCGACATCGCAGCTGCCCATTCTTATGTCTTTGATATAGTTGTTATTATTTGTGCTGCAATTTTTATCCATAATTTGTTGCCGTAGCATAGTATTGATTTTGTGTAGTGTTTACTAATGTTCAGGTTGACGTATGGAATATTTTCATATTGTTTGGTCAGGTCTAGTGCATTGTTTACTGTGTTTTCAATGTTGAGTGGGCAAAAATAATTTATGACTTTTTTTATGACGTTTTGTTCGTTCGATCTTGTGTGTGAGTATGCGCGCATGCGCGCACATACATAGACACACACATAAACACACATGCACAAAAGAAACAAATAACTGGTTCAAATGCTTTACAAACAACAACTATTATTTCACACAAGTGAACACAAGTATCCGACAATACGTAAAGTTAAAACAGTACGTAAAGTGAAATAATACAACCCACTAAAAACAAGAAACACATATAGAGTTAACACAAACACAAGCAGAATTAAAAGCACTTTACTTAATGCGAACACACACACAAGCTCAAGCATACATCTAGACGAACACACACGAACACACACAGAAGCCTGTTCGAATGAGAGTTTGCGTATATGATGGTGTTTGTGTAAGGATGAATGCGTACAAAATATAGGCAAGCGATAGACACGCACCTGCACAAACATACCCACAAACAAAAATATACCAAACGGAACCTAAATTAAATAGTCAACAATAAACCAGAAACTTACGAAAATGAGGGAATAAAAAATAAATAAAGATTAAAATTAAACAAAAAGATAATAAGAGGAAGAGAAATCAAGATTCAATCAACATCGAAAGGAAAGAGATAACAGACTCTTACCAATGAAAGACCCAAGATAACCCAGAAATGAGAGTAGATTAACTATGCTTCGAACACTGGTTATACTTATACAGCGAATAATCTCCAAATTTCACGCACGCACACACACACGCTCGTGCGCGCGCACACACACACACACATAGATTAGTGGCTATATAGGTAAATTAATTTATATGAGGCTATTTTGTTTAATATATTTTCAAAAATTATGAATTCATGGTTGCATGTATATATATATATATATATATATATATATATATATATATATATATATATATATATATATATATATATATATATATATATATAACCTCATATAAATTAATTTGTTCGTAAGGATACTAAATGTATTTTAAAAATATACCTGGATTAGATTACTACGCCGTTTAGGAAATATAAGCATACACTCTGATTTCAAAGAACACAGATATACTTCAGTACACAACGTCTTCATTTTTACTCAAAAATATTGATTGCTATAAATTTACTTGTTCTAACAGATGTCAGTGGAAAGCCTTGTATATAAATCATTTATGTCAGGTAGTGTAAGCCTTGGATAGTTATGCGTAGTAAATAAGACACTCCGGTAACACAAATGAATTTGGCATAACTGTCGCACATAGAAACTCGAAACTTTCAAGCATTTCCTTATATGTTTCTGGCTCTATTCTCTATTGACAAGGTCTTCGGGTAGATTAAACTCAGTCGGGACTCCGTCTACTGATGTAAGCTTGTCTGAGAAAAATAGACAATGCAAATTTCCTGATCCCGCTTTTGCAGAAGTATTGTAAATTTTGGCTTGCTGCAAACTTTACAAGTTATTGTAATTGGTAGACCCACGAAAATTCAAACATTTACATTTGAAGGCGTTTATGTCCAATACCTTGTAGAACATAAGTATCCTATACTCACCTTAGAAAAAAGTACATTCGATTACCGACACATATATTGTGTATTTACCTCGTACTTACATCAGTTATTAAATATATATTGACAAATGACAAATACATATGAATAGAAAATGTGCAAATTTCAACTGTATTTATATAAAAGTATAGGTTGGATGTGCATTTAGTGCAATGGAATGTCGAACAAAATGAGAAATCGAAGAGTCGTGTTCGACTTTTAGTCGGATTTGTTATATTATGCGCAAATATTCTTGGGAAAGATTTGAATCCATCTCTTCTCCTCCCAGCTATGGGTTGAAAAGCAGTATATACTCGGTCCTCTAGGCTTTGTTGACAATCAGTCTACCGCAGAAAATCTGCCTTGTCATTCATGAATCGAAAAAGATATGATTGCCCAAGCGCTTATCACTTATGACACTTAATGGACTGATAGGAAATCAATATAGGAAATAAACGAAAATAATCAAGACACATTAAGAAAGAGGAGTAAATTAATAGAGTATGATAATGTAAATTGTTGAATCAAAGAGCTGCTGATAAACGTTCTTTATAATAGAATTACAGAGTGTCCATAAAGTTCGTGTTCACTTTAAAAAATGTCTAACTTTATTGTATTTTCGATAGAAATAATCTGTAAAAAATATTAGAAAGTTTAATGTACCTAGTTTTAAGTATAGCTAAAATAACTAATGTGATTTCAGGCATTAGTGTAAATCAGTTGGCAAATGTTTTCCGTGAACTGCAAAATCGTATTACCCTTTGTATTGCTAATGATGGAGGACATGTGGAAACTTAAATAAAATTTCAATAAAAGCTTAAAAAATGTCGATTTATTTATTTCTAATTCTTTTTTACAAATTAATTCTATCGTAAATACAAATAAAGTTACAAATTTTTTTAAAGTGAACACGAACTTTATGGACACACTGTATATAATATATGTTGAACAATGATACTGTCTCAAAGTTGACGGATAAATATTTTTTTATAATATCAAAAGCTAAGTAGCAATCTACAGATATCAGACGCAGTTAATTGTTTTTTATCGTAACGATATATCTTACAAAACCATCGGTAGTGGTCTACGATCTCATCTCTGTCCCTTTTGTTTCGTGACGCGTAAATGGGAAGAACGTTGCTTGAAAATGAAATATCCACGATTTGCTAGGTATCTCTTATTGATTGTGCTGTAAGTGATTATTTATTTCTCACTAAGTCAATTAGATAACTGTACATCTCAAAAGGTCTTTCTGGTTGTGTGTAATAAAACAATGGGTTTATGTGTAAATGACAAATTCGGGTGACATAAGGTTACAAATGAACTTTTAAAAAATGAAAAATATTGATTGAAACTTCGATTTCAGATTTACTTTTAAGGTAATAGATTAAGTTGAATATTTGCAATAAACAAAATCATTTTCTTTATATCAGAACTAATTTAAATTGACTGGAAAATTTCTTTTTTTGATAAACTATCTGATTTCTCCTCCATTTATCGCAATGCCGCTTATAGTTTTTATCGCAATGAAATTCTCTTTATTAAAAATATTTTGCAAATTAACATATACTTTTCTGATAATTTATTTGAGCAATAAGCTGATTCAATGTGCAATTAATCTGATTTGAAAACAGTATTATTTACTTTAAGTTTTAAATATCGATGAAATGAATTATTAACACTGCGGTAGATGTTTATGTAAGATGCTGTCAACTTTTTGGCAGGTGGATGTGTATCTCATTTTTCTACAGGGGCATTATCTGTAAAATAATTGAATAATATTAAGTAAGAACCTTTTTAATATATTTTTTAAGTATTCGGTAATTTTAAACAAAAAATGGGAAAATATTCTCAGTCATCTAACGTTTTATTGAATTTTAGATATTTGACGTTAAATCCGTATCTAGAAAAACTGAAACGATTATAAACATACAAAAAATCAAACTTCTTTAAAAAATATCGTTGATTGATTAATTGTATTAGATTTTCAATTTATGATTAGTATATATAGTCTTTATTTAATAACAATATCACATGTAAGGCTGAAATTCATACAGAATTTTAAATTATTTAAATCTTACATTTTTCTAATTAAAGTCTAAAATTAGATGAAAACTTTTCTTATAATAATTCTTTATTCATCGAGAAATGTTTTTCTTAAACATTTGTCTCTTTAACATATCTTATTTATAAAATCAATTAAAAGCTTTTCCAATTAAATTAGGTTTTACTTTCATTGCATTTTCTTTTACAACTAAGAGAAGATAAATGGTTTTTATATTTTACAAAAATATATGTTGATTTATTTTCTCCAAGAAATTATGCATTTAACCAATATAAATACTAAGTGGTAGCAGATTTAATTTCTCGATATATCATAAAATGATATAAGTGGATAGTAAAAAATATAAAAACAATTATTTTTGACAAGAACAACAAATCGTGTGAATCTTCAATTGACTTGAATCTTCAGTTGACTTTGGATGTCAGATGTCGCAGTAAATTTTGAATACATCTTATGTGAAGACACATATTTGGCCGAGGGACCTTTCTATATTTTTATGTATTTACTCAATTTATTTTCTAGCTAATTGCAGACGGTTTGCCCAAAGTAATATTTCTAGATTATTCTAAAGTTCTTCCTAAATACAAGATCTTTTCCGAACAGTCGTACCTAATCCATTGCTTTTTCATAATCTATTTTAAAAACTTACAGCCATCTGCAAATAATTTGCTCTCTCGGAAAGCAAATATCATTTATGAAAGCTTCCATTTTTCCAGAGGTTCTGTCAAAATCAGTGTTCATGCTCTATTCCCGTGGATCATTCTAAAGTTCTTCCTAAATACAAGATCTTTTCCTAACAGTCGTACCTAATCCATTGCTTTTTCATAATCTATTTTAAAAACTAACAGCCATCTGCAAATAATTTGCTCTCTCGGAAAGCAAATATCATTAATGAAAGCATCCATTTTTCCAGAATTTGTGTCAAAATCAGTGTGCTTGCTCTATGTCCGGTAGATTCTGCTTCGTGCTCTGTTTATTAGATTTCAGTTTAAAATCTTGTTTCTGCGGCTGAGTGTGTTAGCCCCGATGAGGTCTTAGATAGGTTGCAAACAAGACGAAACTTATACTGAACACCAGAAAGAAGCAGCTAAAGTTTCCCGACACATAATGTGGAAGGGGAGGCCTGTAGAATCTGATACTCACGGGTCGAATAGATGGAAAGAGAGACAAGGGAAACAGCGCGTGACATACTTGGTGAGCTTGAGCTAATGGATGACAGAACATACTCTGAGTGAGGAAGCGCAGGGAAGGTAACTGCTGAGAGCTGAAACACATAGAGGGAGGTGGAAAGCCATGATCGCCTACGTCCTGAAAGGACATGGCACATAAAAAGAACGAAAAATGCGGCTGATTAATCTCCTTTCCCGAAAGAGCTCGCATTCATTTGCAAGCGCTACTTACTTGATGGCACTACGATGAATAAACTAAGGTGTGTTACCCCTATCAAATTTCGCTTAGTCTTTCCATAAACTTGTCGATGGCAAAATCATCGAAAGCGAATTTCATATCACTTACAATGGCATTTGGTCCTGCTGCTCAGCTTCTGTTAGTCTCCTTCCGTCTGATCTTATTTCAAACTTTAATATTTAAGGATAATCTATTTTTGTTCTGCACGTTTTTCTCTCACTCCACGTGAAACTATTCTCCAACGTATGAATTTCTTCTTTGGAATATTTATTCTTTTTTCTAATATCCCGTCTTTCGATTATATGATTATGTAATTTCAAGGCGCATATCCTGTGACTATTTTTATTATTTTGTGCATGATGAGCACATCCTGTTAATTTTGTGATTCTTTTATGCATACTTGTTCTATTCTTGATGCAAATTCTATGTATGTATCATCCCACTTTTTCATTAAATCATTGCTCTTTAGTCTGGTTGCATTTGATTCTAATGTATATTTTTAGTGTTCTATAATATAAAACATTCTTTAATGTTGTATAATATATAACTTTCTTTAGCATTGTTGTCTGTTTTTCCTCATCTCAGGATCCTATCTGTCATGCAATATATTTTCCTTTTCTGTCGTTTTAATTTGGATGATCTCATCCGCGATGTGTCTAGTGCTTCTCTCAATGAGATTCACTTTGAATTTCCAGTTTCTTTCAATTTATTGGCTTTTAACTCAGCCAGCTTCGGCATTATTTGCTCTAAAGATTAGTCTTTCGTTTTCCGCTTTTTGTTTGAGGTTTAGAAGTTGTTGGCTACCATTCTTGGCATAAAACTTTTTAGACATTGGTTTGGCCATTTGATCAGCGATATCGTTCTTGCTGGTTATTTAGAGTTATTTATCGGGAGGTGTTTCACGGAGTCTGTTTGGTATTTGGCTGCCATTTTCTTTATCAGATTCAAGACAGATTTTATTTTTGTAGCAGAATTGTGCCTTTCGACGTAGTTTTGCCAGCATTCTTTTTTGACTTCATTAATTCTTTTCCGTGCATTAAATTGAAGCAAATTAGAGGTTGTAGGTTGTTTACTGAATATATCTCTTAGAGCTGCTATTCCTAGCCTGGTGGCTTTTCTTATATTCATCTTTGAACGAGCGATATTTGTTGCTGACATTTTGTAATATATTTTTAGTAAGGATGAGGATGTCTATGAAGTTTTTTAACTCCGTGATTCTTTTCCCTTCAACTCACTTTTCAGAACATTGGTTTTTAAATTCTTCCCAGTTCACTCCGCCTTATTTCAAACGGATATGATATTTGTCATAATGGCCTGAGGTTTGTCGGACGATTGACAAGTGATCGCTACCCCATGTATCTACTAGTACCTTCCAAGAGAAATCCATATAAATTGAGTAATGACATAAGGATTAATCTATTTCCGAGTGAGGAGGCACGGTGGAGTAATGGATAACGGCTCGGACTGAGGAATCGTAGAGCCGAGTTCGAATTCCAGTCGAATCCTTTACATTCACTTACATGCTAACACCCTCCAACTATGGGTAAATAGCAGGACAGACTGGGTTCTATAGCGTTGGATGGCAACTGGTCTAGGAGAGTCAACTCTGAATTCAAAACCATTCGGCGTCTGCCCCGGCATCCGTTACTCCTGTCTCTGCGTCTGTGGAAATTCTGCGGCAAGTAAGAGCATATTCCTCCCTCCACTGGGATAGCACGTTTGATGTAGAAAACATTTATCCCTGTGTGGGGACCGCGTGTGAAGTTCAAACTCCCTTGTTAGTCCGTTTCAAGAATTCGCCGCCGTTGGAATCGGGAATGGCGACATTTCAGCATTGGCGACGGATCGCCGTGCTTGGTCGGCCTTCGTTCTGGACGCGGTGAATTCCTTGGAAGGAGCCGGCTTAACCGATCCAGGGTGACATACATATACATACATATTGCCGAGTATAATAACACAAAATGGATTTATGTATGTTGGAGTTTTACTATTATAAATGCATATATATTTGTTATCCATTATTTATAACAAATATATATGCATTTATAATAGTAAAATATATTGTTCACTGGCTGAATGTTGTACCCAATTTTTATTTTTCTATGTATTTTAGGTGGGACAAAGTAAAGATATACGTGTCTGTTGTTATGGTTTCTCCTTTCATTTTTATAGTGATTCTAGCATAATCACTGCCCCGTGGTTCCTAAGTCATATAACATTTCAAAAGCTATAGCCAGAGACTACATACTGCTTCTAATAACTAACTTAGAAGTGTTCAGTCTTTTATGGGGAAGGTTTTTATTTTGATGTTATAGAAAGTCTCATCTTGATTAAACAATCTACCTGTTTACATTATCCACTTACACTAGTATTTCTCAATTTCTTAAATGATTTGGCGTTAATCATACTGGATAGTAACTTTTCAATCAAGGAGAGGGAATGTTTTGCTCGTGGAGTTTTATATAGTGACACGAGCAAAAGAAATATCTCGAATTCTATGTTTAATTCTTTTTTTCAAAATCAGAGTCTGAAAGAGTTATTTTGTTTTCTTTTTTTGATTTTGAGTATTCATAATTTGATGTAGAAAACATTTATCCCTGTGTTCCCCATCCACGGGAGAGCCCAGTATTGGAGCTTGTCAAGGGTGAAACCCAGTCTCCTTGACAGGCCAGGACTACACAACCCAATCGACTCGTATTCGAGAGAGACTTTAAGCATACTTTAAACCCTTTGCCGCAATTCCCAAATAAGTGTAAAAACTGGTCGGTTTACAGTCAGGTCTATGTCTAGATCTCTTCAAACAGACTGACCCTCAGCCATCAACTTCTAGCGCGTATAAAGTGGAGACATGGTATGCTTTCTTTTCCCAGTGTATATTTTGGGTAGTGTATTTAGGTATAAAGTATCCCATAAATTGATATAGTCATAGACATGACCAGCCGATTGATTAGATCGGACCTCTCCGACTGCGCGTAAGTCCAAGTAAGGATCAAAGTGATGTGTTTGGAATTAAATTTTCAAACATTGATTCCTGAAGCTCTGCACGGCCAGGATCCCGTCCCCTGATATTCCGAGTCGTCACCCAAACAGGCGGACTCATTAGGGGGAGGGGCCTTACCCCACTGCAGATGTGCCGTCGGCGTATTCCGAAGCCCCAGCTGTTAGGGTGATTTTTCGCGAGCTGAAGTATATAGGACAACGTATCCAATTGAGAGACGATCACGATCACTATACACCACCAAACTTTTTCTTGTTGTGCATATTTGAATTAAGGTACAAATGTGTCAGATGGTTTGGTATGAGTTTTGCTTATGGTGTTCGGTATTGTATTCAAACTGAACAGGATAATTTCAACAGGTTAATAGTTTGTTAATCAGTACAAATCATGTTATTTTGACGTGACAAGACTATAACCTTCTTAAAGTGATATAATTTATTTTCGTTCAATAATATTAGTAAATAAAAAAGTCAATAAACATTACACAGCCCCCATATATGTATATATATATATATATATATATATATATATATATATATATATATATATATATATATATGTATATATATATATATATATATATATATATATATATATATATATATATATATATATATATATATATATATAATCATTTTCTCTCTGTTACTCTCATAATATTTTTATGATATATTTAATTTTTAACTTTGTTTATTTCCACAATTGCATAAACCTTTTTGTATTTGTGATTGGGACATCTTATAAATGTATATATTCTTTGAATAATATCGTTTTACTCTATATAACACACGATTAATTGCGCCCTTATAGCGAACATTTTAATTGTCTTAAAATGTCTTGCATATCTTAATGAAATTTGAAATTTAATACTTTATTGTTTACGTCTCCTAATTTTCGGGCCAGCACTTTTCAAACGTTTTATACAGTAATTACACATAATTTTAATCTGATCTCTCCTATATGAAATAGAGATGGCACGGTATCTCTAAAATTAAAATACATTCTTTCAAAGTTCATAGTCCTGAGCACTATTTCTACAGAGAGGAATTTATAAAATAGTAAATAACAGATATTGAAATAACTAGAAATTAAAAACAGATTATCATTTTTCAATTGTGAAAAAGAAGACTACAAACCATGTCCGAAAGCTGTACGATAATGGTTATTTCCAGAAAGCGCCTATTTTTCCCGTGACACACATTCTATTTGATAGCTCTCTTGAACCTAGTTATCGCAGTAACCCACATCACTGGCAGAAAATACGAAACTGTGTCCGTGTATAATAGGAATTAACTACTTACTGAAATCTTATCACAACAACTTGTGAAAACTATCTATCATGAATTTTTATGTTCAGATTAAATATTCTAAATCAAATATTACTTTTGACTTGTATTGCTTTTATATTAATTACATTATATATTCATCGAAACTATGCAAGCAATCATTCTGTGACATTTATTAAACTACACTAATGGGAAAACGGATAATGTTCCGGCGAGGGTTCAACATATATTCTTTATTTAAGCCTCACTTTGCACTCCAGTTGCTCGGTCTCTTGAGCTATGAATTCGGGGCGTTAAACCTCGGCTACTGCTATCGCATCAATTTTATTTTATTTACTAACTGTTATGAAATTAGCATTTGCGTATTTGTGATTAAAAAAAATGTTAAAATAATGTGAAGTAAGAACTTGTTAAAATCAAGTCACATTTAAGAAAGCTTTCTCTCATAGTGGAATACAATATCTACTCAAATGTTACTACCTTGCGTAAGGCAAAGAGAATAACAAACAGATACAGCCAGAGGCGTTTAGCGGAAATAGGGAATAATTAACGTAAATCTGTTGTGTTCATAGCTCAATCATCATATTATGTCTCATTCTTGCAAAGACTTTCATTGTAAAAAGTGCTGTGGGTTCGGTTCAGGCCAAAATTATATATATTTTTTAATTCCATATACACATCTTAAAATAAAGGTCTCATTATTTACGTTAAAATGCAGTTCAACTGCAAATGAAGGAAATACTCGTCAAAAGTAACTTAAATATAATTGTTAGATTCAATACAGAGACTCTGGGAAGATGTATAGTCATTATTAACTACGCTGTGTAAACAGACTGACACTCACCAACTAATCAGATAAGGATAACAAGGTGAGAAAAATATGGCTGCTTCGTTTCGTCTATCTAGATGAAAATCATAGATATCTGTTGAACATATATAAATAGTCTCCCTCCTTTACAAGCATTCTCCTTTTGAATATTATTTATACAATGTACGAGATTTCTTAGGCAAAATCAGTTAATTCTAGAATAGAAAAGTATTTACGACTTCCTAAATGTCTACGGTGAATATTACGTTTCATATGTAAATCCATAATATATAAGTTACATAATAAATTTCTACAACAAAGAATACAAAACGAATAGGCTGCAAAACAAGGCCATGGGAAGACAGGATATTATTATTACTTTTCATAGATGTAAAGTATAGAGCTAAATTCGAGTTAAAAATACAGAAAATTTCGATAGCCCAGCATAAATTACCTACATATTATTGTATTTTGATTTGATACTGTGCTTAAGAAATATAGGACAAAAATGTATGTAATCCAATGCAAAATTATATGCATATAAACCAATACGAATCTAAACTCCAAATTGTCTTTTGTTCCATTATAGTTTCAAGCTTAACACTGTCTTAATGCTTAAACTTCCTAATAAAATGTTCAATTTCTTGAATGAATTCTATACAAACACTGGGGAAAAAAAACAATGTTGGTCATCTGTTTAGTACAATCCAATCGAGAATATATATAATTCAGAATCAGATACAGGAATAGATCCACGTTTATATAAGTTTTCAGCAGCTTTCTTTTAAAGTTAGAAAGGAAAGTTTTAAATGAAAAGAGAATACGATGTTTCCACTGAAATCTGCAGTATTAGCTTACATGAGATAATGAGGTTAATCCGATCAGGTCGAAGCCGTACATCCGAGACTTTCTATCGTCATAATATCAGCGGCCAGCTTTGGAAAATCGCAGAGACATGGAATTTATTCAGTGTCGATATAATCTCCCGCGCGGCTTCATTCGTCGAATTTCAGTTTGCAGTACTGATAGGAAAACCTCAGGTGCATAACTCATTCTTATCGCTAACAACTCTGAAAACGATGAGCATTAATAAAAGTACCTGCAACGATAAAATACATTGTAAATACAGGAGAAAATTCATTGATATTATATAATACAATGAAAAAAATCCGATAAGCGAAACTGAGAGAGAAAGCGTTAATAAATCCAACACCTTACCAAGTTTACTTATACAAATATTGCAATAGTTTTTCACTGTTATTCTATCTCCAACAAACGTTCGGTGTTAATTTAGTAACATTTCAGACTTACTATACAACTTTCATTCACAGAGACTATCGATATGTGAGTTTTAATTAATGATAATAATAAATAATTTAATATTAAATAATTTATTTTCGATTTGCCGAAATGTTGATGACAATAATTTGTATATTTCTTCAGAGAAAATCAAAAAATGTAATGTTTTAAAAAATATTTGAACTAATCTCCTAAGATATTAATGACGCATTAGGAAGGTTCTGTTAAAAGTGACATACTCGCCAGTCTATTAGTTTGTCTGACATTCTGATAGGAGCAACAGACAGGGGAGCAATTATCGTCGGTGAAATATAATTGTTTAGCCGAGTTGTAATTCTTGCCCACTCTACTGCTATTGCGTTAGCTGTAACACGACTGATCTTGAGAAAATGGGTACGCATTTCTCGCAATTCATAGCTATGTGATAAATAGTAGGGTAATACTAATATTTCATTACCAGAAAAAAATAATTATACATCAGTCACATTATATATATATATGTGTGTGTGTGCGTGTGTGCATGTGTGTGTGAGCGTGCGTAACTTGCTCTCCGTGTGTGTGCGACGTCTTAAGTTATATATATATATATATATATATATATATATATATATATATATATATATATATATATATATATATATATATATGTATATATATATATATGTATATGTATATATATATATATGTATATGTATATATATATATGTATATATATATGTATATATATATATATGTATATATATATATATGTATGTATATATGTATATATATATATGTATATATATATATGTATATATATATGTATATATATATATATATGTATATATATATATGTATATATATATATGTATATATATATATGTATATATATATATATGTATATATATATGTATATATATATATATATATGTATTTATATATGTATATATATATATGTATATATATATATATGTATATATATATATGTATATATATATGTATATGTATATATATGTATATGTATATATATGTATATGTATATATATGTATATGTATATATATATATGTATATATATAAATATATATATATATGTATATATATATATATATATATACACATATAGAATGATAAATGTATATGCATATATATATATATAGATACAGATATGTATATATATATATACATATATTTAATAAATAGATTCGTAAACATATAGATAGTTAAATATATACATAATTAAATAGATATATAGATATGTATTGACTAATCATATGAATATGTATGTTTTGAATGTATATCATGATAAGATATATATATTACTATCAGGTAAACAATAAATATACATATTTGCACATATGATTAATGAAAACAGAAAATGAACTTTCTACATAAAAATATGTGCAATTTGACAAAATATTAAAAAAATATTCCAATTTCGATCTGAGCAGATACAATAGGTAGCATCACTAGAAAATTATATAAGCAGTATTGAACTATATTCCAATATTTGAATCATTTCTTCGCTGTCCACATCCCTAAACATGATTGAAAAAAAGTACTGCTCTTTGACAGTTTAGTCAGATTTGCAGTTCAGGGTTGATCTGCATCGCGCCCTCGTGAAACTGAAAAGTCAATGAATAAACAAATTCTATCATTTGTATGTATATATTTGGTTAGATGCAATAAAGTTTTGTCTACATAAATAGGACCAGTGTAAATATCAAAAACACATTTATCACATGGATGATATTTATTCGGGTAAAAGCGTTGATATGATCAATCAAAACGTTTTGATAAATTACTGTGATTTAGCTGACACATATGTAGTTACATAGGAAAAAGCCACAAAATTGATTAGTTGAATGCTTTTGTTTTCTTTACATATATATATATATATATATATATATATATATATATATATATATATATATGTATGCATTCACTAATCATACTTCTAAGTAACAAAACTTAAAAATAAATATGCTGTCTAGAATTCGCTTGACCCCGAGGAAAATGCTCCTGTAATAATAATTCATAATATAGTATCATTGCCTTCACAATTGCCGCCCGATTAACATATTTGAGATTAGTTCAACTAAGTCGCTTAACGCCAATTAAATAGTAGTACTTAAAGAAATCTGTCAAATGCTTACCACTTCTATAAAAGTTCCTTCTATTAAAAAAAACTACAACACTCGTAACATTGAGCTTAAATACAAGTCAACATCAATAAGATCTTATAAAATTTAGGAACAAATATATAAAATATGTTTCATTAAATAAATAAAAATGAACTGTCAAATGAAATATGGAACTGACGAAACCGACAAAATACAAAGGATCTCTTTCATTATGGCTTATACAAAGCGGAAAATCTTCAGGTATTGGTAGATTTTATTTAAATTTATACCGGGAAATTGTCACCAAAAAAATCAATTAAAACGTAACTTACTTAATAATAGTTTTAATCATCTACGCAAATTTTTCAAAAGAAACTGATACACATTCCTTGTATTCTTTTACAGATAAGTGGCAATAATATTATTTTTAAATATTTAATGTTTTCTTTTAAACTACTAACAAATGCCAACGTGCTAAAAGAAAATGTCCGAATAGCAGGAATACAATAATGTGTGTAGGACAAATAATTAACCATATTTTCCACAGAAGTTAACCATTTCATACTTTAAAATTCTATAAAAATTTATTCGTAGTGAGAATAGTAATTGATCTATAAAATATAATGCGCAAAGCCAAGGAATACAGATATACATACATATATACATACATACATGCAGACACACACACATATATATACACACACAAACATATATATACATATATATATACATATATATATATATATATATATATATATATATATATATATATATATATATATATATATATATATATATATATATATATATATATAATCAATTTCACCACAAGCAAATCATTACGGCTATTGAGGCACAACTGAAGTGGAAGGATTAGAAAACCGAAATACCTCTGAAAAGCGAATATACAAGATGAGTAATCAATAGAACAGTAAATCACGACTGACATTGTACTTAAATTTGCCACCGGTTTTTGCAATCTGGGAGATAGGTGGCCAGATGTAAGGCGTGATGTCACAGAAATTGTCTGACAGACATGTCTGGGTTATCTTGCTTGTGACGAATGTGTAGAATCGTTTTGCCAAATATAAGACCTTCCAGTAGTCACCTTTTCTCCCAGTCCAACACTACTTCCTCGAAGAACTTGATGTGGCCTCAGTGTTGAGTTTGAGTCTCTGTCGAAAGATGGATTGATGCGTAACCCTACCATCACTAGTGATGACGTCAAACACCTTCGTAAGCACTATTAACCACATCCAACACTTTCCGAAAACTTTGCATTGATTGACACCTAAACGCTATGAAATTTTCATATTGAAGCTTCCTGTGCAGTACAGCATGCCATTTCAAAATATCTGGCGGATTTGATTGCGACAGATGACTCTATCTCCCAGAGAGTGCCCACCTGAACCTACCATACTGTGCTGTCGGCAAAGTAAAAAAAACAATCAAAGTGCATGCGAGGAATGAAAAATATAAAATTGCGATAATTTAATCATCCCGCTATGTACATTATGTTTGTTATGATATTGCCTCATCATATATTTAATCCATACAAAATCCAAACTAAAAACAAATGTAACCTCATAAAATAGGACATTATGGAATAAAGTTTGATGTCAATTAAAATAATGACACGAGACTTTAGTCTTCATTACATAAATTTTTATTCACTCCATTATATCGACAGCTTGACTATATAGTGATGAACAGGATACACTTAGTCTAACTCGCAAACGCTACATTCACCTATATATCTGATAGATACTGCCACATCGTTGGAGCACATTTTTATCTATCATTTTGTCAATCATTATCGTTCTCACGCTTGCAATGGCAGAAGAAAGTGTAAGTTCATGATATTTTGCGTTCGGCCGCCGAGAGAATTCCAAGTTCAACACAACAAATTACATATTTTGAGGTTTTGGTGAGAAATATGAGTACAATATATCTACCAGCTTAATAGAAAAATAAAACTTTATCTACTTAAAAAATATTTAACATCAACGGTAATCATGAAAACATATATCGAAAATTCATATAATATCCAAAGAATGATTATCACGGACAAGAAAAAATGCATTCCTAAATATTCCTTAAATGTTCAATGGATGAGAAGTTTTTTTTTAATAGAAAATATTGAGTAGCAAGAGTATAATGTCGGTGAGCAAAGACCAGGCAGAGTTGTACACTAGATTCCTGTTAGAGAGATAGATGACAAAGGATTCGAGCAATGTTACGGACTTACACATGGCTGTTCAGTAACTTCTTAATAAGCACCAAAGATGAGAGTGAATGAAACTTACGTTACGCCTCACTATGATGACTAAAGATTGTGCTATATGCCATACATAAATGAATCTAAAAAACTGTGTTCACAATCTTTTGGCAACAATTAATCCGCGCAGTGCAGCTGACATCTAGCGGTCTTCTCCGCTTGAGTTTCCAATGCGTCTATCTGTATTTGGCGCGTGTCCGTCTAAATTTGCAGGCCGGGCGCTGTTTTTGCTTGAGGAAGTTTTATTTGCATACCTTACCCAGACACCATGCAAGTATCAAGTTCACTATGCACACCGAATCTCTGAAATAATACCCAAACAATCAATGCTATTCTAGCGTTGCTAACGATTCAAATTCAAAAGCAAGTGTGCATACTTGCACTGGATTCTTTCCCAAAACTTAATCTTATTGAAGCATCGGCCACTGAATGAAGTTCTAATATAGACTGTGCACTTATGAGTGATACAACGACAAAAAATATTCTCAAAGTCTTTGAATATTTTGGAAATATATAATCGCCAATGTGTATAGATTATACCATGTGAAATAAAAATCAACGTCGTCCTTCGATGTGTTTCAAATTTATTTCATCTCACTACATATATATATATATATATATATATATATAAATAAAATATATATATATATATATATATACATATATATATATATTCATATATATATATATATATATATATATATATATATATATATATATATATATATATATATATATATATATATATATACACTGTGATTGAACAAACATGGATAGTGTTGGGGTGGGATCCACCTAATCTGCATAGGTGACTACAAACTATATAAATAATGGTTGGTACCGGAAGACGAAGAGAGGGAATCACGAGATCCAACTAGAGACTCTGATCGACTGCGACTAGTCAACACATTCTCCAGGAACGTCTTCCCAGAAATATACAGAAATACGATATGTACTTATTGTGTACACTTTCTTGTTATAATACATTCTTGTTCTAATTACATTTTGTGTTGCATTATTATTCCATGCAATAGGCGAGATTCAACATTGAGTCAAGACTCAACAGATAGCATAATTTTCAAACAAATTGGCATTCGAGGAAAAAAAAATTATAAAAAATGGAAGAGCTAGAAAGCTCCGACCTTGCGAAAGAAATCGTCCAGTACCTTAAAAAATTGTTATAAAAAAAGCGTAAGATGTTAAAAGGAAGAGTGCTCAATACGCTAATTAGAGCAAAGTTAAAATAAATAAATACTAATGAGCCAAGTACTACCTACTTAGGTTTCACCATATGTGATCACTGTGAACTGGACAATTCACTCTAATGATCCTGTGTGATGAAACCTTCATCGGTAGTACCTGGCCCATTAGGATTATATGTACACACACACACACACACACACACACACATACACACACACACACACACACACACACACATATATATATATACATATATATATATATATATGTAGTTAAACATAGAGATCCAGACAAACCTACCAAGGTTTCACCTAAGCGGATCGTCAGGGAACCAGCCTTCCCTGACGATCCGCTTAAGTGAAACGTTGGTAGTTTTGCCTAGATCTCTATATTTATATATATATATATATATATATATATATATATATATATATATATATATATATATATATATATATACACACACACACACACACACACACACACACACACACACATACATAAACAATTATACATATATATATATATATATATATATATACTAGCAGTATAACCCGTCTTCGACCGGGTGTTTCATTACGGGGAATTTTTTCCGTTCAATTGAAGCAGTTTAATTTTAACTGCAATCTAACTAAAAATCAATATTAGTAACAACTATTAGGTGCAGCTGATGCACATCTCCATATGGGGAGGGGGCGGTTAACTATTTGAATGGTGTGTGTCTCTGAAAAATACCGTTTTTGCTTCTTAATCTTGGAAGGTAGGAACCTCTTCCATGGACCGTCATAATAATAATAATATACGATAATTTTTATTCATAATATATTTATTTTTATAATTCCAATATTCTTTTGCGTTAGAATTCAACGCTCTAAATTGATTGTACGCTGTTTTTGACAGACGTTAAATTTTGCTTTTGATTTCTGCCCAAAGTGTAAAAAAATCAGTTTTTTTTTTTTCAATTTTTTACCTACAAGATTATAATTTTTTACAGTCAAGTTGGACTGAAAACCGGCTCTGAAGAATTATGTATTAAACAGAAAAAAATTATCGAAATCAGATGAAAAATGTGGAAACGCATGAACAACATCCGATCATACACTCATATACATCCAAACACACATTTTGAGAATTATAGATATAGATATATATGTGTGTGTATAAGGGAAATACGAATCTATATTATGAATATTTTAAATATGTTTTTATTTCATCAGTAAATTTTCCTTTCATGACACTTTAGAAAAATAGCAATACTCAGTTCAGGCTGTTCCAATTTTCTATTACAAGACATCGGATGCGGAATTCTATACAAGCAGATACGTACAGAGCTATATTGCATTACCTTGATTCTAATATTTCTCAGCTGTTTGATTTGCCTAATAAAGGAATAATAGAAAAAATTGATTGAAATTTTTCATTGTACAAGGAGTTGGGAATTTCCATATCATTAACAGAAAAGGGAATCCATAATGAATACAAAGGTAATAGGAAGAAGAATCTGATGTGTTACAAAGTGATTCTGATTATGAAAGGGAAACAAATAAATGAAAAATAACAAATGAAAATATGATAATGTTGAGAATGTATGACTAAAAAAAATCGGAAGGAGAAATTAAAGTTTGTATAAGAGAAATGGAATGTGAAAATATATAATGACAAAGTGCCAACGATAAAGAAACAAATAAATATAGCATGCAAACAAATTTAATAAAAATGGAGGAAATGAAAATTCGTTAAATAAAGAGAGAACCGTAAAATGAGAATGCAATCTTAGGGAAAAAGAAATATAGAAGAAAAAAAAGTGATGAAGATGTAGAAAAAAATGATGATGTAGATGTTAATAGACACGATATAAGTTGACAAAATGAGTAAATTCAAGAAAATAACCGAGAAATATAGCTGATGAAAGAAAAACCGAACATGAATACAAAAAGTTGAGGATGAATAGAACAGGGAAAATAAGAAGAAATAAAGACGAACCTTTGCTGTCGGCGAAGAAAAACAAAGGTAATATATATTTGAATCAATTTATTTCAGCTTCACTTGCCAATGATTCTCCGTTGTTCCGCTGCCTATCTCTCTTCACTAGAGAACTGTTACTTTTCATTCCAAATATCTATTTTTGCCAGATTCTCCTCCAGCTACCATCGATAGCATGCAGTCCTGACATCCGTTGTGTCTTCCACAAATGTGATTTCTTCGCTCGTTTTCCGTCACTGTAATTGAACAATTCACTTGCGAATAAACTTTATTCGGACTTTGCCAATCCACAGACTATGCATCATGGCATCATTCGCTTCTTTAGATCTCTTCTTTTGATGATAGCAACACATTCGCTTTGGATATCGACTCATTTAACAGAATCTCAATCACACAATTACAAAGTACAGCGAAGCTTCAAAGCTCTGTTTCCGTCCATTGAATTCTACATACAAGATGACAGGAAATATCCATACTCTTTTCAATGTTCATTTTTGTATCAGCTTTAACAAATAAATTCATCCAATAGAAATTAACGAGAAGGAACCAATGAATAAAATTTATTTCTCTATGAGATTCGGGAGACACGAACTCTACAAATAACAAGACAAAATAACGTAGTATATTAAAAGTATACAAAACTCTATGTAATTAAGATAAAGTAAATGATGTCCAGCTAGTATAATATTTAAATTGTTTGCAGAAAATGATGATATTGATAGCATTTCTCAGGAGACATTTTTAAAATTGAAAGGTATTACTCGATGATTGTAATATACTTATCCAGTATTGAGCAGTACTGAAAAAATGTACTGAAAGACAATTAAATGAAGCCACACATCTGGATAAAATTAGCTGAAGCTAGAGCGATGAAAGTAAATATAGGTTTTATCAAGTTTTGATAGTGCCATATGCCGATTAAGTTCGAGAATTTTGGTACCGGTCAAAACTTTTTGACAATATCCATAGTTCTAAAAGCACTGACATGAATATATGTAATACATCATTTTTTTTAAATATTATGATTGCTTAGGGATTAACTATTAGAGTGACAGTCTCAAACTCTAGATATGTTTCCATTATATTCACACGAGTGTCGTCTTGTGGACTATCTCATACCTTCATCAGATTACATTATTTATTTATAAAGTCATAATATTGACGTCTGAGAAGAATACGGGAGTAGATTTTGCATACTTGAAATAATTGTCTATTCACTGCACGAATCAGCCACAATTACGTCATCCAAGTTAAGGGCATGCATTCTTGGGTCTTTCTTCGAACATTCGACACCTCTCGAATGTTGTCCTTTTATATATGTTCCTGTTATCCAGTTGTACTTTGTGCGCATATCGTAAACTTTTAGCTTGATTCATATCTTTGTTTATAATGGTTCACCCTCTATATATTTCGAGACACGAATCTACAATTATCGTTTAATTTTCGGAGCTTCCAGTTTTTTTCTTACTGTTTGACGAATCGCCGAGTACAAAAATAACATTGACATTTTTGAAAGTCGACACAGAATATACCGAGAGTCCAAATATCAGTTCAAGTTAGATCAAAGTACTTATAGGGTTCAAGTATTTTGAGTTTCTGAGGCGGAATAAATATTACACACTGATTTGCCCCTCTTCTAAGTGAAACATCCAATAAGGACATGCAGGTAAATTCCTTTAAGCCTTAGTTTTAATAGACTTTGTACTTTTCTGAATTTTTCATTCTTTCGTTTTCAAACGGGGCACAATGGTATAATCACATGTTCAGATGGTAGACCTTCATGTCATTATTTATGCCTTACACATCCTAAATTCATGGTAGGATATAATGATTTGTCTGTAATTCAAAACTTACATTCTCGTTTCCACTATAAGAACGAGATTCATTTTTGAAATTCAAATTGATTATATGTTATTTTCTTTCCTTCTTTATTTCGCAATCTTTTTATCAACTTTTGCATTCATTTATTATTTAAGATACAGTCTAATGTTCTTTGAAAGATGTCAACATTTTGTATTTTCCTATTTGCATATCGCTAAATTGTATCGTTATATTTTTTTATTTGGTTTGTTCAGTTAAAAAGCATTATCATTCCCTCTGATAGCGGCGTTAAATATAGTAATTTACACTTTGTTTAAATCTGCTACTGTCTTATTATGTTTCCACATCTGCATAAATGTTCAGTGAGCAAAATAACATTGCTTGTAATATTACATGTACGGCTGATTTCAGAGTAACTTTTTGCAATCTCCTCACAGATGATGAAGAGACTTGAAGAAACAGAAATGCAGTTCTACAGAATGATAAAACCATGGAGTGAGTATGTGAACATCATGACGCGTTTTTAGTGAAAATGGAAACAAAAAACACAGTAAAACTTAACATCAGAAAGATTTAGTTGACAGAGTGGTTGAAGAATTTGATTTTCAAAGATATAAATTGAAGGCAAGAGGGACAAATAAAGATATACAAAGACAGGAAATGTTGGAGAGACATGATCGCCAAATTTCATGAATGGATACGACACACAGAAAAATCACGGTTCTCTGTTAAAAATTCGATTACATGTGCTTATTAAATGTTCTTAACAGTAAAACCTGGGTGAGCTAAAATGATAGTAGTTTGTATTTAATATTCTAGAACTATCGTCATAACACACATGCCTGGGTAGCTCCGATTTATTTATTTTATTTATTACATGTTGTTAAAAATATTTTCAAATCTCAATGACTCTGTGATAAATGCTCCAATAAGCATAGATAATCATAGACACAACGATCACATTAATGACTTCATCTTCAACTCTCACGTTCCACTTACAAAACGAATTCAACAACGGTGCGTTTAACAAGATATTCATTATTTCTATTTGTTCTTAAGATATATTCTCCTCTGTTAAATGAGGCTCCGTTGACATTAAGAGGATAATCGTCTTAAACTTGATGTAAATATTTGAAATAATATAATCTACGTAAGGTGACGGAAAATGTCGGAGACTTTCTCGCAGGCAAACTCGCAAACACTGTACCATATGAGTAAAATAAGCTACACTACCCAGGATAAGTGAGGATGTAATATTTACAAGAGAAATCATTCCAGACGGCAAAGGGCAGAAGCAATATCAATGAAAAAGTAAATATTAAAATCTTGTTAACTGGTTTTGATAAGGATCTTGATTTTTTCTCCTCATTCATTTGGGAAAGTCATTTGCAGAGGCATGTTAAGAGGAATGACCATTGTGGATGTTTATTTACGATTGCGTGAATAACATTCCCACACAATTTATATTAAACGTAAAATACCACAAAGCATGAAATACAAGAAGGAACAAAATGGTTTTAAATAAACATAACATTGTATTTAATTGTGTGTTGATGTACATGCGTAGAAATTAAAGATCTGATAGAGTTATGTCGCTTAGACTGGGAATATTTTTATCGGAGCTCACGAAGTTGAATTCATTATTAAACTGTAGTTTTAGAAGACGAAAATTCTTCTTGCATGTTTGGAAATGTTCTGTATGTTTGTAATATAGGTTGGAAAAGTTCGTGAAGGTTCGTACGTACGTGAATGCGTGAATATGCTTTACCGTCTGACCGTCATGGTAGAGACGAGAATGCTGACGATCACATCTTCGCAGGAATTTTGAAGAGTAAAAGCGAATAATGAACTCGCCTCTGTTTTTTAGAGATAAAGTAATCACGAGACAGTATCAAAAGAAATTGGCAGGAAACTTGACTTAGTCACGCGCTGGAAAAATATATTGTGCGTGGGTGGATTGCAACGCCCACTTGTGTGTTTATTGACCAATTAGAATCTGATATTTTCCTGAAAATATTTACTAAGCAAAGAAGGCTCTTGGGATCTGTTTCTTCCAAAAGTGCACACAATCGACTACATGAAAATATAGCGGTTATAAAATTGTCGCATAGCTGCGATTTATAAATTGTCCATTACACAGTAGTGTAGATTTATTATCCAATGAATGTTTGTTGTTGTATAATTTGAATTTGTGTAAGTATGTATGTATGTGTGTGATGATGATCATCATCACACATTCATCTAATTACCACTGTATTGTTTAATTTTCTGTTTTGTTTTGTTCTTTGCAATTAAAGCAACCATATTTTTGATAGTGTTACAAATAAAACATTTTGGGTAAAGTATATAGTAGGGTAATTTGAATAAGAAAAAATAACGGACGATTTAAATTGGTTTTGATTGGATTAATCAGGATCAAGCAGTAAGTCATGATTTCCGAATATTAAATCAGCCTCTCCTTCAAAGTTTCTTCAGTTAAGTTTTATTCTCTCTCCTGTCACTGGGCCTTCTTATTAGAATTATTTATCATATAAATACATTCAATTACAAATAAAACAAGAAAAATAAGTTTAGTTGGATCAAATAAATTTTTAATTCCTGAATCAAACTGCAACTAAAAAAAAATGATTGAAATTAAAAAAAATTAAAATAAAGAAATCCTTCGACAATGTCTCATGTTAACTTTTTCTCAAACATTTGGAATACTGCATCCAGAAGCAAGCCGGAATTTTGTGGAGTGTAGAACAACTTCTTAATTTCTGCTCTTCCCAGGTCTACCTGTTCGAGTTCTATCTATGGGCAAAAATTTAGCCCCAAAACTCGGCTCAGCAAACAAGGAAAGTGTAAAAATAGGTTTTTATAATAAAAATACCAATAATAAATTTTGGAAAAAAATTATTATTACCAGCAATTCGTTTTTGAAAAACCAAATATTACCAGTAATACATTTTTGAAAAGAAAAAAAAATATATTACCAGCAACACATTTAAAATAAACTCAATTATACCAGCAATACATTTCTCAAAAAAAAATATTACCAGCAATACACTTTTGAAATATTACCAACAATACATTTTTGAAAAGAAAAAAATAATATAACCAGCATTAGCTTTTTTGAAAAATAAAAGGGGATCAATAAATCTGACTCGACAAAAACTCTCTTTACAAAAATACGTCAATGGATCATTTTCTATAAACTGATTTCTTACACGGAACATATATTTTGTTCAAACGAACATATAAAAATCTTGTCATTAAACAACCCATTGACGTTGATATGACATAAAAAATTCAACCATACCAAAGTGTATGGAATGTTATATGATTCTCAGTGATTGTATAAACTTGAATCAATTTCGCTTCTGCATATATTTAGATTAAATTAAAAAAATATTAAAACATATCAAATAATGTAGGATTACTTAACCTATATTTATGCAATATGTATATCCTATTCTCAAATTTGCTCAGTAGTTATGCGAAATATTTCTTTCAGATGATTTATTTAGATGCTGCATTATGTATATTTAAAAACATTTAGTGAATTTATAATGGGCCATGGCTACAGAGTTTTATTCATAGTAGCGTTCTTAATAAACGAATCTGGAAAATGTTCACCTTGATGAAATTAAAACTGAAAATTAGTTTTAATATAAATTGTCGGTACTCAAACATTTTATACAGTACATTTGAATGCGATGTAAAGAAGAAGTTTGAAGGACAAAACCATGTAATTCTACGTATGACTATATAACACGTTTGTTTCTTTTTGAGAAAAAATATCTGAGAAAATGTTTTCTCAACTTAATAGAAAGAACGATTCGAACAATACATAAAGCATATTAAGTTAACGTATATAACATTTTGTAACGAAATGATATTCTCTTAAAATTCATTCTCATTTGCCGGTGAAGAATCTACTCTAAAAATGTTGATTTATTTTAGGAATATATTATTTACAATCACATTTACGAAGACTAGTACAAAAATCGTTCCCCCTCAAAAAGTTAAAAGTCAAGAAAGTAAAAACGTCAATGCGGCCGCCGACAAGTTTATGATGCATTTACTAATTCAACTACTATAAGCTTGTCATTAAAATATTCACATAAAGTTGGAGATACGTAGGTCGATCTCTCGTTCGAACAGTCGATTAAACATATCTCCCAATCTGAAATAAACAGAAAGAAGCGACATAATTAACGAAAAAAAAACGATGGCCAATTTTTTAATCTTATGTCTGTTTCGCGTCTATTTCATCGAATCAAATCATTAATAATCAATGGTTCATAAAATAATTGGGAGATTTGTGATTTTAGACACACAATTACCAGTTTTCATACATTACATATATTAACAGCTTTTTAAAAATTCCATATGAGATCGAAGGTAATTGGTATTTTTACAACTCAGAAGCATTGAGAATATTTTCAAATTCACGAAAACAAAACAGTTTGTGTTCAATTCCATCCTTCAATTGAATTTAAATATATATATATATATATATATATATATATATATATATATATATATATATATATATATTATACAGTTTATCCATCGCACAATGTATGTGTGAGTATATATATGTATATATATATATATATATATATATATATATATATATATATATATATGCATATATATATATATATATATATATAAATATATATATATATGTATGTATGTATGTATGTATATATATATATATATAAACAATTTTTACTACGTTAATAAAAACACTGATTAAAAAAAATAATAAATAAATATACAAGATAAGAAATAAAAAATAAAAATAAATAAAAACAAGCAAAATAATTTAATCCAAATAAATAAATGAACAAATAAACGACTTCCGATAAAATAACCGCCTACATAGACTACTCACCATGCATCACTGACTATTATATATAAATATCCTGGGGAAATAACAGCACTCGTAGCCTAACGATTGCGTCTAGAATGAAACAGACTGTCGCCTCTAATGTTGACATATGTTGACTTATATATATACATATATATACATATATATATATATATATATATATATATATATATATATATATATATATATATATATATATATATATATATATGGGGGGGCATATAGTGGGAGTGTTCACTCTCTAAATTATCTAAAAATAATATAAATCATATGCAAAAATGTCATTCTCATCCATGTCTCTTAACAGACACGACCATATCATTCGATTATAAATATATTAAAGTCTTAGTAACATACAAACGAATAACATAGAAAATAACATTTTTGAAAATTGCATGACCGAAAGCTTCGTAAGCACGCAAGGATTAGAAAAATATCTTTGCACAAATCTTAATTAAATAAAAAAGCTGAAAATAATTAAAAACAATTTACATTTATCGTGATATAATAAAAATAGAAGGTATTTTTCTTTGAGTGAGAAGTATGATTTGATAAACTAGAGAAATCATAATTTACTAGCGAAATGTCAATTGTTTTCTTTCTCTTATGCATTCGTTTACCTCTCTATTTGCCGATATCATTCTGCACGTTTTTAGTTCAGCTCTCCCCCTTCATATTTATACTTATAAATATAGTTGTACGGTTAGATTAATGTTTCGCTAATACTTATTTCGCGAACAAAACTGAATGACGAGTTAGCGTAATATCAAGAGACCTCTGTGAGATTGTATAATTCTCATTTTTGTTTAAGTGCGATCGAAAGAAAGCCGTCTCATCTGAGAAACACCTCTCTACCTTCTCTATCCCATGTTGCGATCACGGCGTCACAGGTTGCTTTAGACATGTTCCAGAATTTCCAAACTGATACTGTATGGGGAACTGTCTGAAGGCGGGCGTAACGTTGGACGACCCAAGATTCGCTTCAAGGACCAATATAAAACGTCCATGATGAAAATTCTAACAATGTTGCGAATTAGGATGCGGTGTCTCCGGCATCGAATCGGGTGGAGAGCTGATGTTTTCACGGAAACAAAGGCCTATGAAGATTATATTGTCCAGCGCACCGTACAGGCATTAATACATAATCGTCCGAATTAGATTCCGTTTGAAACACTTCGCAGTTGAATACTTCTGGATTATACCAAGTTTTATTTATGTATCTATTTTTGAATTTTTGTAAAACCCAACTATTCAATATGGTTGTGCTTATGCTAAAATATGCATTGTTTTATTCTCGATGCATTGTTTTTCCTCTGTATGTCATTTGTGGAGTGCGAATCACGACAACACTCGTGTGACACTCAATAAAATTAAAAATATTGAAAAGGGAGTCTTTGTTTTCTCGGTAATTTTAATAGTTTCTGAAATAATTTATTATTTCTATGAGCTAGTTTTATTTCTTGCCGTTTTATACTCTCAAGATTTTGTTGTTCAATTTCTTTGGCTTGTTACTCCGTAAATGTTGCTAGTTAAACAACTTGTAATATTATTCATTTTTTTATCGTAATAATTTTGGTCTAAATGTTGGATCAAACATATTTCAATAAATTGGTCTACTACTGCCTCATGTGCAGTGTATTCATTATATATGCACGAAAGTGCAAGATCTTAGTGACATAAGTGACCGCACTTTCTTCATGTTCTTGCATTCTGGATCGAAATTGCTGTCTTTCATACGTCAAGTTTCTTCCGGTTTCGAAATGTTTATTCAAAAGAATTATCATTTCCATCGTCCTATGTTTTTTAAGTTTTCCTTATTTCAAAAGTACCATGATAAAGAAAAAAACGTGCATTTTTGTTTCGTTTCTCATATATTCATTGCCATGAAATACATTCCGATTGCTTCTATGCACTCTTCCCAAAGGTTAGTGGCTGTGGGATCCAGACTTAATTGTACAAGAAGTTGTACTTCAATTTCATGTGTTATGGCCATTTTTGTGTTTCTTTCTCAAGAGCAGATAACATTCTTCTGTACAGCACAGCAGCAATACACCATTTTTCCGATCTGGTTCTTATAAACATAGAGTCACCACTCATGTGTATTGTACAGTGGCAGCTATCCTATAGAAACTTATCCTGGATAAGTGTAATTTTCCTTTAATTATTGCAAATATGAGGTATACGAAAATATATTTTTTCATATGATTAGTTTTATTTTCAGAAAAGAAACATACGAACGAATTCTTAAAACGTTATTTTACAGATAATGTAGATCACCTTATATATGGAATATGACGAAGGACATTTCTGAAGACTCAGCTGGTAATTAATCGATGGATTTTTCTGCACGATCGCGGAATTATATTCAGGTTTGACTGAATGTCATTGTAGTACTTTAGAATGATTAATTTTACACTTTGAACGAGGTAAACAACACTTTCAAAATTTTCCAACCAAGCAGTAAAAGACATCCGAAGTAATTATTTATATCCATCACCTTGAGATAAGGTTTGGATCAAATTGGAAGAGATGATGAATGTTGATTCGTAACAACAACCTGAAATAAAAGAGAATATTTCATAAGAATACCAAAGAACACGAAGATTAACAAATATTAATATTCCTTTACATATCCTCATATTGTGCATATATTGTGAATAGAATGATTTATAGACTATAAATTGTTATTGGTTAATAAGCAATACCGTTCATAATTAGTTCACCTGCAAACATCAATGGACGGAAAATATTTTAGAGCAATAGTGCAATTTCCATGCGGTATAATTTGAGGACAAAACAAACATGTTAGAAAAGTTGCTTAAAAATGTTCATACATTAACTTCATTTATTAAGTATTGGAGCCAAGGATTTTCGTTTCTTCCTCAGTTTTTACGCGATTAATATGATTAAGAATGTAACAAATAAAGGTTCAGTATCTCTGCATACTTCCTTAAGACGCATGGCCGAGAAAAACAAAAGATATATGGCAAATATAGCTACAAATAAGTATGGAAGGTGACGAAATATCGATAAGAAAAAACGGAAGAAAATGTTTAACTTTCTACAAGTGAAAAAAAGGTGGATTAAAAGAAGTTCTTCACTTGACACTGCGATTACCGTATACTTCTTTTAAGAAGCCATTTTTAAAATTGTTAATCAGCTTAATATATAAAACGCGATAAGAATTAAATTTCGACTGGAAAATTAAAACTTGTGGAAAATAAAATTTATCAGCAACGAATTCTCCCTTTCAGGGTGAAAGCACTGCTCTTTTTTGCTCAGGAGATTTGACTGAATGTTCTTGTCTTCTCACACGTGGGTAAAATGTTATTGGGCCTCGAGTCTATAAGGGGTCCTAATAATAGACGCAAAGATAATCTTTTCCGCAACTCGAAAAATTGTTACCTGAGTATTCTATCCACCTTTACTATTTTTGGAAGGCAGAGCTAGACTCAGAATTATTCGACAAAATAGAAACAATTTGAAGGAATTTAACTGAAAATGCAACATAAAATGGTTATGTAATAGATTAATTCAAATTATAAAATACTTGTTTTCAGGGGAATATAACGTGGGATTAGTTTAAAGAAAATATACTCGGAAATTCAACGCAAATATAAAACAAACCGCAAATTAATATTAATATATTTATGGTTACTTATATACAGGGTGTCCATAAAGTTCTTGTGCACTTTAAAAAATTTATAACCTTATTTCTATTTGCGATTGAAATAATCTGCAAGAAAATGTTATAAAGTCTAATGTACCTAGTTTTAAGTATAGCTAAAATAACTAATGTGATTTCAGGCATTACTGTCAATCAGTTGGCAAATGTTTTCCGTGAGCTGCAACATCGTATTACCCTTTGTATTATCAGTGATGGAGGACATGTGAAAACTTAAATAAAATTTCAATAAAATCTTGCAAAAATATAGATTTACTTCTTTCTAATCCTTTTTTACAAATTATTTCTATGACAAATACAAATAAAGTTATAAATTTTTTAAAGTGAACACGAACATTATGGACACCCTGTATTAAAAAATAAATAATATAAATATTAATAGATCTATAAATGATAAACAATTAAATATATAAATAGTGTTTAAAATTTATGTTGTTAATTCTCGAAATAAATTATATGCATTTATTTTGTTTTTACGCTTTATTTCAAAATCTACAAATAGTTTTTTAAAAGAGAAAATAGCGACAGCGTATAAAATAATAACAGGGACAAGTGAACAATTTTCTTTTAGCGCGTAGATTTTGAGGCCTGGTGCGTGCTTAGATATAATTTGCTCTAAAATTAATATCGAAAATGGGAAAAGAAATGTAGTTTATTTATTTTCATTTCACAAGCCGGGTTAAATTTTTGCGTAAGTCAAAATATAACAGAATATTCTAGTTTTCATTTTCATTGAAGTAATTTAGATTTCATATTTATTCTGAATGTTTTTTTTTTCAGTTAATGAATTAAAATATGAAAAGACGTTTAATCAATTTGAAAATAATTTAGAGAATTTGGATGAACACAAGTATATAATTGCACTCAAAGATCTTTGTCTGTACTAATAAATGATAACACGTAACAAGGACATGCGCTTGCAGTGAAAATCATCCGGGGTGTTGTTATTTATATTTAAGTGATTGTCTTGACCTTCAAATATTGTAAAAACAATTAAAGTTTAAATATTTCTCATAATATTCAGGGAACCTACCTGAGATCGAGATTACACAGCATAGCAAATCTAACGTTTACAATATTAACTTTTTCCTAAATTACCCAATTACTTACATTTATAAGTGTATTATTATTTTGTTGAAATATAATGAAGAAAAATATACCAGAGTTTACAATATAAAATAATAATTTGTGTCATTATATTTGTAGAAATATACAAGACAGTGTTGGGATTCTACCGGACATTGCCTGAGAACTGCGTTGATTTGCTCTTTTGAACGTAATTTCATCGGCTTTAGCTGCTGACGGATAGAAGCTCTGATGGAGGAGAAGAGGAAATTGAAATGGCAAGAAAAAGAAAGCAAAAAAAATCTATTTATTTTGGCAACCGTCCAGGAGAATCAGTCACTATATTATTCAGCAGAGAGACAGATTTTAAATCGGCTGGAGGGCGAACCGTGGCAATCAAAATGGGAGAAACAGTGCTAGCAGAAGAGACAAAATTCCACGTAGAATGAACGCAACACATCCAAAGACTGAGCCTGCCATCAACATATTTTGCACATTTCGGCAGTCGCTTCGAGTTTTGAACACGATGCGTGGGAGGAAATGAAATATACGCGGGTTATATATTTCTACACAAATACTTTCTCTTGTGCACCAAACACTATTACTGATACGCGAGTAATTTTCACTGGCAGTACTTCCATTTCTTTGCGCTTTGATAGCAGATAAGTTACCTGTTAAAGTTACAGTCTGATAACAGCAAAAGAGCTCAATTAAGTTCTAAAATATTTCGTATCTTAATTTGTTACGATCGAATATATGCACATCGGCGTTCTCAATCTTTGAATCCTGAGATGAGAAACAACACTTTTTTTAGTGTCCATTGTTTTATATCAATAAAAGTAAATATTCAATCTTACAACACTATCTGAAATTACAAAGAGATAGAAGATGGAAGAAAAACAGAAAAAGTAAAAACCAATAAAAATGTCAAAGGAAAAGTATACAAGAGAAACGAGGAAAGAATGCATGAATAAGATATACTGAAAAGTAAAGAAAAAGAAAAACAAGAAATATAAAAATAACAAAGAAAAATAACTATAGTAAATCCTGCCTCAACAAAGAATGTAAAAAACAGCGAAGAACGAGAGACGACATTAAGAAAAGTGGGGTCACAAAATCCGGTGGTAAACGAACAAGCGAAACAAAAGAAAAGAATTTAAATGATTAATGCGAAAATATTCAAAATAAGTGAAAGAAAAATCGAAAATCGGAAAAATAAAACTTATAGATAGCTGCTTAACCTCTGGGACATCTTTCGACTGGGTAAAACATTTTTTTCTCAAAGATATAAAAAAATGAAAGGTGTTGATGTTTAGTTGCAGTCGATTATTTGCTGAATTCTTCATTCAGATATCCGCAAATTAATCGAGTGATAAGTTCAAAATGTTGTCTGTGCTATGTTCGCTTCAATTATTTTAACCATTAGCGTCAATCATTTTTTTAATTCTAAATTTACATATCGGCCTAAATATTGCTGATGTGACTAATTTTTACTAGGTGACCTAGGGTAAATTCCAGATGAGAAATTAAAAGTAAATGCACAAATTATCACGTAGGATTTGAGTCACTAATGTTAGCTTAATTCTAAGGCTGAGAATAACATTTCGAACCTCGCATCGTGAGGAATAACAGCGGTCATTAAACGGATATATTCCTGGAAATAAAGAACACATATAATGACGACGTATCCGTAAATTGTTTTGCTAGTTCATGTATTTCGGATAGAGATTTTCAAAACCATTTTTATCTTTCTTTCTTATTTGAGAAATGAATTAGCAGTTTGTATCATTAGGAAAGAACATGAGTTATTTGTTATCATTTCTTTTGTTTATCATATATTTTCTTTATCATTTCATTCTTAAATATTCCCAAAACATTTAATGAGATCTTGTGTTCTTATTGTATTTTAAATGTGTAAGTTTTTTTCCGCCTGACTATAGTTTTCATTTTCCGATTCTATGAAAAATGGAACATATCATAAAAGATAATTGATGTGACAAAAATCTTTACCAACTACAGTTCAAAAACTTGAAGCCACACCCAGAATTAGCATTGGATGAACATGAGAGAAGAGTGAAACCTTTCTATTTCAAAACTGAGTAAGATCTCTTAGCGTTATTTAAAAAAGAATGACATAAAATATCAAACATCTGATTTGAGAGTATTTTGCAACAAATGCCCAAATATTGTACTGCAGTAATCAAGGCTAATATACGATATTTTTTTCCTAAAATGCTTTTTAACATATTGCTATAATAAAATTTCTAATAAAACAATCACTTTTTTAACCATGTATAATAATTTTGTCTTATTTAAAGTAAAATAATTACTTTTCGGGCCAATTGAAAAAATACATGTAATCTCCTCAATCTTTTGTATATATTACAATTTTTATTATATATTTTATATATACTACAATTCAAAAGATTGAGGAGATTACAGTTATTTTTTCAATTGGCCCGAAAAGTAATTATTTTACTTTAAATAAGACAACATTATTATACATGGTTAAAAAAGTGATTGTTTTATTAGAAATTTTATTATAGCAATATGTTAAAAAGCATTTTATGAAAAAAATATCGTATATTAACCTTGATTACTGCAGTACAATTTTTTGGCATTTGTTGCAAAATACTCTCAAATCAGATGTTTGATATTTTATGTCATTTTTTTATATATATATATATATATATATATATATACATATATATATATTTATATATATATATTTATATATATATATATATTTATATATATATGTATGTATATATACATATGTATATATATATGTATATATATATATATATATATATATATATATATATATATATATATATATATATATATATATATATATATATATATAATGGGCTGATGAACATAACATATCTCAGTTAAGTAACAAATTTTATATTTTATTAATCCTATATAGATATACGAAAAACCGAAATTAACATGATACTGCAATGTGTTTTTCGGATGATCCCGCACATGACGTGAGATAATGTCATCAATTGATGTTTTCGTGGAAGATGATCGGGATGTATCCAGTCATGTTAAGTTGCTGTTTGGCTGTAGGTAAACAAGCCAGAAGTCTTGATGGACGAGTAAACAGTGTTGAAATGACAAGACAAAGAAGAAAGGAAAACATTATTTATTTAGGCAACAGTCCAGAGAAGTCAGCAGTGGCAAACTGTCAGTAGGCTAAGAGCCGATTCATTGCAGTCACATCATCGAACGAAATAAAACGCCACTACCAATAACAACACATCCGTAAGCAGCCACATACAGAATGTATAGTACGTTAACATACGTAAACGGAGTCTAAGAATAAATAATTATATTATAATAAAATGTCTAGTAAAGTTAAGTACGGATGTACCTAATCATATACAAGCAGATGTGTAAAGATCAATAATTATTTAGGCGTCAGATTTCGCAAATCGATATTGTTATAAGTTCAAAATATTTTAATAACGGATACGCATTTCATTAGCTTCAACAGCATTATATTGAGTAATAAACATTTGTTTTGTATAATAAACGCTCTCTCAAAATAAGTCTAATTATCTATTAACTTAAATAAATACTTATTTGTTTTATTTCCGTTTTCATTTGTGACATATTCACTTATTGTATTTGTGTGAATGTACGTCTCTCGTCTTATTGATGTCTACATTCAAGGTTTCGTTTTTTATCTATTGTAGGCGATTAAGATTAAATCAGCACATAATAAATCCAGTCTACAATCATTAACTACCAGCCTTGAAATTTATATTCTTACAAATATGATGAAACATCTCAGAGGTTTATCAATCATGACTCATAAAAGAGCACACAATGGGAGTAACAAATATATCGTAAATGCAACTATCTCTATAATAATAAAAAAATACTCCAGTGTTTATTAAATTACGCAGCAAAATATCTATTGATTCGCGTAATTATAATCATTCACATTAACATTTCAATATTTATGCGTTAGGCGCAATACAAATAACATTATTCTAAGAGTTTGGGTAAATAAAAATAGATAAGTTCGACTTTCGTTCGATCCCCCCCCCCAGTGTGTTTGAATATTATAAGTTTGTTGAGCGAGAATATATGGAATTGGTTTCATTAACAAAGTGCATAGTTGTACAACATAAACATATAAAAAACGTCTTCATATAAATACACTTGAATATATATATATATATATATATATATATATATATATATATATATATATATATATATATATATATATATATATATATATATATATATATATATATATATATATATATATATATATATATATATATATATATATAAGGTGTGCATGTGCTTTCTTTGTAAGGGACTATATATTTAAAAATATATATAATATTTTGTACTTATCCTATGTTGATTCTCAAGACCCTGAATAAGTAAATCTTTCTAGTCTGACTGCCAGGAACAAAAGAGGATGATTGATTTTCGCGCCTAACGATTTCTTCGGCAGTTCACGTGACTATCTATTTTTAGCTATTTAAAGGCTTAATCAAAGGTAGATAACTTTTGTCTCGCACAAGAAATCTCCCTGGCTAGTAGCGGAGCCTAGTAATAGCGATATTGGTTCTCTCTCTTCCAAGAAACTTTTCTACATTTTAGTACGACTGGGCTTATCATTCTTTTCTACGTTTTCTGTATCCATTATTATTTTGACGCCAAGAGGTTGTTTTGCAGTTATTTGCTTATTAGTTATAGGTTCAACGTATGGTTTTAACCTATTTATCGATACCGATGACTGTATCTGTTTGTTTGTTTTAATCCCGAAATATTTGTCAGTTCTATGTAACACTTCGAAGGGACCTGTGTAAGTTGCTTCCAAATGTTTGCAAACTCTGTCTACTCTTAGCCATACACTTCTAAATGTCATAAGCTTGTCTGGGATGTATTGATGCAATTTATTTACGGAGTTATAATGTTTGTTTGTTTGTAAGGAGTGTAAAGTACGTTGCAATTCCTTAGCAAACTTCTGTTTGTCTATGACATCGGTAGTATCGTCTACTAGCAATTAAGGAATCATTATATGCCTGCCTGTAATAGCAAAGAATTGTGAAGTATTAGAAGGATTAGATGCGGCACGGATACCCATTAAATTTATTGGGAGGGCGTCAAGCGATGATTCCTTTCTAGTCGTTGTTGCCGTCGTCATTGCTCTATGAGCACGTTCGACCATTCCGTTCGTTTGCGGATGGTAACTAGTTATGTGCAATCTATAGAAGGATATTTTGGAAAATAATTCGCTCTCAAACTGAGTACCCCGATCTGTTATTACGTGAAGGGAAACACCCCATCGTGTGATCCACGCATTAAAAAATGCATTGGCAACAGATCGAGCAATGATATCCGATAGTGGTTCTGCCTCTATCTATTTAGTTTCTTGAAGACTGATGGTCGATCTGTAATAATCGAGATGGAAATTAATTTGTCTAGTATCTCTGGCTTTTTTTTCGTTTGATTCTATTAGTGTTTGTTTCAGTTCATCATAGTTGTCGGTAGCGATGCAATAACATTGTACAATTATGTAGTTCGTGATGTAAAAATTCTCAGATGAAACTGGGATTCAAAGATTGTAAACAAACTGGTACTGTTGGCTTGCATGAATTCCGGTGTCTTGATATTTATCTGTTGGACCGTCGTCTAGTGATGTTCTCGTTCCATAGTGTTATTTTATTTTTTTGTATGATTTTTACAGTGAGTTGTAACCAGAGAAATGATATATAGCCTTAAACAACACGGACGTCATAACTTAGGTACATTTCGGCAAACACATTTTCAAAGGTATTCGTTGGCGATTGGAAATACAGATGAAGACACACTCAATAAAGTAAATGAGGAGGGAAAGGTGAAATGCGATTAAAAGAAAAAATTTAATTACACAATATTATATATATATATATATATATATATATATATATATATATATATATATATATATATATATATAATGTTGTGGTTATTAAAGTATATCTTTTTTGTCTGTCATGGTCAGCATATATGTTGTGCGAGATAAATGTTATCGGTTTCATTAACAAAGCGAAAAGCTATACAACATAAACATATAAAAAGTTCAAATAAACAACAAAAGTCATCATATAAAAACACTTGAGTATATATATATATATATATATATATATATATATATATATATATATATATATATATATATATATATATATATATATATGTGTGTGTGTGTGTGTGTATGTGTGTGTGTATGTGTGTGCGTGTTTATTTAGGCAGAAATCCTTCTTTCAGTTACATTTCATTAAAAACGACTGACAAGGTGCTTTTATTTAGTTTTTTTCTATATAATTTCTCGTGCGATCTAATAATTCTTTTCTTTGCGGATAATAAATTATATAAAATTTTTCCGAATCTTCTTTTTATCCGAGCACTTTCGGCTATACATTTAGCCATTTTCAAGGATTATATTTTAACTGTTAAAATTAGAAATAGTTTGTTGTATGTATGTTTTATAAAATGGTTCATTTTTTTGTTTCAAATCACGGTCAAGATGTATATATATATATATATATATATATATATATATATATATATATATATATATATGTTTCTGAAATGTTCATACAATGTGTGCATATGCTTTCTATGTAAGGGACTTGACATCTAAAAAAAATATGATATTTTGTACTTATCTTATGTTGATTGTTACGAGCCTGAATAAGTACGACTTTTTAGTCTGACTGCCAGGAACAAATAGGATGTTAGTCAAAGGGAGATAAATTTGGTCTGTCGCAACAAGTTTCTCCCTTGTTTTCATGTTTAGGGTTTGGTTTCCGGTAAGTCTTCGTATTCTCTTTCACTTCCGCTAGTTCCTTGCGTCTTAATGATTCTATATCCTTGCTGTAGAAAATGGATTTTAAAACATTCAGTCTACGCACTCCCGATATAATTCAGAGAACTATTTTAAAACAACTCAGGACATGAACGGAGATATTTTTATGCCATTAAATACGTAGCATCAAGACCATTACTTACGCATGACTGCCTTCATCTTCTAATCTGTCAATTCAGGACGTCGGTGACCATTGCTCTCCACAACTTTTTGTACTCTCAAAAAATAATGTTTTTTCTTCATCTCTCTCAAAGCCCATTATGCCTCATTAACTAAAGCTCGCCAATTATGTTAAGTGTTCTTTCCTCATTCTTACTTATCATTCATCTGCCCCGTGCGCCTCAAATTTTGCAAAACATCTTCCCACATTATGTGCCCCCAAAATTTCAATTGTATCTTTCTGATGTTCCGTATAAAAGTCTTTCTTGTTTCGATTGTCTCTAGGATTTCGTCTTTGCTTACATGTTCTTTCAACGGAATTCTCAGTATCCTACTGTAGAACCAATTTTATCGTTGTTTCAAGACACTTCTTTATTTGTGAGGAGGTTGTCCAGCATTCATACTTTTATGAAATTACTGTCGTTATCATTGTGTGTCTACTCTTTTGGAAGAGTAGGATTTATTCTGTTTGCGTCCAATGTATGTCAATGGAAGTCCTTAAATAAAAGACTTTGTTATGAAAACACGCATATCAATCTCCTCTCTTCACAGATATGACCCCAAGTATATCCCAAAAATATTTAGCCTTTTATAAACATTAAGATAACTGCTTTATACTGAAGTTAATCATTAATTTATTTTAAGTTATAACGTTGTCATTTATTATTCACAATCATGTATATCATTATTGTGTCCGTTTTCTTTGCTTCTGACATGATTTTCTCCATCTTTCCTCCTTGTATTATTTGTTTATCTGATCTTCTTCAGGATATGACGCACGTAGCAGTGTTTCAAGTCCCGTTTCTGATCCAAAAGATATCTGAGTTTTCGAACAATATCAGCGCTAAAAGCAGATGCATTCCTGGATCATAAAATAGAGATTCTTAAATTAATATATGTTCTGCTTTTTTTTTTCGAATTTACTCAATGTTCTATATAAACTGAGTCTTTTTTAAGGGACATATTAAATGCAAACAGTAATATATTTCAAATGATGCTGAATCGAAAATTAATTCTAGAAATCTGGTGATGTCAGCACTCACAAAACTGTGGAAGCAATAACGGGAAATATATTTTAAGGGATTCTATGGATATTTGAAAGATTTTAATCTCAGGATATTTGAATATAATTGCCAATTATCCTGGAAATATGACAAACATATAGCCAGATAGTTAGTACTTGCGGCAATAAAGTAAGTACATTACCATCTCCCATCTCACTTGTAAAAATACCTTCAAATAAAATAAACATTTTTCAGTGCTAAAGCTGACTTAGTAAAATAAAGCTGCCGACTTCCAATTTTGTTACATGTAGGACGTGTTTTTGTGAATTCCTGTTTTGAATATCATTGTGATCTCTACATTTATATATTTTAAGGAAAACCTTGGATGTACAAAGAATAAGAAATTTTCAAACGAAACTTTCTAACGACTAAGAACATTTTTTTACCTGAAATCATTTCATTAAGCGGATTTTGCATTTATTTTTAATTTAATCATTTTTATTGAATTTATATTTTTGAATATTTATTTTGCTCTTTTCTTATTTTGGGGGTTGTTTTTTTTTTCATCCTCAGATTTAGGATGCCATTTTTCCTTTTCTGATGTAATAAAGTTTCCCAGAATATTGTTTATGGTTTTATTCCGTTCTAAATTACTACATAGTTTACTTTTTTATGTACTTATTAAAACTGTTAAGATAAATTAATATCATTTTATTTATTTTCTATCGCTGTTTGAAATTTTTGTCGTCAGTCTATGACTTTTCGTTCCCCTCACCTAACATTGTCTTTACGCCGATATTTTATTTTTATATATTTTCTGTCGTAACTCTTCCTTTTCTAGACTACTATTTTTTATTTCGAGTCTATATCTTAAATTTATTGGCTTTAGTTAAAAAGAAATTATTCGTTTTTCGACTTTGAGCGACGTCTATATTATTTTTCGTTATTGGGCGAAAATTCATTTTGCATCGATTCTTTTTCTATTGTTTTTTAAACTTTGCGTTGTAATTCTATGTAGTTTCGCTAAAATTTAATTTTAAAACCTATTTCTACTTTATTGTATTTTATATTTTGAATTTTGCATTGTTAAATTTGCCTTCTTAATGTTTGTCTATTTTCTCCCCGCTTTAATTTGGTTCTATTGATATCTTCTCTCCTCATTTTTGAAGAAGTCTGTTTATTAGCATTTTTCTTGGCCATTTATTTTTCTTCGCCTTTTCCTTATTTCTACAAATTTCTTTTTCTTACTACAGGAAAAATATAAAATCCTCCTTGGTTTACACATTTATAAACCAATATTGAGGTAAATTTCAGATTGTTCGAAAAGAAACATCTCATGTCTGCTTCTAAAGCTGAAACTCTGGATAAAAATAAATGCGATTCAGTGGATTACCCAGATGTCAGTGGATCTAAAAAGATAAAATATCAACAAGGAAAACAAAATCGGTAATATTAATGCTAATAATGGACAGAATATAACCGGGGGAAAAAGTATGACGCTACAAACTAACCAAAAATCGAATAAGAAGAAGAACAATAATGTTGAGCCCGGAGAATTACCTAAAATTATAATCAACATAGCGGAGTTATTGGAGCGATTCAAGAGTTATGGACAACTCATAAATGAAGGTGGACACTTGCAAACCACTAAGAAGTTTGAGAAAAGAATTGTCCCACTTTTCGTTGTGGACAAGCGTACGAGCAAAATTTATCGCTCCACAAGAGACACAGTTGTCAAATCACTTGATGTCTTGCGGTTAATCCACAAATAATAAGTGATCGGGCTTTTTCACGTGGTATATATTGCTACACACCTCTGAAAGGTAGCAAATCGTGAACTTATCAGAAATTAATTGATAATCAGAATCGGGTAAAAAGGCAGGCATAGGAACAAAGTAGCGATATTTGAGGTCATACCCTATTAATCTGGGAACATCTAGCCACCTACTGGTCACACTGTGGACAGATACTAAGTGTGAGCTGTGATACCTGGACTGTGAGATGGAGTTTCGGCATAATACCGGATTGTGAAACCTTCCCCAGTAACCTAAACTGTCTGGATGTAGGGGACCTAAAAATGCTAGTTACTGTGATAAGGCGAAAAACAACATGCTGGAAATTTACAGACTGGTCACCTTTCTTTTTCCTACGCAGGGAAGAAGGCCTTTAGATTTTGGGTCTCTAGCCACCAAACTCCTCCTCTGGCCGAATCTGTTATTTCCACCTCGCCAGTGATGAACAACCCAGCGAATGGTACTGGAGTGGTTAAACAACCGATTGGGTTTCCTTTCCGACCCACATTATCTGTTTGCATTTATGATCAGAGTCAATCTCCATGAAGCGGGATGACAGTCCCCTTAAGCTCCCAGGACTAAAGGAACGGACAGTCCCACTCCTTCTACTAGCGTTAAGGTCGACGCCCCGGTTTCACTAACGATATCATGTCATCACTTACAGAAGAGATATGAACCTGGGTATGAAAATTTGAAGAAGATAATGCTGAGTTTGTGGCAAAAATTAACAAATAGTCACCAGCAGAAAATGAATCATGTCCATCGACATCAAGCAACTCCTCCTCTTTCGTGAAAGAATTACCAAATTATTAATCTGCACTGATCCCACTATAAACAACCGATCTCGCTCAGTAGACATTCCTGTCCCTTCAAAATATCACTTCACACACCATGTGCTACTTCCAGCCCTTCTCCAGCAAAACACCATGAAATACCCCCGCCTACAAAATGGGCAATAAGTCCCTCTGTAGAGACGGAAGAAAAGCAGAAAAATCCAGCAAAATTCCATATATTTTAGTGGGGGACGTCAATCGTATTTTCACGGCCCAAGCTGAAAACGCTAAGTATTATGGTAACCAGGTAAAAGAGTTGAAGTACCTATTACTAATAAAAAAAACTTCAAAGTTTAAGGTGAAGGAAATACCTTGAATTTTCAGGATGCGAAAAAGTTCTCACAGTCATGTGTACTGGGTCGGGGCTGGGCTAATATGAGGTATGGGTGAGGAGGCCATCAATTCATGTAAAATCATCCCCACTAGACTTCACGGAAGATGCTGAACTTAAAAATCTCCAACAATTTCGTTCAGGGAGGGTCCCCGTTTTCGTTCACCCTTCACTCTACAGGGTATTAAAACATACATATCCCCGGAACATTGGTTAACTATTGTGTATGCTCGGGGCATGGGGTTGGACTCTCTAAGAGTGAGGCTCGCTCACAATCTTCAGTGTCTCTGGGCTGATGTATCTTGTTTAAAGGATAGCCGTTTTTCAACTCCCGACCTTGAATGTATTCTATCAAAGATGTTTTTCCTCTATTCAGCATGTTTCGATGGGCGCTCGTGAGCTGTTTCCTGGCTTGGGAGCGAGTCTGTGAAAGCTGGGTGTGCTCCTGACTTCGCTGATTCATCGAGCAGGCTTTGTGTGCTGGATATGACCATAAAGGATAAGGCCTTTTGTCTCAATGGAGTATATGCGCTGAATAACCCTGGCCTGATTTCTTTCGTTAGATCGAGCCGTTTCTGGCTACATCTCGTCGTGTAGTTTTAGCGGGGGATTGGAATGTCGTCTTTGACACCGATTTAGATCGTATACGAACCACCCGCATGTGAAATCATTTAGGGTTTTGTAGGCATGTTTGCTATTTTCGATATGTATCGTAATGAGCAACCCTTGGAGGGTACTCATTGATAATAGGGTGTAAAATGAGGTATAGGTAAGTCCCGTTCAATTTCCGACCACACAAATGCGTTTCAGAAACGTATGATCCAATCGTTTTGCACCAGATATGAGTTAAATTGCAGGGCAAACTGCGCTTTGATTAGTAACAAATCGAGTAGAAGATATGTCTAAATTACAAATCGTTTGGTGTGATGCTAGCAAATTCATCACGTCATATCTGTTTTTGAAACACCGCCAGCAACACCTGCAGTTATACGGCTCTGGACCTATATTCCTTAAGGTGTTTGTAGCTTCATTCAATCATCCAATTCCCGATGAATATTATTTAAACAATAGATTTTCAACACACTCTTCTGTTTTCTTTTTGTCTCCTAAATATTTCATTTGTTAATCTTCGATTAAATAACTATCCCGCGGAAAGAAATTCATCCGTGTTATATGTTATTTTGCTAAGCTGTTCGGCAATTTCTATTCAGTAGTGTGTTCCACCTTCAGTGGGCGAACCCTACATGTGTACATGCGGCAAATTAACGCGATTTTAGCCAATATGAACGGATGTTTTCGCCTGAGGTAATAGTTCTCTGGCTAGTA
>OZ038475.1:135601308-135623808 GCA_964036315.1 Acanthosepion esculentum | reverse complement strand
GAAGATGAATGAAGGCATAACATTGCCATCACTAGTGATCACTACAAACACCATGATATTGACTGGATATTTGGTATTCATCACTCTCTTTATATGTTCTGGGACAGTGCAAGATAAGAGTTGTTCACCTCCTTATCCTGGCAGAAATTATACTCGTTTGAGAAAAAAACAGACCATCTCCGGTTGGAGTAGATGCAGGAGTTTGATGAAAAGCTTCGAAGGGTGGCCTTTCCTCTCGTCCTTTATGTCTTGGGATAAAAATTATCTTGTATGAGAAATACCGAATGTCTTCTAGTACTACCTGTCTGATAAGAAAGTCAAACACTCCTGTGTCACTGGCTATAGAACTGACTTACTTAGAGGAATCGATGTCAATCATGGCCTGGATCACACCAGCAATTTCTGGAGTTCTTTTGTTATCATAATGATCAGAGTGAGATATCCGATCTGCCGTACCTTTGAAATCACCATTAGATTCAGCCATCTATTTCCGAAACATCTGCACTGTCCTCAGATTGACACCACCCAAACACTATGAAATATTCATACTGGAGCTTTCAGCTCGAATGCCAAAGTAGTACAGCATACTTTTTCCAAATGTCTGGCGATGTCAATATACTGTGTACTGTGCAGACGACAAAATTCAAAAAGCAAACAACTCGCATGCGCGAAGTTAAAAAAAATATGTGGACAATTTTTCTATCACACCCTTTAGACGAGAAATGAAAGTGAATAACAATATTGCTACTACTACTACTACTACTACTACTACTACTACTACTAATACTACTACTACTACTAATAATAATAATAATAATAATAATATTTATAATTTTCACAGAATTATATTGCTTAATAATTTATATATTAGGGTAGGATTAATTTTTAATATCATGGTTTAAGCAATTTACAATGAAACCATAACATCACTTGACGTTGAAAATATGTTTACTAAAGATCCTGTTAGAGAAACCATTGACATGATTATTAAAAATATATACAATAATTCATCTCTACCCCCATTAAAATTAAGCCTAAAATATTAAGAAAATTACTCTTAACCTGTACTTCAGAAGTCCCATTTTATGACCACAGAAATATCGTATATGTGCAAAGTGATGGCGTATCAATAGGTTCAGTTGTGGGTCCACACTTCTACATGGTCAACCTAGAAAATAATATATTTAGTACCACCACAATACTCTCCATCTATCCAAGATATGTAGATGATATACTTATTTTAGGTAAAAACATAGAAGAAATAATAGAACTGAAAAATAACTTAAAAATAACCTGTCTTCAAGTTCACATACGAACGTAACAAAGATAACACAATCGCATTCCTTTATATATTAATAGACACAAATAACAACACATTTACTACCTCTCCATATGAAAAAAACACCGGGTAATTACTCTTGCCCTTTCATCTATAGGAATGAATATCCAGATGACTACAAAATAGCATAGATACAGAATTTAATTAGCCGAACACAAATTAATTCCTCCACACAAAAAAGATTTTCTACATTGAACAAAAACCTATTAAGCAGACCCTAACTAATAATGAATTCCCAAACCATATTGTAGATGAACAAATAAGACGATATATAAAAAAACCGCAACACATTTCAACTAGAATATAATGCTTCCTGAAAGGACACTAAATATATCAAACTACTATAATGCAACCAGATGCACGCTAACTACAAACAGTATGAAAAAATGTTAAAGACTTTTATTTATACTAACATAACTTCCATGGAATTTAATAAAATTAATTATATATTATAAACATAATATACAACCAATTTAATTATCTGAAATAACTCCTCCTCATCAACATACATTAAGCCAACAATATATACTAATTCAAATGTATTTTGGGAGAATGTATCTCCAACAAAATAGAATATATATATTTTGGATATACAACAGCTACACTAACAAGAGGTCTTACACTACGCATGTGTTAACAATTCGTCTATTGCGAGACATCTACAACATTCCTCTCCACATTCACAATATAAAAGAATTACTGTTCGACAACACTACTATCCTACACAAATAAAATAATGAATTCAAGTTACAGATCCTACAAGCAATATATATTAAAAGCTGAAGGCAAGCACTGAACAGAATCCTCTATGAATACTTCAATAATGTTATGAAATGCCTATAAAAGAACAGTTTTCACGTTTTAATACGCGCATCACCATGTCATTATAACATAGAGGCAAAAAGAACATAATGAACACTTTTCAAATTCTAATGAACGCTCAGCACATTGTCAGCCATTTACATTTAAAAGCATAATGAAAAATTACGGTAAAGGATAGCAACGCACTGCTTTGTATAAATACTTGTATCCGTGAAGAATATATAGCTTTGTGCTACTTGCATCCTTGAATATAATCTTGGAAGAAGACCGAAAGTTCTTGGGAAATGAAAATAAAAGAAATTTAAACAGTTATACCATATTTTTCTCATCCTCTAATATCAATAAATGGAAAGTTATTCGTGAGTATGAACGGATTTTGTTAAAAATTAGCAGACATAATGTCTATAATTTATTCAATCAGTTATACCTGAAAGAGAAAATACTGCCTAATTACACAATATATATAAAACTCCCCATTAAAGACGAATCGTATTCTCCAGTCGCTAGCGTGCTTATCTAAAAATAAATACGTCTAAATTCACCTCCATCTAATTGTTTAGAGGAAGAATTTCTGACTGATACCAAATCAGTCAGATTTCGATCCCAACTTGAAGCAATTGAATGTCTAGATACACTGATGAGCTGTGGAACAACGAAACAGTCTAATATATATCTATAGTCTAATATATAAACAGTCTAACTATATATATATATATATATATATATATATATATATATATATATATATATATATATATATATAGAGAGAGAGAGAGAGAGAGAGAGAGAGAGAGAGAGGTTATTATTGTGTCAAATTTATAATTGTATTTATATAGATACATATTACAGGGCTTATATTCCCTTTACCAGGGAATCAGTTTTGTCGATTTAATTTTTAAGTACAAGTAGGAAATTATATGACAAACGTATAAGCAATAAGTTAACATCGTGTAATGTTAGTAATTGAAAATTCTATGAAAGAGAATAATAAAAAAATGTATGAATTAATAATTGTAGAAAATAATTTTACATCGTATACACTAGAAGTTTGTGGAATTATTTCAAATTTTATTGAATTATTTATTTGAACCTTATTTAGCACTTTGCTACTGTTTTCTCCTTCTTCTTCTTCTTATTTTTCTTCATCTTCTTCATTTCTTCTTCTTCTTCATTTTCCTCTTCTTCATTTCTTCTTCTTCTTCTTCGTCGTCGTCGTCGTCGTCTTCTTTTTGTAGTAATGGAATGCGTGAAGAAAAGTATAAATGTCAATTGTGAGAAAACAGAAAATATATCTTCGAAATCGCAACAGAAGTAATGCTGACAAATTGCAAAAGGTGTACACACTGTTTCCTCAGGAAATACATACGAAGACTATTAGAACTGAGCCTTGCAAACATATAGATTAAGAAAATTTTAGTTGAGCATTTTCCAGCTAAATTTCGTCAATGTAACCAAGATCCAGTCCGTATTTACGACATTGAGCTGAGGGAGTTATATAAATATCATCAGATACATGCAGTATTTTTCAGTATAGCACATAGAACGGTACAAATGCACATGCACAGCTGCAGAAACGTGATACTTGGTAAAATTTATCAATATATTCAATAAAGTATACTTTAAAAACGCAGTTATCTTTTGGTTACATGATCTTTTGTCACCTGTCGTTCTAGACGCACCAACGATCAGCACCTCAGGATTTCTTTTTTTAATTCGGTTGCTATTAACATTTCTGGTTTAATATAAGACAGTACTGTCATAGCCGCATATACTGTGTTATTCCTATGCTACTTCCGATGTGAAACACATCTGTTTACGTTCCATTCTACGTCAATAATAATGCACTCTATGAACATGTGTAATTTAAAACAACATTGAAAATTTCAGTTGCAGTTGTCAAAAGAAAACGCAAGAGAGCTTCACGTATACAAAACAATACCCTGTCCGGTGTTAAATGCTGCCGGTGGCGCCAGGGATAGCAGTGCCGCCTTAGCCACCGAAACTGTGTTACCTCCCCTGGTTGGCGGCTGATGAGGGCAGGTTATCGCATGTGCTTTCACAATTTGTATTTACTGAACAGGAGCGCAGATGATGCAACTCTGGATTGTTTTTTAGAAAACAGGATAATGTTTTAATGCATGCTACGCAGTTTAATCTCTGGTACCTTTTCTATCTGCGCGCCACCGATGTTATCCAAAAGACAGCTAGACGTCTGAAGTGACTGGAAAGAGGGTTTTTCATGATGACTTTGAGGCTAAGTATCTCAGGTTGTTGTACCGATGCTTTCTCTTGATTGGTTATAGACACATATGGAGACTTAAAACTAGTTTTTATTTTCTCAGAGATATTTTCTACGCATATAATATACGATAATTAGAAAGACATTCTACGCTTACTCTATATTTAGTAAAAATGTTTCACTGGGATCGTTGAATTTCTAGACGTATTTTGCATTGAATAGAGAATGTTTGTTAGAAACAGGATGGAAAGCTCCTAAGTAGGTATTTCATTCTAAATGCATAAGCATCAAAACAGTTCACAGGTGTATATCTCATATTAATTGAAAAAAACAAAACAAAAAACAAAACAACCAAACAATAAATCAACTTGACTATGCAGGAAAAAGCATTAACAGAACGGGCATTGGTGAAAACGTTTCTTTCTCTCAGCTAATCAATCTGTTCAGGGCCACACAGCTACAAGTATTATAAAAAACAGCTATTCAACGTGTATTTCTCGTAAAATGATAGGGACATCATAGTAAATTATGTTTTATGTGCGATTGGTTTTACCTTAGCTATGTGTTCTCATTTAATACACCGTTTTCTCTGGGAAATGACCCATTGTGACATGAAATATACTGCGATTGAATTGATCTACGAATTTCCAATGAACAAGCACATTTGCATTTGTCCTAGAATTCTTCTATATCCAATGGAATACAACTTGTTTAAGTTGCGTTGAATTTTTTTTCAAATGTAGAATTATATAGAGATGTAAATTCTTCATGTTTCAGGCTGGAAGCTGACAATGAATAAGTTTAATAAGTTTCCCGTAACGATCATTATTATCATCACCGATACATTTGATGGCATTAATTTTATCTTGGTTCTACAATTCTAGTCTAACCAAATAAGATTATTTTCATTTCAAAGTGAAACAATATATTTCAGTCTTCAAAATGTTTATTAATTTGCATATCAGAAAAATTATCTGAAGGAATTGCAGTTAAGATTGAATATAGAGCTGAGTTTTGGCTTTTATTACTGTGGGGAAATTTTAAGGGATGACAGGCAAAATTGTAAAATATCTTTTAAATTGGAAATCTGATAGGAACATGAAAGTTATATTTGACTGTATGAAACACAATTTCGGGTTATTCTATATAAGATTAATGAGGAAGATATTTAGCGTATTCAAGCATGTAATGTTTAAAGAAATCGATCACTACATGAAGAAAAAGTAAAAGCATTTAATCTATAACAGAAAACATTACTGTATATAAAAAGGAAGCCAGTTTTATAGGTGGATATGAAGGAAGTAACTCCAAGATAATACCATCTTCTCTTTCAGAACTCTTTAATACAGAAGTTAAGAGAAGCATATTTAGGTATATATTGCCCTGATCTCAAAACTTATGCAAATTTTTTACAACAATTCACATTAAATACTAATACTACTACTACTACTGTTAATATTACTACTACTAATAATAATAATAATAATGGTAACAATAATAATGTGTTAAAATGTATGTATTTTTCCTTATGCATGGTCAAAAACTTCAGTAAGTATTTCGGTTAGACACCTAGATTTACTTGTCTGTTAACTGATATTAAATAGTTGGGCATAACCTTGGTGTTGATGGACTCTATATTTCTCATTGGAAACGGGTGCACTGGTGGAGTATAATCACCGTACCGACAGATATAGAGAGAGACATAGAAAGCGAGACGGTGTTCTTTAAGATTGAAGCATGAGACTAGGTGATAAAATGGCTACAGAAGGAGCAGTTATTCTCTGAATCAGGAAAAGACATTAAAACATTAGTCATTCTAAATATAATAAAAAAATGATGGTATTCGTTAATTAATTATAGACATTTAATTTCTAAAAGTCAGTGAATTATATATTCTCATGAAGTAATATTTTCGGATATATGCATCCAATGCTTGGGAAAACACATAATGAATCGTAGACACTGTAAGGACACAAAACAATCACATATGGGAAATAATTTTCCTACATTAGAAAACAGATCATTAAATATAACACACACACACACACACACACACACACACATATATATATATATATATATATATATATATATATATATATATATATATATGAGATAAGGATATATATAAATTTTTTTTCAATAGTGAGAAAAATGTATAACAAATTGGAGAATGTCTTCTTGTGACGCGTTTCGTCATTAACGGCTTCATCGAACTAAATTTGTTTATTTGGTGCGTCTGAACATACGCACGAACGAGGGATACTGGGAATTTTAATTGCATATATATTTGCACGAACATAACAAATTTAATCCGATGTGAGCCTTAAGGGACGAAACGCCTGACTAGAGAGTGTTTTGTGTGCGTGTGTTTGTGTGTGGGTAGAGAGAGATAAGCGAGCGTAACATGTTGCACAGTTACAAATATGGAAAGCATAGTAAGTTGACTTTCCAATCCTGCCTTTTGCATTTGTGGCGAAGTAATTGAAAAACGTTTTGAAAAATAATATACTTATTACGTTTTGAAAAATAATATACTTATTAATTTTTTCCTATTAATTTTACATTCCTTATTGCCTTTTTATATTTTACACAGGGAAGATGCTTAAAATGGGTATATATTATGTATCTTTAGATTTTTTATTTTTTAGTAAGTAATAACAATAACAATTTTTTTGCAGATACTGTTATGTTTTAATGCCGGAGCAACTAATTTGAACATGTGAGGGTGTGATATTTTTTTTTATTAATACTTATATAATTGATATTTATACTTATTTTCTTGATGTATAACTAGTTTTATATTCCCGTTATATATATATATATATATATATATATATATATATATATATATATATATATATATATATATATATATATGATGAAAAAATATGGAAAAAACAAAGCAAAATCCGAATATGTAAGTTTACTGTTTTAATTTTGTTTTGCTCTCGACCTCAGATGTTTCGGTCTAGTAGACCATCTTCAGGACATGGTTATTGTAAACATATTTATATTTATGTTAACATGAAGAGACGATAGACACAAGACTTGTCAGAAACAGAAAAACATTAATCTTGCTAGGAAAGGAGAGCAAGATTAATGCTTGACAAACGTATTGATAAGCTATAGATTCAAATAGAATTCCTCTTTTCCACTTAAGATTAAATCTCTTTCTTGGGAACGCGTTTTCGCAGCATCGTCCGCGCGACGCCAACGTGACCGAATCCAAAAATAGAAAAAAGGGAACGTTGAATTTAGAATCTCAGTTTTTCTGTTTCTGACTAGTCTTATGTCTATCGTCTCTTCATGTTAACATAAATATAAATATGTCTCCAATAACCATGTCCTGAAGATGGTCTACTAGACCGAAACGTCTGACGTCGACAGCAAAACAAAATTAAAACAGTAAACTCACATATTCGGATTTTGCTTTGTCTTTTCCATATTTTTTCATCATACCGTCGTATCTACATCCGCATATTTGCTTACATATATATATATATATATATATATATATATATATATATATATATATATATATATATATATATATATATATATATATATATGATTGTTATCTTGCATAACTATCACATGTCTATACTTTCTGTCTTATACAGCTATTGCAATCGAATATTTCTTTTTGTTGCACCTAATGTCTCGCTTTTTCCAGTACCTTTGAACATTAATTGAATCATCCAGATAAAGCTTCAGAGTATTGTTTTATCTATCACAACTATTGTCTTCATCATTGTGATAATTGTCTGTCTATTTACGCTAAGATAGAGACCAGCTTCTGTGTCAGCAATTAACAATTCACAATATCGAACAATGACTGTTTATTTTCTTCATATTGGGAAAAGAAGGCCAAGCTCACACCCAGAGTATCAAATGCAATAATACTCAAATGAGTGCAAAATTAATTTGACGGTTGCTAATGAACCGCCGGCGTTAAATCAGAGTATTCCTATATCGACTTGAATAATAACTAAGATTAAGGGATCTAAAAACCCTAGTGATCTGTGTTTTAGCTAAGTGCTGACCCTAAAAGATGTTTCACCAAGCCTTTGACAGATTGTTTTTTTTTAATCCTGCAGTGCGTCGTTTCAATCTCCCTACGTGAAACGCTGGTACAGGAACAGTTTTAATCATTAATTACGCGACCATGTCTCAGGTAGTATCCAAGATAATTATACACTTAATATATTGGTAGAGAACAAGTTAGTTAACAAAAGATTTAACAGAAACTGTGAGAATGTTGTTGTCCCTATATTTTGAATATACTCTGCGTTTAAAATTATTATGCAAATCACGTAAACCTCAATTACTCGAATATTCTCTGATATATTTTTATCCATTCTACAAATATTAATTTAATCATAAAATCAAAACATATTTTATATAGATTCTACATGTTTTCTTAACGTTATTGGAATAATTGTAAATGACTATTTTCTCATTTTATTATGTAACACCAGAGAAAACACTTGTGACTTCTGTCACCATATAATAATATATTCAGCATCTATGATATGACAAACATTTATGATATGTCTTCTTAACCTACTTTACAATAACAAACAACAATCATTTATCGATGGATTTTGTTATATAGTTTGCTTCAACAGCAGGTTCAATTCCAGACGGTGGTTTTAATTGAATCTCTTAAGTAATTTAACTCTCATATTTTTGCCACCTTTATATAATTACATCTACACAATTTAACCATGGATTTTGATTGGATTCAGAGCGGGAATTACTGGTAAACGTTACATTACCTACTCTCCTGAAAAACTTTTAAGCTAGACAATTACTAACACACTTTTTACATCCGAAGGAAACCTGCCTTGCATAGATATAAACATCGCTTTATATACTGAAAGGTTGGGACTTGTACCATTCAAAAAAACTTGTACATGTAATCGAATGTAAGCACTGTTCGCTTTAACTGTGTCACCGATTTGGAATGGTTCAGTAATGGTTTCGTCGCCAATACCAGTTCATATCCTTACACTGCCATCCACTTGCTGCTTTCTGTACGCCACAGGCACATCAGGATCAAACCTTTGGTCCATCCGTTCATTTCAGCTCATATCAACCGATATTTGTCTGGGAACATTTCGTTAGAAATGTCAATTTTATACAATTCTTGTCCAGATGTGGACGTTTTAAAATATATGTCTGATTGGCAGGTGTTTGCTTAGGAAATGTCTTGACAGATCCCGATTTGAGGAAATATTCTACACTATTTTGTCTATCTTGTCTCCCTCAGTTCCATCACATTCAATTATTTGAACACTGTTCATAATTAGTTACTTTGTTATAAATCATTTCTCCAGAGGAGACTATTTTTCACATCATTTTCCTTTGTTTCAAATTCCAACTTTTCAAGTTATGGTTTCAACAGTCCTCTTTGTCGTTCGATGATCTCCGCGAAAGTCTGTTGATAACAAAAATGTGGAAAATCCATCACACAATAACTTCGTTATTTCCCGTTTTTCAATATTTCTTGAATTCTTTCCATTACACATCTTCAGAATATACAAAGGGAAAAAAACGCTCTTATTAGATTTCACATGCATTAAACTAAAATTAATTTAATATGCATAACAACATCAAACAGCTGTTTGTATTATGAACCCAATAACTTTAATAAAACATGTTCAAACTACAAAAAATGCTTCGTTTTGACGTCTAAATTCCTCGTTTTCAATTTTCAAAAAAATGTTTCCAAGTGAATTCGAGGTATTTGAGGTTAAGTGATTTGCATAATAATTTCAAGCGTCCTGTATATATTTGCAGGATATTGAATGTTATTGCGTGATGTTCGTGTAACAAATAGAACCAGCTTTTCATGGGAGTTTTTTTTTCTCGATCTAGAAAATCTAGGATTGCATCACTTCAATTTACTGAGTAGCTAAGTTTGCCTTTAGGACATTTTCTCATTCTTTTTTCAGTAATGTTGATTTTATCTGAGGCATTATCTAGATAATAATTTAAGGTTTTCGCAAATTGCCCGTTGGTTTGTTATATATATATATATATATATATATATATATATATATATATATATATATATATATATATATATATATATATATATATATACATATATATATATATATACACATATGTATATATATATATATGTATATATATATGTATATGTATATGTATATATATATATATATATATATATATATATATATATATATATATATATATATGTATATGTATATATATATTGTTGTGGTGGGATCCATCTAATCTGCATAGGTGACTACCAACTATATAAATAATGGTTGATACCGGAAGACGAGAGGGAAGGGAATCACGAGATCCAACTAGAGACTCTGATCGACTGCGACTAGTCAACACATTCTCCAGGAACGTCTTCCCAGAAATATACAGAAATACTATATGTACTTATTGTGTACACTTTCTTGTTATAATACATTCTTGTTCTAAGTACATTTTGTGTTGCATTATTATTCCATGCAATAGGCGAGATTCAACAATGAGTCAAGACTCAACATATATATATATATATATATATATATATATATATATATATATATATATATATATATATATATCATTGGCGACTCCCGAGAGTCGAGCCTGTCTGGTTCAGTACGAGTGAGTCAATATTCAAGTATATCTAGTCAAACAATAAAATTCTTTCGTAATGCGTCGTTTTCATTCTTGGCGTCAGCTGTATCCCAAACATTTTCTTTTTATTTCGTACCTCAATCTAGTGACCAATATATACTTCGTTGATATTGTTCATAATAATGAAGAAAGAAAAATTACAACAAAGACATAAAGTAAGTAAAAAATGAAATAAAATTAACGTGTTTAGTCGTGCTGCGTATGTCTGTGTCCTATCAAGCTGGAGACTTACTTAATAGGTGTTATGGGACATTACCTATAATGACAGAGTGAACTCGTCCTGACACTATAAATACTGCGCATCTCAAGAGGGGCGAGACGGAATCGAGTCGAGCCAATAGTAGTTCACTCCAAACCAGACTGACAATCATACTAACCCCTTTCACATCATGTATTATTATTCTGTGTAATATATTTTTGATATTTCTACTCTTGTGTTCGTGTTGTTCTTCCTTGGTCCTAACCTTGGACCATAACAATAGGCAAAGTATTTCTTTGCTTTTATTGTATCGATAATCTTTTTAAAATGTCTAATTACTTGTATGACCTACTTTTCAAAGAACATATTTTTATTTTTACTTATTTTTTTCAAATTTATTTTTGAATTATTTTACTCCGTACACTATAAGTTTTTATCGGAATATATCAATTGAAACAAAGAGCAAATTAAATTTATCCCTATTTAAAATCGGCGGAAATCAAAGAATGTGGCAATATTAGTATGACTGGGCTAGTGTGTGTGTGTATATATATATATATATATATATATATATATATATATATATATATATATATATATATATATATATATATATACACTCACTTGAGATGCATACACACGTTATTAAAAGAAGAAAAAACTCGCAGAGACAACTATAGTACGCCCGTGAACAATATTCGTGTCAGACGCCTTCGAATAATCCTGCACTAATTGTACTTGCTAGATAATACTCGCTCGAACAGTAATCCGTATAGTGATCCGAATGGAGAAATAGCATAGTGAATTGAGTAGAAATAGCGATCCGAATAGTAATAGAATCTAGACTGGAATAGCAGATCTGAATTGCGTAGAGGATATAGCGATCGGAATAGTAACAGAGGATAGACTAGAAATACGAACAATTAGACGCCAAGCTTGTTCCTACCTATGCGTTTCCTCTATAGGCACGTGATCTACATAATTCAATAATGGGATCGCCTGTGTTTGCTCACTGGGGATCTATGTTCAAACTCAAGTGTCGGCAGCGACACTTTATTCCTCTATAACAAAAGCATACCTGGCTCGTGCATATCACTTCCTCTTTCATTTCTTACCGAAAAAGGTTAAATTATGTTTTAAGTAAATACTAAATGCAGAAATATGTGGGATGATATGCTAATATTATTTGTCAAATTACTATCTATAAAATGCGATGCTTCAAGGAATGATAAAAGATCATGACTAATCATTTTACGAAGATTTTTCTTGATAATTTTTATTTTGCTCAGCAGTGGTTAGCAAAAAAAATTATTGAAACGTTTTTCATCAGCGAATACGCACGCACTTTTCTGCTTCTCTTAGAGTTTAACTCACCATTACATTGTAACTTTTATTTTTTATTCGAAGCTTCACTGAATTTAAAGTGTAAATATCTTAAAATGTAAAATTCATTTTGGACACATTTTTTCAGTTCTGTGTTTTTGGTTTTCCATTATAAATGCCGCTTTTTATATAATGCCGCATGTCATATATTTATGTCGATTTCATTTACGAGTTGAGCAATGTGCCTAACCCTTCACTAAATCTACAATTATGGCTCAAATATTCACAATCATTAATTTAAATGTTTGCTCATTCTTATGAACATGTCATCTTTTTGTTACAAAATCGCCTACACTATTGATAAAATGTACAAATAATGGAGAATGATATAGTGTTACATCTTAAAGGAAATTCATCTGGGAAGAGGAATACTGCGGAAAAGTGATAAATTATTATATTAGGTCGACCGACTCCTTCGCTGAAAACTAATGTTGGCTCTAATGTCGGCTCACGTTCTTTGCAAAATAGATGGTATCAACAAATTAATTGTGTATATGGAAGTGTGTCAGAAGAAAATCTCTGCTGTTGGCCTTTCTTGCTCCTTCAGCTCTAATCTGGTCAATCGTGGATAGATGGAGGTTATAAAAATATGTTGACCGACAGCAAAGTTCATTGTAATCTATGAGCCCTTTACAAATGTTGAAAAGCATTTGGTTTATTTGGCATCGTAACTGCTATTATTGATTCTGCAAAGCTTGAAAGGAAACGATATAACAAATTAGTTGAAGAAAACAATATATTTAAAACAATAAAATAAATGTTATAAGCAATATAACTTTGTAAACAAGAAATACTATTGTATGGCCATGACGAAGGGCCATATATGTTAAACAATTTTCACCAGTTATAACATTGCTTTTTCGGAATTAGATAGCATCTTTGCATGAAGATTTTTTTACCAAAGAAAGATCAAAACAATTTTCAGGGGTTTCAAGTACGATACAAAATGACATTATATCTTCAATTGATAAGGTAGTCTGATGTAATTTAGATTGAATTTGAAAATTCTCCATTTATTTCTGTACAGGCAGATGAAATCATTGATTGTGCAATGTGTGTACGGCCTTCTATTGTAATCCGGTATTTTGTTGGATGCAAACAAAATGAAATATTTTTACTATTATATTATGTAAATAATGATAAAACATTTTTAAGACTAGCTGTTGTAATAGAAACTGATTTAAACGCCTTTAATAATGTTAAAGTTATACTGGGTTGCCAAACGTATGATGGAGCAGCTTTAAGAGAATGTGAACAAAATGGCGCAAAATGAAACTGTGAATAAAAGGGTTTCAATATGGTGACTTCATTCATTGTTATCCCCGTAAGCTTAATTTGAATTTAAGTCGAAGAGTCGAGAAGGTTAATGGTGTTAATGAATTTTATTTCATATTTATGCATCTTTAATAATTTTACATCGTATAGTATACTACTTTCTATACTTAGGGATTCAATGTAAGTATACTATTACTGTGCGACACAATAGAGTGTTATAGATCCAGAAATATGCCAGCTTTAAAAGATTCATGTGAAAACTTGAAAATTGCATTACAAAATATTTTAGACCAAAATGAAATTTGGGATGAATATATACACCGTGAAGCTGATAATCTATTCCCAAATTGAACGAGATAAACTTCACATTTTTATAAAATGCATTATATACGTTTTTCACGTTTAAATGCATTTTTCACGTGCTAAGAAAAGGTTTGACATTTTACAATGGAAATAGTTTGACTAAGATATTTCAAGATAAAATAAATGATTTTATTCAGTACAGTGAAAATCAATGCAATGAGGAACAGTCTAAAAATATTATCGAAACAACAATGCTTGAAATTGAACTTCAGAATGATTCTGACTTGCCTCTGTTCCAAAAATGACCAGAGCAAAGAAACTGAACTATGAAGTGATTTATCATATTTAAAAGCATTTTAATGTCATTAAGGGTGGGATTTGCTCACATTGGAGAATTTGAATATTTTGAAATATTCCATGTGAAGAAGTTTGAAATATTGCAGATAATTTTCCAATGATACATGTAACATCATTGAAACGCAAATACTCAAATTTATTTGATTACAAATATTAGTAAAGGAAAATAAATATTGTTCAGCGGGAAAAATGATTTTAGAAAATAAGAATCAAGTCATGACATTTTTGAATTACTTCAAAAACTAGGTTTCTTATCTGTAATTCCAGAGACGGTAAAATTGATTAATTTTTTCCAACCATAGCTGCCATGTCTTTTGAAAACAAAACAGTTACGTGCTATTAGCGAAGAGATCATCAAAGCAATTACCATGAAAATATTTATACATAAGACAAAGTGAAGTAAACTTACGGCGATGGGAATGTGACTGAAGCCGAGCCGTCATCTAAAGACCAATAATATTGCTGATTCTTTATTGGATTTTTCAAGAGGCTCAAGGTAAATTGCAGGGACACCAAACTAAATTTAGCAGCTATAATCTAAGCATGGTCAAATGGTAGACTTATAGATATGTTAGATAAATTTTGGAGTGAAAAATCTCTCGCACGTCACAGTGAACTAACTTTCTTAGCAAAATATGATTTTTCACCTTGATTTATGCCATCAGCTTAATATATTATCGAATTCAGGCATCTGTAATTAAACGCATGTAAGAGACACATTTCAATGTATCTGATATTATTGAATTCATTCATTTATTGGCTGAACTGAACTATGAATTTCATTTCTATTAATGTTTCCGTTCCAAATAATCGTTCTTCTCATTTGTCTATATCTTTCAATTTCCATATCTCGTTATTTTCATTCTGTTTTCCATGTTTGAAAATTTCTTTACTTTTCCCGCCTTAAGTATGTTTCCAATTACTTTTTTGTTTATTTTCTTTACGGTATTCCTCCATGCTCTCTACAATTGCTCATTTCTCTTTTATCGAAGTCCTTTTTTATTTATATCATTTCTCTTCTATATTTTACACAGAATTCAACAGACAACGAGTTTTATTTGAAATACTGTTTCCGATAAGGCCTTAAAGGAACGAATTACAGCTAGGTCACACCATTTCGGGGGCGGGACACTTGTTGGGCAATTCTCGATCAGCGAAGACTCGGACAGAGAAAACGGACAACGTTGACAGCAGGCAATAAATATTACTGTCCCTTAAGATTTCTATTCATGCAAGTCAAATCCATTCCTTTTCCCTGTAAAACACACAATATATATTTGATGGAAAAATCAATGAAAATGCACTCGTCACTACAAGAAGAACACGCCGTTTATTCGTAAAAAAAAAACAACAAAAAAATTTCCAATGCATGGCGGGTAATTACCACATTTGGGTTCTCTTTTTGAAGACGAGAAATTGCAAATCGACCGTTCTTATGTCTTCGTTTGATCACGACGTACAAGATCTGATTCGTTGCTTAAGTCTTTACAAGAGCTAAAAGTTTGCAACACACAAAGCATAGTATTCATCTAGCAGAGACTTCCAAGAGAAATAAAAATTGCAGATACCGTTAGAAACTTCAACGTTTAGTTACAAAAATCGTATTTAAAAAAAAAAACAGATTTATTCCTTATTTTCATTTATTTTTTTCTTCGAAGAATGAAAAAAGATTACTTCCATTTTATAACTGTTGTTTGTAAAATGATATCCATATTTTATTAAATAAATCAAAACTATCCTCTTTATAGAATTTCCTTCTGATAGCCGAACATAAACCAACATATGAACATTGAAATCATTATATTTTAAAACTGTACTGCGCTATGTTTTTAATATTTGGGTAGACCAGGCTCTTTCAAATTTAGTAACAACCAATTTAAGAGAAGCAAATTTCAGAAGAGAGAATGTAAGGGAAATAAACTCTTCTGACTTTCCGAAGTAATCACTGAAATGCACAAATAATCATATAATTCTTGTGCCTTGTTAATTTGCAGGATAATTACGCCCTGACCGTAACTGATAAATAGTGGACTATTCCGTTTCAATCGCGTATGAAGCCAAACGATATCAAAGACTAATTGTTTTCAGCCAGAATATGTGAAGAAAGAAGAAAAGTTAGAAGTGTTCAACGTCTGCTTCAGTGAAATGGAAAACAGTTGTCAATTTCAATTATTTTCATTTGCCCCTCCTTCTTAAAATGACAATCAGGATATATATTTATTATTGTTATTTCAATATTTCGTTAACGCTGTTAAACTCAAATATTTATCGATACAATTCGGTGAATTCTACGGATGTTTTATTGTCTTAGAACTCACCATAAGCTCATTCAGTCGTTAGCTGAAGAATTAAGTTTCATCAGAAATCTGTAATAGGAAGTCCATGGAAATTTCACGAGTTAAATCTAATAAAGTATTACTACATTTAGAGAGTCATGACTGCCAATTTCATGAAATTTCGAGGCATATCTAAAAAGGAATGTCGCGACTGAAAGCTTTCTACTTACGCAAAAAGCAAAATAATAATAATAATATTAATAATAATAATAATAATAATAATAATAATAATACAGCACGGGATCGCGATTTGCGTGACCCATCAGAGTCAAGGGACACCAAAAATATTGCAGCCGCAGTAGAATTTCTTGGGCAAGTTAGCCTGAGGGAGCCCAACCCTCTCGAGGCCAATTTGGAATTCAGACATACCTTCTGCTAAACCGGTTACCAAACATGGCTACATAATCCAGTCTGCCCTGCTATTTACCCAAAGCTGGGAGGAGAAGAAATGTTTTCATACCATTGCCAAGGGTATTAGCCCCTAAGTGGATGTAATATATCCCACTGGATTTCAAACTAGGTTCTCCGATTCTTCAATCAGAGCCGCCATTCATTATTTCACAGTGCCTCCTATTAATATAAGATGCCACTATAAACATTTAAACAATGTTGTTAACTTCAATTTTAATAACCACTTGTTTCAAAACTTGAAAGTACCAAGCATTTATTCCAGTTAACTGTTTATTTTGAAAATATAGTGAAGCATTTGTAAGAAATTGTTGATTTCAGCTATTCTTTCAATTTCACCGTAAACAGGGCGTTAATGCCACAAATATGCAAGGGATAACTGAAGGAGAATGAAACTGAGAAAACATGGAGGATAGAGAAAGAAGATTAAATGAACAGCATTCAGTGAGAGAGAAGATAACGAGGGTAATTGAATTTAAATATTTGAAGATCGGTGTTGATACAAAAGCAAGAAGACGAAAGGGAGTTCCGCAAATGAGAAACAGCCAGAGTAACGAATTAGTATTGGACTCATGTTTACGACGAGTAGTTTCAACAGTAGAAACATTGGAAACGTCTACCAATCTAATATTACACATAAATTCATGAAGCCGAATTTCAAAAAAAATTTAGAAAAACGAATGCAGATATATTATCAGAAAGGGAACAGAAAATCTATGTTACGCTGGTATGCGAGTGACTGCATTTGTGATGCCATGTCAAGACCGATGTTACCAAAAGCTTTAGATAAACTGCATTCTAGAGTTTCTAGATACATAGCATTTTATGTTCGTTTGATATTCAAGTAATTCTGAATAATGTAAAAATATCACAGATATTTACATCAATCTCTGTTCCATTGAAATGTTGGGAATTGATCAGCATTTTTGGCGGGGAATATTAAGGAGAATATTTATATTAGGTGTTTATATACGCGAATATAAACGCAAAATTATATCAGCGATAAGTCTGTCTTTTTTTAAATTTTCGTTTTCTCCTTCAGTAATGATCAAAAGTAAATATAGAATCTTACATATTGGAAAAGGAGACTAGATTATCTCCCCGACACATGATGTTGGCGTATGTTTTTCATGCATCATGTATAAGTGTATGTGTGCGTTGTGCGTGATTATCTTACATGGGCTTGTGTGGCTTAAACAATTTGACTAAGTGTAAAATACGACATTGGAATAATAATTTCCCCATCCACACAGTTTGTATAAACATTACACGGGGCTGAACAATAAAATTAGGAAGATGGTAAGAAGAGGAAAAATAAAAGTGATTTTTTAAAACTCAACAAAATCAGACAATTATAAGGTTTCATTGAACATTTCGGATGTTATTTGGTAATATACATAATTATTTTAAAGTTTTTTTACACTACGTAAATATAATTCTATGCATTATAGAATTAAATGTAAAAGAGCACAAACTAACATGTACCCAAAAATAATTTGAATGCAATTGAAATAGATATCTGTGTTGCCAAGGTTAGCTTCTAACTCAGGTAAGAGTTGGGTAGCTGCAAAAGAGGATAGTCCGAAACTCTGAAGTCATTTTTATGACTCCTACATGTTCTAATAAATGTAGTATTCTAAGGGGGAAAATCATTCTGACTTGAACTATTACCATCTTGCTCTCAGCGAATCGGGATCTACCAAAATAGTGTCGGGTAACATTTTACTGATTGCTAGTTAAGTTAAACTACAAATATTTGCAAATTCAGGAGAGCGGTTTTTAATTAATGGTAACCAGATAAATCACGTTGTTGTATATAACTTCAAGAGATAAAAAGATAAGTATAATTATACCGCTATTTCTTTAAACGTTTACGCAAACGGAAGCATAATCCAAGCAATTGCAAAGCATGTAAATGCATCATAGATTTTTATTTCTATTTTTGCTACCACAAAATTTTAAATGTAGCGAATGGTTGACGGTTTCCTAAGAGATGAAGTAGAGACTCGAGGCGACAAAAATGTGGTTCTACAAAAGGATGCTAAGGATAACATGTACCGTGTGTGTGAGCAACGATGAAATCTATGAGACGTTGCAAACAAGGAGGAGGCTTATATTTATATCAGGAAGAGGCAGCTGAAGTTCATGGGACACATAATGAGGAAGGAGGGTCTGGAGAATCTGATACTCACAGGTCGAATAGAGGGAAAGAGAGACAAGGGAAAACAACGCGTGACATACCTGGAAGACTTAAGCAAGTAGATGACAAAACGTAGTTTGGGGGAGGAAGCAGAGGGAAGGAGCTTGCTGAGAGCTGCGAGGGATACAGGGAGGTGAAGAGCTATGATCGCCTACGTCCTGAAAGGACATGGCACAAAAATGAAGAATTCCTAGTTTCTTTTTTTGGCTCACTCCCACTACTCTCCAGACACAGTGAACCTGTGTAACGCGCCGTATAACGCAGTTTTAGTTAAGTTTACGTGTGAAGCTGACGTCAGGCGACAATTTATTTTCCAAATCCGAAATGACTAACGCAAGGTTAAAAAATATAACATAATCTGAATCAAATGAAAATCTTCACAGATGGTAAATCATCGGCGTTCAATTTTGTGTCCTAATCGGATGATAGGGAATATTTAATATCTAGTGCGTTAAATGACAGAAAGTTGTGGCGAGATCGTCCAAATCTTGGAGAGCTATATAAATGACGAGGATATAATGAAAGTTTACTTAATACACAGTTTACTTCATTCAGATAAGGAAAAACAATATTGCAAACGTGTTATGCAATGTGATGAATGCTAAGTAAACAAATAGAAGTGTTTGAGCAATTACACTTTGAACTTGATGTTATTTCATTTTAGGCATATTAACCGCTAAATATATTATTTTATAAAAGTTAAATAGGTCTATTAGAAAGGAAAATATCAGCAATTTGCGAATCACGAAAGTAATAATACAATCCCTCAATGACATGTTTTCATAATCAGATCGTAGTTAAAGCAATATTCATTTAGGATTCGATTTTTCGACAATTCAATATTTTTAGGATACGCCTTTAACTTTGACGAGCAATTAGGTGAGATTTAGAACCGAATAAATTTCCGATTAATCGAAAGACTGAACATTCGAGAATAACGTAACCAAATACTTTTGATTGATGGGTGCGTACAAAAAAATATAACTGAAAGAAAATATTTTCAAGATATTCCGAAAACCCTTGCTCAGTTTAATCAGTCACAAATATGTTGGAATGGTCATTCGACAGACAGTTGGACGGAAAAGATGTTGCTATGTTACACTGACCGATGTATTGTTCGGAATGTGTGCGTGTATGTGTGTATATGTCTGCATGTGTATGTGTGTTTGTGAAAGAGATAGAGGGGGCGACCACATCTGGATCCGTTTCTTTTTGTGATATATTATTTGTTCGGGGGGGGATTTTACCTTTTATGTAAAAACACGAAAAACTAGAAAATTCATCTAGTAATTGACGCCTGCCTGATTATATCAGGGCTATGTGACATCTGTCCTCCTGTATCGCATTGAATGATGGACGATCAACTCAAAAATGAAGAGGAGACATGAAGCAACATAAATATTGTTCTACAGAAGGATACTGAGTATACCGTGTTCCTAACATGTAAGTAACATGTAAACAAAACGAAAACTAATAGTTAACACCAGGAAGAGACAAATGGAGTTTCTAGAACATATAATAAGGAAAGATGACTTGGAAAATCTGATACTCACAGTAGAGATAGAGGTCAACAGAGACAGAGGAAAGAAGGCATAGCATACTTAATGATCTTCAGTAAATGGTTTGCGGAAAAAGGCCTTGTTGGAATAACTGAAATACAAGGTTTATTAAGAGCTACAAGTCACAGGAAGTTGTGAAGAGTCATGATCAACTAAGTGGACAAGACACGTAAAGAAGAAAACTGGAATTTTGTTAATGTCTGTATCTTCCGTTATATTTTTCATTTTTCACTAGCGGTTCTCATCGGCGACAACAACTGTAAACCAGAATTTTTTTGGATCGTATGATAAAGTAGAATAAATACATTGGCCACCCTTGAATTTATACATATACTAATTCATGTTGGCATGAAGTTTCACAGGTCCTGGATGCTTATATTGATAGACAACTGACGCAATACTAGATTTTACCTTTTTGCAAAGCTAACAATGGACATCTTATTGAAGCTGTATCAATTTTCCAACTCGCATGATAGAATCTGTTCTATGCACTTATTTTATTTTTAATAAGAGTAACTGTCGATAATCTCATATACTTTAGATCATGGAAACCTTAAAAGATTTGTGAAATAATCTTTAGTTTCATGTATGAAACTGCACAAGCTGGCATCATTCATTTATTACAGATTCAAATTTTCACTCTTCCAAGTGGGAAAACAAACGTTCTCATGCCAGTAATGAACAGTTGCACTGGGTCGAAAATGCAGCAGAGGCCACTTATGTAAATTGAACTTGCTGTCAAGTGGCAGAAAGAGTTTGCGGAAAAACGAACGCATTGACATGATGCATTATTCTAGTGGGAACGTCAGGAAAGATGGCTGTGTGTTGTAAGAAAGCAGATATAGATTTTGGCAGAAGGCACGTTTGATGAGAAATGCAGTGACGTTTGAGGATTACGCATTTGGTCTCATGAGACTTACACGAAACTCAGAACACTTACAAGCGAGACCTGGTAAACCTGAAGTGACATTCACACTTTCGAGATATTCAATATGAAAAGTTGACGTTGACAGAGGCCCAAACCAATGTTCTAGGGAAAACGCGAAAACATTTTTCCAACATGATAAACTATTTATGTCGATGTGAAATAAGTAAGGGATCGGAGAAAATTACCAAAAACAAAGAAAATTGTCATGAACGAAAGTCTTTGATAACATTTTTAACACTATTCGAAATATTGTCCTCATCTTTGTCGGTATATTTATTACAACGTTTCGGCCGATGTACGCTCCGGCCTTCTTCAGTTGGTTAGAATGTCGAACTTAACCGTTTATTTCGCTCAATGGGGTAGACTGTTCTAGTCCACGTCCCATGTTTAATGCATGTCAGTTATCAGTTATCTCCTGTTAATTTCCCTCTGAAAGTTCTGGACACATGGCACAGTGGATAAAGGCGTTAGTTAGAT
>OZ038475.1:135571308-135598808 GCA_964036315.1 Acanthosepion esculentum | reverse complement strand
TTAAATATACAAAATATAGATATATATTATATGTATATATGTGTGTGTTTGCGCGGGCAGGCGTCTGTGTTTAATAATATTTATAAATAATCTCATGCTTATACACATGACATTTTAAATTTATATATAAATTGTTTGCTTACCGGTTTTTATTAACGCCTGATGAGATACGTTGATTCGCATCGAAACAGGATTGAATTTGTGTAGAGGTTCAAAGGTTTTTGTTGTAATATCCTAAAATAAAGAATAACTCTTTACTTTGTATCGATCCCTCTTTTAAATTAAATGTTACGAAGGTTGGAATGTTACTCTATTCGTTCTCATTACACACACACACACACATATATATATATATATATATATATATATATATATATATATATATATATATATATATATATATATATATATATATATATATAAACCAACAACGGTCTCTAGACAACTTCGTAATATACTGCAACTCTTCTGGACTCTCTCCTTGTTTAAGTTGTTGTATGCTGCCATAATCCTTGCATTTATTTCATTTTTGGTGCTAGGTGTAATTTTGTTGGTTTTTCGATCAACAGCACCATAAAAAATAATAATTAAGGGAGTTTCATTTTGAGTAGTTAGGTTGCCAGACGGAATGGGTGCTGTGGTCTCAGAAATTGTTTGACAGCCATAACTGGGTTCACCTGCTTGTGTGTTATATGGCCTCTAATAACCACTCTTTTGATTTAGGCCATCAGTACTTCCTCAAGGCACTTGATGTAGGGCTTCGCCTTATGTCTGATGCATTCCCCAACATATTCGTGAGTTTTTTGCTTATCAAAATGATCACAGTGGGACTACGAAGCTGCTATAACATCTTAATCACCATTGGACAGAACCAACTCTTTCCGGTTCTTCTATACAGTCTTCAGATTGACAAACAAACATTCTGTAATCCTCGTATTGTAGTTTCCGACGCGAATGCCAAGTGGAGAGCATACCGTTACCACATTTTTGGCGAAGTGAATTAAGTCATGGTCCTCTTTTTCCTTACAGCCCGTGCTCAAGTGGCCTTATTATACAGTGGAGTCGACTAATTAAAAAAAAAACAAAAAAACAATTCAAATACGCGTAATTAAAAATATAAAATAGCGACAATTTAACCATCGCACATTATATATGGACAGAACCAGCATTGCTTTAACTAGATATTTAAATTATGTAACTGTCAGTCGCCAAAAGATTCGTGCTACTGGTGTCAGATAACGTTTAATATATTTATTAATATATATATATATATATATATATATATATATATATATATATATATATATATATATATATATATATATATATATATATATATATATATATGTGTGTGTGTGTGTGTGTGTATATATATATATATATATATATATATATATATATATAAATATATATATATATATATATATCTTCCACGAAACACACATGTTATACATGTGCTCGAGGTATAAATTACTCGATATATAAAGAAACAAATTTTAAAACTTTAGATACTTACACATCCGGTTCTTCAAATTCCATGGATTAAATATCGCCATATGCTGCAGTGAGAATATATTTACCTTCATAAATTTATTGAATTAAGATGGTATGCATCTGAAAAGAGTAAGTGGTCAATTAGTGGCAGAAATCTGATAAGGTTTCCCCCTTCAAGCTTTTGGTGAATTCATCCATTTATTAATTAAGTCCAATGACAATATTGGGTATTTTCCAGTGGGAAATTTATAAATGTTTTATCACCTTTCAAATCTCATTTTAGCCAATATGATTTATTAAGCACTAAACAATAAAAAGTGGATTGTTAGAAAGTCTTATGCGGGATTTAAAAATATTTTATGGATAGCTTTGTATCAATATATGTTTAAATATTGGGTAAATATTTATGCTTGCTTATGGCGCACGCGGTATATGTATCATCGAAGTAAATATACTTCATGTACACAACAGAAATAGGCAACACCAGTGACCATAGTAATTATGATACAGTGGGGAGAAATATTTGTGTAATATACTTGGAAGAGAGACAAATTACCTCTCTAACAAAATATACATGGGTGACATTTAGATGTTCATGCACTTTAAAAATTTTATAACTTTATTTGTATTTGCGATAGAAATAATCTGTAAAAATGTTATAGAGTTTAATGTACCTAGTTTTAAGTATAGCTAAAATAACTAAGGTGATTTCAGGCATTACTGTAAATGAGTTGGCAAATGTTTTCCGTGAACTGCAAAATCGTATTACCCTTTGTATTGATAATGGTGGAGGACATGTGGAAACTTAAATAAAATTTGAGTAAAACCTTAAATATATAGATTTACTTCTTTCTAATCCTTTTTCCAAATTATTTCTATCGCAAATACAAATAAAGTTATAATTTCTTTAAAGTGAACACGAACTTTATGGACACTCTGTATAAAATAAAATTATCGGTTGTTGTTCGAAATAATATTAATTTTAGTGATTTTTTCTTTGATTTGATTTTTTTTATGCATATACTATTTCGTTATGTTATTAAGATTTTTCGTAATATAATTTTAGTAATCAAATTATTTTACTTGCTCGACAATGAACGCGCACCAAATTTTAGCATAATTTTGTATTCTGTAATAAATGAATGACAGCGGTTTGATTCTGCAAATTCCCGGAATCATTCGGCATATTGAAAGTGTTATAACTTTTTACCACTTCAAGAGTATTGCCCTGGTAAGACGAAATATTCAAATTATGATAGATCTGGGCAATACTCCATATGTGGAATATATTCCCATTAGGAATATTCTTTGTTTCGATGCATATTCAATTTTGAGGGCGGGAATGATAAAATGCCAACTGGTATCATTATTTCGACAAAATGTTTTTTTCTAATTTTATTTAAGTTTTATGTTTATGTTTTATATTTATGTTTTATATTTATATTTTTCTTCTAATTTTATTTAGGTTTATTATTTAGTTTTATTTAGTTTTCTTCTTTGTTAGGTTTATTAAATTTTAAATTATTTGTATAGCATTGCGCTGTAATTGCTGGATCAACTCAGGAAATATAAACACTTTTTTGAATATTCAGTAAATAGAGAAACCAAACACATAATCAAGAGATAACATTTATAATACGATGCTAATATTTGTCCTCTTTCAGGGATAAGTTTTCTCCATTTTCCTCCCTATTGTAAAGTATATATCGACAATAATTTATGTATTTTCTCTTAATCTAGAAAGCAAAAATACATGTTTAGTCACTGGACGTTATTCGTAGGTAATAGAAAATCGAATCATACTTTGAACTTTCCATATGTACTTTATATGATATCCGAAATTTTACAGATTAGAAATGGACTAAATACATTTACTGTGGTATTTTTTTACTATTTGAAATCTGTTATTAAAAATTAATTTTCTGTTTAATTAAATATCGTTTCCACATCAATATGTATATTTACCTCATGACAAAACACGGAATGAAACTTTTCTCGATCCCTGATATTTGTAAATAAAGTATTATAGATTAAAAAGGAAATACCATCTATCTTTTAAAAAAATGCGTAACGGAAGACCTCGATAATTTTAAACAAGATACCAGTGGTGGTTATAATTTATAAACCTCTGCATTGTTGGAAACTTGAAAACCATATGATTATATCGAAAAAAGAGTAACAAAATTCAACCTCGTTTATATATATTCAGTATCAATCAGCATATTTCAGCTGTGACCTTTCTGAAAGTATCCTGTTTATTCAAGTAGATTATTAAAAAAATGCGTAGTAAGAATTTACTTATTTTGCGTAGATGTAAAAGAAATTATTGACGACAAGATTTCGAGAATATTTCGAAAGCAAATGTAAGTTTAGTTTCTTTAATTATTTTCGCATGAAATAAACTTAAAATATATTACAGGACATTATGTTGTTTTAATACTCCATAACAGCTGCTCTAACGCCGCGGCCTACTGTGGTATATAAACCAAATATCTACATGTTTAACTAATAAAAATTAAAACGCCTCGAAAGTGACCAACTTTGTACATTTTGTACTTTTTCTTTATTTTTATAGTGTCTATTTCCTGTTTAGAGAAACAGATTTGGAACAAAATCATTGCAGATGATGCGAATGACATTATTGTTCCACTGCTCATGTTTAGGTATATCTTCTAGTCCTTTTCTTTTTTCAGTACTGTTCTGTTATTAAGTGTCCGTTTTCCATTGAGAGCAAGTACACAATGTCCGATTCATCTCACAATCGCTATATCACCAGATTCAGAAACCAACGCTTTGTCGTGTTAGAAATTTGCTGTAGTCTACTTAGAGTTTTAAACCTAACCCGTTTTCTGATTAGACTTACAAATACTGTTGCTGTCTGTCATGTTTTGACTACTTCTACCCGTCATATTTAGATTGATGCTGCTGCGGCTGATAACTTGCAGTCATTTGTCTTTCTTAGTGGCTAAAGTATTACAACTATTTCTATTCTATAGTTACAAATGAGATCCTCGTAACATAGCATATGCATTTATTCATTTAGTTTTTTCAAATGTTTTTGTTGGCCAGCAGTTTCACTTCATTCCACAGATCAGGATGATTATCCCTTTAAATCCATACATGATCAGACATGCCCGATTTCATAGTCGCCCTCCACACTACAGCTTTTCGATGTTCCTCCACCATTGTTTTTGGTGGGAGATTTATTTCATCTTCATATTCTCTTTCTCAACTGCAAGGCATCGACTATACGCAATTCTGTGTTCTGTTATCCCACTTGTTAAGCATTACTCGGTAGAAATCTCTGCATAGAGTGGGGCTGATTCTTAATATTGTCCTGATGTTGGTATTGACCGTTGATCTTCTGAATCGTTTCCGATAATCCCTTGACGCAAGCTGGACGGAGGGTGGAAGTTTTCTAATTACTCTCCTTTTCCTTTCTGTTTCAGACCCGAGTATACACGCGAGTTTATCGCTTGGATTTTATAACAAATGACGAGCACATTCCCAGTTAATGGATGACTCTATCCACTAGGAATCTGCTCAGCGGGTTGTATGCTGAGATACTACAACATACTATAGATCTCAATGGAGAAGAACTATTATGAACCTACATGATAATGCAACAACTTGGTGTAATGTTGAGTCAGCTGTATATAACTGAGTGCGAATTAGTCTTTGTTCTTGTAAACTGACTTTGACAGCTTCCTCTCTGTTTTATGTAGGGTTGAATCCATGTTCACTTTGCCATAACTGCCATCCCAAACTAGACTTGACAATTTTTCGGTGTATTCCAATTTGTCTATCACTACAGAAACATTGCCTTGGTCAGATTGCAGTATGATGATACTAGAGTCCCTCTATAAGATCTTGATTGTCGACCTTGCTTCGGTTTGACCCTTTTCTATTTTCAGTCTCATTTTCCATCTTAGTTCATCTACCGGGGCCTTTGGTATCTTCAAGGTCATCTCCTCTATTTGTGTTGTTATGTCTATGTATGATAGTGGTTGCGAAATTGAGACCCATGCTTAAAACTGTTTCTTCGGGCGTACTCAACTAACGATACCTGACATTAACAACTGCTCTTACCGAACAGTGGTGAACTTCCTCTCTGCTCCAATTCTGTTCTTTCATCCATTCGTATTTACGTATGTTACCGGCCTTGAAACATTGGAATTCTTGACTGTATGATTTATTCAGGTATTGTTGGATTTATCCGTTAATTTAGTAAGTAACGTCCACATTATCTCGGGACATTTCATGCTCCGTCTGATGTTTCGACCACCGGTTGGGGAGAATCCTTTCACTCACAATGCCGTGTTATGATCTTTGTGCTGTACTGAACCTAACCTATGTCTTGATTGATAAGCTCGGTGGAACATGAATCAGGTATACACCTTTATAGGAATGTCAGGTGTTATTTTTTGATGGAGTTTTTCGTCAATTGGTCTATCAATTTGCTGTATCACATTGGGTCCATACTGATTCAATAATGTCAGTCTGAATGACTGAGATGAGGAATTATATTTATTTATACAATTTATATTCAAATTTCTTCCAAAACTTTGTTGATATTGTTGATGTTATCACAATGTTTTGGTCGTTGTGCACTCCGGCCTTCATCAGGTAACTATCGGTCTGTTTTATTTTTTAATTTTATTTAATCTACGAGGTTATACTGTTTTCCTTCCACTGCTAATGACTAGTGATATCGTCTAGTTCATAGTTTTATTTAATATTAATCAGTACGAAACACGAATTATAACTGAGCTGTTATTGCTTGTCCGTTTTTCACTGAGTGCAAAAAACTCTGCCCGGAACAGGGATTGAAATTACAATCACAATGTCCCAAAACTCACAAACGAATCCTTTAATTTACTCGGTCATTTCCCTGTAAGATATTTTGAAGTAGTATTTTACTGGATAAGAAAATATATTGGAGATTTAAATATCTGAAATAACCAGCACATATGATAAGCTATGAGGACCTCCTTAATAGGCATAGCATAGAAATAAATAGAATATGGCTGCTGCTAATAATGAAAAAAAAAGAAACAAAACAAATGGCAGCAAGTCTTCAACCGTAGCAGCAGCAGCAACACTCAAAACACGACGGGTAGAAGAATCTGTTAAAACATGACAGACATCATCAGCAATCAGGTAAACCCCCAAATTCACTACAGAAAAGTTACCTATGAGTCAATGACCGTGTGTATCAAAGTATTTTGAGTTCAAACCCTGGGTCGGGAAGTGTGTCCTTGCACTCAGTGTAAAACAGACGAGCAATAACTGAGCAGTACTAAATAAAAATATGACCTAGACGATATGTTTAGACATTCGCTGTGGAACGAGGGCATTTTACCCCAGTAGATTAAATAAAGTATTCAGTTCAGAATACACTGTTGATTACCCAGATCGATATTTACCCGTGGAAGACCGGATGACATAACGGCTGAAATGTGATATCTACAACAAAGATGAGGACAATATTCCAAATATTAATAGTGTAAATAATGATAACTTCTCATCCCAGATATTTAGACAGAAAACAAAAAACATATATATAAATATGTCCAATTTTATACAGCTAAGCGACCGACTGAAAAGTTTAAAGTATTTAAAAGAAGGTATTAAATTTTATAGAAATAGCAATATCAATTATCTACTATAATCACGAATGCCAAAGATGGTAAAAAATTTAAATAAATTGGAAATGGCATCCGAATAATAACAAGCTTTCTTCTAAGTAAAATCAAATAGATATCACAAAGAATTTGCCACATGTACTCCAGTTGGAGGTATTCAATGGATAACATTAAATCGGAAACATGTAACTTTAAAAATAATTATTGAAGTTATCGATACATGGATTATTTAATTGAGAGTTAAAATAGTTCATTAGTTTTTGATAGGTGTAGGTAGAATTATTCTCGCAATTAACTTTTTAAATTACGCAAAATCAAATGAAATTCTGGAATATTGATAATGAGCATTGATTATTTGTATGTTCTTTTTGTTTAGCGGCATATCAATCATTATCGGCTATTTAATAATGAAATCCAAATATTTTGAACGCCATTTTATGGCTTCAAATACATATATTTTGTTCATAATTTTATACTTTGTGGGCAAATGTATGATTTTAGATATATATAGTGTGTAGATGATAAAATGTTATTCTGGTAATATTACTATAAGTATGTATTTTTATGCTTTATTATTTGTACTGTAATGATTGTCGTTTTGTTATAAAAATGTATTAAAACTCGTCATTTTGCTATGAAATTTAATTCTACTGGTCATTTTTATAAATATATAATGGTGTTTTTACCAAATGTGTTTTTATAATTTCTTAGTAAAGCAATAAACAAAAATTAAAATCCTATTATCCATAACTGGAACACTAACAGGTTCGGCCGTGCGGGTCAGGGTGGACCTGGGAAACACAACAATTAAAAGGAAGTTCCATGCTTCTCAAAAACCTCGAAACTCGCGATCAGAGGGCTAGTTTATCGTCATGCCGAAGACAAGATAATAAAAGTAATAATAATAATAATATCAAGAAGAAAATGGAAAGAGAAACAATGAAAATTTAAATATGATTTACTAAATTAGCATCAAACTAAATAATTAATTATAATAAAAAATATTGATGATGGATGATTGCATTTAGAATTCATGTGGATACGGCTTGCTTATTACGGCCTCATAATTATAATTACAAGATAAATAAATATATTCATTCAAATTTATGATCACATTTCCATTTGATATATCACTTGGAAGGCAGCTAAGCGATGCTTATTCTGTTATCCACTGCTTAATGCATTTTATTAGATTCAATAAATAGTAATTTTGAAAATGCTCCACTCATCTCATATACATTAATTACTACATTTCTTATTAGTCCATTTTTTATGAATATATACAGAGAAATATATCGGAAATGCAGATGTATTTTAATGCTATGTACATTCCCTTTGTTGTTAATGAAGACACTTCAGTCAATCTACATATTAATGATAAACATTTATTAATTTGACTAATATATATATATATATATATATATATATATATATATATATATATATATATATATATATGTGTGCGTGTATCTGTATATATATATATATGTATTTACATATATATATATATATATGTATGTATGTATATATATATATATATATATATATATATATATATATATATATATATATATATATATATATATATATATATATATATATATATATATATATATATATTAATAATAAGTGAAGAACATCCTAAAAAATCCATCTCGGTTCTGAAGAGATGAATATTTAAAAATATTCAAGAAATAAATTATAACCAAGTTGGATTTTTAGGACATTTTTTTACTTATTCTTATATTGATCTTTTACTTACATTGAGCTATCTTTGTATCAATGTCTTCCTTGTAACTATCCCTAGCAATTACCATTTATTAATATTATATATATATATATATATATATATATATATATATATATATATATATATATATATATATATATATATATATAAGTATATGGAAGAAATATTTAGGTGCGCGCGCACGTATATGTGTTGCTTAAATAGATGAGAAAAGGAGTACAAGCTAGATTAACATTCTTATTTATCTGTTTTGAAGCAAGGAGAGTATAGACACATCAGCTTCCAATCTGGCGCAGCACATGAAAAGACAGGGCTGGAGGCGACACTAGAGTTATCCACTGCTTTTATGGTATAGCGGGCGTCTTCAATAGGGACAATGATTCTGGTAAAATTTCAAAAGCTGAAACTCTCCATTTCTTGGCGCTACAACTGTAATTACAGTTATATATATCTGTACAATCGAGAGGAATACAATGTCGATTGTCTATAAAAATTGAGTTGCTGGAATTACATTATGTAAAATGTTATTGAGAAATTGTCCAGTAAGACATTCCGACGATGATCTTAGGGAGGAAATAACCCAAAGAAATAAAGCATTCTTAAATATATTTTTGTTGTCATTGCTGTTTCAAAAATCTAATTGATTTATTTTTTTAAACGGGTACAGTACGCGGTAGTCAAACCGCATATTTACTCATGCTGGATCATAATTAACCCGATCTCTGATTATTTTCATATAATGACGTAAATATTACGTCTTTATAGAGAAAATTATTTTCAGAATATCTCAGATACCTACGTCTTGTACTTATTTATTTTACTGGATTAAATAAGTAAGATCTAAATATGTTTTACTCATGCGTACCAATAGGAAGTTATTTGGAAATCTAATCACCTGCGATCTTTTATTAAATTATTCTAATCATATCAGGAACTATGACAAAATATTTTACTCTGCTGAGGAAGACAAATATTAAACTTACCATAGTGTTTCTAAGATTCATAAGGCTAAGATAAATGATACGCTTAAGTAGAAATGGCAATATTTTATTCAAAACTAATATATTCAAGCAACTTTGTTTTAAAATGACCGACAAGCTATGTTTGTATCATTCGTATTTGCATTTTTCCAATTTTCATTGAGTATTGTGCCAGTCGGAATTTTATATTGTGATATTGGTTTGTCCAAGATGTGTCGAACAGTTCAGTCAATTTTCAAGATCAAAAGTGGTATCTGTGTAGTAGTTAGATTTCTATTGCCAACATCCTGATATTCTCTAGGAAGCTGAAGGTTCGAAATAGTCTACAGTGTCGCTATCTGTAAAAGTTAATGGAAACCATGCCTGAATGCAATTTTTTTTATTATTAATGCATCTGCGCAAATTACATAGGGCACATATACACGAAATACTCTCATACCTGTGATCGCTCGAGGATCAGGGCAGTCAGTGCACATATCGAGAAGTATTTTACGAACGACCAAATATAAAATACCTTATAGAGAAATTAGGAAAATTAGTTTAAAAAACTGAAACTGAAAGACCTTGTCGGTTCTTTCTAATCAAACTTGTTTAGATTAAAACTTGCTGTCTAAACATAACTTATTCACACACAAATCACCAAAATGTTCCAATGAGGTTATTCTCCGATAAATAGTCCGACCAGGATTCATTATTGGCGGCCTCAATTTAAGATAAAAAGATGAATCAGTGGAGATAGCAAAGACAGAAAAGAAATTACAAGAACTTCTACAGAAGGCAGTGAAGGAAAGCGAAAAGATTAATCATAACTTGCAAGGAGATTGAATGCATGTTTGTTAGCAAAAGGAACAGATCAACTTGTAATTACAGATTAGAGATTCCAAAATTAGACAGGCGCAATAATGTAAATAACTGGAAAGCGTATGAACAGAAGACGGAAAGTACAACGCGGAAATTCGTAGGTATTTGAGATACCTAAAAATTCTTTACAAGAGCTAAGCAAAGAATTGGCAAAGAGGAAAATACCTTTAGAAAAGAGACAAACACAATATTACTGAACTGTTATGTATTATAGGTCCTCCTAAAATAAAATGACACTAATGTTTTAACATCATAATGATACAGGAAAGGTTGGCGAATCGATAGCGGTGTTAGGTTTGGAAGATTTTGCAAAATACAAAAGTTAAGAGCTGCATAGGACAAGAAATTGTCGGGAGTCATGACAGCTAATGTCCGGAAGCGCCACGTCACTAAGAAGTTATTCCGGAAATAAAAACTCAGAATTGTATTTAACGTTATAGTTCTTATAAATACTGATGGAGATTTCCTTCCAAACATTTTTTGGTTGTGTGGGATTGTTATAAAATGATGATTTCATTAACTTTCTCAGATTTACATGTGTTACCTTTTAATATTGACGTTAATTTTAGAAACGGTCAAGTGATACTCTTTCGATATTTGATGTTGCATGTTTGATTTTTTACAGTCAGTCTATAAGTTTTTATAAAGGATACAGATATTTTGAGTGGTGTGACATAAATTTAATTTGCCATTTTCTAATTTTAAGAATTCATTTTCTTGGAGATTAAATTTTGCTTATAACTTGCTCCTTCTTCATACATTATCCATGCTAGTCGATGCATTTTTCAGTAGAACGAATTCTATACGAATTCTCCTAAAAGACAAAAAATATACATCCCGAACAACGCTAATATCTTGGTATTGGAATTTAGGATTTCTCAGTTTTCTGTGAAATGATTTTGATAAAATTTTTCTCAGCTGGTTTTCACAATATGACAACGCCATCGTTAGGTGTTCATTATTCTGTGTAACGTCATTTATTTTTTTATTTCAGATTCGACAGTTTTGGGTGAACTACGCTAATAGAACTTGAATGAAATTGGCACATCTACCCATTTTTTGGAGGGAAAATGAGGGATAATGATACCCATTAAGCATACCTTAAATATATATTTAACAGAATGCCATACAAATATTATGAAATTAATTCCTCGGACACGGGAGCCCCATTTCGACGGATAACTTCAAAAACACTATTATTCATGGACTCTGTCAATTTTGTCTTAATAATAGCAGATTGAACTGCTTCTGCTGTAGCATTCTTGTCGCACATAATATAACTTTATAAGAATATAAGAGTTGCCATAAATCTTATTCAATTTATAGAAAGCACAAGACAACTAGTACCTATACGTAAATCATGAAGAATCGCTACAGCTGTTAATAAGTAATGCACTACGTGTCGCAACTTAATTTTACAGGATATTGTACAACTATATCTACACATTCGTACAAATATAAAAGGGAACACGGAACGGATTGCTGACGTTCTATTTTCAGTGAATTTAATTGATTGAACAGGGCTTTTAAAGTTGATCAGATCAGCACATTCTTTAAAATGCATTCTTTCGGTGTGTAATGATTTTAGCGTTTTCCATATCAGCGTCTTCTAAAATAAAATTCACTTCATCATTCCTCATTAAATACATATATTTTTAAAAATTATCATTGTCTCCTTTATAGATTCGACCTAATACATTTGCTACACTTTCTTATGTTCACTTATCCCTTTATTCCTGTTTGTTTTGGGCAAACATTCAAAGGAATTTCTAGTCCAAGAATAAGACGACTGGGCATCAGGCCATACATTTTGATCATAACGGGTAAATATAAAGACACTTTTTGTAATGAATAATTTCATTTCTTGTGAGGAAGAACTTCGAAATGTTCTGTTTGCTGAAAGTATTGCAATGCCAATTTCTTTCTCTCAAATATTTGGCAAGAATGATTGTTTCAATATTTTTGCTCTTTGTCAATAAATGCAGCATCTTAACTATCTCCAATGAATTTAATATTTAAAAATTCCTTAACGCCTGCGACTACTGTATGCCACGTTTATTTAAAGTGTTCGTGAGGAAATATACTCGATTTCTCTTTCATATATATATATATATATATATATATATATATATATATATATATATATATATATATATATAATGACCAACAAAAATACTTAAAGACTTAAAGGTTCATTTCGGTTGTAATTATTTCGTGAATATCTATATATTCATCTCTTTAGACCGATATTTTTTTAGTAAATGGAGAAAATTTAACATGCAGTAATAAAACACAGACATGCTAAACACTTGTTAAATCAAAGGAACAAACTGATTTTCAAGTGTAGACATGAGAACAAACATAAAATTTCGAAAAAGTGTTGATTGTTTTTGGTTGGGCTGCACAATTGAAGTGTAGATTCGTTTATATGGGTTCTAGCACATATGGATATACATTTATTAATATGTATGTATATATGTATATGTGTATGTGTGGATGTGTGTTTTATTGTGTATCACACGGTTTTGCGTGCGTTGCGTGTTTCTTGATAAGTAGTTGGATCTATGACTGTCCTGCCGATGTATACAACATTTCTAATTCTAAATTAACATCTTCTTTATTATATTTATTTATTTATCCATCTACATTAAAAAGCGGAATCTGAATTTAACACCCATTTAACGTACCTATTTTATTTTGGAATGATATCTACATAGTAAAACATATAAGATATATAACATAAAGCAAATGTAATTAAAATACTAATTCCTTTATTTATATTGTAGCCATAAACGGCATTTCTACACAGAAAGAAAACATGGTGCTACTTTGGTTTGTTATCTACACGATAAAGATAACAACCAAAAGTAGCGCCTGTTTACCTTGTAGATATCGTGACAAATTAAAATTTGTACGGTGTAGATATTTTCCTTGTCGATAACAAGCCAAAGATGATATGATTTCCTTGTAGACAAACCAATGTGGTTCTTGTTTCTTGAAGAAAACACGCTAAAATAGCACGAAGATATATTCTCTCTAATCTGAAAGAATATTAAACGCTTTATTTAATTATGTAAGCAGGAATGCTCAAAAAATTAATTGAAAATTATTGAGATATTGAGATATTTTTGGTAATATGCTGGCCAAAATTTCCGTATAGTCACACTTGATATAGCATTTTTTTTACTGAAATAACATCTTCCCTGATTTTTCTTAATAAACTAAAAAAAAAGATAAACATCTCCCAGGTTAAGTAGTAAACATATCAACAAGTGGAGTGATTTATACTTTCCAAAAATATTCCCCAAAGTTGATTTTAATAACAAAATATTTCATCAATACAATCATTCATTATGGAAAAATACTTATATAAACGTTTGAATAGGATAATTTCCAGACATAATTCAAGGAGTTTTTCTTTCATTTCGAAAGATTAACGCAATTTAGTGGCGACTATCGTTTACGATTTCCGTCATTTGCATAAATGTTTGGCACAAACGTTACGAAGCATCATTCCAAAGGGTTTCTTCATAAGTAATTGGGTCTTATGTGATACTAGGAAATCCTAACTATAAAATATATCGAATACGCACTCGTAGCAGTTTTAGAAATCTATTTTAGAGATCAGGTACGACCCGCGATGCATATCTGCTATCAGTTTCTATGGAAACAGTGCAGACAATTACAATCACGTCGTACCAGGCAGAAATATATCATTTTCCATAATTTTTCATTGAGATTTTGAAATTAATTCCGTTTTTATTCGTCAGGAAAATTATCAGAATTAGGACGAAATCATACATATAATTTACTATTAGTTATCACTGATTCGTTTAAACATCTGGTTGATTCATATATTAATTTATTTGAATTTAATTTGCGAGTAAGTGCTATATTGCCGTTGTTCTGTTTCAGGTGGAAGCTTGACAGTATAATGACAAGTGTCACTTTGCATTCTGACAAATATGTTTCTGTACCAGGTGTGACAATTATAGTTGAACCACAGGACACAAATAAAGATGCAATGTTGCAGTTGAGAATGATTTACCTTGGATTTGACTAAACTATAGTACTGAAAAAAATAATTCACATGTACATATGTGTTCTCGACTAATTAAAATTTTATTAGCAATTCCCGCAGGTTTTATTAGAACAGTTATCTGTATCGTATTAAATGAACGTATTTTCAATAAATATATATCGGAAATTATATTTAGTTGCGTAAGCTGTGGTAAATATTTTCATGAAGCCATTTCTGACATTAAACATCTGGTTGGGACCCGAAAATAAATATGTATACAGGGTGTGTAGGCAAAGTTAAAATTACGAAAATGAAAATATCATTGACATATGTATTTACTAAAATTATACAACAATATAACAATATAAAAGTACCATTCAACCACGGCCTCCAGACTTCTGCAACTCAACGGTCTTCTTGTTCTAGTTGGAGAATGCGTCCATAAACCTTGGCTTCAGTTCAGCTTTGGTTTTACAATGAGTTTTGTTGGTCTTTCGCTCAAATGCGTGCCATATATAAAAATCAAGGGGGTTACCGTCTGAGGAGTTAGGTGGTCAGATGTAAGGGGTGATATTGTCGCAGAAATTGTGTGACAGAAATGATTGCGTTTTCCTGCTTTTAGGGCATTGTACAGAATTCTGGTGTCTTACATTGGATCTTCCCGGAGACACCGTCTTGACCCAGGCATCACTACCTCCTGAAGACGATGTAGAGCTGTGTGCTGAGACTCAGGCCCTGTGTGAAGATGAATGAAGGCATAACGCGCCATAACTGACGATCACTGTAAACACCTTAATCATCATTAGACACCAATCCACTGTAGGGTCCCCAAACTGAGATCCAAACACTCTAAAATGTTTGTATTTGTGTTTCGTAAATGCGAAGCAGTAGAGCATGTCGCTTACAAATTTTGGGCGGAGTGAACTTAATTATAGTGGAAAGATGGAAACCAACTGAGTATACTATACTGTGCAGTCGACAAAATCAAAAACATACAACGCGCATGCGCGAAATTAAATATATAATATTGCGACATTTTACACATCGCACCGTGTAGAAAAAGTCAAAGGAACTGGTAAAATAATAATAATAATGATAATAATAATAATAATAATAATAATAATAATAATTTTCACAGAATTATATTGCTTGATAATTGATAAATTTGGATGTAAATAATGCTTAATATCATAGTTTGAACAACGCTTCAGGCATGAAATTTGTGCTACGACAGTGTCGATGTCTATGTTAACACTTCTTATCTCTCTATTTCAATGCATATGTTAGTGTGTCTGCGCGGGCGTGTTTGCTTGTGTGTGTGTATGCATGTGTTTATTTTGGTTTTATTACCTAATCTTATTATTTTAGTTGTAATTCATGCTTTGATGCGAGAATATATATTTTTATTACTCTCCCTCGATACAAATGTAGATCCTACCAGAATGTGAACTCTGTCCCAAGACACACTTGTTGCTATAATCAGACTGTAGTAAAATGTTTCGGGAATGTTCGTTCAGGAAGCCTTTAATAATCATGATCTATGTTTTCATCCTATGTTTATATAAACGCCAAAATTATGGAATGCTAGAAATTATGTGTTAGGATTTGTAATTCTTACAATGAACACATTTACACAGCTATTATGTCTATGGGGCGAGACAGCTTCATCCGTTTTCAAAGTTAAATGAGTGACTAAGCATTTTTCTGCATAAGAATACGTATATATATATATATATATATATATATATATATATATATATATATATATATATATATATATATATATATATATATATATATATATACATTTTTATATATATATATATATATATATATACACATATACGTATATATATATATATATATATATACACACATATACGTATATATATATATATATATATATATATATATATATATATATATACATATATATATATATATATATATATATATATATATATATATATATATATATATATATATATATATATATATATATATATTAATTTGGTCGACCCGGCGTTATATTTTCTGCTAAATATTGAAAAAGATATTATTGATTTGATTAATATAAATTACAAAATAAAGAAGCAGATTTTCTATGATATAGAAAGTAATTACTGGACCAATTAATATCTATTTTCATATCACTGTAAAAGAAAATATATATTATTTTATGCGAACCTCAGCAAAAAGTATGTACAATTGTAATTGTAATGAGGATACCTCGTAATATAATTAATTAATAGAGAGAAAATTATGTTTTTATCCAAGACTGTGGGATAAGGAATTCTGTGAAAGCGAAACTCAGATGACATATCTACGGTTGGAAGAGTAGGGGAAATAAGCGAGTTGCCTCAGCAACGAGATTATGTCGATGGAAAAACGAAAAAGGAAGGCAATTATCTATATAAATAAAGCGAAGTCCATCCGTGTGTTCGTTTTTCGATATCGGCGAATCATAAACATCCTGAAGTAACAGGTAGTATCTACTGTAGTTACACCTGATCAGAAAAGTAAATAAATAATTAATTTAAAGTTTAATTTAAATACCGAACATAGTGAAAGATTAACAAAAAATCTTTTATTAAAGGGTTAAATTTAATTTAGTTTTTCGTCGTAATTGCAATTGATATTGTCTAATTAAACCGTAATTAATTTGGAAGTGGTACGTTGTTCATCAGTATTTTTTCCTAGCAGGCGTAGAATGACGTATTCGAAATATTAGATAGTTCGGGTTCCCTGCACAGGAAGTAGATAAAGTCCTCCCGAAGGCCAGCTTTTCTAGGCTAGTGCTAAATAAAAGCAGACATTTAAGAGATTTTAGAAGTTTATATGCTTTGGAGTGCATGATCACTCACGTCCTGAAAGAATATGGGATATATAATAAAAAATTATCATAGACTACTTCAAAGAAAACAAAAAAAAACACAAAATGATGTAGACATATGTTTCATAGAATTTATTCCTAAATTATGAAAGTGTGATATTCTTGGAAACATTTTAAAAGAATCGATTTATGTGAAAAAGATATAAAATCAAAATATAACTTGTGTTGTCTGTGGTTCGTTCCAAGATATAACAGAGTTCTAAAGCGAATAAAATATCAATAGGGAACATTTGTTTAATCATTTGAATATTTGTGTACCGGCCGTCGTGTGTAAGTTCATATGCCCGCCTAGTTGGTATAGCGCCCTAAATAATGTACAGCAGGGACGTAGTGTGGGAAACACCTTCTCACAAGGGGTTCAGAGTTCAACTTGTCAAAGAGAATTTTATAAGTGTCACACAATTCATATTGATTTCTCCTTAAGTAATAACAAATCATTGTTGCATTTGTGTCTCACCGGAGCATCAGAGTATCAACATGCATTCGAAATTTGACCTGGAAAATTGTCTCGGTGCAAAATTGCGATACCAATCTCTTCATTTGCAGAGATGTACAGTGGGCTATGATAAATTTTTAGCCACATTTTATTACAGCAATTTTGGCTTGTGTAATAAAATCTCTTCTTTTTTCAGAAAATACCATGTTAGTATCAAGCTACTCTCATCTATGAACGATAGTTGATTCTTATCTTGCAATGAAAGTTCGCGGAAGTAAGGGAATTGCTGAATTTCATTCGAGGGTAAATAATAGGATGGCATCAGTATGGCATGACGCATAGACAAATTGCGAGTGTTTTCCCCGTTTATTCTCAAACGGTTAACAATATTGTCAAGAAATTTAATGAAGAAGGCCAGTGTCACGTGGAACAAAATTCAGGAAGACCAAGCATCGTGTCTGAGTAAATGAAAAGGGCACCGAAGATGGGAACTCATCGGGAACTGTCGTGAGAGCCTCAAAGATGGCGCAAACAGAATGGAACTGTCGCTCTATGCAGTGAGAAAGACTGAAAGAGCTAGGCTATCAAAGAATAGTTACAAGAAAGAAACCCTTGATTTTAGAGGTTAACAGGAACAGGCGTATGGACTTGGCGAGATAATTTGAGTGCAAAGATTATTAATTTTGGCAGTCTGTAATTTGATCAGATGAAAGTAAATTCTGCGAATACGTGTATTTGACAGATTTATGCTTGGAGAAATCAGAATGAAACTTGGAACGGTGAATGTCTGCAGGCGACCGTGAAACAAGGAAGGATTGGTGTAATGGCGTGGGTCACTGTCTCGTTTGGAGGGAAAGCTGAGGTGCTTCATGTTGACGAGCGGTTGAATGGTCCGAAATATTGTCAAATATTACTCCCACTGTTTGAAACCAATCAAATTAACAAGAATGCCTATCTTTTCAAGAGGGTAGAGTGCCATGTCATCCGGGCAAAGTAGCAAAGTAGCAAAGGCCTGAAAGGAATCCCAAGAAATCAAGTTACTACCATGGGTACCCCAAAGTCCTCACATGAAACTAACAGAACATGTTTGGGAGCGCCTTGACTGAAAACTTCAGGAGTTTGCAACCAAAATCATGTCAATGGCAACTCCTAAAGAAACATTGCTAAAGAAGTAGCAACATATGGCTCAGACGATTGTTGATAACGTGATCAAAAACCATGAAAAATCAAATACAAGCACTGAAACTAGCAAATGGAGGACCTACACCATACCGGTTCCCAAATTGTTTATTTATGATGATTTGGGATTACGTATTTAGATTATAAAATTGAATCTTGTTTTAGGCCACATTTATATATATATATACACATGGCTGAGAATATGCGCTCGTGTGTCACCCGAGCGATTAGAAGTCTTATGAGAGAGAGAGAGCGGGAATCGATAGTCTTTCACACAATTGTGAGATGAATATCCATATTCCAGGGAATTATCCCAAAACCACACACCTTCAAGTTGACATTCACGTTGACATTAACTGATGAACTCAGGAAGTGAATGTGCAATATGTTTACGCCAGAAATATTTAGTATCATTGATTTATGAGACATTTAACCAATAACAACTACCGGGGTATGACGTTAAACGACATCTTTCAAAAATGCCTCTTAATTCCTATTGTTCTCATGTTCAGCCTGACTCAGGCTGGTAGAAAAAATATTTAACCAACAAGCTGGGGTCTAAACACTATAAACATTATTAAAAAAATATAGTAAAAATACCTGCATCAGTTTTTAAAAAATAAAATTGCCAGCAATATATTTTTAAAAATGCCTAGCAATACATTTTTAAAAAATTGCCAGCAATGGATTTGACTCTCGACAAAAATCGTCCTGACAAAAATATGTCAATCAAACCTTATTTACAAAATTATTCTTACAAAGAATTATATTCATACCAACCTCTCTTAAAAATCTTGTCGACATTAAATCGAGGCTGATATCCTGTAAAACAATCCCAAAACCTAATCCGATGTCATTTCACGTCCATGTCAAAGAGACATCATTCATGTAAATTTAAAATGAAGTAAGTGATTACTAATTGAATAAAGAGGAAAAAATAAGGATTATATTCTACGTGATCTTGGGTATTAGAAAATGTACCAGAAGTGGATGTAACCTTACCAACACTTGTTGTGTATACTGTATTCTGGTTATGCCAAATTCAGAATAAATGGGAAAAATCTGTTTTTAGAAGTAAAACGAAGTGAAAGAATAAGGAGAAACCATTAATTTTATGAAAACGAAACGTATGTTTATCCGTAAAATAAGTAACACAATATATGAATTATAATTAAATGAAGTTTAAAGTCAAGAAATAATGAAAGGATAATGATGAAGCTTATATCGAATCAGATGGCGGAATTTCAGACAGAGAAGTCTGAAGGCGCTTGGAAGTGATGGAATTTGCTATTTACAAATTGTCGGCGGGACTGAAATGTAATGCCTATTCAGTCATATGGAAACAAATTGGCAAAAATAAAAGAAACACCTTGAAAATATTTGAGGACACATTACATAGATGAGCTGAGAAAGGGAATGGCGTACAATGTGAATTGAATTACTTTTAGAACATTTCGCAACAGGTTAAAATTTAGGATACATAAGGGGGGAAATAGTGAGACAGTTTCTGATAATCACAGAGCATTTGGAAGGAAAGAACACAGATGAAATCTGGGGGAATACATTCTAAGAAGAGCGTAACACGAAGCTAATGAAGTGAAGTAAAGTGCTAAGTACTGAAGAAAACAACAAAATATAGGGAACGTTGGAGAGACATATAATTTATATTGATTTTTAAACGTAATTATTAGTTTCACGCCAATAAATTTGATGTTTTTTAGTCATCCTAATGAAACTATCCTGAAGCGATTTTGTACTCAGTGTCTCATGGCAGTGAACACTCATTTTTTACTAACATCAAATTTGTCTGATACGGAGAGACTATCAAACCGGATCCATTGAGATTTAAGACATATTATCGAATAGGAAATGTATTCAAAAGACGTCCAGTATTCTGTAGGATATATAGAGGATCTCTCATTCATTATTTCTACATTTAAACTCTATATTCTTACTTTAATTGGAATCTTATTATTTTCCTCTGAAAGATCAATTTTATAAATTGTGTGAAAACTGTATTGGAAAGAAATAACTTTTGTTTTCATACATGAAATAAGGAGAGAAGTTAAAATATATATTTGCCATTCCTGAAAGACTACTCTAATAGGATAGTAATATTTTATACATATTTTGTAATTGCTCCGAGGAGCTGCTTTCGCTGGTTCCTAGGCCTCATGAATTTAAACGTCCTACGAGGCTGGCATCCCGTTCCCACCCCTTCACCGTTGAAACTGTTAGATGTAGACGTATCTTCTACTCCAATAGCTTCATGTCTCGCACATCTCGCCTGTAGAACTCCCTTCCCTATTCCTGTTTCCCTGACAAATACAATCTCCAAGTATTTATGTGTAACGTCAATCGACATCACCAGTTGCCTTAATCTATCCACTTCCCTTCTCCACATCCTTTCACCTTTCATTCCTATCTGCTCTCGCTCCATATCTTCTGTAACCCCCTTGCCTTGATCGATCCACTGTCTTTCTCTTTCTCCACATCCTCTCCTTTACCACTCCTATCTGCTCTTCCTCCAACCATTCTATAACCCCTTGCGTGCTAGTGGCCTACAGCCTTGCTTGGGGTGATAGGCTTAAAAAAATCCCCCATTAGTTCAAACAAACGCATAGCAAAGGATTTCTACTAATCAGCCACACAGACACAGTAGTCGCTTAGTTACATTCTAATAACTGTTATATTATTTAGTGTTCATTGCAAAGTAATAGCCATAGGAACGTCTACATCTCACTAATTTTTGTCCTGTCGTTAGTTATTTTGACAAAAGTCTCAAATCGACCAAGCTTCAATTGTTACCGCGAAGTATTTTCTGTTATTAGCGTCATGTCGACAGTACTAGTTGCCCCAAGTTAATTGTAGTTGACAAAGGTAAAGAAATGAATTCCTTTAGATCTCGAGATGCAAGGATTGCCCAGCAGGAAATCGAGACTTTTCCTGTTTTCATTAATAATTTTATCTCACATACCAGGTGCGATCTAAATAATTAAACATACACTTTATTTGGACTGAAACCTACGAATGCTAACTTTCGAGATAATAATTTTAATTGCTCTTACTTGGGAATGTAAAGCGGCAATAGGCAAGCAGTTCGAATAAACGGTCACCCATTCACTTCAAGAACAAGTTGCAGGCTTTTTCTTCAGGGTGGTGAATCACATGAGCTCAGGTGTAGCGGTGGTTCACGTATATCAGCAGTTACTCTGTGCTCTCTGCAGTCTCTGTGCCGTAGTCTCTCGTAGTCTCAATCTACTCGTCTTTCTTTTTTATGTACCCATGCGCAAAGCCTGACATGGGACATGCTGTGCTCTGGGTATGCCAACGTCCCCATAACAGGTCTCTTCCTGCAAATGTTCATATAATGGGCTCCTCCGTTCTCCTTGGAATTCTACCTGGGCCTTTTCATTCTTTTGGTCACATTATCAAACCCGTCTCCTACCTGCTTTGTGTGAGTGCCTCACACCAGCACTACACGAGGGATGTGGAAAATCCTCCGCCTCCCGTGAAATTCCACCTGGAACCACTCCTCCTTGGCCACATGACAAAACCCGTTCCCTAAGGGTAAACCTGGTCTAATCCAACGGTCACAATTTTACTATCGTTCAATTTTTTTTCATCTTGTTTTCGTATGTTGTATTCGCATATGGAATTTATCATTTCTATTCCTTCGACAATCCTTTGGTCAAGAAGTGTTAAGAAGGGGACAATCCCTTATTTTGGATCTTGGCAAGATCCAAATTGATGCCTATTGAGCTTTGGTCTCGAGAAACGATTGAGCTTAGAAGGAGTCCACGACACCCGACATCAGTATGTAGCAAGTGGTAAGACCACCCCTTTTCCCATAGTGGATATGTCAATTGTCACTTATTTTTACCCGGTTTGGTAATCACTAGTTAGTTTGGAATTTGAATAACACACTTTCTGTGATATTTACTGTGTAATATTATGGATATGAAGTACTATTATGCATTTAATATAAATGAGGCTGCAGATTGTCGTTTTCCGAGCACGTCCGTCTCTAAGGGGATACTGGGTTAGCCAACACTTATTACAGGTTCCTGCTCATTGTAAAGAGCACAGCTGCCGCTTATACTGCAATTATGACTCGCGGTACTTGGTTAAAGTTTCTGGATGAGAGGGAATAGTCCAATATGATCAGTTTCTTAAACATTCGCTCAAAATGCATTGTAAATTCTTCCAGGATAATTATCTACGGCTGGCTTAATAGCGGTTCTAGCTACCTTATTTCATGAGGTTTGGATGTGACCGTGGTATGATTTGCATGCACTTTTCAAGTCTTATACGATAGCTAACCCAGGTCGATAACATAAAGAATTGGATTTGACGAACAAATCAACAATGGTGGGATTCGAATGTGGGTGTCACGAAAAATATATATTTAACTTAGTCAAGCCATGTTACCGCTATTACAATATTCAATAAAAATGTTTTTGTTATGTTACCTAAAGACGTTATTTTGGCGTCACTGTTTACTGCATTTTGTAACAGGTATAATAATGTATTTTGTATTAATATATGCTTTTAATATACAGTTATGGTCCATGTTCCTTGTACCACAGTGATGGTCCAAGGTAGAACCAATGAAGAATAACTCGAACACAGGTATGGAAAAAAAAAGATATATTACAAACAGAAATATGTACAAAAAAGTAGAAGTATTAGTAATGAATATCAGATTTGGTTAGAGTGAACTATGTTGTCTCGACAAGGATCACTATTCCAATGTCTTACAGTAATCGTCTGACTGTCTCTGATTCTGACTCTTACTGACTCTGACTCTGAACGATGTTCAACAACACGCACACGTGTGTCGAATGGGGCACAAGGCCGGTTTAATGTTTAAACTCGGCTAAAAAATGCTCGTAGAACCCGTATAAACGGGATCGGGTTGGTCAACCTCCCCGAACGAGGCTCTGTCCTTCAACGGAGCCTCGTCCGGGTTTCTCTCTGCCCAAAGGCAGAGAGTTCGTCCGTCTAGCCGAGTCGTCCAAAAACGACTGACCCTGAAGATGTTCAGCAACACGCCCACGTGTGTCGAATGTGGCACAAGGCCGTTTAATGTGGGCTTTTCGAGCCCGTAGTCTCGGGCAAAAATTGCCCGTAGAACCCGTATAAACGGGATCGGGTTGGTCAACCTCGCCGAACGATGCTCTGCCCTTCGGCGGAGCCTCGTCCGAGTTACTCTCTGCCCAGAGGCAGAGAGTTCCCCTCTGCCTCAGAGGCAGAGAGTTCGCCAGTCAAGCCGAGTCGTCCAAAAACGACTGGCTCTGAAGTATTTAGTGTCCTCCCCACGAGGGACAGATGTTGCACAATCCCGGGTTTACAGTGGGGTACCCGAGCCCGTAGGCTCGGCCAAAAAATAGCCCGTAGATCCCGTATAAACGGGATCGGGCTGGTCAACCTCCCCGAACGAGGCTCTGTCCTTCGGCGGAGCCTCGTCCGAGTTCCTCTCTGCCCAGAGGCAGATAGTTCCCCTCTGCCTCAGAGGCAGAGAGTTCGACCGTCTAGCCGAGTCCTCCCAAAAGGACTGATTCTGAAGTATTTAGTGTCCTCTCCACGAGGGACAGATGTGGCACAATGCCGGGTTTAAAGTGGGGTACCCGAGCCCGTAGGCTCGGCCAAAAAATAGCCCGTAGATCCCGAATAAACGGGATCGGGCCGGTCAACCTCCCCGAACGAGGCTCCGCCCTTCGGCGGAACCTCGTCCGGGTTCCTCTCTACCCAAAGGCAGAGAGTTCCCCTCTGCCTCAGAGGCAGAAAGTTCGACCGTCTAGCCGAGTCGTCCAAAAAGGACTGACTCTGAAGTATTTAGAGTCCTCCCCACGAGGGACAGATGTGGCACAAGGCCGGGTTTAGAGTGGGGTACCCGAGCCCGTAGGCTCGGCCAAAAAATAGCCCGTAGATCCCGTATAAACGGGATCGGGCCGGTCAACCTCCCCGAACGAGGCTCTGCCCTTCGGCGGAACCTCGTCCGGGTTCCTCTCTGCCCAAAGGCAGAGAGTTCCCCTCTGCCTCAGAGGCAGAGAGTTCAACCGTCTAGCCGAGTCGTCCAGAAAGGACTGACTCTGAAGTATTTAGTGTCCTCCCCACGAGGGACAGATGTGGCACAAGGCCGGGTTTAAAGTGGGGTATCCGAGCCCGTAGGCTCGGCTAAAAAATAGCCCGTAGATCCCGTATAAACGGGATCGGGCCGGTCAACCTCCCCGAACGAGGCTCTGCCCTTCGGCGGAACCTCGTCCGGGTTCCTCTCTGCCTAAAGGCAGAGAGTTCCCCTCTGCCTCAGAGGCAGAGAGTTCAACCGTCTAGCCGAGTCGTCCAGAAAGGACTGACTCTGAAGTATTTAGTGTCCTCCCCACGAGGGACAGATGTGGCACAAGGCCGGGTTTAAAGTGGGGTACCCGAGCCCGTAGGCTCGGCCAAAAATTAGCCCGTAGATCCCGCATAAACGGGATCGGGCCGGTCAACCTCTCCGAACGAGGCTCTGCCCTTCGGCGGAGCCTCGTCCGAGTTCCTCTCTGCCCAGAGGCAGAGAGTTCCCCTCTGCCTCAGAGGCAGAGAGTTCGACCGTCTAGCCGAGTCGTCCAAAAAGGACTGACTCTGAAGTATTTAGAGTCCTCCCCACGAGGGACAGATGTGGCACAAGGCCGGGTTTAGAGTGGGGTACCCGAGCCCGTAGGCTCGGCCAAAAAATAGCCCGTAGATCCCGTATAAACGGGATCGGGCCGGTCAACCTCCCCGAACGAGGCTCTGCCCTTCGGCGGAACCTCGTCCGGGTTCCTCTCTGCCCAAAGGCAGAGAGTTCCCCTCTGCCTCAGAGGCAGAGAGTTCAACCGTCTAGCCGAGTCGTCCAGAAAGGACTGACTCTGAAGTATTTAGTGTCCTCCCCACGAGGGACAGATGTGGCACAAGGCCGGGTTTAAAGTGGGGTACCCGAGCCCGTAGGCTCGGCCAAAAATTAGCCCGTAGATCCCGCATAAACGGGATCGGGCCGGTCAACCTCCCCGAACGAGGCTCCGCCCTTCGGCGGAACCTCGTCCGGGTTCCTCTCTACCCAAAGGCAGAGAGTTCCCCTCTGCCTCAGAGGCAGAGAGTTCGACCGTCTAGCCGAGTCGTCCAAAAAGGACTGACTCTGAACTCTGTTTCCTCTTGAGGGGCAGTATTTATGAAGTCCGGAATAATCCATTATTATTATGGGTAAGTTCCCATAGGATATACTCATTTGACAATTTGCGTTTTCCTTGATATGACCTAATAAGATAATCTTTTAAGTTTATAAAACAATGTTCTACGACGAACGAAGTAATATAAGATAAAACACGGATCAATAAATACTATACAAATATATCATCGAGGATAAAATAAGGTGTAACTTAACGAAATATTAACAACTCCTATAAAAGTGCTTAACATACGAGAAACAATAACATCATTAATTTATTCTATCACAATATAATATACTCAATCTACAACAGCATCAAATCATTATGAAAATGAAATGCATTCATACATGGAACTCACAAACAGTAATAAACCTCTATGTTTTATTATCGATTACAAATAACATATTAAAATCATGTTCTGTATACTTGGTCGATGTTGCATCAATCTTTCCGAGTCTAAATCACATTTTAATGACAACAGATTTTAAATCATTTCACTGCCATGCAAGGACATGGAGCCACTAAAACAAACGGGTCATTGAGGTTAAAAGAGATTGAGAAATATAGTAGTAAAGTGAAATGACAGTTATAAAATAGGATTCGGGTAGACAGAAGATGTGGATTTATGTAACAGTGACATTTTTGAAGATCGTTGTTGGCAAGAAAAACGATAATCGGGAAAGATATCCACAGACGCGAAGTGCAAGATAAGAAACAATTAGAAGTCACTGATACATCGAGCTATTTCAACATTACAATTATGAGGCACTTTTGCAAATATCACACTACGAGTAAATTAATGAGGTAGATATTCCATGATTGGCGCAAGACCTCATTAACTTACACATTAAATGTCCAGTTAAAACTGTAGTATCTCTGCTAATTGTTTCCTCTCTCAAACTTCTCGCTTGAAAACTCTGTTCCGGCGTCTTATTTACAGTCAATTTTCATCTTAAAAACTGTATATTCAATATCAAATTTTATCTTCTGTCTCCTGTAATCCTGAATGTTCTTTCTTTCCTTTATAATGTTTCCTTTCTTGGCATAATCT
>OZ038475.1:135381308-135568808 GCA_964036315.1 Acanthosepion esculentum | reverse complement strand
AAGGATCCTAACATTCATCGAGTGATTAATGGGTTAATCCACCTTTAAAATATGTTTCTCATATTCATAATTTAACAAAAAGTATTGTAGTCAGACAAATCCGAATTTGAAATTGTTGGTCGAAAGGGGAGTACGGAGCATGACTAAAAATATAAGCTAATGAACTGTACTTACAGATATCTCCATACTAAAATTTCCATACTTTGTGAAATTTTAAAATTCCCTTAAGATAAAATCACATGATCAGTTATGATATATAGTAATTCTGTAGAGATAAATATGAGAAAGAAATTAAAAAAAAACAGTTTTCCAAAACTATTATCAATGCGATTAAGAGAAAAAAAATATTATATGAAGATCAGAATACGAATGTAACTTTTACAATTCTTCTTAATTACATTTATAAACACGAATTATCATGCATGTTACTGTTTATTACATATAGTAGAATTATTTTATTTAATAAATATCCATAATCTCTTATATGAAATTATCAGTTGTTATCGTTTTAATCATTTTTCCAATAAATTTTATATTTAAATTCTGCTCTCAGCAAAGTAAACACATCCGCCATGTTGAATAGAAAAAGGAAAACTTACCGGAAGTTAGGAATAATATTTAGAAGAATATAACAATGGGAAATCGTATAGAAATCTTCGTATCTAGTTCAATATTCAATAAAGTTCGGTTTAGTACATCGTTTAAAAATGGAAATATTATCATTATTGTAAATTGACAAAGATTCGATGAGACAAGGAAATTCACGACGTTTCTATATTGATTGATAAACTGACATCGACAAGTGCAGTTGTAGCTTTCCAAACAATTATATTACGTTGTGAAGAAATATAAACACATCGATGTCCCTAAGTACATAAAAAATATATATATTTCAAGTTACGTATAGTATCTGCGAATACTCAGACGAATAAAGATTACATTTTTAAAGTCATTTTCTGATTCGATAAAACCACTGAAGTCATATTTGGCAACAGCTAAATAAGCAATATTTTTCTAAAACAGAAGAAACCATGTTCAACAGTGCACCAGTTTTTCTCTAAACATGGCGGGAGAAAATAATGATATGAGAAGCCTTTTCTGCAACGGGTGTTTTGGATATTCCTGTCATTGAGAGGCAATATAAAGGAAACCTAATATCACAATACTTTACACGAGCTTCTAATTATATCTGACAGAAAGAACACAGGGAGTAGCTGGATTGTTCGACAAGACAATTATCCCAACAGCCAGCTCCTGAGACAAGAGAATGTATAAAATATAATTCAATCCATGTTCTGACGTAGCTCACTCAATAAACATATCTAAATCCTATCTATACATATAATCCTATTTTTCTTTAGATTCAAGTGTCTGATTATTAGACTTTTAAGCTCTAATCGAAAATTAAATTAACTAATAGAGATATTCTACTTTCGCTATTAACTCAAGAAATTCAAGGTAAGAAGTTATTTTAAATTTGAAACAATAATAAGCCTATTGTATAGAAAGGTGCTTTGTTTGGAAGTAACTGGTTACGGATATGTTTTATTTTTTTTAAATCTTTTCGGAGATATGAATCCCCTCACAAATATGTACCAGAGACTAGAACAATATACCTGTTATTTATTTTTAAAATCAAGTTTTTGATTATCGATTTTAAAGCTTTATGATGAAAGGAAAATCCACCTCTCACTATTAACTAGAGAATGTGAAAGGAAAGTATATCTTTGAATACAATAATATTAATAAAAAAACAAAATAACTCCCCCGTTGTCTAGAAAAATCGTGGTGATATCCAGCGGGGAATAACTGTCTCTAATGGTTAGGATGAGATCTTTAGGTCGATATTCGTCCTAGATGTGTTATTGGGAGAGAAAAAAATAACCCCTTGGCGATTAAGTTTAAAACACCAATTAATGCAAATCTCAATGTTTATGAACAGAAACCTCATATCGGATCAGTCGTCACTGAGATAATCAAGCGTTGCATTTCTCAAGGAGACACTATTCTACTGCCGAAAAATCTGCACAGAAACAACTATCAGACACCTGGTTAGTAAAACAGCATTAATTTCAAAGTCAATATATTAATAAAAATAAAACGAAGTAAATAGAATCGCGAAAAGTAAACAGAAATCATGGTAACTTTTTTCACCGCACGCTAAAATTCACAAAAGAACATCAAGGATCTGAAACAGCAAGTATGGAGAGATACGGTAGGAACTGAAATAAGACCCTATCCCGAAACATATACGCTTGCCACAGTCTGCAGTGCCATCATACGAAATAAAAGTTACTCAAATACAGAAAGAGATAAAATAAAAATAAATAGAAGTCAAGGTACAATCAGATATAACCCTAACAAAGAATGAGTCAAGAGAGATAATATGACAGATGATGAAATACAAACTAAAACAAATGAGATACGAAATATTGAACTCTCAGAAAAGAAAACAGAAGAATATAGATGTGAGATATAAAATGCACTGACTAAGATTCTGTCAGTGATGAAGATGAATCAAACGACATTAGAGAAGATTCATTGAAAACAACGGAGTTGTAATCACTGAAGCGAAAGTCATATTATTCAAATAATAAGCAAGTTAATACAAATGTCAGAAAGAGACCGGCTTCCAAAATGTCATATGACAAAGTCCAATTAACATACTAAGCAAATATATAACGCTGCATTGCAAAGATTGTAAATGACAGACCTCTTGAAAACGTCATAGAAGTAAATAATGTCATATATGCAGCGGCTTTAGCAGCTACTGAAAGATCAAGAAAACAAAAGACCAAAAGAGCCTACTTGGAGAATTTGAAGAAATATCATATTAGTTATCCATGCTAGATCAGACTTCAAGAAATGCAAATCTTTCATTACGAAAAAGCAAGAAAATCAAGTTGAAATTTAAAGTTACAACAGTAAATTAAATTCCACCAATAACGGAAATACTTAAACAGAAACTGTAATTAAACGCAAAGAGAATAAGACGACGTTAAACGCGTTCAAGGTTGTTTACACAAAATAAGATATTCCAAACGAACCTCAAGGATTTTACAGGGAAAATTTGAAAAAAAAATATAGAAGTCACAGTTGAAGAAATGCAAACATTTGTGTTTAGGTAGTGTCGGATTAAAAGCTGAAACCGAAGGATCTGTTCTTTTGCACAGGATCAATGTTTGCTAATTAGAATTTGCCAAGCACACACACTAAAAATTGTGTGAACCCGAAATGCAGATTCTCTGATAAATATCCAGAATATAATTGACCATCGCTTATGAGGTTGCACAATTTTAGCACGCACGGAATATAAAACACGGCATGAGAGATTGGACCAATATCTGCACTGAAAAATATGCAACATTTAAGGGAGGAAATCTGCAAAACATTTGTATACCTTCACCCAGACCGGTTACAGAGATATCACCTGTACCATTTTTATAGCACGTTACAATAGACACAGAGAGAACCATAAAAGATAATTGTCCAGACATTGTGATCAAAGACTACAAAAAACAGAAAATGGTTTCTTATTAATATGGCAGTCCCTCCGGATTTTAATGCATCTTTGAAGATTTTCAAAAATATATATAAATACAATGATTTTGAAGTGTAAATCTTCATAAGTACAGCTAACTCGTAATGAGGAGCATTTCCTATGTAAAATGTGAGTGATGTTATGTATTTTTACAAAAATACTCAGTGGAAATTGACATGAAGCTATTTCTAAAATTAGGCCTTTGTTTGGGACATGTAAGGAAATGTGAATGCAACAGAAATCTACAGAAATAATATCAAAAATAACAATAAGAGTGCTTTGCAGTTTAACTAATATATATATATATATATATATATATATATATATATATATATATATATATATATATATATATATATATGTTTGTGTGTGTCTGTGTTTCTGTGTGTGCATGCGTATTGTTTGCAGTTTTTTTGACTAAGCCATCAACACCACTCTAGCAACCTCTAGCAACTGAACCGGTTTGCTACCTTGAAGTGGTGTTACAATAAATCACTCTGGGAAAGGCAAGGGTTGCCCATTCTGCTATTAATCCCAAGAAAACTTGTCTTTTAACAATCAAGCTTTTAAAGAATGGTATTAATTCTACTGGGAGTAAAAACCTTGAACAATCAGGAGTGACATATTAACAGGTACCACCTGATCTTCATGAAACGGCTGTTAGCTAATAGGCTCAGAAAGGATCAAAATGCCTTGAAAATGAGCATTCGTTCGGTAAGGAAAGACAAGAGCGATGTGTGTCAACGGGCCGTCATCCAGCGGCTCTGCACATCTACCAAAATATAATTCTCGGGATATAGAATATCAGAAAACTAAGTCAGTGTGGCCTTTTAGAAAATATAATGCAGGAAAGAACAGCAGGTTGATTGTTAACATTTTAAGTGTATGTGAAACATGTTGGGCAAAAAGATTGAGATTTCGTCGGTGACAAAACATCGGATCATAAATGCGGGCTTAGAAAAAATATGAAAATACAATTATCATATAAGATCGAGATTTATAAGTGTGTTTTCAGGCATATTGTCAAATATCTGAAAAAAATATTGTCGTTAAGCTTAAAGGAAGGCCTTTCAAAGTATCTTTATTATTTACAAGAACCGAGAACAGAAATGTAGAGAAAAAGTAATTGAAAAATGAGACTGTACGCTAGTCAATCCCAAATATCAATGGGAATCGCAAGAAATGACAATTGTCAGAAGAGAACTGAATGCCAAAGACGACAAGGAGAATGATGGTAAAAGAGTTGGAAAATTCGTTGTAGAAACACGTAATGAATACGGAGAAAAATATGTCCAATAGTGCACAGCAAATGATCACCTCGTATTGAGCACACCCCAAACGTATATGCTTATTGATAAGAAAATTACAAAATCGACTATATAAATATCAGTAAGAGTTCAGGAATGCATTTGTACACTGCAAAACGTACCTACAGAAGCGACCACATTCTGTTATATGTAAACTTAGAGTGAATCCACATAAATTGAAGAGAGCCAAGGCAGCACCCAGATTGCAATAAGACAGATTAGTGAATGACACTTACGTGAAGGAGAAATATATTGGCAGTGTTAAAACCAGATACAATAGACAGAAAACGGAGGAGGAGACATTAAATGAACCTTTACTAACAGCTGAAGTTGACTTCATCACAAAGAAAAATTAACAAAAAATCCAATTTATAACAGATGAATTTCTCGATAAAATAAAAAGAAGATAATGAATCAACGATAGGTTACGGCACAGAATGTATGACACTCTACAAAAATAGAAATGCAGTTGCGATAAAGAGGAATGACACAACGAAAAAAATGATATTCAAGGAATGAGTATCGCAGTTATGTATTTAAAAGAGATAAGAGAACTAAAAGGACAAGATACATGCTCATCAACAGGATATGCGAGTGCGAGAAAAACTACATCAGACAACGAACAATTACAGCAGAAGACTCGATGCAAAAAGATAATCTGTAATACACAGACATATTGATGCAACTGAAATATTAAAACTGAAGTGAAATCATCACTGGCCGATATGAACTGATAAACAGAAAGAACAGAAGATTTTGTGGAGAAATTTAACTCTACAAACCGAATAATTAAAGAATAAAACAGAACCTGTACTGTAGATATGGTTATCAAATTTCGAAACAGTCCACTATACTAATTAATCCGAATTACAGAAAAGGCATTTCCGATTGTATAAATCCAGACAGAATAATCGTGGCCCACTTATAGTCAATCCCTCAAATTATATTTCTATTTATTTTCTATTGAAATACAAATAACACATTTAATTATTAACGCTTACTGAAACATTCTTTTCTATTTAGGAACATTTATTTAACATGTTTTAAAACAAGATCATGTACGGAGTGAAAAGTATAGCCTATCCTATTTCGTGGGTCTATATTGAATAAATTGTAGTTTTATTGCATTTCCGAGTCTCAGTGAAATATAAATTCTATAGCAACTGTTCATCATTACAAGCGACTACCACTTTTCACATCTGATTAGCTCCAGGTGTCCATTGCAGTGAATTACCTCGATCTTTTCCTTCGTTCATTTTCGCTTGATTAATCATCACGTGACTTACACAGAAAGCGAATAAGAAACGCAATTAATTCTTATCTCCAGACGCCAGATAACTTATACTTAATACACACTGTTATATCCAGTAATTTTCGGAATCAATCTATTTTCATTTCCTTATTTCTAAAGTACATTGTATAATATCAGAGCAGTTAACAGCCATGTCAAGTTCATTATTCAAATGACTGCACACCAGAAATACAGGTATTTTGCAAATAAAGGTAGCGTATATCGTGTGCCATGGTTTGGATTTGCGTTGAAATATATATTCTTAGTGTAAAACGTCGGTTTCTACACATATCGTATAATAAATATCTATACGGGCAATAATCATCACTGGGTGGACCCAAATTATTAACCGGTCAGGAGGAGTGGGAGTTCTCTTAGGGCGTCTCCGTGCCTTGAGTGCCTGTTGGGACCAGCTTAACCCAGAACTCAAGTAGAACTCGTATATATGATGTATCGTTAAAGACGCTGGGAAAGTAGTCAATTCCGTGTAGTTTTCCAAAATGTACCTGACCCCTACTAACTTTCCCGGATAAAACACGCCATCTCACGAACATTGGATCGTACCCCTAATATTCTCTTCGTATTTCATCGGGGAGATGTAAGTCCCACTTCATTAGTTTCTCTCTCCGGACTGCTGCTTTGTGGAATTGACAGCCAAGAGGATGTTCCCCCGATCACTACAATTTTAACTTGTTCATATTTATTGTTAACAGTTATCCTCCCCACATATCTCCATAAACTGTATCTATTACTATTTAACTTCTACATTGAGTGACTTTTGAGCGTTGTACAATTTGAAAATTATTGTAGAAAAACCCAGTTATATATTGAAATTTGCTTTCTAAATGTAACACTATCTTGTTCGGATGATTTGATAATTAATGTGTTAGGAAAATTCCATAAAATTAAGGTGATAATATAAAAAAAAATACGCAAGAAAATTCAGCCTTTGACGGCGTTAATCTCAATCTTTTTATCATTTTGGTGTAAATAATTTTTTATTAAACTTTTAAATCTGACACTTTAAGATGTCATTAGCTGCTAAGGGAACATGTCAGCTTCGTTCAGAATTTGACACATTAAATTTTACGATTACAATATTAAAATACTTGTAAATCTATTGTTATGGTCCAATATCCTCGCACCACAGTTATGGTCCAAGGTAGAACCAAGGAAGAACAACACGAACACAAGAGTAGTAAAGAACAAAGATATATTACAACAGAAATATAATACAAAAAGTTGAAGGCTTAGTATTAACTGTCAGTCTGGTTTAGTGTGAACTAATATGTCTTGACTCGTTAGGTCTCAACTCATTCCTCTTACCTCTCTCTCAGAGAAGCGCAGTATTTATAGAGTCAGGAAGAGACCATTCTAGTTATAGGTAAGTTCCCAGAACACCCCCCTTCCAAAGCTTTTGCGTCACAGGGGTCTTTAGTATGTTTTTCTCTTTGGATTTATTATCAAATGCTCTGTGACATTTCTTTTCCTGGTCGATTTTCGTGGTTCAGACATTTTTTGCGGCCTTTGCATATCAAATGTATCGCATATTTATCCATCACTTCTTCCTGAGGTGGACCGTTAGAATCATCTACCAGCCTCTTTCTTAATTGATTTACATGTTTTTCATGTGAGAATTTCAGGCCCTGTATTGTGCATACCATGTTCCCGATTTTCTTTTCAATTGTACCTTGCTCCCAGTAGGATGTATTGTTTTTATACGTTTTGAAAAAAACTTTCTCTCCTGGGTAGAATTTTCTTTTTGGTACGCATGACATTGTTATTTGTTTTGTTTGTTTTGGTAGGAATTTGTCAAATACTGATGTGATTTTCCGGGCGAACATCACTTCTCCGGGTGATAATGCCGATGGCGTAGCACTGTTTGATGTAATTCGATATACTTGTAAAAGTTGTTGCAACGCCTTTTTTTGTAGGCACGTCATATGCTTTCCTTAACGCTCTTTTAAGTGTGTCTAAAAATCTCTCCCCTTGCCCATTTGATCTTGGGTGATATGGTGAGGATTTGATATGTTTAACTTGGAAAGTTTCGCAATTTATGGTAGTTTCAGAAGTAGGTTTTCTGCAACGAAACACTTCTGGTCATTTACTATAACTGTCTACTATGATCAAATAGTAGAAAACATCCATTGGACCTGCGTAGTCGACATGAATTCTTGACCATGGTCGATCTGTCTCTGGCCAAGGCTTATGGATGATCGGCGGTGCTATTGCTGCTAAGGAACAACGCTTGCATTTTTCTACCATATGTGTAATGTCCTGATCCGTGTTTTTTCCAATATAAGTAACTACGCATTAACGATTTCATTCTATTCTTTCCTGGATGGCCCATGTGGAAGTCTTAGCATTCGCCTTTGTAGTGTTTTTGGAATTACTACTCTTTCGTTATATTTTAGTACATCGTCACATGACGAAAAACTGTCTGATACCTTTTTATTTTTTTTGCAATTTTTGTTTATGTTTCTTTTATGAATTCATCATTTATTGCTTCATTTCTTATCTCTTGTAGTGTGACGGGGAGGTTTCGAACTGTACTATATAGTGATGACCTGATATCTTCTTCATGTCGTAGGGCTGCAATTACGGAATCTTCCAATGGCTCCGTTTTCTTAGGTATTAGTCTCAAGAGACCATCTGCATACCCAATTTAGTTCGTTGGCAGATACTCCAATTTGAAATTGTAGTTCAGTAAAATTGTACCCCATCTTAACAACCTATTTGCCGTGTAAACGGGTAGAACATTCTTCGATTCAAATATTTTTATTAATGGCTTGTGGTCCGTCTGTAAAGTTAAAAATCTCCCGTAAATAAATCTATGAAATCTTGTAACTGCACAAATAATCCCCAGCACTTCTTTTTGGATTTGCGAGTAATTTTTCTCTGCTGGTCACAAATTTCTTGAAGCATGCGCGATGGGTTTTATTATCCCATCCGGCATTTTATGCCGTATACATGTCACGACCCCATAGGCACTCGCGTCACTTGCAACTATTATTTCTAATTTTGGGTCATAGTGCGCTAGAAATAGATCCGCGGTTAGCATCTTAATTATTTTGTCAAACGTTTTCTTGCATTCATCTGTCCACTCCCAAAGTTCTTCCGTCTTCAACAGTTCTTTTAGGGGTGCGCGTAATTTATGCATGTTTGGAATGAATTCTTGGTAATAATTCACTAAGCCTAAGAAGCTTTGTAATTCGGCTACGTTTTTTGGAGCTGGCATTCTTTTTATTGCCGTTGCCCTTTCTGGGTCTGGTCGCCTTCCTTCTTCGTTTATGATATGTCCCTGATATTTAATTTCCTTCATAAAGAAGTCGCACATGTTTTCTTTCACCTTGAAACCGTAGTTTTGTATTCTCCTGAAGACCTCTTGAACATGTTCCCAGTGTTGCTCAATGTTTTTACTATATATCAGGATGTCATCCAGATATGCAATCGTGAAATCAAGTCCGCCCAGTATAGTATCCATTATTTGTTGAAATATATCCGGCGCGACCTTAATTTCAAATTGTAATCTTTGAAACTTTATAATCCTTTGTGTGTTTTTATGCACAATAATCTCGAGCTTTCCTCATCTGCTGGTATTTGCTTCGCTCAGGTCTATTTTTGAGAAATATTTTCCTCCGTTTAATTTTGTGAATACTTCTTCTTGACTGGGTAGAGGATAGTGGTAATCCTTTATCACTGAGTTCAATCCCGTTTAGAAATCAGCGCATACTCTTATCTCCGATTTCTTTTTGACGTAAACCGTAGATGCGGCCCATTTACCATATTCTATTTTTGTCAATATACCGATTTTTAGAGTCTATTCAACTCTTGATTTATTTTCTATATTGAAGCAAAAGGTGCGTTCCTTTTCTTCTTGAAGATAGGTTGTACGCTTTCTTTTATTTCTATATTTGCTGCCATTGTCTTACACCTCCCGAGGCTGGCTGAAAATACTTCGGGGAAACTCTCTTTTCGTTTCTCCTTTAATTTATCTGCCTCGGTCGATAAACTTTTCACTTTTTGGCAGTACGTACTTATTGGTAGATCCCAGAGGTCGAATTTCTGCATCCAGTCCGTTCCAAATAAATTTTCTGTGTTTCTTAGCACATACATTTTTAATTTTTGGTCATTCCATTGAATGTCACATTTGTAATACCTTCTCCTTCAAATTTTATTTTTCTTCCAGTTACCGACCTAGCAATTTTATCGGTACTCAACATGGTTGTTTTTTCAATTTTCTCAATGTTTGTATGTTAATAATAGTTAAGTCCGAACCGGAATCCAATTGTAGTCTGACTTTTTTGTTTAATATTTCTACTTGCACGTATTTACGTATGTTTGTCTCGTCCGCTTGGTCAGTCCTAGTGACTTTTACTCTGCTTTCTTTCCTAGTCCAACAATGAGAACTTTTATGACCCGCTTTTTTTCACGACAGACAAGTCTTAAAGCGGTATGGACAATCTTTATATCAATGCAAAGTCCCACAACGATAGCATGGACTGGGTGGAAGTTTTTTCTGATATTGACTTTTTGAAGTAGAAATATTTGTTTGACCTGTTTTTGAGGAGGGAAAATTGGTTTGGTTTGTTTTTGAGAAGGGACAGAACGTGTTTGTCGTTGTACTTTACGTATGTGCGCGATGCCAGGCTCTTCTCTATATTTCGAGTCCTACTTTACGCTTATACATCTCTGTCTTCAGCCAATTTTTGTTGCGTCAATCCTGTTTCACTCTACAGTTTTGTAAGAATTCTGCGTCTGATATCCGCGTCTTTATTTGAAACCAGGCCTTGAACGAATATTAAAGATTTGTAATTGTCCGGGCTTAGTTCAGATAAATTAAAGTCATCACAATGTTTGTTTATAATGGAATCGAATGTTATATAATCTTCGCTGTGCTTTTTTGTTAGATTCAGATCTTTCCATCTTTTATGGAATAATCAGGTATTTGGGCTAAAAAGTTATGTTAACAGTTTTGTGGATTCCTTGAAGGTTAACTCATTTGTTTTCCTCGGTATGATATAGTCTACGAATTTAGTATATTCGCATGACCCTAATCTTCTTAGTAGTAGACGTAATTTTCTCGCCAATCCAACTCATATAATTCTTCGTACCTTCTGAAGTAAGCTGCGATGGTTTTGTCTTCGTTCGGTGCAGACGTGAAGTCTTAAATAGAGCTCCATATAGCATTTTCCGAAAGAACTGTTTCATTCTCGGAATTTTGCCCTTTATTTGTTATTACCCGTAGCAATAATTCTTGTAGGTCAAGATGCTTCTTTTCGTTTTTCTGTTGCTGCTCAAATTGTATTTTCATAAGTTCCAATATGGTTGCCTTAAAGTCTTCCATATCTTTTGTAATTATGTGTAAGGATTTTTCTTTTAGCTTAGACTTCAGGTCTTTGTTACTACTGTAAAGTTGTTGTCCAAAAAGAAAATTTATCTGTTTTTATGTTCGCGTGTAAATTGTTTAGATTTTTTTCCTCACTACCAACATCGCCTGCGATATTAAAAGTTTTTTGTAGATTCTCCACGTAGAATTGTTTCTTCAGTATACCTTTTTAGGATTTCTCCGCGTAGAGTTTGTTTCTGAAGTTTCCTCGTCGCCACTGTTATGGTTCAATATCCTTGCACCACGGGTATGGTCCAAGGTAGAACCAAGGAAGAACTACACGCACAGAAGAGTAGTAAAGAACAAATATATATTACAACAGCAATATAATACAAGAAGTTGAAGGGTTAGTATTAACTGTCAGTCTGGTTTAGAGTGAACTAATATGTCTTGACTCGTTAGGTCTAAAACTCCTTCGTCTCCCTCTCTCTCAGAGAGGCGCAGTATTTATAGAGTCAGGAAGAGACCATTCTCGTTATAGGTAAGTTCCCATAACATCTATAAAAGGAGAAAATAATTTTATAAAGATATGTGCTCACTAAAGAAATAGTTTAAATGTTTATTGTACGCATCTCATGTTTTTATTTATTGTGTGTTCATTTAATGAAATTTACTGACATTAACATAATTTAATGTAGGTAAACATGACAAAAATTCTTATTTTAACAGTTCGTAAACATCTGAGTGGTTTTGTTATGACTGCCATATTTATGAAATTTCTCTATTGCCTTTGTCCAGGAAAATAAATATTACAATAGATTTCAGTATATCTATAGTAACACATTTCAGAAGAAATACATGTTACGTAGAGAAATAACGGGGACAGTTAATACAAAAAAAAAAGAGAGAAAGACGATTAAGAACTGAATGACCATATTCGTCGTGTTACTGCAGCCAAAAGAACAAGACAAATTTGCGAGATCTAAAAGACATGAAAATTTATTATTAGCGGATAAAATTTTAAATATGTAAAATACACAGTGACATGAGATGATGGCATGTTCAAAGAACCTATGAATATATAAAATAATTTAATAAGAGAAAGCGAGAATAATGAACTTAATATTAAATGTTAGGAAAGATTGCAGTGTTGTCTTGAAGAAATGGCATTCTAAGGTGTGGGCTACGTATTTGAAACGTAAAAATTAAGCAGGTACAAATTATAGCTACCTGGATAATTTCCTATCAAAGATAAGTAAATATTATATAGAAACCTGGAGATGCATAGGAATGGTTAGAAATATCTTCTAGAATATAATAAATTATTCAGACATACTATTAGAAAAACATAAAAGAATACGGAACCGTGATATCTGAATTTCTATATTCTATTGAATGCTGGCAGATTTCTACACTGATGAAGAAGATATTGGAGGATAAAGAGAAGAGTTATACTAAAAACTGATGAGAATAACATGGACATAACGTATGTTTAACGGATATGTCATAAGGGAAAAGATAGAAAAAATATACACACAATGAGAATGAGACAGCTGAAATATCTGGGATACGATAAGGAAAGACGGCCTAGCAATTTTATCACTGAAATGACATAATTAATTCAAGAATATCAGGAAAGAGAGAGCAATTTGCTCAATGCGAAGGGGTGTATAGCTGTCAGCAAAGAGACAAAGGCAGATAGTAAAAGTTAAACATTACTCAGAGAAGCAAATGGCAGGAAAGTGTGGAGAGTCATATTTCCCATTCTGGAAAAGAAGTGACACATGAAAATCTTAAAGAAATTAATGGAAAAATATTTCCTTTATGTTTACATAATATTATATATATATATATATATATATATATATATATATATATATATATATATATATATATATATATATATATCTGATATGTAGTATTGTAATTATTTGCACTATTTACATTGTTCACAGATATTCACGGCGTTTCGGACGTTGAACGCTCCGGCCTTCTCCTAATGATTTGAATTTCGTACCAAACCCTTTATTTCGTCCAGGGGGTAGATTGTTTTAGCTCCACGAGCCATTCCTTTTTGTGGATATATAAGTTTCAGGTATTTTGTATTAGTAATTAAACTCCCCAAGTTTTGTTCGACTGTGGTGGCCAGGTATTGAACGCACAGCTCTTTGGTCAAGTCAGTGGATTACTTCAAGCAACGCTTTTATCAACAATTTTATCCAGCCGAAACATCATGAATATGGCAAGAAAGATGAGGGCAACTGTCCTAGCAATGTAAATAATATAAATAATGAAATATTTGGTTCATTCAAATTCAAGAATCTACGAATTGGTTGGACCACATCATTCATTATAACAGACAAAATGCATTACATATTTTTTGTGTAATTTGTTTATAAAGCGAGCTAATCTGATATATATATATATATATATATATATATATATATATATATATATATACACATACGAATACACACACATATGTGTGAATGTCTTCGTGCATATGTGCGTATATATATATATATATATATATATATATATATATATATATACAAACATATGTGTGTGCAAGTGCGTGTATATATATATATATATATATATATATATATATATATATACATACACATATGTGTGTGCGAGTGTGTGCGTTTAAAATTGCTTAAACCCACGCTTGATTTCATATGAATCTAGATTTCTGATGCATTATTATACATTACGCGAATATCAAAAGCAAGAATCTCCACAAAATTAATCTTTTGTTCTTGGAGTCTATTAGACACTGTCATGAAAATCGAGACAAACAGATGTTGTTATCAGAAAGTAGTAGCAGTATTGAAATTAAGAAGACACACATATCAGTGTACGTGTACATAATAGAGAAATTTAGAAAATAAATAGTTGTTATAAATGAATTAAAGGATTATGGCAAATTTCGTGAGCATACTACTATAAGGTACAAAATGTTTTACCAAATAATGCACTTTTAGAAAAAGTAGGGTTTGCATATATTCCTTGTTGCAATTATTAAAGATTACAGAGTGAATTCCTGCTTCATGTTTTGCATCATTTAGTTTTCTATTAATTATTTTGTTATTTTTTTCGAAGTAGTTTTATCACGTTTTGTGTCGTGTTTAGATAAATTCTCTTCAATTGTAGTTATGATAAATTTGGTGGAGTAATGAAGCCCATTTCGCAAGATTTGCTTGATTATTTGTTCTTTCTGCGTAAATATTTGATAATCCTTATGTTTCATCTTCTGTATGAAAAACTTTATGTATTAAAGGAGCTTAAAATAATTTCCAGAGTTTTACACCTCAAAGGAATACATGGGAGGAAGTTCGAGGAATAAAAACAAAATTATATGGACCCGATGTGATACTTTACAAAAAAAAACAGATTCAATGCATTACTGGCTCATCGTCACAGGTTTGTGGAGAAATCCCTTTTAAAAAATGTTACTATAATTAAAATGGAAAGCAGCTTAATTAGGTGAAATGTATAGAAAGTTTTTTGCTCGATCACCCACTGTACATTTGAATAACGATTCTTACAAGTTATAACTTTTCTGGTCATATCTTCTATTATCACAGTGAGAGAGATTTTGTCAAAGACGTGATTCAAACTGAAACAAAGGCGTAAAGAACACAATATGGTCGGCTAGACTACATGTCCAAACACATATAAAATCTTTCGGCCTTCCTACGTCTTATACAGCTTCATTCGATGCTTAATTGAAACCGACGCTCATATTTTTATCTCTCCGTCTTATGCCCCTACATATACTGTGACACGCATATGTATTGGATGCATGTTATTTTCTGTTATAACTCTAGTTTATGTTCGCCATTTTGCCTGATATTTGGTAAGTAATATCTCGTAAAGTTGTTTTAGTTGTATGTGGAAGGAAAATTAAAAACTCATGGTTGAATTCATTTTTTTTATCAAAGTTCAAAATTAACCTATGCAAAAGTATTGGATACATGGCACTTTTTTCAAATTTCCAATCGAAATTTTGTATTTTAAAAGACTTTAAATATTCAAATTTTCGATAGTATCTGAATGTTATCTCTGACCAATAAGAGAAGCAGACAATTGTTTACAAGATAGTGCTACTAATCATCTGACTCTTTGATATGCATTCTGCAATTCAAGGATTAAAAATGGCAAAAACGTAAAGAATTATCCAGAGATATGCGAGATAGAATCATTGAACGTCACAAAGGAGGACAAGGTTACCGAAAAATTAGCAAAGAAATGAATCTAGCACTAAGTACAGTAGGAAATATTATCAGAAAATTTTAAGAAGTATAGCGACGGTACAGCAAACCTTCCAAGAAATGGAAGACCGAGGAAAATAAATGAGTGTGCTTCAAGGTGGATCAGCAGAAATGTGCCAAAAAAACCCCTTCATTACTCGTTCTGAATTTAAAACTGATCTTGAGGTGCTGGAATTAATGTAAGTAAGTATACCATTAGCAGAGCTCGATATCGTACAGGCTTTTATTCAGGATCACGAAGAAAATGCCTTTACTGAAAACCAAACATGTCAAAGACCGATTAAAGTTTGTCGAAACTTATGAAAAGAAAGGTATGCAGTTTTGGGAAAAGGTAATCTGATCGGATGAACCGAAAGTTGAACTATTCGGTAGGAACACATCGACAAGTGTTTGGCGAATAAATGGCACTCCCTTCAACAAGCACAATACCATACCCACAGTTAAGTTTGGGGTGTTTCCATTATGATATGGGGATGATTTTCATCCAAGGGCAGTGGTGGGTTACATGTTTTCCATGGTAGAATGAATGGTAGCATGTACAGGGAGATTCTAGAGAAGAACCTTCAGAAATCTGCAACTTCTTTAGGACATGGTCGGAATTTGGTGCTTCAACACGACAATGATCCCAAACATACCGCAAAACTTACAAAGGAATGGTTTGAAAATAATGGTATTAATACTCTCAATTGGCCAAGTCAGTCTCCTGACTTTAATCCAATTGAGAATTTGTTGAATACTTTGAAGGTTAAAGTTCATAAGCGGAATCCACAAAATATCAAGCAATTAGAGGAATTATGCAAGGAAGAATGGGCTAAAGTAACGGTGGATCAGTGGGAAAGACTTGTGCCCAACAATAGAAAGCGACTGGAAGCAGTGAAAGAAAACAGAGGCTACGCAACAAAATATTAAATTGATGTATCCAATACTTTTGCATAGGGTAACTTTGAACTTTGATAAAAAAACATGGATTCAACCATGAGTTTTTAATTTTCCTTCCACATACAACTAAAACAACTTTACGAGATATTACTTACCAAATATCAGGCAAAATGGCGAACATAAACTAGAGTTATAACAGAAAATAACATGCATTCAATACTTATGCGTGTCAATGTATAACTCAATAAAAGATAAAATATTTTAGTTGGATAAAGTCCTCCTAGAGAATGAAACACGCTACTCTGAATGCTTTCCTATGTGTCATTTATTTTCCTCATAAAGATATATATATATATATATATATGAGGCAAATATATATATATATGTATTAATATGTATAAGGCATATATATATATATCTATATATATATATATATATATATATATATATTTATCTATATATATATATATATATATATATATATATATATATATATATATATATATATATATATATATATATATATATATATTATTAAAAATTCCGCAGTGTAAATTTTAATTAATTTTGGAAGTCTGACCGGCGGTGTTTTTAAAATTGGTGCTATTTTTCTTCGTTGGGTTGATATAATTCTATGAATACTAATTGACTAACACAAGCTACTCCATAAGTGTTCACAATATATGCTCTTCCTACGCCTTGGTCAAATATATCGTGTCATGCTATGTGCGTGTATACGGTTGTTAGTCCTTGTATTTTTAAATTATTTTACTCATTACAAATGTGTTATGAAAGAATATATTTTAGACAAATTTGGATAAATTAATTTGGAATACTTCCATATAGGCACATGGAAAAATAATATGAGTCAACACTTAAAACCAGTAACTTGCTTCATCCGGAAGAAATTACTTTTTCCATGTGATAGTCCTTAAAAAGAAATATTGATACATTACTTTAATGTAACTAGAAAATTTAGTGATACAGATCTTGATCGGTCTTCTAGATGTCGGATGAAATGCACTGCAAGTAAATTCAAAATGAATTATTTACTATCATTTTGTAGATCCCGAGAAAATATTACCAAGGGGTACTAGATTTAATGTCATTTATCTGAAATACGGAATGAAAGCAGAAGCATTTTCTTAGAAACAAATCCAACAACATAAATTGATAGATTATAACATCTGTACGTGTGATGAAAATATAACGTCACAAGCAAGTTTTGGGGATGCGAAATTATTCCACTTTCATTGTGTTCAGAGAATCTGTAAAACATTTCAATACATGTCAGTTGTTATAATCAAGATAGAAAAAAATGTTCAGTTATTTATCAAATCAATTTCAATTGAGTTTTTTTGTTGTTTTAAAAACAATAAAAGGAAATTTTACCAAGAAGAGATGACAGCAAAAAAAATAATTGAAAATATTTTACAGTGAAAATATTACGAAGTAACATAAGAAGTTTCCCCGACTATATATAAGCAAAAGATGCGTGTGTGTTCTGTGGATATATGTTTATATGTCTGTGGTGTATTTTATCACTTATTCTGACATCATTTTGTATGATAAAAATAAATAAAACCGCTTGATTTGTTCAATGAGAGCACGCCAAATTATTCCGTTTCTTACAAACTTAACGTTTTGTTCAACTGTGATTTATAGCTTTTCTACACTAAGAAGTTGACTGCAGTGTTCAGAATGACTGACCATTAAATGAAATGCCTGAATAGACAAGATAGTGTTTCACCAAAATATAAATAGATCTTCTGATTACGGTCAAGAAATGACACGGAATTATCAAAGCAGATGCGATTTTTTTTTTTTTAACTTGATTTATCGATTGCTATTCTTGGCACAATGTCATCACTTCTGGATTTTTGTTTCCATTCTCTTGTCGATATTTTTACGATTTGCGCATTTCCCGTCTATGTCAGGTGAAAGCAATATTTTCCAGTTAATATCGAAATTTCAAATGAAACTTCCATAAAGTATTCTCCCAAATCACAGAAAATTAATTTTTATCGTGTTACGAATAATAAATATCAATCTGCATGAACACGGTTGGCTCTAACGATGATTTGCTATAGCTAAGCATTAAAAGTACACAAAGACGCAATTGAAGAAAACACACACACACACACACACACACACACACACACACACACATATATATAGTCATCGACTGACTGTTTCGCTGTATCACACCTCGTCGGTGACGGCAAAAAGGAAAGGGACTATAACGTTTTTCTCTATACAAATACACCAGTGACTCGGAGATCTCAATTCAATTTACTTGAAGAGTAATGCTTAATAGCAGTAGGAGACGCTGTTGTTTTTCAAACCCCCTGTCCCTACAGAGCTCAAGCCGATTTCCGGGAGCATATATATATATAGTCATCCACAGACAAACTATTCCGTTGTATCACAGCTCCTCAGTGTGTTCAGACGTCCAATTGCTTCAAGCCGGGACCGAAACCCGACTAATTTGACATCAGTCAGATATCTTACATCTAGCCAATATATATATATATATATATATATATATATATATATATATATATATATATATATATATATATATATATATATATATATATATATATATATAAAAGTGAACATAGAAGTCAACACTTAGAGGCGACAGTCTGTTTCATGCTAGATGCAATCGTCAGGCCTGACGATTGCATCTAGCATGAAACAGACTGTCGCCTCTAATTGTTGACTTCTATGTTCACTTTTATATTTACACACGCTCTATCTCTGATACTGAGCACTTTATCCCATAAATATAGCACACTTTAAAACTATATTTCTTCATATATATATATATATATATATATATATATATATATATATATATATATATATATATATATATATATATATAGGAATAAAGTAAAAAAGGAAAACTAATATTAGCCAATGCGTTTCGTCCCCTGAAGTTTATCAAGGCTAATGTAAATATTATATTGTTTCCTATGAAATCTTACAAAATTAAAAGAAAACTGTTAATCTTATAGCCGTTTTATATTTAAAATATATACTAGATAATTTATCCCAAACTAAAATATAATATAAATATTAGTTACATTATTCAAAAATATCTGCAGCGACATCATTTAATCCCTTTCATTTATTAAACATGAAATTACGACACTTAGCTTATTTTCAGTTAAGCAGATGAATATTTATGAGGTTCACTTAAATTTAAACATTTTGTAAAACTAACTTACTTTCATTCTCAATACTCGTTGCGAAATAAAATCATCATATATGTCTTGATACGTAGTAAGTAGTTTTCCTTTTGACTTTATTCATATTATTCATTTACAGACATGTTTTTAGTTATATCTGAAATTTCACACATGCACGTACCCCCCACTGGTGTAAACGCACACACACACGTACACAAATGTTTACAGATCCACAAACGCACATGACAAAGTGGAACAATTTTTCGTGTAAAGTCTTTCGTCTTTTAAGTCATCATCAGATTATATTTGTTACATTTGTCGACTACAGGACATTTCCCCATTAAGGTCTGATCTTCTGTTATTACAGTTTGTGATATGTTATAACAAAATTGATGGGAGAAATAAAATGAAAAACAATCGAAACTATATCCTCTAGACAATATACAAAAAGAAAAATAAATTTAAAATGTTATTCTCAATTACGAAATGTTTCACGCCCAAATTTTACACTTTATCATACATATTCCCTAATATTGTCCATGAAATATACAAGTTTTCTCGTTTTCACACACACACGCACACGCACACACGCGCACACACACGCACACACACACACACACACACACACACACACACACACACACACACACACACACACACACACACATATCTGGTGATTTTACAAACGCTGTTTAAAATGTTGGTATTCGTACTTACACTAAGTTGAGGCTTAATTATTTTATAGTCCAATTCTTTTCATTCACCGGTGCAAAAGTATGGGGTATTTGGAGGTTGCCGCTCAACAATCCAAAGCTGTTATCTGAAAGAAAATTCATTCTTTGAAATAATTAATCTGGTAGTAAAACCTAAGTTTTTTTTTAATAGGAGTTGATTGGCTTTCCTATCACCCGTCCATTCTCCGAAATCTCTGGAATAAGAGTAGATGTGCATTCCTTTTTTTTCTTTCTTAGGAATTAGATTTTGCCTATTCTCAGTACTTAATACTGATATTTGATTTCTTGTGATAGGGGTAGATTGTGACAACGTCTATTCTTACTGAAGATACCAGGATGGCAGTTGTATCGTTGTTGTATCCGACTGGTAGGTAGGAGACCAAACCCTTACGTAGCGTTTTGAGATTCTGCTCTGAAGAACATAATATGGCGGTTCTTGCAGTGCCATGTCGCACATGGAAGGATATCCCTGCAAGCAAATCCGGATGTCCACCGCGAGGCCACACTATGTTGCATTTTGCGACAGTTCCCTTCTATCGATGTGGCATTAGTCGACCGATTGCTACTACTATCCTTAACACATCATGACTATAAACAACCAAAGATAGAAACCTAATCCAGGCCAATAAAAATCAGCTCAGCTCCTCAAACATTCATTCGTCAACATTTGCGAAATTCGTACCAAATTCTACCGTGTGAATACATTCCTCTTCGAAAAGTCTGCGGACCACCTAGCTCTCTGCGAAACTAAACTTAACTTTTCAATACCTTCCTCGGATTTCTCTAGACCTGGCTTAGAAAGAATTCTAAAGTCCACTTCCACGTCTTGTGAATTGATATCCTCGAACATCTCCCGTTGGTCCGGGAAATCTTTCTTGAATCTCTTGATTAATCGTACATGAATCTCCGTCTCTCTACTTAACACAATCAGCTAAGGCTTCATTCTCTACCGTTCTCTTACTCTCAAGACTGCTAGATAGTATTTCCGATATGGACAAGATCATCTCCCTATACCGTTTGCAAACATATTTCTATTTGGTGATTTTGATGCACCACATACAACGTGGTTTAAACACTATCACTGATCTCACTGGTTTGCAAACACTTACGTATTCAAACACTCAAACTCTAACTCAAGATGTTGACTGCTCCATGCGTTTCACATGTAACCATAACAGAAACGTTTCTCTTCTTGAATTCTTTTTAACATCTAACTATGATTATTGCCGTACTGCGCAGCTCTACTCTCTTGGCAACTGGGAGAATTTGGCAGTGTCTGTAAACCTCTCCTTTCGCTCCCCTAACAGACACGAACCTCCTACCAACAGAATATCCTTCTGTTATCAGCGGACAGATTGGGATTCGTTCCGTGATTTCTTTCGTGACATCTCATTGAAAGATGTTTTTAATAATCCTGTTCAAAAATGCGCGTCTGAGGTCTGTTCCTGGTCGAAAGCCGGCATCGATGTTTTCATTCCAGCAAGGAAATACCACGTTAAACCGCTTCCATATCATTAGCTCTCAATCGCATGCTCGACAGGTATTGCCCTCAGGAATCACTTCTTCCGTCTGCACAAAAGCGACACGTCGGATTGCAACAGACTCTTCATTGTCCCTGCTCCTAACGAGTGCAAGCGAGTCTTCAATGAAGCGAAGTTGCTGCTTGTTGATAGAATAAAAACAACGTATAGCATATCGTCTGGTGTCCCTTTTCATATTGTATCCTTTCCTCAATTTATACAATGTCTTTTCTCTCACTTTCACTCACTGTAACCCTCTGCTTACTAGTGGCTCTCTCGCATTGCTTGTGTTGAAATTATTAAAAGAATTATCACTTCAGAGGGGGGATGACTGAAGTCAATTTAGGTCAGAAAAGATTACATTACACAATATTCTTTAGATTTTTTTCCAAGAATTTAGATATGTATTATAGGTGCACCGGAACACATATGGAAGTAATATTCAATACACAGAGGAGTGTTAGATTTATAAATCTTCAAATGGATTCTGACGAGATGACATATTTTGCCTAACACAGTGAACAAACTTCCCTACGAGTAGACGCAGCCATTAATAGTATAATCATTTCACTTCATGTCAGTAAAAAACCTGCTGCCAAGAAGGCGCATAAAGATGTTTACTTGGAGGTTAGCGTCAGACATGATGATGAAAAGAAACAATGTTCTCTGAGGGTGTATTTGGAAATTGATATCAGCGGGAAATGAGAGATTATATGATAAATCTTATTTAATAATAATAATAGTAATAATAAATGCAATAATATTAATGATGAAGCTGTGAACATGAATGTAAGGAAGATGTTAGACGCAATCGTCAGGCCTGACGATTGCGTCTAGCATGAAACAGATTGTCGCCTCTGAGTGTTGAATTCAATGTTCACTTTTATATTTGTATTTACATAGGCTATATCTCTGATAGTGCTTGGAACTATAAAATATTCGAGCAGTATCTACACACTCTGTGTGCAAGAAAGAAAGCACTTGTTCAAACACAAGAACAATCAAATCATAAACTTAACCGTAGTACCTTGCAGTCGTTTTTAATGAAACACACACACACATACACACTCATTCATATATATATATATATATATATATATATATATATATATATATATATATATATATATATATATATATATGTGTGTGTGTGTGTGTGTGTGTGTGTGTGTGTGTGTGTGTGTATTATAAATATAAGTTAGGCGATATTTATAGGACAGATATTAGGTAAAAGCATTCACTAAAGTTTAAACTGTGCAGAAAATAATCTGTTTTATGTTTGAGCACAAACTTCCAGAAAAATTGTTTGTTCATATGCTCAACTATATATATATATATATATATATATATATATATATATATATATATATATATATATATATATATATATATATATATATATATATATCGTATTAAAATATCGGATTATCGTGTAGGCGGTACAGTTATATTTCAAATAATTATATAGCCTCTTGAGTAGAAATTATTGTGCATCAATATGCGACTATTTTTTGCTATTGTATATTGTTGATTGCTAAGCTTTACTAATTGTTTACTAATGAATACATAATATTTTTATTAATATTATTATATACACCTATGTTTATTTGTTTAGTTCGTTAATTTGCATATTTAATAATTTTATTACTAGAAAATTATTGGAATGTGCTGACAGATTTGTCGGTTCAGTCTACCCGGATTAAAAGGGAAAAAAATTAAAATCTGAGTGTCGTTCCCACAAATGCAAAATAAGGCAAAGAAATGATTTATTTTTTACATAGGCAAAATGAAAAACCAGATTGAAATAATCATATATTTATGTATGCATTAACATTTGTTTTTACATGAAAAACATCGTGTTATGTCTGGTCATAAAAAAAGCAAAAGTTCAAATTTTCGACAACTTTTTCAATTTGTTAAATGGTAGTTCATAAAGTCATATGCATTGTTCAATATAAAGTATGTATACATGCATGTGTCTGAAGTACATGTTAACGGAATGAATGTGTAGTTGCTGACTGAATGTGCGTATGTGGGTGAAGCACATTAGTGGAAAAGTTCGATAAATTTTGCACTGCTTCAACTGCATTTAAGTTTGACTTTTCAGATTTAGGGTGTGAACTCACAAGTACAATTTCACTAGAAAACACTTTAATACCCCTGGCGATTCTGAAGAACGCGGGAAAGCACAAAATCGGGTACGTTGTGATAATAAAAAACTATTACGTAGATATTAATCTGAATTTAAATAATCTAAGTATTGAATTATAATTTTGAATTCCAAAATCATAAAAGAAAATGTCTTTTTCAAGAACAGCATCAACGGGTGTAGTTTAATCGATCAGAAAGCAATATTCATTATTGATATAATAAAACTAATTATTAATTTTACATAAACTTTCTTTACGCTAGATTTCTGACAGTTTTATACAGATCTTCATATGTAAGTTTCACAAGGTATTACTGGTTATATTTGGAGAAGAATTGATAGCAAAGTTTTTCATATATCCCTATATATTTGCAGATTTCGGCAGTCCCAACGTCTAGACGGTCGAAATCCTTTCATGAAATCCTAACACATGGCGCTTCCTTGTTCTGACACCATTTTATGGATAATATGCGCATGACACTACCATTCATTTTCGAAAGTTCTCAATCTCCGAGGTAAATCTTGGCAATTCTCCAAATGTTCGACATTTATCCTCTTCATCTTATGGTCTACAAGCACGTTCACTTTCATTATTTGGCAAGAAATCTCTTCCTTGTTTTTAACTCTCATATCTGGTCTTCTGTGAACGTTATGGTCGATCTAGTTGCCAAAATCTACGCTCATTCTTTTTTTTTCCTGTATGAGAGCATTTTTTCCGTGGTGGAAACATTTGTTTAGCTGCTTGAACATTATTTTAAATGTGTGCATTGTGACATCACACACACACACACATTATTTTAAATATGTGCATTTTGACATCTCACACACACACACGCGCGCGCACACACACACACACACAGGGTTTTGGAAAAGCACCAACAGCTATGTATCTTTTTATTAAATTACTATTATTAACTATGTTTATATAGTTTTCTAGTGTCCTTTTTGGTTATATATATATATATGTATATGTATATATATATATATATATATATATATATATATATATATATATATATATATATATATATATATATATATATATATATATATAATATGTCTATATTATTCAATGAAACATGTTTGAATGAATGTATTCTGAATATATATATATATATATATATATAGAGAGAGAGAGAGAGAGAGGGAGAGAGAGAGGGAGAAAGTAAAACCTTCATTCAAATATTTTTCATTGAATAACATAGACATATCATGTCTATTTATTTTATGATAATCCTTTCCTGTTTTATTATCAGTTTCCTGTTGTTTAGATGCGTCTCGATCTCCTCCAAGATATTCCTGATGGGTGAATTCCTAAGCCAAACTTCTTGTACCTGTGATCTTTGTGATGGTGATTTTAAAACACACGCGTGAACGTGCTCAGTTATAATTATTTTAAAATTTAAAAAAAAATTATCATTTAACTATGGACATTTTTGTTCTGACTACATTTTTTTCTTTCAATTACTTCTTCTTTACTATTTTATTTTAATCACTGTTTGTTGAAATGCATCGGTCATTACCCCACACCCTGGACCCCGCAGATTCTTTGATATCGAAGATAAAAAATAATGAACAATTTTTAATTAGATTAATTGACTACCGTTCTTAAAGTCATTTGTTATAATCTTTTTTAATTTTACTTCATTTCCTGGGAACAAGGATTATTTAAACGGCAAAAACACTTGCTGTAGTCATTAAATTTCCAGTTTTACATCATGTCTGTTATAGATTGTATAATTGTTACATTGGTATTTAATATTTCAAGCCAGCTCTGTTTAAATCTCATTGTCAGTAATTTGGGCATACAGTATTTGCCGATTTAGCATTTGAGTTTTCATATACATATTTCTTTTCTATGATGGATTGCTATATTTCCCTGCGACTTCAGTAGTAATTCTTAGGTAACACATGCTTCTGTTAATGAAGCTAAATGCAGAACTAATTGTTATATTACAGCAAGAATGAAACCGACACATATAGCAATACATTTATGCTTTTTACTTCTCGATATAACGCATATTCTGAGTTGTTATTAATGGTGAGAATATAGAGGAGACTGATAATAGAGAACAACTAAATGATGTCGACTCTGTGGGAATTTATGCGAAGAGGACTTGTTATTAACATCATTTCATTTCTCTCGGTTTCCTTTGATAAAAAGCAAGAACTATTGAAACAGTTTCTTTCCTGGAACTGTTATTTTGTGGAACAAACTCCAAAGAGAATGTTATGTTTTCCAGACATCTAAACTATTGCTTCCTTTAAATCTGTGTTCGACTTTTATCTATCCTTTACGTCCTCATAATACACTTATTTCAAAATCCCTCCTGTTCAACAACAATGTTATTAAGTAACCCTGAACATTGAACGGCGCTGGTTCCTTGTATTGTGTGATCTAACATGAAGAAAATCCCATTTAATGTCGTATTTTAGTTCTTAATTAAACTCAGGTAAAATGTCGACTAATAACTGAACCCTACTAAATAAGAACAAGCGGAACGCGAACAATCCAACTCTGTATATTAAATAAAGTTTTAATTTCATAAATACCCATGTTTTACAAGGATTCTCATTCAAAAATAAACCTGCAGTACACATTGGCCTTCTCAGCAACAAAGATGAAGGCTAATGATAATAAGGGCATTTGATATGTGGCTTATTTCTTGTTTAAAAGGTGTGTATTGAAAATAGATTTCGGACTAACACTGAGAACTGTCTTCCCCGATTCAATAACTCTGCAAAATAGTTGTTGGCTGCTATACACATGATATAATTTTGGCGAACATTTAGCGTATAAATATATCTTAAAAAACGTAAATATCATGTTAGAATGTTATATAATATTATCAGAAACAAAATCCCGTATCAGAAGATTATTTTTTTTTAAATGAAAAACAATTTAACAATTTCTATTTTATATCATATGATTGTATTCCGTCATCTCAAATGATATTATAAAGTAATCAATTAAAATGAATTTTATTCTCAACCCGTTATCTTTGTTATTAACTGCACATAAATGCGCATAAATTTTGCCGAAATGGCTTGTAGAAATATTTAACAAAAACATTTCTTTGATACGAGAATCGTGAAAGTTGTACGGAATACATGATATTTTGAATTGACACTGACGGAATATGCAAAGTGAAACCGATATATTTATTCCTTTCAATACAAACCAATTTTTGATGAAAGATGCGTCTATAAATTCACGATATGAGAATGAAAACCCAACTTTGATGAGAGACACTTTTATAGGATTAAGTCAATTATCTTCATTATCATCATCATCCTCTTTTTCAATTCCTCAACTTCTTCAATCGTCGGGGTAGGGAAACTGAGGGTAAGAAGAATAATACATTGATTCTTCTTCTTCCATCCCCTTTCATTTGGCTTTTAGATAACTTGGCGGCGGCTATTTCATTCCCAAGTTCTTGTCCGATAGCCGAAGATCTCATAAAATGGTTTCCAACGGGTATTAGCACTAAGTGAATACAATGAACTCAACTGGAATTCGAACTGTGCTCTTTGACTGCTCATTCCAAATCACTATCCATTACTCCACCGTAATCAGCCATGAAGCTATTAATGCCAACAGTTAAAATTTATACTTAAGTAACCTATAACCCATTCGGTCCCAAGGTGTGTAACACGTAGCAGCGATGTTGTAAATTGGTTAAGATAACATGACGGAGAATGTCCTAATTCCAGATCGTTTTCATTTCACACTGTGTCAAGAGAACTTAGTCTGCCCTAACCTAATGCGAGGGTGAAGAAATATGGTTTAATTTAATCTGCAACTGGATTAGCGCCGAATTTCAATTCTCAGTTCCATTTCTGTGCCGATAACCGTTACACTATCCGCACATTCACTTCTTAATCTAATAAAACGTTTTTGCTCATCGAGTCTAAAAATATGACAATATGTAATAATGAGCTCTCTTAAGACACTTGGTTATTTGGTTTGCTGATTCAATGGTCATTGCAATTACAATGCCAAACCATGAGATACTTAATTACATTCTAATATAAATGCTGGAAATGTCTTAGACGTTACTGATAGTTTTACAGGTTTCTTTTAATTAAGGCTTGATAGCTTCTCATGAGTGAAATTCATTGTGAAAACGGTTATGATGTATGTGATATGATATGGGTGAAATAGGAAGTCATAGGAAGTGAAGATTTAAAGTATAGCGAGTAATTAAAACTATAGGACATTTTCATGAGTATCCATAAAGTTTGTGTTAACGGTATAGTGAAACAATTCGATCTATATTATCAAGAATATTATTTGTCAGTTTATAAAAGAAAAAATAAGTTCGTGAAAGATTTATATAGATTCACAGAGAGAATAGTGTTTTATCAATGTAAAATTAAAAGGGTTAATATGTACTTCCAAGGTATAGGGAAGTATTTAATATTAATTTTCTTATCGTAAATCGTTCCTATTTTTAGAAAGAACAGTAACAGAACAACGATAACAGTAAAGTCCTATTTGCCAAAATATGGCACTGTAATCGATTTTATATCAAATTCAAGCAAACTAAAATACGTTTTAAGCCAGGGTTAATTTAAAAATAAATGACGCCATGTTTGTTTACCATATGTCTTGTATTCTTCAAACTACGGTGCGTCCGATAGGCGCCTAGATTTGGTTTCCGACAGAGCCGAGACGAATTGTCTGTTGCCATTTGAGATAGAGTTGTTAATTCGGAGCTTGTTCATTCATAATGAACTTCTAAGCAAAAGGTCAAAATGTGTCCAAATAGCTTAATCAAGAGAGGAAAAATAAACGACTGCCAGAAGGAATAATAAATGCTATTATTCATAGAAATATGTTTTTGACAGAGAGGTAGAAATAGAGTGAAAATATCCGAGGAGAGTTGAAAAGTTCTCGACGAATCGAAGAAGCCTTTCTTAACCAAATCTGATGTTCAGATGTTTAGCAAGAATTTAGAAAATACGTTTGACCATAATATTTCAGCAACACCAAGTAAAATGCTTATGCAATTATTTTCATTTTTGAATAGTATTATTTAATCCGACATTATTATTATTATTATTATTATTATTATTATTATTATTATTATTTTTTATTATTTCCTTTGATATCTGGCGTTTAAACATTTCTTTCTGGGTCCCGCCCAGGGACCTAAGGTTAGAAATGGCGTCATGACACTTTCCACTGCAAAAAAATAATTACATAGATAAAGCCCTTCGTAAAGTGTGGGCTGTACTTGTCAGAACAATTTTTTGTATCTCTTTCAGGCCTGGACTTCCAGGGATCCCTTCAATCAGCCTACTGGAATCTTTTCCAACCAGTCCAAGGGCTCCAACTACAACAGGAATTGTTGATGTTCCCATGTGCCACATTTTTGTGATTTCTATTTCAAGGTCCTTGTATTTTGACAGTTTTTCGAATATCTTCAAAGACACATTGCAGTCTGCCGGGACTGCCATAACAATAAGGAGGCACTTATTTTGTTTGTGGTCTTTAATAACATTATTATTATTATTATTATTATTATTATTATTATTATTATTATTATTATTATTATTATTATATTTTCTTTCATTACTGTTGTATGCACATTTCTTTCCGGGTTCCAAAAGAGACATAAGGTCAGAAATGGCTTCGTATCATTTTCCGCTGATCATTTCTGTAAAAAAATATAAATAAGATAATAGATATTTTACAAGGATATAGCCCTTTGTAATGCGTCAGCTGAAAGTGTGAGTACAATTTTCTTTGCATTTTTACGGCATATGCTACAAAGTATACCTTTACTAAGTCTATCGGAAATTGTTTAAATCAATCCGAGGGCTCAAACTACAATTGGAATTAGTGATCTAGTCATGTGCCCCATTTTTCAGATTTCTTTTTATTTTCATAGATTTTAAGATCTTCAATCACGATTTGATCACAATGTCTTGGGGGATTATCTTTGTTTTTTTTTTATATCTGCATTTATTGGGAATTCCAATAAAATATTTACAGGGCATATGTATGTAACCGGGTCTGTGTGGTGTTCATACCAGTTTCTTGGAGTGTCATTTACATAAAAGTTGCAAATTTTCAAATACAGATAATGGTCCGCATTGCCACATAATTTTTCAGTATGCATGCTTGGTAATTTATAGTTAGCAAGACTTGATACTGTGCATCAAGAATAGTACGTTTGGTTTCATCATTTAACCTATGTAACCATTGATGGGTACGAGGTGTGCCTACATCAGCTTGTTTGTAGCGTCAGAATATTGACGACGGAAAGACTTATCTTGCAATCGTTTCTACATTTGCTACTTTGAATTTAATTTGCTATCATTTCAGTTTCTTTGCCGCTGTAGTAGGTGTAATATGGTTTACTTGTATTACTTCAATCGCTTAAAGTTCCATTTTAAATTTGTTGGTTTCCTTTATTGCCGAATAAATGATCTTACTTCTTTCATGTCCTTTGACACAGATCATCATTCAGTCTTCTGTAATTTCTAAGTATCTTTGAAGGCCGATCATTATAGTTTTGTAAGACAGTTATATTGAACTAATCCTCTGTCTCTGTTAAACCTGAACACATACAGACATTCAGCATCAGCGTTTTTAGGATGTATATAATTGCATATGAGAATCGTTCTCATTTTAGGATTCATTCGTTTAATGTCAACTATGGTCAAGTTAAGAATGTTAAAATGGTACTGCATAACAGGTACAACCCTGGAGTTTGTGGCTGATATTCTGTTTTGTTAAATGCCCTCGTTTTTTAATACCAGATGAACAAACTTTTAATATTATTTTCTTATTTTATTCTTCATTTACGGATGCTATATTCCCTCTCCTTCACTGACTTCTAGGTATTTATAGGCATGTCCTTGCCCCCAATCCTTTAATCTTTGTGATAAAATCTAGATCAGATGAGCGTGTTTTTTAATTCTCTCTGTCTTGAATGTTACATTTGCACATTTATCTAATCCGAAATCCATACCTATATCTTCACTGAAACATTGTACAGTATGGAGTAGACCCTTCAATTCATTGTCGTCTTTGGCAAAGTGATTGAGATCATCCACGTCGAGACGGAGATTAAATACTCTCTTGTTTAATTTGTAACCATAGCGATTACTGTTTAATTCATGCAAAAGAAGGATTAAGGACATATAAAACAGAAGGAGTGAAAGGGTGTTCCCTTCAAAGTGGCAATGCATTTGGTTTGATTTACGTGTAATGTGGCTTACTACAGCACCATTCTATATTAAAGGAAATTTACTATCACCAAGGAAACCTTTTGTATTTCTAAATTCTTAAGGATATACTAGTGTGGCACACTGTCAAAGGCTTTATGGTAATCTATCCAAGCCGTACTGAGATTTCAACCATTTTTCCTGCAATTTCCCACGATCATTTTTGTTTTATAAATAGTTGATATTTGTAATTATATGAACCTCTTCGACATCCCTTGTGTTCCAGGGATAAATGGTATTTTCTTCGGTAAAGAACATTTCGCCAGTGCAGACGTAATCAATTTATATGTCTTTCTCAGATTTGTTATTATCCTAAAATTTTTGGAATAATTTGTTTCACATTTTTTCTTAGGGGATATGTAACACAATAAGTGATTCAACCCGCAACTCATTGTGGTTATTAGCTAGCATTGATGCATTTTATGCATTGTCTTATGTATTGATTATATGATAGAGCCGTAAATGTGTACCTTGTAATTTCCTGGGGATTTCCATTTCTGTGTTTTTGTCAGAGTTTGACTAACATTATACTTCGTTACATACTTTCCATTCATGTACAGGTTTATCATTCATACATTTTTCTTTTCGTTTGATCCACTATGCATTGGTATTATATTTCTTCGGGCTACTTCAAATATTCTCCAAACGCTTTTGCAGCTTTTCAATAGATTTTGGAATATTGACTACTTTAACTGATTTTCCAATGTCCCTGTATTTCTTTTTAAGTATTTCTTTGATTGGTGGAATTTCATTGAGTAATTTAATTTTATATTGCCGCTGAAGCTTTCTAATTTTACGAACTGAAATACTTGAATTTCTTGAATTCTCATCCAATATCAATAATTCACTCGTGATTTCTCCAGTTTCTCGCTTATTTTTTCTTTTTAACCTGTCATTTTTGTATGTTTTTATTTTATATATTGCTTTTACAATAATTTTCCCAATAGGTGTTAAAGCTATTGAATATATGACATTAGATACCTCTGTGAGGTTTACAAGTAGCATGTGCCTTCATATTGTTTGTAGTACAACGTTATATATTTGCACAGCATGTTTATTCAATATTGTCATATGAATATTTGGAAACCGGTCTCTTTCTCTCATTTGTATGCAAGTTACTCCGCTGGGTATTTGAATTATGGGGTTTTTCGCTTCATTGGTTTCAACTCAGCTGTTTTCAAGGAATTATACACAAATGTCATAACTAGGTTGTCCCGTTTTACTACCTGAGAAATTATTATGTCGTAAAATATTCAAATTCTTTTTTTTTAATTACAAATATAAATTAAGATACATACTTTAACTAATGTTAGTTTTTAAATTAGTTATAACGGATCGCATTCATAATTTGTTTATAATTATAACAAGGCGTATTTATAAAAAGAATTCCCAACTATAAATTGCATTATTTTTTTTTTGTCTTAGAAATTAACCCCTGAAGATAATCGTGGATGAGATCGAAAGTAATTGGGAAAAGAGAGAAAATGAGAAAATAAAAACAAAAAGAATCTATGGCAATTTTCGTAATGAGTTTGATAACAACCTGAAGGAATTGTTCCGTGAATTTGTGACGATAAAAATAACATCTGTGTGAATTTTCAACCAAGCATGCTTGAATGAAGATTTGGTGTCGATATATATATATATATATATATATATATATATATATATATATATATATATATATATATATATATATATTTGTGTGTGTTTTTACGGCACGCGCGATTGTGTGTGTGTGTCAGATATTGTGTGTGTTTCGGTGCTTTCTCGAAATCATCGCTAAATTCTGGTAATTTTCCGATATGATTTTTGCTAAACCATTTTTGTCTTCGTGGATACCTGCATTAAGGAATCAATGAAAATATTTGTGACAATCTGTTGACATTAATTTATTCCTTTTACTACCAGTATCTAAATGTTATCGGTTGCATTATACCTAAACTTAATCATGTGTAATATAACGTTATTACAGATTATAAATTCAGATGAAAATATTTTGACTCTTAAATGTAGAATCAATTTTAAATATTATACGGTAAATATTTAGCCAGTAAATTCAATACGATCTTAAACATTGCTTCTCTTTCTCTCCCTAATATATTTATAAATGTCGAATAACAGTATAAGCAACGCAATAGCGTCGATGTAACTTGGCAACCGATCAAATAGACCTTAATGTGCACGCATTAACATACATTCTCCATTAGTTTTCTACTGGTACCAGTGAAACCGCTTTGAGTGTAATCGGCTACAGAACGAGCTTGACATTTTCAAAAATTACTCGAAAAAAATTCTCGAAAACCAGTCATTAACCCCCGAAAATTATGAAGAATTTGAAAAGTTTATTCATTAATCAGTTATGGAACATCAAACAATTTTTTTTTAGTCAGGTACGATATAATTATGGTTGTGGATCTGTGGTATGCAATTCACTCTCTGTAACACCGTCAACAAACTGAACATTAGAAAGAGCTGAATGTATTATATGCAGGCAGTGAAATGCAGGGAGATAATCTTGGGTTCCACAGGCACTGTTTAATGTATCCAGTCATTTAAATATATCTCCTGCCTATACGTCACGGATGGGAAAATTCTTTTTCCTTTCTTCTTGGAAATAGTAGATCAATATCCAGTTCGTCCACAATCTTACGATCCAGATTTGTCTTCATAAGAATTCTAGCTGCTGCAATGGTAAAATCCTCATAGAAAGCGGACGGAATTTCAGACCACAGACGAGATCAAGGAAAAAAAGAATAAGCACTTCATTCCGTTCAAGAATATCGATTTTTCAAGAAATTCAAAATGATAATTGCTGTTAGTATATATGTGAGCAGTCGTAAAATGAAAATTTTATAGATGTACGTATCAGTGGAACAGATAGGGCTGTTTCATGTCATGTAACCAATTAGGAGCGGATAGAAACTACATCACTGCAGCCTAGCAATAGACGGTTTGTCTAAGGCAAATTGCTTCATCGAGTAAATCTCTCTTAAAGCTGATTTGGAATTCAGATTGTCCTTCTCGACGCCATGCAAATCTAGAAATCCTAGCTTTCTCGGCAATTTAAGCTGTACCTGGGATAGAAAAAACAAATCCATGCCTTTTCTGAAAGGCATTAATGGGAGCAAATCTCACAAAGTTAATCCCACTTAATACGTTGTTATCCATTAAGCTACCCGGATATCCATATCTCTGCCCTACCTCTTTGACATGCTACAATATTTACTTCGTAAAATACTTTGCTGCTTATGCATTTCACAAGAGGATATTTTCCTCAGACAAGATAGTTTGTTATTATATAAATGTTATGTTATATTAGAAAAAAGAGTATTTCAAATTTCGCAGTTAAATCATTGTCATTAATAGAACATTTGTGTCATCTCTTTGCATTAACATTATTTTTTTCTCATTACAAAATTCATGTCGATTTAAAATCCTACGACAGTTATCGTAGACTAAATTTAAACTTTACTATTCATTGAAAATAGTGGAATAGACAAAGATATATTTCACTCAAAAATGTTTAAAAATAGAGATAAAAAGAAATCTCTTTAATATACACTTCATTTTCTTCTCAGGTGAATTACTTTGCGTTTGGTGTAAAGAGGACGTGAACTTCATTCACTATTTACATGAAAATATTAATATGAAAAATAGTAATTTGAAAAACAATGTTTTGAAATATTAAGAAAGAAAAACGAAAACGACAGCGGTTTCTTAATTAATGACATCAGACAAGAACGAAATATGCGATATCATATTTCTGGATATAAATCACATTAAAATCCTAGCAGAATATTGTTGCAATATTTCACACAAATACGAGTTATTTCCCCTATACATCACGAGATATACACGTATTAAGCTACCGTTATGTTATTATATATTCTAACATAACAAATCGATATTAAATATATTGGAGGAAATTTAAAGTATAAAACATCACTGTTCTAAAAGAGTCAATTTCAAACCTCAGAACTATTAATGTACTTGCTATCACTGAGCGCTACATGGTATCACGCAATTAATATGAAATATTTTCACGGTAATAAAATTCAACGCGTAAGAAATAAAATTAACCGTTTGAAATCAATCGACATTGGAAATTGAGTAAGACAATTTGAGATATGTAAAATAATCATAAGAGATATGAATTGGAGACTTTGCAATAATTTCACGAATAAATTGCATTAATATCCTTACAGATATTTGATATGAGTAAATGCGTATGCAACATAAATTTGAAAATAATAAATGCGTATATAATAGATATTTAGAAATTCAGAATTCGTATGCAACAGATATTTGGCAATAATGAATGCAGACGTAACAGCGTTTTTATGTTAATTATTGTGAGTTGTAAAGATAAAAAAATAAAATAATATTGTAAATTTTATGAATAAATAAATACAAATGAAAGAAAAATGACTGAAAAACGGAAAAGACAAAAACAATCACATTTGTAACATATACACACGAAGAATATTGAAGACCTGATCGCTCTATTCAGTTACCCCAAATTACTAGCCAATCAAAAGACAAATAAATCCTACCAGGATTTCTTATGACGGATATATTCTTAGTAAGATAAGACACGTAGTTGACGCTATTTTGAATGCAAACACATAATATAACTGTGTGAAATATTGCTACAATATTCTGCTAGGATTTTAATTAAAGAAGTGAGATACCAATTGGTAGTGTCAGAAGTAAGAAAGAACATAAATTAAACTATCTATTAAGGGTTACAACAGATGGCAGAATATGATACACACAAAACATAAAGTGCATTCGAAGAACAAAATTTTAGTTAAACAATTTCGAAAAACTAAAATTTATCAAAGAAAGATAGATGAACTTTTATGTAATAACGGTCGGCTTATATAGAGGTGAATGCTAGACAATTCAAAGATAAAGATAATTTTTTTAGGTATTTGCATTGTCTTATCTAATGCCCACCTAATACATTGCACAAGAATCACACGATGTGGAGTTGTATTAGCATAACAAAGACCGAGCGTTAAGACTATATAGCTAAAGTAGAATTTAGAAGGAACCGGAAACACAATCCTAAACAGGAAACAAGGAATAAACTCTTGTTCAAAAAACAGGGAGGATTTCAAACCGGTTTCGATTGGTGAAAACCTTTCAGAGAATTTGTTTGTTTTGGTTTCTTTAATGGCATAACAACTCCTTATGGGTCATTTAGTGCCAAAATTTAATTTCCTTCAAGCATTCGTATTTTTTTGTTGTTCTACTATAACAATATACTGCTGATAATATTCTTTTGAATATTAAAATCTATTACCGGAAATTTTTACTATAAAAATGTATTTTCAACCTTTCATAGTATTGTGACCCCTGTTTGGGGGTTTCACTATTTGCCCATAGCTGTGACACTAACAAGTGCTAAAACACCAGGTCAGTATAGACATCGGAACAACAGGCAAACGAGAGGTGTTTCCACACTCCTCAATACCTCTCGACCAGAGGCCTTGCTGCCGGATATAGTTTATCGTCATACCCAGGATAATAATGTTGTTGACAATAATGTCGTAGAAATACACGAACAAAGAGGAAGATTTTATGGAAAAAGGCAAGAAATGATTAATTGTATTTAGAACCAGAAAGAAACAGCTGGAATATCTTGGAAGCATAATGAGGAAAATGGGCTTTGAGAATTGAACACCAAGAGGTCATATTGAAAGAACTTGAAACATCTGAGTCACATTTCATCTGATGTTCATGCTATATATTTAGAAATACTTAATAAAATCCAAAATACTATTCTGTAATATTATTGGTCCTGGCTAACATCAGAGTTTCAGTCTCTTTCTCGCCGCCCCAATGTATCTTCCCTATGCTTTCTCTATAAATATTTTCCTGGTTATTGATCTGCGGAAATTTCCTCTATGGTACTTTTGTGTGGAGAGTTCCATTTTTATGACCTCATACGACCAGTGGTGAACGCCAGAAGTTTTGCGATTACCTAAGAAGAGTTTTGATTTCAACTTTTATTTCACGTTAAGTTCCTTTATAATTTTCAATTTTCTTTCGTTTAATTTACTGACTTTTTTTTGCCAAAAGTTTGAATTTTTTTCTTTCTTAAACCTCCCCTCATTTTTTACTTTACCCGTTGTTGTTTCTTTATTATTAATTTTATTTTCGTTTATAATAATTTTTTGAATACATTTTTTCTCGTTTCCGTGAAGAAATTACAACAGTTTTGTTCAGGGAGGTACCCGCCTTTTGTTCACCCCTCCCTATATAGAGCTTTAAAGTTAACATTCCCCATTGACATTGGCGGCCTGTGTCCTGATGGCACTATCAACAGTGAGATGGGTACGGGGTCAATAGGAGAGGCCGTCAGTGTCCTGACCCCGGCCATGTTCAGTGCAGGAGAGCAACCCTAATCGGTTTTCATCATGGCTCTCTGGTTAGCTAGTATGAATGCATGAGGTCGGAGTCTCGCAAGGCGAGGCTCTCTCGTGCCCTTCAGCGTCTCGGTGTGAATATATGTTCTGTGCAAGAAACCCAGTATCTTCTCCCGACTATGAGGGCATTCTGTTTAGGGGGTTCTCCCTCTTTTCAGCATGTTTTGATGTACGCCCGTGTGGAGTCTCTTGGGTGGTGAGCAAATCTTTGAGGGCTGCGTGTGTTTTTGTCTTCGCGGATCCGGCGGGCCGACTTTGCGTGCTGGATGTTATCATAAAGGATAAGGCTCTTCGTCTCATTAGGGTTTATGTACCCAATATCCATTCTGAGCAGCTTGCTTTATTTCGGCAGATCGAGCTGTTTTTGACGACATCACGTCGGGTAGTTTTTGTGGGTGATTGGAATTCAGTCCTTGATACCGATATAGATCGTATATGGCCAAATTTGGGTACTAACAATCGGGACGTGAAACCATTTCGGGACTTTATCGACAGGTTTGATCTTGTCGATAAGCACCCGAATGAACACCATCGAGAGATAGTAATAGTGGCGGATCGGCCAGCTATCTAGACCGAGTCTTAGTTAGGAGAGTCGATGTAGGGTTCTTAGGATGTCCAAGTTTACATTTATTCGGATCATAAGTTTGTCCGGGTCCGTGTAAACTTAGATAAGCCTAAGGTTAGGATTGCTGGCTACTGGAAATTAAAATCATCATTATTTGCTGAGCAAGATTTGCGGGACAAGCTGCTACTAATGATACAGAGGAAACTGACGGGTCCGGTTGTGGGAAATTCCTGGTTGGATAATTTAAAATCCAAAATTATAACGTTTGCTGCTGATTATAGTCGTCGGCTCAATCTAGATAGATTAGGGGCGCAAACGGCTTTAGAACAGAAAGTTGATCGGGCGGTCAAATCCGGTGATAGTGGGGATGTTGCTTTAACTAAAGCAGAGTTGGCCTCCTTCCTTATCAGTAAGGATCAAGCTCTGGTAGTTAGGACTAGGTTAAAATGAATGTCCTCTGAGGCAACGAATATGGCCGCTGAATTGCGTCTAGGGGAAGCACGTAATGCATCTCGGCGACATACGCATGTGTCACATTGCCGGATAAGCGGACCGTGACTACAAACGAGGGCATATCTGAGGCTTTTCGTGACAATTTTCAGGAACTTTTCACCAGGGAGACCGGTCTGATCTCTGCTCAGTTCGACGCCTATTTAGCTGTCTTTCCCTGCCTTGAGGCAGCTGAAGCGGCCAGGTGCGAGGGTCCCATTACAGAGTTGGAAATCTGGGAAGCGCTGAAACAGTTTGGCCTGGACAAATCTCCGGGACTAGATGGATTTCTGTACGAAGTGTACTTGAGTCTGTCTTCCGTTTTTGTTCCCTTGCTGCCACTGATTTTCGGCAATGCTATGATGAAGGGGTCTATACCCCAACGCTTCACCAAGGGCACGATCAAGTTGTCACTCAAGGATAAAAACGGTGGGGATTGGTTAGGTAACTTTCGCCCTTTAACTATGTTAAACACAGAGTTAAAGATTTTGGCTAAGATCTTGACTAACAATTTGCAGGTTGTCATGTCTAGTCTGATTGGCTCGGAACGGCCTTGTGATGTGAAGGGTAGGACTATTCAGGACAACCTTCATATGGTACCCCTGATCATCGAGCAATTCGACAGTGAAACCGCGCTGATCAATTTAGATCAGTCGAAGGCCTTCGATAGGGTTGACTATCAGTTTCTGGAGGCTGTTCTTTCGGCGGTCGGTTTCGGGCCGTACTTTCGCACCTGGGTTCGACATCTGTATGTGAATTCCGTTGCGCTGGTGGAAGTGAATGGTGTACGATCGGAACCTTTCGTATTGTTTCGCTCCATTCGTCAAGGTTGTCCGCTTTCGCCTTTGCTTTACGTTCTTGCGTTGGAACGTTTCCTTCGCAAGTTAAAGGCGAATCCGGTCCTAAGCGGAATTGCCGAGCCCGGTGCTACCACATCGGCCAGTTATTCTGCCTATGCTGACGACGTTTCGGCTCTTGTGTCCAGCAGAGTCGAGATTGACGAAGTCAGGAAGGAAATCAATTGTTATGAAATGGTGACAGGGGTGAAGATCAACCGCAATAATTCTTTTGGCTTGCGGTTGAGTGTGTGGAAGGAAGATTCTCTTCCCGTACCTTTCCAATGGACGGATGAGACGGTCAAGATTCTCGGCGTCCGGTTCGGTCCTGATATCCAGTTGGAAATGAATTGGTCTGAGGTGCGAGGGAAGGCCGAGATTGCAATTAATTTGTGGTCTCGGAGGAATCTTTCCTTAAAGGGGAGGGCGGAAGTATGTTTTTCACACATCTGACCTATTCTCTTTTAACGACTCTCTGTGCTTCCACTTCCGTCTGACACCTTACTGGCGTTAATGAGGCTATTGTTCTCCTTCTTGTGGGGAGGCAAGTCCGCCAGAGTCTCTAGGGAGATTTGTTGCCTTCGTCCTTCTGAAGGCGGTCTGGGCATGCCAAGCATTGAGATTCGTCAACTTATGTTTCGCATCGGCTTTCTAGATCGAATGTGTCGCGAACCGGATGTGGAGGCAGCCTTCTGGAAGGAAGATGCCCGCAAGAACTTCCCATCCCTGAGAAGTTTGCACTCGTGCGAGGTGGAGGCCCACCGTTTACCCCGAGCCGAATGCTCCTTCTATCGTGAATGTCGTATTGCTCTGAAACGCCTCTTACGAGCGTCGGATGGCCTCTCCAATGTCCAGAGGTGTTAGTCAGAGGGTCCGTTCATGATGAGCTGATTGACGAGCTGGGTCTTACGAATCAGGAGGCTCGCTCAATATGGACTTGGGCGCCCGTGTTGAAATGTCTCAATAACGATGACGCATCTCTAACCTGGCTGGTGATTCGTGGGGCCCTCTGGGTCGCTGGCTTGGAGAAATCACCAAACTGCCGACGCTGTGGTGGGGAATTCGATCACGCCTTCTTTCATTGCAGGTTAGTAGTCCCGTTTGTTGAAGGCCTCATGGTCCGCATGCTGCAGGGAAAGTTTTTTGTCTTTGAGGCCTCTTCCGTTTGTAGCAATGTGGCACCGCCGCTGACGAAGGCTGAACAATATGTGTTCCACTGCTTGCTAGGTGTTACGAGAGTCGTGATTTGGACGACACTGCAGAAGGTATTCTATGGAGGCGAGAAGTTCACCTCTTCCCAAATGATCTTGTACTTTAAGCATCAGATTAAAGTCAAGATTAAGACGGAAATGCGCCGGCTCACTACATCAGAATTCAGTAAAAGGTGGGTATCTCTTGCGCGCTTGTGTCGTGTGAAAGGAGCTGACCATGAGTGACACTTTGATGCCGGTTCGGCATCAGGATATTGCTCTTCCTGGGTTGAACTAGTGCAACCCATTCCGAAACTAGGCTAGGTTAGGTACGTATTTTGCTGTTTTAGTTTCTTTTTCTTTCAAGTTAACTTAGCTAGGGTATGTATGCTCATTGACTCCCGTTTATTTCTGCTCCTATTTTTCTTTAAGTTTAATTCCCCATCCTCTCCATCGTTAGGTGGTCAGTGATGTCAGTTCACTGGTGGATGCGGGGCGCCTTTAGTTTCGCGTGCGTGTTTTTCTCGTATTTGTTGTTGTGTCTGAATGAGTCAGTGTGAGTACTTGGGATGAATGAATGTTTTATACTACTATAGTCCCGCATCGATTTCGGCCAGTTAACTGAAATATTTGCCACATTTAGTGATTGGGTGGTTTTATTACTATTATTTTCTTTAGTTTCTTGTAAAAAGTTTTGTAATTATATTGTAAATAGTCTTTGGGGCTTGATTTTTAGAATTGCTGTTTCATTCCCCTCCCCAACCAGACATTGAATTGTAAATATGGGGACTAGTTAGTACTTTCATAGAGACAAGAGGTATTATCGGGGATGTAGTAAGAAAGGTACGTATGTATGTGTTGTTTTTGTGTAAGGTATATTGTTCGTACGATTGGGTCAGTGTTTGCGGCTAGCTAAGTTATAGTTAAGACAGTTGCCCCAATCCCCCCCAACGGCCTTGTGCCAAATTTCTTTATTTACAGAATAAATATCAATTTCCTCTATGGTACCTATATTTTATGCATTTAATCGCCGTACGCCATTGGCAGAATGACCCCATCATTTTGCAGGAAATTGCTAGATGTAACTCGTAAAATGTATGCTAACATTTCATAGTGTTGAGTCTTGACTCATTGTTGAATCTCGCCTAATGCATGGAATAATAATGCAACACAAAATGTACTTAGAACAAGAATGTATTATAACAAGAAAGTGTACACAATAAGTACATATAGTATTTCTGTATATTTCTGGGAAGACGTTCCTGGAGAATGTGTTGACTAGTCGCAGTCGATCAGAGTCTCTAGTTGGATCTCGTGATTCCTCCTCGTCTTCCGGTACCAACCATTATTTATATAGTTGGTAGTCACCTATGCAGATTAGGTGGATCCTACCGCAACACCCCCCTCCCAAGCCTTGGAATCCTTTTGGATTTCAAACTGGCTTCTATATGGGATGATGATTATGGTTATTTCTTTGTAGATCCCCTTTGCATAGTTCATATGTATATCTGTTTTTTTTTTCAATATCTTTTTCGTTTTGGATTCACGTCCAATGGGTCCGTGAACTTTCGTTTCCTACCGGATCTTCTCGGTTCAGGAGCACTCTGCGGAGGTTCTACTTGAAAAGTATCATACATTACATCAATGGGATCTTTCTCCTCATCCGGTATACTCTCTTCATGCTCTAGCACGTAGCATTTTTTGAGTTGGTTCTGGTGCCTTTTATGAGTATTCTTCGGCCCTTTTATTATGTAAATCAGGTCACCGATTCTCTTATCCACTATGCCTCGCTCCCAGAACTCAATGTTGTTTCTATAGCACTTGAAAAAGACCTTCTCTCCGGGGGTATATCTTTTTCTAGCTGTATACATAGTGTTCTTTATTCTATTTCTTCCTGGCAAAAGCTTGTCAAACACTGACTTAACTTTCCTAGCGAACATTAGTTCAGCTGGTGCCATGTTTGATGGTGTTCTCTGGTTAGGCGTGATTCTGTATACTTGTAGGAATTGCTGAAGCGCCTTTTCCGTTGGAATTCCTGAGGCTTTCTTCAGAGCGCGTTTTAACGTATCTACAAATCTTTCTGCGAGTCCATTGGATCTCGGATGATACGGCGGCGTCGTTATGTGGTTAATTTGATATAACTCACAAAATTCCTTAAAATCGTCAGAAGTGAATTGTGTACCATTGTCACTCACAATACACTCTGGCACACCGAACCGTGCAAATAGATCATGCAAAAACGTTGTTGTGGTATTGGACGTAGGCTTTTTGCAGCGTAGTACTTCCGGCCATTTTGTAAAGCTATCTACCACTATTAAGTAGTAATAATCTTCTACTGGACCAGCGAAATCAATGTGTAATCTTTCCCACGGATTATCCGTCTTTGGCCATGGTTTGTGTACTATAGGTGGTGCCTTAGCTGCTAACGCACACCCTTTACATCGATGAACCATGTTTTCGATATCCACATCCATTCCTTTCCAATATACAAAGCTTCGCATTAAGCTTTTTGTTCTATTAATCCCCGGGTGACCCATATGAAAGTCCCGTAGGATTCTTTTCTGCAACTTTTTTGGTACTACTACTCTCTCTACACTTGCGAAAGGCACGTTACGTTTCTTTTTAAATATAGGCATAGTATTTTCTTTTAATTCAAATTTAGCTTCAAACTTGTTACATCTTCCACGACCAGGTGTAAAGGTTTCCGGAAACTTTTTCTTTAATTCATCTTTAATGTCCTGTCTTGTTTGCGTATTACTTTCTACTTTTCTGCAGAATGAGTTTAACGCTTTATCCCACAATTTGAATGTTTCAATAAAATCTGTACCCAACAAGTTTTCTCCATTTTTCAGAATGAAAACTTTCATTTTTTTAACGATCCCATTCACTTTCATTGGAAGTCCAACCTCGCCTTCGAAGTTAATTTGCTTTCCAGTTACCGTTCGAGCGAGTTTCGTTGACTTCATTATTGTAGGCCTTTTTAAAATTTTCCATGTTTTATCGTTCATTATTGTTAAATCTGACCCCGAATCGAGTTGAAATTTGATATTCTTTTTGAATATTTTAGTCGTCACATATTTCCTCAAATCTCTAACTGATTTGATATTCGAATTTGTTTGTCTAATTCGGCTCTTGAATTTTTTCGTTTTACAACACGATCCTTTGTGACCATTCTTTTGGCACACGAAACATTTCTTATTTCTATATGGGCAATTTACCTCCCAATGTCTTTCGTTACAACGTCTGCAATTATATGGTGGGGCTTTTTTATTTTCGTTCTTTTTATTTTCTTATCTATTATTAAAATACGCTGAATTTTTTCTCCAATTTTTCTCTAATTGGTACTTTGACTGCTTTTTTATTTTTTTCAATATAAGCAATACCAGGTTCTTCGATTTTTTGCGACTCTTTCTTTAACTTTCCGGCCCGTTGACACTCCTCTGCTAACTTTTGCAGGGTAAGGCCTTGTTCAGATTCGAGTTTAGACAAAACTCTACGTCTTATTTCGGCACTCTTACTGGATACCAGTCCTTGAGCAAAAATTAAGCACTTGAATTCTTCAACCGTAATCTCTGCCAATCTGAAATTGTCACAATGTCTATTCACTATAGATACATATGTTAAGTAATCCTGATCGTCGGATTTAGAGACATTCATGCATAACCATCGCTTATGCCAAAGCGACATATTTGCTCCAAACAGCTCTTTTAGCAAATTCACTGTTTCCGAGAATTCCAATTCAGTTGTTTTTCTCGGTAGAATAAAATCTACAAATTTGCTATGTTCTGCTGTACCTAGCTTTCTTAGTAATAGACTGACTTTTCTTGAATTCGACCAGTTTTCACAGTCTGTGTAGAAAATATCTTCATATCGTTTAAAGTACGCTTCAAACGTTTTTTCTTCGTCTGGCACATAGTTGAAAATTTCCAGCGAATTAAATATGGTGTTATTAGAATATGAAGAATTTCCCTCATTTGCCTGATAGTTGTTTAATTTCTCCAGTGTTAACTTTTGAATTTCCAAAAGTCTTTCCTCTTGACGTTCTTGATATTTTTGCATTGCTATCAGTTGTTCTTGCTGTGCTATCTGTTATTCTTGCTGACGTTGTTGACTCAACTGCTGGGATTTTAATAATTCAGATATGACTGGATAGTTCCTCCATTTTTAGCTGATAGTGTTCATGCAACAAGGAATATACTTTTAATTTGTGTATCCACGAATATCATATAAGCTGACCAAAAAAATCGAAACAACGTACGACTTTTATATTTTATGTCTTGCTTTTACATTCACGCCCGTGCTAATCAACTTTGGTATTTTTTTTTCGTGAACAGAGAGCGTCGGACTTTTTTTTTCGTTTTCGACTTCTGTTGGCGTATTTCAATGACAACGTCTGATTTTCTTATCAGAGGTAATTCGTCACTATATTGTTGAACAAATATTTTTAAAAAAATAATTTTTTAAAGTTTGTTACCTTTCAAAGTCGACACGGTGTATTTGTGCTCCTTTTAATCCATGCATGTTTTTGTAGTCGGCCAATTTTTCTTTTTAGAGGGTGTCTCGTTGTAGATAATTTTTTAATTTAAAATTACCGTTATTCGTTTACGACACCTTTCAATTTTTCTGAGTGAACGTTCCTTTATGCTTAGTCGTCTTTTAACGAGTTCTACATACACAGAAGTTCAGAATCCTTCGTCGTTACGTTAACGTTGGACTTTGAATTAATAGCTTTTTTTTTCAGCCTGGGTTCTTCAATGACTTGTCCCAATTGTTGAAAACTCTCACTATCAATTCTTTCTTCTTTCCGTATGGTTCGTTCTACTTCTTTGCCATTGTTGAAACTTGGCGTATGGTTCGTTCTACTTCGTCGCCATTGTTGAAACTTGACGTACGGTTCGTTCTACTTCGTCGCCATTGTTGAGTCTTGACTCATTGTTGAATCTCGCCTAATGCATGGAATAATAATGCAACACAAAATGTACTTAGAACAAGAATGTATTATAACAAGAAAGTGAACACAATAAGTACATATAGTATTTCTGTATATTTCTGGGAAGACGTTCCTGGAGAATGTGTTGACTAGTCGCAGTCGATCAGAGTCTCTAGTTGGATCTCGTGATTCCTGAGAATCACTTGACCTCCCACAGGGCCAGGTTGTGACACAAGGTCGGAGTTTAACGTGGGAAGGGAGGGGGAATAGACCCGAGTTTTCACCCGGGTCGCAGTGCTTTGGCTTTAGCTAGTCATAGCTGGTCTTGGCTGGTCTTAGCTGGTCATAGCTTGTCCAAGCTGGTCAGAGCTGGTCATAGTTCTTTTTCTTGTGTTCTTTCAAATTTAGTAACACTTTGTGTCTTAGTGGCTTTATTTCTTTGCTTATTTTTTAAATATATATTTATTGTGTAAAAATAAAATTATGGCACAAGGCCGAAAAAGAGAGGAGTGAGGCTGGTCTTTACTAACTATCTTATACCTAGCTAATCCTATTCACGACCCATTCACTCATTACAATTTACGCATTCACCAAAAAACTCGTTCATCGCCAACATACACCATAATACCACATCCTCTTAAAGGAGACCTACAAAACGCGCCCCATGCTATTATATTTAATGATAACTTATATATACAATTCTAAAGATGAAAAATCAGAGGGAAGGGAGATGAAACCAATAACAAAGTAAACATAAACACAAAGTAAACCAAAAATAACTAAGTTTAGTAAGACCTGTCTAACCCTCAAAAAAGGAGAGGCGGCTGTATTCTGCCCGTTGGACAAAATCAAGAAGCTCTGTCGCTAAAGGAGTGGGTAGAAAGAAAATATCTACGGACATGGTGAATAAAAAGCTGACCCATTCGAGATAAAAAGAGGACCAAAAACAAACTGGGGAGGAGGTCGGGAATCTCGACTTGGATCATTACCAAAGAGGCAGCCTGGAACAGGCCAGGAACAACACTTACTCACATTAACTAGGTACACAAAAGCTTCTCTAACCTAACCAAAGGGAGGACACCGCAGGAAACCACCCCGATGTGATGTAGGTTGACCTAAAAAAGAAAATCAAGGCTAGCACCGTTCAAACGAACCAAGCTCGCCTCAGTCACCCCCACTTTCGCTGCAACTGTCGAATGCAAGCGTTTTCTGTCAGTTCTAATCATCATCTTGAGCTGGTGCTCAAAGAATCGGATTAGATCCTTATGAGAACGACGGATGCCTCCCAAGACCTCCTCCATTCGCGTCGTCCAAATCACCATTCGGGCTTGTTTGTGAAGTGATTAGAAAGCGGAGAGTGTGAGTAACATGGAGTAATCTTACTTACGAGCAATAGTAAATGAAAACCATTGTTTAGTCATACAAATGATGTGACGTTATGAAAAGTCATAATCGCGCATCTCATTAAGAAAAACGTTACAAAAAGCCTAAACATTTTATTAAGCGAGACAGGCCGATAAGTTGTACACACATTCTTGGCAGATACGCGAGTTGATCCGAATCTAATATATCTCTTCATTAATATTTAGGCACATGATATCAGAACCGGTGGAATTTTTCTGGCAGCAGAATTTTACCGTTCCTTCCAATAATCCATAATGTATTTTGCCTTATTAGTAGGAGCAAATGAACGGACACCTGGAAAAAATTACGTCCATTATAAAAGTGATACAAAGCAGATATTTTATGTTAACGACACGGAATTTTGTATTCGAACATAGACAAGTTTCAGCTATTTTTTATTTCTGTCTTTAATAATAGTAATCTTATACACGGTTCACGAACTACGCAAGTTAGATGCTTACTGAAACAGTTTTTCGTACGCGAGGTAAGAGTAAGAATTAAGATGCACAGTTTAAGACGATATATGATAAATATAGCAAAATTCTCTAGACATGAATACGTTAAGATTTTAGTAGTCGAGAAACAACCTATTGGGAGAGGGTTCCACCATTTAGCTATCCAAGTAACGAAGTGTAATCTTGTAATTTGAATATGATAGCAATGGCAAGGTTCGCCTCGGTCTTTGTTTAATGGCTGGTTATAGCTTTGAACTATAGAGTGGAACTAAAGAATACAGCTGGTCAGAACATCTTCCCTGGCAAGAGTTATAGTTTAGAGAGATGGTTACGTTTCGTCAGTGGGAAATGCGTTTTATGGCAATAATTATTATCATATAAATCTTATATAACTTCAATCTCAAGAAATGCATATTTAACCAGTGCACATAACGAATTATTACAAAATACTTAATCTATTTCATAAAATATTTCATAATCCTCCGTTCGTGTTTAATATTACATTATTATGGATAAAGTCTAAAAGGATAGGTTTCCTACTGTTATCTAAAGTTCGCGAATAAGGTCAGGAATATGTTTTTGAGACCTGTAAAATAATATTTCTTAAAGAAAACCAAAGCTTATATTATCTTTTGATGTGTTGTTTGTAAGCCGGCTCTTCCTTCTATATATTCTCTATAAATCAAGCTATTTGATAATTACTACACGTAAGTAATCTGATACGTCCCTAAATATTCTAATTACACTCCTAGAAGAATACTTTTATATAATGTTAAATTGATGTTTACTTCATTAGTATTGTGCCGTTTCTTTACGCTTCTTTCAGTTACATTACAATGGTGTAGCAAACACATAGTTTTCTCTGTTAGAATTGTTAAAACTCGGTTTCAGATATCCAGACATTTAGAAAAATATATACTTAAGAATTTAACGAATTCGCCTGAGAGATGTAATCAATATTTTTATGGAATATTCGATATAAATATGACGAAAATAATGGTAAAATATATCGACAGCATATATGATTATACAGGCTTCAAATAAATCGGTTAATAAATGTTTCAGATACAATGGATGTTAAGCAATATGAATGCAAGTAAATCTGTAAATGAACAAAGGAATTCTAACTCGAAGAAAAGTATCTGTTATAGGAATAAGCATGGCCTCAAGACCATGTATGAAAAATTATATTAATATATCAAATGATTGTTTCACAAATAAAATGTAAGAAACATAAGAACTTATGATTAATTTGTATATTTACGTCTTATCAACTGTTTATAGGATATTGTAATTTGAAATAAAAGTCATATTGAAGGAAGTATTTTTTTAGTACAAATTTTTCCAAAGCGGTCCCCAATATAAATAACGGCTATGATCAATACTCTTTAAATTCGGTGATCAAGTGAGGGCTGCTGTTCTGAGCATGTTATAAGAACGACTAAACAGCACATACACTAATGATATGAAGGTTAAAAAATTCCAACTATGAAACAATCCCTTTTTATAGGATTTGATTCGGGAAACAATCATTTGATATATTAATATCATTCATCATACATGGTCTTCAGGCCATACGTATCAAATATTATCTCCGTCATTCGGAGAACATCAATGATGTTAGTTTTGCTTCAGATCGCTGATAAGAAAATCATAATATAATTTTAATGGGGATTATATATACTGGCTTCAGTCAGTTACATAATTGCAAGGAGAATTATATAATATACAATAAATTCACAAAAAACGAAAAAATATTCAATGATACTTTGATGAATGCCTTACAAGCCTGTTGTTCTTTCAGAGGCCAAAATTGATCGGAACATTAAATATCAAAATTCATACTAACATTGATATTGATAGAAAATAAACAATATTTTAGACATGCTATCTAAATTGCTAAATGGAAATATAGAAATCATGTAAAAATAGACCCATACACATTATGGAAAAGATGCCGTGAATGATCAAATGATTTGTAACAGATAGCATAATATTAATGATTAAAAAATATCAATTGCATTTGCTTTCATATATACTGTATAAATCATTATTTTTTCTTACCCTAAATTTAACAGCGTACGCCATTTTGCTGAAGTATTAACGGTAAATGTTAATTGAAATCTAAAACAAATAAGCCGTCCATAGAGAAGTACAGACGTAATTTACTTTAACGATTTTGAAACAATGTTACTTAATCCTTTTATTACATACATTCAAGCAATTTTCCAGTAACTGTGGTTGCCATTTAAGGTGAAAGTAAACGTTAATAGGGTCAAATGTATGCAGTTTTCGTTCGAAATCTTTCTTATAGGTCTGTGTCTTTCATGCGTACTTATTGCAACAAAATCAGATAATTAAATGATATGAGAAGAAAATGATTTAAAAATTAGTTTACAAATCCTGATTATTACAATGGTAAACAAGTAAAATATAGTAAAAAACGTATATTTCTCACTACAGAAAAAGTGAAGGCAAACATTTTTGCAAAGAAGTTAAATTTATTACTGGCAGACACATCACCGCTCCCGTAAATCATATTAATTTAAGTAGTTTATATTTACTGTGTAAACGTCTTTCTGTATATATTCCTGCTTTGAATTGGTTAAAAATTGCGTTTTCCGGTTTAATGTGTACTTAAATACATATAACAATTAACGTTTAATGTAAACAATTATAGTATCGGATTGTCAGTAGAATAAAATAATTAATTAGAAATTACTTGATCAAAATTGATAGAAACAAAAAAAAATCGGTTAAAATATAATGTCAAAACATGTATTTAAAAATGAATTTAAAATTCTCATTTCAATCTCTCCTTCGTTAGCGGGTATAACATATATGTGAATTTTCAACCAAGCATGCTTGAATGAAGATTTGGTGTCGATATATATATATATATATATATATATATATATATATATATATATATATATATATATATATATATAAAATATAGGTAACTATACTCGTGTCGAAAAACCTTCGAACTCTTGATTTAACAACAGCCAAATCAATCACGAAGGAAAAGAAGGTTTTAAAAAAAGAAAGAGCCAGGAACATGAAAGTCTGTCGAAAATAATCGCACAGATACAGGTTCAAGGCCCAAAGAAAAAAACCCGATACGAGTAAACAACTAACTAAAGAGCTCAATACAAGCGTAGAGCAAACCTAGTCAAACCTAATGAGCCAGACACACCTACCAAGGTTTCACTTAGGCAGATCGTCAGGCCAGCTGACCCTGACGATCTGCCTAAGTGAAACCTTGGTAGGTGTGTCTGGCTCATTAGGTTTGACTATATATATATATATATATATATATATATATATATATATATATATATATATATATATATATATATATATATATATAAATATATGTATATATAATATATGTATATATATATATATATATATATACATATATATATATGAAGAAATATAGTGTTAAGATGTGCTATATTTATGGGATAAAGTGCTCAATATCAGAGATAGAGCGTGTGTAACTATAAAATTGAAGTTAACACTGTTAAAACCTTTGGACGCAATCGTCAGGCCTAACGATCGCGTACTGTAGGAAGCAGACAGTCGCTTCTTAGTGTTAACTTCAATGTTCACTATATATATATATATATATATATATATATATATATATATATATATATATATATATATATATATATATATATATATATATAGACAGTCACTAAACCCATGTATACGGGTTGTAAATGGGCATATTTTTGGCTGAGCCTACGAGCTCGGTAAGCCCACGTTAAACCTGCCTTGTGCCACATTCGCCCCGTGTGTGTGGGGGGGGTGTTAAATATACCTGTAATGCGCAGCCGCTTATTCTGCTGTCGAACTCTCTGTTTGGCAGTGAGGAACTCGGAGGAGGCTTTGCCGCAGGGCAACCTTTCGTCCGGGGTGGTAGACAATCCATAAACTCGTGTATACGGGTTGTAAATGGGTATATTTTTGGCTGAGCCTACGGGCTCGGTAAGCCCACGTTAATCCGGCCTTGTGCCACATTCGACCCGTGTGTGGGGGTTGTTAAATATAGTAATACGCAGCCGCGTCTTTTGCTGTCGAACTCTCAGTTTGGCAGAGAGGAACGCGGACGAGGCTTTGCCGCAGGGCAACGTTTCGTCCGGGGTGGTAGACAGTCCCTAAACTCGCGTATACGGGTTGTAAATGGGTATATTTTTGGCTGAGCCTACGGGCTCGGTAACCCCACGGTAAACCGGCCTTGTGCCACACTCGCCCCGTGTGGGGGGGATTGTTAAATATACCAGTAATGCGCAGCCGTGTGTTGACGAGTTATCGTTCGAACTCTCTGCCTCTGGGCGGAGAGGAACCCGGACGAGGCTCCGCCGAAGGGCAGAGTCTTGTTCGGGATGGTTGACCAACCCGATTCTGTTTATACAGTTTCTACGGGGATCTTTTGGTCGAGCGTACGGGCTCGGGAATACCCCACTTTTAACCCCGGCCTCGTGCCACATGTATCCTTCGTGGGGCGGACAGTAAATACTGTAATGCGCTGCCGCGTACGATACCAATATCGGACACCACTGGATAGTAAGCTCTGCTTACACTATTCTTTGTAACTTTTCTGTTTAATATATCTTTCTTACCTCTAACCCGTGTTCCGTGTTTTCCTTCCATGGCCCCTACTTCGGGTCCACATTATATATATATATATATATATATATATATATATATATATATATATATATATATATATATATATATATATATATATATATGGTTTTTCAGTAACATGGACCGATTTAAAATGTAAATTAACTCTAAGCGTCTAATGTTTTTTTCTTTTTCTTTCAGATTTAACAACATAAGTATAGGGCAAATTCAAACATGAAAAGATTATCAATCAAACAGCGTGTTAAAGTTATCGAAGCCTATTACGAAAATGGACGTTCAAACAGAAAGACAATTCGCGCACTTTGCGAAGATTTTGGTCAACATAATCGACCAACCAAGAGTGCAATTTGGAAAAATGTTCGAAAATTCAAATAAACTTGATCGGTGGCCGTTGTGAAAACATCGCTGCGTTTTCGCTTACGCCATTCAGCTGAAAACATTGCTGCAGTACAACAGAATGGGGGTGATAATCCAGACACCTCTATTCGTCAGGAATTGAATCGCTCCACAACAGCATTACATCGAATTTTGACAAAAGATTTGTTTCTACATGCTTACAAAATTTTAATTGTATTGACAGAAGAACTGAAACCTGCTGACCATTTCGAACGCCGTACATTCGTCAATTGGGTGCACGAGCAAAGCCAAGCCGATGTAGATTTTTCAGGAGAAATCCTCTTTACTGATGAAGCCCATTTTCATCCTGGTGAATTCGTTAATTAGCAGAATTGTCGCGTTTAGGCTGATGAAATCCAAGGAAGATTGTTGAAAAGCCAATGCATCCACAAAAGATCACCGTTTGGTGTGCATTTTTGCGAGCGGAATAATTGGGCCTTAAATTTATAGATTTGAACGTCCATTTTCGTAATAGGCTTCGATAATCTTAACACGTTGTTTGATTGTTAATCTTTGTATGGTTGAAATTGCCAAAGACTTAAGTTGCTAAATCTGAAAGAAAAAGAAGAAAATCATGAGATGCTTAAACTTAATTTATATTTAAAATTGGTCCAAGTTATTGGACCAGCGTATCAATAAAAACATGCCTATATGGATATGCATAAATATGTGTGTGTGTGTGTGTGTGTGTGTGTTCTTTTTTTGCAAAATTAGGAAAATTGAATTTGTCTTTCATTTATGTAATCTAATATTGGCGTTAATTAATTATGGCTTTTAATGAAGCTCTTTCATTTACCGTTGACTCTTCCTTTCATTTTGTCCAGTTGAAATGGTATATAGTAAATTAGTGTAAATATGCATTGGAACATAGTTTATTTGAATAACGTTTATCTGACTTCCGGATTATAGGAAGAAAATTTCAATGGCCCGTTGGTATTCGATTTTACACCTGTCCCTTTGTACATTCAACTACAAAACGTGGACTTTATTGATTTATTGCATTTCTCTTTTTTATTACAATAACGCTGCATGCTGGTTTGAAATCATTAGGCTAAATTAAGAAATGTTTAAATAGCAATTATATATAAATAAGAAAACAAAATTTTAAAGGACTTTATATCGACAGGTGACTGTAACATGACAAAGAATTGTAATGAATTAAGATCAGGATATTTTGTAAAAGCTGAGATCGGTGATTGTATATATTTTGACCAAGTAATCGTAAGGTATACACTAAGATGAGAATGCATTATTAAAATAATCTCAAAGAACAAACCGACTGTATAGATACCGGATAAGTTAGACAAAGCCAGATAAATGAAACCCACCTACAGTCCCCATTATTGAAGTTACAGACGGCTGAAGACTTATCATGTAATTATTTGAGGAACAAATCTAAATCGAAGAAGTTAATGCATATACGTCAATTGCAAGATATGATTAAAACAAAATATACATGAACATCAAGAAACAACGACTGGATATTCCCTGAAGATAGAAGGATTAATAATTATTTCAGTGAAAATTATTTCGACGATGCGTTTCTCCGAGGAAATAAATATTCTTTTTATGACCGTACGTTTATGTCATTTTTATAATAACGCATGACTTTCTGAAATCTCATATCCATATTTAAATAACGGATATTTGTAAAATAAAATAAAATAAAATAAAATGTTAATGATTATCTTTTTCTTCAGTTTTCTCCAGTTAATGAAAGTCAATCATTTAAACTTGGCCTTTTACGCGTGGACAATGGCTTCGTTTCAGTGTACAGATCTAATATTCAAAGAAACACAGATGTGATAAAAATACCTTGTTTTTTATGAAAATGTGTACATTCGCTTTCCATTCGATAACATAATCTGTTGTTAATATGTGACTGTTTTCAAGTAATTTAGAAATTTACAATAACAAATACAAGGTTACGTCATTTAAATTCAACGAATAACATGCGTTGCTCTAATTGCTTTATCCAAACGTATTAACGTGAAACAGCATATGTTTATTTTAAATTATCAAATACATAAAATAATAATGGAAACGCAAATATTAAAACTTTTCCTTAGAATGATATTTACAAACAATTTATTTTACATATCTAATTAATAATTACAATGTAATGAATAAAGCCCGGGAGAATGAATGAGGTATAATCACACGCACACAGAGAATTAGTAGTAGTAGTAGTAGTAGTAGTAGTAGTAGTCGTAGTCGTAATAATAATATTACTAGTATTGGTAGTAGTAGCAGCAGCAGCAGCATCCGTGAATGTTTCCCGGCTTTGCTATTTTACTTTTGTGATGAATTTTAATTAATAATTAAATGCAAGTATAAACTTCTTACAAGATTCATTATATTGTAAAATACCGGTGAAAAGTCCCCATGCTGCGTTCTTAAATATTTGAGCCAAACATATTTAACCAAATATTACATAAGTTGAATGCATAGGATTATTTAAAGAAGTAAGTAGTTACAAATGAAAATATTTTCTGTTTCACTGAATCAGATGTAAACTAGTAGATACGATGAATATTTTTGATTTCTTACTTGAAATTCGAGATGTATCATAATATTTTATGAATAATTACGTTTATTATGGGCTATAAAATACTTATGATATAAACCCAAATGCAACTTTAAATATTTGAGTATAAAATTTGTAACCAAAGACTGCAATAGTAATCATAAGTACGTAGACCATTGTTTAAGGAAGTGAGAAGGGACAAATGACAAGATTTAAAATTGAAAAGCTTTTTCATTATACTAAAGAAGATGCTAAACACATTAGACTGTTATCGCATACGCAGTCTTTCCTAATTTTATCGGTGATAGACAAAAGAAAACTCCCAGCTGTTCACGCCATATAAACGGAATACTGTTATTAAAAATAAATCACGTCTCCCATACGTTTCGACTTTGATCATTGCCTAAATCTATTTATTATCATGTTGTTAAATTTTTATTGGATTCAACAGCAGGTTTAAAATCGCGATATTTAAAAAGATTTACTACGTATACGAAATTCCGGAACAAAATTTCTGTAAATGATTTTCAACACATGAGTTTGCATATGTTTAATCCCTCTTCTTGTGCATGATTTTGATTCTACACAATACATTTCTTAATCCGATGATTATCGAACTGATCTATCCAACTTCCTACTAATCTACAGTTCTTCTATTCTAGATTTTCTCCATAATCTTCACTTAACCTTTGCTTACAACTGAATTTGCATTCATTAAAATAGCCTAATATGTCAGAACATTTTGATTAGTTTCTTCCATCCGCAATGTTAGAATGAATGAAGAAAAATAGGAAAAATGAATGAAGGAAGTAAAAGAGGTGAAAAGAATGAACGAAAAAAAAAGGCTAAACAAATAAATGAAAAAAAGAGGCCAAATGAATGAATGAAGGAAAAGAGGAAATGCGAATGAATGAAGAAAAAGAAACAAAACGAACGAATGAAGGAATCGCAGCAAAATGAATGAATAAAGAAAAAAGAGGCAAAATGAATGAATGAAGAAAAAAGAGGCAAAATGAATGAATGAAGAATGAGTGTCAAAATGAATGAAAAAATGTAAGGTAAAATGAAAACGTCAAGAATAACAGAAAAAATAAATAGATGAAGAAAAAAGAAGAAAAATGTATGCATGAAGAAAAAGAAGAAAAATGTATGAATGAAGAAAAAGAAGAAAAATGTATGAATGAAGAAAAAGAAGAAAAAATGTATGAATGAAGAAAAAGAAGAAAAAATGTATGAATGAAGAAAAAGAAGAAAAATGTATGCATGAAGAAAAAGAAGAAAAAATGTATGAATGAAGAAAAAGAAGAAAAATGTATGAATGAAGAAAAAGAAGAAAAATGTATGAATGAAGAAAAAGAAGAAAAAATGTATGAATGAAGAAAAAGAAGAAAAATGTATGAATGAAGAAAAAGAAGAAAAAATGTATGAATGAAGAAAAAGAAGAAAAATGTATGAATGAAGAAAAAGAAGAAAAATGTATGAATGAAGAAAAAGAAGAAAAAATGTATGAATGAAGAAAAAGAAGAAAAAGTATGAATGAAGAAAAAGAAGAAAAATGTATGAATGAAGAAAAAAAGGTAAAATGAACGAATGAACAATAACACTCACTCTATGAAAGCTATTAAAAAGCATTCTTCTATTTAACGTCTTGTGGAAACTAAACTCTTATATTACTATGTAGCACATAAATAAAAATAAAGAACTAATACAAGTTATATGTACGCTTATCCAATGATTGTAAGTTTCTGTTTAGTTGATAATATACATTTAATCGCTTAACTAATCAATGGCAGTAATATAATACTGGACGATTATCTGTTCTGTAGCTCAAATAAAAATAACAATAAAACATAGACGATGAGGAAGAATATAAGGTCGAAGCAGTGTACCTAATTGGATATTTTGAAAGAAAGGGAAACATTGATTCACTAAAACAGATCTCATATAATTGTTTTCGGATGAAGGTTGAAAACAAATTAATAAGATCATCAGATTATTTATATCGTGTTATATAGGACTTATGAAAACTTTAATTAATTAATTAATTCAATTACATTATTGCTGATAACATAACATAAGACATATCTGATCCATTAAATCATATCCCGCGATTTTGCTTCTTTCGCTTCTTTTCTCTTCTCGAATTATATAGGGAAACCTGATGACGAATCAAGTATATCATTACATAGTGCAGTGATTAATCAAATATCAACCTTGGAAAACATACATATTATATGGTGGCTAACAGAATATATTTAAAATTCATACAATGAAATTACACCGATCAGATTATAATGATTGCGATAATATCGATATATTAATTAATGCGATTGAACTTTTGTAAAGTACAAAACAATAATACAAGAAACAATAGTGTCATTTAGATATCTTCAATCTGCTGACTATTTATACGTCGTAGCGGTCTTATCGCTAATCAGTGCGCCATTTTCCTCTCAGTAATCGCCCCCCAGGCCAAGGATAAAATGGTATTTCAATTAAGAGACTAGAAACGCTCGAATGATAATTTACCTGTAAACAGGAATAATAGGAAATAAACGAAGAAGAAAATCGAAGAGACAGTCACTAACGCGTTTCGAAAGGAAACAGAAATTGCATTGCGAATGTGAATATGAATGTAACATAAATCTAAAAGTTAACTTTGTAGAAATCGATACTTGAGTCTGGTTACTCCTACCTTCTTACATACAATATGTAAACATTTTGAATCCATTCAGATAACAGCCGTGATCATTTGATTTTGGCAAATGTTTCTGACTTAAATAGAAATTAAGCAAATTAGTCTTTATATCCTTATATATTGAGTGTTAGTATAATTACTCAGAAAACAAACTTTATGTGTACAAGCTGTTAAAATAACGGAGAACATGGAACAATCTTGAACCGTAGAATATTTGTCCTGGCTATAATTATTGAATGAGTGAAGAATGGTTCTAAGCCCGTGGGCAATGATCAGATTTTGTGTAGTGGGTCTGGACGAACTTTCAACAGAGACTTATGCCTGAGAGTCAATTGAATACATCAGCTGAAAAGCATGGAATTAGGTTTATATAATAACATTATAAAAGGTACCACTTCTGTACCATAAAAGGTTTTACATATGCGGTTAGTAAATTGCTATCATTATATTTTATGGTTTTAAGTAAAAAAGCGAAGGGAAAACTAAAGACATTGGTATTGAAATGGTTTAATTCAACCATGTGGCCCATACATTTTCAATTACAATGATATCACATATTTCACAATTTGTCATTTAAAATAGGGATAGGTGTGTATATAAGTTTGTCGGATAGTTTTCTTAAAGTTTATTTTAACGATTTCTAACAAATACTGTATATGATTCCCAAATATCATTTACCATATCTCTCTCCTTAATTTGTAGCAATGGTTGAGTCCGGCTAAAATATAAACAGAGCTAATAGAACATACACTTTTGAAATTTCGTTCACCATTTATTATTTAATTTAAAAACAGTTTTTCTAAACTAAAAACAAACGACGGTCATCTTTAAACCTTGGCATATGAAACATTCGCTCAGAAATACAAAAAACTAAAAATACGTTTTATCATTAGTCAAAGGAACAGTAGGCAAAGCTAAGATTATTATAATTTATAGGAAAGCTGGTTCTTATATTCAAGTAAAACTCGTGTTTAACTACAGCGAAAAATTCAAATATAAATACTTAGTTACTACAAAACCAACCTAGTCATTGCTTACTTAGACCGCATCACAAATGACTCAGGGAAATACCTTATCAGAAAAGGAACACGGAAAAAATGTTTACCTATCGTCAATAAAAGAAATTGATTTATATAGATCCATCGCAACTGACAACAATCATTCTACTAACCTTCTGCAAGCTATCAACGCAGGCAAATGAAGAAAAGACAATGGAAAATATAAATAATACCGGATTTTAAAGATTCTTTTAATTACAATTAATATCATATTTTAAAATAAACCTAATAAAAATGTCGTTTTTTTACAAATATATCATTAATAGCTAATATTTATTTCAAATTTTACAGATATTACCGTATTCTACAGTTGAAAAAAATGGATTCAATCGATTTTCATATTTTGTACTTGACTGCAAACATAATTTAGAAATATGTTCTATAGCATATATGGCGCTGGTGTGGAAACTCCTATTAGTCCAGTGATCAAGGTAATATACAATTTGAACTCAGGACCATCGGGTCTTATTTCAACTAGATGCATCGCATATGGCATGTTTAACAGATTAGTGATTTCAAAGGGCATGGTAAAATATTCAGGATGTGGTGTTCGGGGTAGATGTTTTATCAAAGAAGAAATTCTCGAAATGAGTGGTAATTTCAACTATAGTTGATGGCGTCTTCCTAAAGCACTTTAAGAAGGCATATATTTACGAATCTTTAAACGCAATTCCATCGAAAATTACTTGAAAAAATATTTCGTGGCAGTTTTACGGCGATGATAAGTGTATGAAGAAGGACTGAAATAAACAGCTTTCTATTAGTGGAATTTTGTTAACTTTAACAACAATATTTTAGCATAGAATATGAAATGGCATTTTCTATTTATTGCTCCTTGAAGGGAATTACAAAACGAATAAAAATTACAGAATTTTAGAATATCTTAAACAGCATAAATTTATTGGTAGTCTTAATTGTTCTGTTTTAGTTTTCTTTTCGTTTCAGTATACTTATGAAGATTGTTCTGGGAAATCACAATGGAAGTGGTGATTACGAAATGATAATTATTTTTTCGCCATTTATTCCAGATTCGAGGGCCTATGTGAAAATTTAATCGATAGAAAAAGAAGCTGGCTCCATGATGAACAAAAGACCAAGGCAAAGTTAACGAGACTACGTGATAATTTATTTTGAAAAATGTAAAAGTTTAACGTCTTGTGGAAAAACCGAGAAAAAAGTAAGGAGCCAATGTGAAATCGCTTTTGGATATAAATCTGCAAAGAAAGTTGAATCAAAGAAGAGAGAGAAAAAGCAGAAAGAAGCAGAATAACGCAGAATAACGCTGGTCTCAAATTTCGCGCTGATACATTATCAGCCTCTAATGAGAGCAGGGCAGTTTCAAAGAACTCTATTCACCTCCAAAGCTAAGTACTTTTAAATATATCTTTTCATTCATGTTTAATACAAACGTTTAACTTTTATGTGAAAAACGAACTCTCTCAAATTGTTTTAAACATTTTGGAATATTACTTTATTATAATTTAATATAATCACATTATTTTCTTAAAAATACATGGAAACTACGAATATTTAAATAATTGTTTCCTTTCGCTAAAACATGCTACTGGCGACTTCAGATGTGTAAATTGGAAAATGAAGTCCTTATCTTGTTTTGTTAAATATAACACGTGTGATTCCATGTCATTATACATCAATACTTTAGGAATTATTTCTCATCCAATGTTATTACCAAATCTTATAGTTTTTAATTATGGTAATCGAGATGAAGATAGTTTATGAGTGTTGGTTTATATTATTGAGAAATCGTCTCTCATATATATTGAAGTTATCGGTTTCCTTTTATGAAACATTCAGTTTGAATCAGATTTAAACAACATAATCACAGACACGGGAAACGTTTTATCATAACTAAAAATATGTATTAATACAAAGGAAGTCTACTGAATGAAACATACACATTTCATGTATACTGCAGGCTATGTATGATTTATGTTGATAGCAATATAAGTTAGATCGATATGTACAAGGTAATAAAATTTGACAAAACAATTGGGTATCATATGAAGTAATTATGGATACATAATATACTTTAGCGTTTGAAAAAAAACGGGTTTAATTGCATTATAATGAATGAAAGCTTATTCGTGCCAACATAATTAGGAATTCCTGCATAGGGAGTAAGAGATTATATTGTAGAAGATTAATAGAGGATATATTCAATGATATATGACAACGTAGAATTAGATTAAATATTTAATTTGGCGATAATAAATAATGATATACTAACAGAACGTTAAAGAATAGTGGAAATTAAGTACGTCAATGGATAAAAGTGTTTGATTAATTGTTAACTGTATTGTATAATGTGAAATATGCAATTAATTTTGAGAAGCGTTAACTGAGTTGTAATATAAAGAAAAATATACATTTTAAAAAAAGTTATATATCTTGTGCAAACCGTTCGTTTGTCATCCACAATCATATCTACGCATTATAGCTAAATTCTCAAGACAATTACAATTATTTTATTTAACAAACTCACAAGATGTTTCTTGAATATAATCTGTTCGAAATAATTCTCCATATATTAAGCTATCTCTGTACAGGTTTGTTTATGTTGACTAAGTTAATAATTCAAAGAAATGTTTATAAAACAGTATGTCATCGCTTCTATTTTTGTCATATTTTCCATTCTTAAACAGTAGACGTTAATGAAGTTTAATACTTATTCATGGTAAGCAGTGTGTTAGATATAGCAACAGATATTTTCAGTGGGTCTGCGAAATCATATTGTTTTAACTAACGACCTATCATATATACCATCTTCATATTTCAATGGAATACTCTTATATTGTTGAAAAGTAATTATATGAAAAGGGATTATTTTATTTTGAAATGTCAAATATCTTCGAGTAATAATGGTTTCTTCTTTCAACAAACCATACGTTTACAGGAGGTTGTATTATCTTAAGTGCATATACCATGTTTATCCTCAGAAGCATAGAGACTCAGAGAAAGCATGGCAGATAAACAGAAAGGAAGAGACGCGTATGAAGTGAATGATTATCTGACAGAAAATAAGATATATATATATATATATATATATATATATATATATATATAGATATATATATATATAGATATATATATATATATATATATGAAGAAATATAGTTTTAAAGTGTGCTATATTTATGGGATAAAGTGTTCATTTTCAGAGATAGAGCGTGTATAAATATAAAAGTGAACATAGAAATCAACACTTAGAGGCGACAGTCTGTTTCATGTTAGATGCAATCATCGGGCCACTGATGATTGCATCTAGCATGAAACAGACTGTCGCCTCTAATTGTTGACTTCCATGTTCACTATTATATATATATATATATATATATATATATATATATGTGTGTGTGTTTCTATATGTGTGCGTATGTGTGTGTGTGTGAGTTCATAATTACTTATGTGGACGTAGACAAAAGCACTTTGAGACAAATACTTAATTAGCCAATGATGTACCTGTAATTTACTACATACAGACATATATAATGTTTGATGAAAGAGGTTAGAAAAGAATAAACAGATTTTATATAAAGGCAAAATAATTCAAAACCTCTTTACAAAAAGGGTATAGAGAAGGGAATTTCTGAACAACCCATTGGAACATGAAGCATTTGATACAGCAGCCGAATACCGCACCGGTTCCTACATCTGTTAGATAAGAAAATGTAACTGATGCTATAACTCATAAACGTTAATAAAGGAACAATAGTTAATTGGATTGCATAAGTTGAGAGATTTAACCATTTTCTATTATTAAAATGTTAAAATATTCAAATAAAATTGTTAAATCCATCACTTCATATTTTTTAAGTTATACAACACATACATCCAACTCATATCATAACAGTCTAGCAACAATCTAAAAATATTCAATTAAAGGAATCATATTTTGAATATTACGCACTAAATTTGTACCAATCTTTGAATTATTACGCTTTGCCACCTCCACATGTTTTACTGACATTTCAACCACCGGATGAACATTCATGAATCTTCTCAAATTAAAAAGCATTGAAAAAAACAGTGAAACACTCGCATTTGTATATAAACACGTGCAACAAAATAAATCCAACATTGCCATGATAAAGTCCCTTAGAAGATGAACGAAATATATATATATATATATATATATATATATATATATATATATATATATATATATATATATATATATATATATATAGTCCTAAAGTGTGCTATATTTATGGGATATGGGTCTGTTTCATGCTAGTGCAATCGTCAGGCAACTAGTTGCCTGACGATTGCACTAGCATGAAACAGACTGTCGCCTCTAAGTGCTGACTTCCATGTCCACTTTTATATTTACACACGCTCTATCTCTGATATCGAGCAATTTATCCCATAAAGAGAGCACACTTTAAGACTATATTTCTTCATATTCAGCTCCAGATTATCAGTAGAGCACTTTCGCTACATTTATATATATATATATATATATATATATATATATATATATATATATATATATATTCTATAGCCTTGGATGGCAACTGGTCTACGAGAAGGACAACTTTGAATTCAAAACCAGCGGACGGTAGTTTGCGGACCCTGCGGCACGTAGTGCACTAAGTCTCTGTATTCGGCCCTTCAAAGAGTGTAGGTGTTTCTGCACAAAACCTTCACCACTATAATCAAATCTCATGTGCTGGTGTCGGGCTGTAAGCTTCCTAGGAACCGATACGCTTGACTCTCATACGTCGAATTCGAGTGGAGAGTCGAGTATATATATATATATATATATATATATATATATAATATATATATATATATATATATATATATATATATATACACGCATATATATATGTGTATAAATTTTACATACACTTTCTTCTCAATAACATTCAAAAATACTGTAAACTGTAAATTGTTGGATAGAAGAAAATATAAACTAACTTGAGACGCAGTTACCATAGAAACTTGATTCTCCCTTCGTAGGTTGAGTCATAATTCTTAGCGTTGAAACTTACACTTGCTAAACACCTTTATATTCTTATAACGTTCTGTTACAATGCACTTTTATTTAGGTCAGTATTCACGATACTGTGTGTGCTACATATACTAGGACGGATTTTCAATGAATCGAGGGAAATTATTTCATTGATCTTTATTTATTATTTCACCCCATCAAGACAATGAAGCTACTATGACGCAAGATGTTACAGAGTGTTAGAGAATATGAGGAAAACTATTAAGAAGAGACGGCAATAAAAGATGTATTAAGTAGACAGAAGTTAATGATTGACATTGCATTTAAATTTTAGGAGATCAAATTTGACTGGGATGCAAGAAGTCGGAAGAGAGATCAACAAGTGAGAATTTCGTTAGAAACAAATTTTAACGTAGAATGTACAGTTAAATCTCGTCATTTCAACTGTAAATTACTGATACCATACGGCAAATATATTACTGCGCTTAAATTCGTTGAATCTAGGTAAAGTCTAAACGAAAGTTTATCAGAAAAATTCCATGAATGTTTTTAGATAAAATACACAGTTTAGCTCCCTAATGGCCATAGGAAAGTTACTGAAGCCGAGATGCAAAATCATGACCAATAATACTGCATATCAACCTTTTCTGATTTTCTCATGAGACTCAAAATATATTGGAGGAGAACCAGACCAGAAGTGGCAGAAATATTAAAGCATGGCTGAGTGGTATACTTATAAATATGAAAGATGGATTCTAACGCAACGGCATTTAATATAGCAATGTAAATTTCCCGTCTTGCTGAAAGAGCTTTGAATATTTGAAAATAGAACTTTTGTCATTGTAATGTTTAATATGATTTCCTCTATCAAAACATTAATGCTTTGACGTGGCGAGGCCATAACTTAAATGATATAGTATGAGAGATAAAATCCACAGATATATTGATATAGACGCTCACGATTAGACAGAATGTGAAATATAAATAATAGAATAGACCATCAGTATATGCATGTCACAAACAATTACGAACAAAATAATATTTGCTCCCAGAAACTTTTCTAAAAATGCATTACATCTGTCGAAAAAATCAAAATATCAAATTAATAATTTTCTAGAAAATAAACTGAAATTCAGTATCGTTATCACAACTTTGCAACAGAATACAAAATATACAGGGCTAAAAACATATATATATATATATATATTCAAATATCCCATGTTTAACTCTGTGGCATTTCAAAACGAATCCATGAGTAATTGCGTTGAATAAAACGCCACTCGATCAAGTGATCCTATATATTTTAGATCATAACCCCATAAGGACACATTAAACTAGCAACAACATATAACAAGTTCGATCCGAAATGTCACTTCACACGGCCTTCTTTCAGATTAATAATAATTTGACTTTCCTTTCTCTAGTTCAATGGACAATGTGTTGACTGTTATCATTGAATTTGTATATTGGGCTTTATATGAGAACAGCTACGTTGTGTCTGTAGTTTCAGATATCTCGATGGCGTTTGGGAGGGTTTGGCATATTGGCCTTCTCCACAAAATTAAAGGTTACGGTGTCTCTGGCTGTATATTTGAATTAATCCAATCGTTCTTAACAAACCCGGTAATTTTGGTCGATTGGAAAGGTATCGCTTCTAGATCATTTCACATTAAGTCGGGTGACAGCGACACTCAATCCTTGGACAGAAGGTGTTTCTTATATTCATCAAGGAATTACCGATATCATTATCTCTGAACAAAGTATTTATGCTGATGACAAAACTGTTTACACTTGTGTTGAGTCTTGGCGTATGGTTCGTTCTACTTCGTCGCCATTGTTGAGTCTTGACTCATTGTTGAATCTCGCCTAATGCATGGAATAATAATGCAACACAAAATGTACTTCGAACAAGAATGTATTATAACAAGAAAGTGTACACAATATTTACATATAGTATTTCTGTATATTTCTGGGAAGACGTTCCTGGAGAATGTGTTGACTAAGTCGCAGTCGGGCAGAGTCTCTAGCTGGATCTCTGTATTCGCTCCCTTGTCTTCCGGTACCAACCATTATTTATATAGTCGGTAGTCACCTATGCAGATTAGGTGGATCCTACCACAACAACTTGTTTCAATTGTAAGTCAGATATGTACCATGTAAATGCAACGTCAGTCGCCATTTTCTGACTTTCTCAATCATTGTTCGTTTACTGTTCTTTCTCCCCTCTAAAGTCTTCTGATTATCGTCCACACCCTGTAAACACTTGCGGTTTAGTGATATTACTAGCGTGCATAGGTTGAAATGATTAAAAAAGATGCAACATACTTGTCGAAAGCCCAAATATAATACACGTCTCAGAGCTGATAAATATATCTAAAATTAGTTGCCGCCATCATCATGTAAGGCATGACAATATCACAAAGAACAAGGCTACAACTTACTCGCCGTATTTGCGGATTAACTATATTTTGTGGTTTCAGCAAGTTAAACAGAGTATATAATAGTTTATTACGTCATATAATATAACACTTAACGAACAATTATTTGATCTATTTATGCAGACACTATAGCTGAAAAAAGGACCTGGGCTGATACACGAAAAACACAAGAAACTCATAACATAAATAAATGTCAGTCATATTTAATCAAGTTTTGGTAGAGAATTTTTGTTTTCTAAATGATAACATATATATATATATATATATATATATATATATATATATATATATATATATATATATGATAGATTGTTTCGGTTGCATGAAAAATTGCTATGCATCGATAAATTCGTACATTTGAAAAGTAGGAAGCAAATATTGCACTGCGGTTCATGACATCATAAAAAACATGTATATATTATTTAATGAAACATGCATTAATTCAAAAATGCTGTCTACACTATATATATATATATATATATATATATATATATATATATATATATATATATATATATATATATATATATATATATATATATATATATATATTAGCATTCAGTTGACCTGAAAATGAACCATTTAATGAACCGATATTGGAATATCAATTTTCATAAATTGAAAATATATGAATCATAACTGAAGGGAAAGAACTTGTTTGAAATAATCTGTGTACATTTTTAAAAAGAAAATACTAATTAAGTGTAGCGTTCTAACATTCTTGCAGTTCAACATCATATACGTTTCATTCTGATGTTAACTATTTCACTATCATAGAATATAGCTATTTATATTTAAATACATGAATATCGCAGTGTTAATATTTACTTACACAGTAGTATTTAAGCAGAGAATTCTTTTCTTTAGAATATTACATTGCAAAAATTATTTACGACTTAATAAACATAATTTCCTCCAAGTATATATAGATTTTAATTTTGTACGTCAGAATAAACAAGTTATCTATAGAAGCACATAAATATTCAAAATACAAGAGAATTAATATTTTTGGTAATATACATTAGAAAAAAGTAGACAATAATTACAAATAAGTCATGACATTTTTAGATAAAAATATAAAACACGATCTTACTACAAACTGATATAATTCAAGACAAATCGGTTTATGCAAAGTAACTTTATAAGTTGCGAATAAAAATAATATTAGTCTGAAGAGTTTATTTACTAGATTTGATTCAGCCGATAAACAACAATGTCTTCTTTTATGAAAAAGAAGACAGGCATTCTATTTCCAGGTTTTTCTGACGCTCTTAAAAAAACAAATTATATTTTTTATCGTCAAATTAATTCAAAAGTTTCATTCCACAAAGAACGTTCTTACATTCAGACATTAAATATATTCCCTACGATATTATGCAGAGATTCTGGTGACAAACACTTCATATTCCATTTCCTTTGAATAGATTCATTCTTTTTTAAACTTTTAAATCAATTTCAGCGTCATGTTTTTCTATTCACTCTGAAAAAACAAGAAAAATCATAAAATATATGACATTTATCGTTACACAAGCAGACTGCAAAATGGTTTCTATATCATATACATGTGTATAAAATACATTACAAATAGTAAAATAAATTATATAAGATATGATTTGCGATTATAACGCACATATATTGAAGGTACAAAGAGTAAATATACTGTCTATGTACACGATATACGACTCAAATATTCCACGTATGCGAGGAATATGTGTGATATAAATATATTACGATACTTTGCGTTGGAGCCCAGTTCATATACTTCAAAGAGACAGTGGAAATATTTTGTGTGTAAAGTAATTTTAATTGATTTTTGATATCGTCAAATTCCTCTACCTTTCGTTTAAACCGTTTTCTATATCATGTACACACTCTTTTTCATTTCATATATCATTTAATATAAATTCACTTGTAACATTACAAACTGTAGTTTCGAATAGTTACTGATATTTACCTAATAGCATAGAGCTCCTTCACATGAATAATGGCAGCTACTAGACTGCACGTATTTTTTGCGAGAAGCTGGAGTTGTTGCCTATGTATATTTATCGAGACTCTTTCAAACAGTGTTAAGTTCTGAAATTTATTTATAACTTCTAGTTGTAGCTTATTCTGTCTCGTGAATAATATATCCAAGGATGCTCAATAGTTTTAATATGGGAAGTTCAAAGTCTAATAGACAACATGGGACGTGTTATTACATAGCAATTCAACTCTCTTTTCCTTGTTTATAACTATTTCTTTTTTTAAGTACTATCTTTGTCTTTTGAAATTCATTGCGAGTCCGGAATTCAGTTTTTCATCCACTGTTAAAACGTTTCCATATATTTAAAATTCTAAACATGTTTGATGTTGATATGTGGAGTTGGTAGTTAGTATTTTGGGATATTTCTCTTGTAATAGCCATATTTTATATTTCCTTGCAGTGGAAGACTAGACCTTTTATCTTGTTATTCTTTATATATTGTCTAGACTATTTCGCGATTGTATTTCTGTGTCTGCTGTCAACATAATACCATCTGCGTGTGTTATACTGATACACACCGATAATTAAAAAAAATCGTTTATGTCTTCCTTACGAAAGCCTCAGTGTAGGGGTTGAATAAATCTGGGAAGAAGATGCATCCTTTTCTTATGCCCCTATCTATCTATCTATCTATCTATCTATATATATATATATATGTGTGTGTGTGTGTGTGTGTGTGTGTGTGTGTGTGTGTGTGTGTGTGTGTGTGTGTGTGTGTGTGTGCGGGGGTGTGTTTGCACTGTACAAAGAACGAACATTATTTACGAGTTCAAGTCCCCTTTAAGTAATTGTGTTCCTGAACAATGCAAACTCATAAATAATTACATCGGTCACACTATTGCATGCTTATCCAGACGACTTACCTCACACCTACCCCAGCATAGCCACATTAGAACTCATTTAAACACACATATATACCTACCAGACTCCATACGAAACGTACTAGTATAAAATATAAGCATAATAACATTTTACACATGTGAAAAAAAGATTAAAAATAATGGAAGCCTTAATAAACAAGAAAAAGACAACAATCAATAATATTAAATAACACGGTCAAAATGTGCTGTCTGTATTCTGAAATAAGATATCCCTATAACTCTAGATACATGCACAAAACCCATACATCCAATTAACATAAATAAGTAAAATCAACCATTATAATGTCTAAAAGTATGGCGGAAAGCATTAAGAATTACAAACTATTTTTATAGTTTTTACACACATTGTGTCTCGATTAAAAACAAAAAAACAAAGGAAAATGGTTGTCATCTTTAATGAAACATGTATAAAAGATGGATTGCTGCCTAATTACACAATATGTGTCTGTGTATTTGCATGTGTATGTGTTTGCATGTAAGTGTGCCTGTGTATGTTTCGCTGAGAGTAGGCAAGATAGGGTCACTAATTCTGTATGCTGAGAGTTAGTCATTATTTGAATGTAATTTTAAATCTATAATATTAGATTGATAATATCAATATTCGCAGTTAATCGGAAATTATGGTGACATATTGTGTCAAATCGTTTTTCTCGCTATGCGCCTGCGGATGCATTGGCGTAGTTATATATAAATAAATTAAACCATAATTTATAAATATGTTGTGGAATTTATAACATTGGCAGTATTGCGTAAACGGTACCTGCACGTCTGTGTGTGTTTAAAAAACATTTATCCGTTAATAATTAATAATATATCTCAATCCTTTCATGTGCTGCACGAATCACTACAAGATTGACTTACAGTCTTTTGGACGCCGCTTCTATTTCGCTAGGAAAAAAATAAACATATATGGATAATTGATAGATATATATTCAGGATATCAAATGACTAACAAATTATCTCGTATTTAAAATCATCCTTTCTCTATACGCTGCTGAAATAATTATACTGTCTGGTGAAGACAAAGGCTACGTTAACTACGGAATTCATTTTTACATATTGAATGTTCGGTTTGGTTGTCAGAATATATAATACTACTTATAATAAGGCAGTTATAAATGCTGCTTTATATATATATATATATATATATATATATATATATATATATATATATATATATATATATATATATATATATTTCTCTGGAGACTGTGATTATTTTCCATCATTCATTAACGCCAAAATATTTATTACATGCAGACAATTTATAGAGAAAAGCAGACAAATGTATATTATGCAGATGGACGAATACAGAAATGGTGTTTAGTAGAAATGGTTTCTATGCATTAAAATAAATCATGTGATATAGCTGAGATTTTTCGTTTTATTTAAATAAAATAAATATTTAGTATTATATAAGGAATTTTCTAAATTGATTGTTTCTTTTTCTAAGCCTTTGTAGATTATTTAAAGCTAGGAAATATTCTTAGCTTGTAAGAAATTCTTAAGATAATAAGGATCTAGTGATAAATGTCTTGCGCATTAACCCATAGCTGAGGAGTAGAAGATGTAGATTAATGTCATTACCAAGGGTAATTGAGCGTAAGTGAATACAATAAACGTAACTGGAACTGGAACTCGGCTCTCCGATTAACAAATCAGAGCCATTGTCCATTACACAATTCATCCATCCAATCTTATAGCACCTCGCATTCACAAGCGTTCTCCTATCTAGGAACAGACCAGTCTTAACTGCGGTTATTGTACGGGAACCGTTATTTTAATTAGATGTAGTCGCTAGCCGAAATTGTGAAAGGTAAATCATCTTTTTTACAACTCGGATATTCAAGACATTAGAAATCATAGCTCACCACATTCTCCACTTTTTTTTTAATCATTTGTAGGTGTGACTAATGTTATCCCATTTATGCACCTGCAAATCTCTGTTCCACTATTCATTTCCACAAGTGCTTTATGTATGATACTTTTTCTTGCATTCCATATATCATGTGAATGTCAATTTCTCCAAACCCTCTCCGATCGTTATGATTTTAATTACCCATAAGTTTACATAGTTTCTTCCATGAAGTTCTTAACATAACTAAATCCTCTATCAAGAATTCCAAAAATGGGACTCAAGTTAAACATTTCCAAAAGAGAATCTATGATTTGGAATTGGATTGAAATTACTGATGGCACAGACCTTGAATCGATCATAAAAATTCAGAATGTGGAATTAGTCTATGATAAACACTTCAAATATATCGACGTATGTGTCAGTTATAATATATTGAGCATAGAAGAAAAGGAAACTGAACATAGAAGAGACTGCTCCATGTGCCGTTTCGCACGACAACGCAAATTGCAAGAAAACCAAAATATCATCCTAAAAGCTCAAGTCATATTCTTAAATAACATCGCCAGTTCGAGACGATCGACTGAATGTCAAGCCTGACGCAAAATCCTTTCATAAATGTATGAAGTTTAAACTGTATGCAATTGCTTTCTAAATTCGATAGTTAAAAATAATTTAAGAGTGGTATGTTTATTGTGGACTGACGCTACAGCATCGCAAAGATTCTGTACCAAATAAAATGAATCACGTCATTGAGGACTAGCAACAACAGAAACAAATTAAAATCGATTTCACATATAATTCGAAGAGAAAATAATAATATAATCAAGACTTTGAACTTTCACACAACGTAAAAATGTTAGGAAGGAAATATTCATCAGTACTGAAAGGTCCGTTAACTTTTGCGCTTAAAGAAACTATTTTGTTGAAAATTTTTCTTAGAGAAAAAATTATAATTTCAACTGGAATCAGCGCTGGCTGCCAAATGCAAAATGTTTCTTTGTAGGCAAACGGCTAATATTAACATCAGCATTAGGATTTGTAGAGTAATATCTATCTATCTATCTATCTATCTATATCTATATATATATATATATATATATATATATATATATATATATATATATATATATATATATATATATATATATGTGTGTGTGTGTGTGTGTATGTGCGTGTGTGTGTGTGTGTGCGTGAGAGTGTGTGTGCGTGTGTGGGTGTTACTTCATGACTCATGTACATCTGTAAATAAACTGTACAGTATCACTTACAATATTACATTTTATTTCATTACATTCATAATTGAAAATATTGATCTAATATCTGAAATTGCACATATACCTCAGGCAAGTATGGAAAATATGCAATTAACAAACCCATGAGACAATATCCTAAGATTTTATCCTGTCATTTTTATGTCTTTTCTTTGAAAGCATTCTTATATTTATGATTGTTTCGTTTCTTTTTTCCCCTTAAATTCAAAACAAATAAATGGTTACTATCCAAATATACACATAATTATGTTAAACTGTTTAAATTGATTTGCCAATTAGGCAAGGCGCAGGAAGATGTGGATAGTTTCTAAAGGTCACATCCTGAAAAGATTCATCGCAAAGAAGCTGAGAAGGAGAGGGAATAAATAACTGGTAACCTACAGTTATTAAGGGGATAAGTAGATCAGGTGAAGGGAAATGGAAATACATTTGTATAATATTTACTTCATGTAAATCCTGCATACATCGTCAAATATCAGGCATATTTTACATGAAATTCTCACTATTATTTTACTGTGACTGATTTGAGTTTCACGGCTTATCAATATTGAGTAATAGTGAATCAAATGCATTTTTGCATAGAAAGGTTAATTCTTTTATCATGCATTAAGCATCATTTTGAGAATAATAAAATAATGTTTTTTTTCTAGATAAAGGACCAACTATGTAACCTATAAATGTGGGAGAGTTGTGAGTCATCCATTTCTCAAGAGTATCTTTGTGTAAATGTATGAAACGAATTCAACTGGAATTTGAACATGGCTCTTCATTGATCATTCCTAGTCGCTATCCATTAAAGCACTCGCATATTTCATTAACGAGTGAAAACTTTAATAAATATTGCTAAGTTCATGTGCAGACGACTTATATATGAAAAGCGCTCATATTAAGCAAACGATACGTTTTATACAGTAATTGTCAACTCGGTAAGATCGGATCTAGTGAAAAATATAATTGAAACTTTTAATTATGAAATCTCTGACGATTACAAACCGCCCATGCAGAGGTCCCCAAACACCGGGCCACTGGCCGATACCGCTTCGAGAATCATTTGTTACCGTGTCGCAGTGAAATAATTAAATTGTTTAAATTTCTATAATAGATACACCAGGGAAACTAAGGACGCAAGTGTGTTGGCGGGCTGGAGGCCATGCATCAAGGTCAAAAGATTATACACTTTACTTTCCTTTAATAAATTCCTGTTTTATTACTTCTCTCTGTATAGAAATGCACTTAAATGACACATATGGGCCACTACCGGTCAGCGGAAATATTGTCCAGAATAAAGTCGGTCCTTGGTATAAAAAACATTCTATTAGACCACTCTATTAGATTATATATATATATATATATATATATATATATATATATATATATATATATATATATATATATATATATATATATATATCTTAACTACTGTTCACCCCAAAGATAGGTCAAGTGTCATTTAAGGTATACGAGTAGTTAATGCGTTGTATGTCATATATGTAAAAATAGGAAAAAGAGTTTAAGATTATGAGGATATGATGGGTAAGCAAAATTGACAATTGACTTGAAGATGTTAATAGAGTAGCATTTGGTGAAGTATTAACTGGTGATTATGTTTAAAAAATCAACGGTTTTTGGCAAAGAAAACGTTTTAAGAAATAGATTGCGAAGTGGATTGCTTCTGAAACATAGACGTAAGATTGTGGCCATAACTGCAAATGTTCGCACTTGTGGAATTAAATAATAGAGTTCCTTCGAACATTTCTCGATGCATAGTGTTAGGTTTATTCCGTCCTTCTGAATGAGGCTGTAGGTTTGAAAATAATCCATCACGTATACAAACGTGTTATCACTTTAACAGTGGAAATTAAGAAATGAGCTGCTCGTGCACAGATATGCAAGCAATAATCATTTTTCTTTAATATGTATAATGTCTAATATATCTTTATTAATGGATTGTATAAGTGAAATCCATGATACCACAGTGAACTTGAGTCCCAATTGATTTTCTAAGCAAAAAGACTTATCCAGTGATCCGCCGGTCACCCTGGCGTAAGTTCGGTGTTGACGAAATGATAAAAGATCATTTTATTTAACGTAATGAAATCTATAAAATAGTCCCTCCTTTATTTCTTTCGCTAGGTTTGGATTACCGTTTGAGAATTGTGAAGATTGTTCAATAAACTCTGATATTTTCTGTATAAAAGTTTAATAACGGTCTGAGAATATTCCGAGGCAGATAGCTTATAAACAGATATAGCGACATAGGGATTGATCTCAGAAACTTCTGAAAACTGGCCATTCACAATGAGCTGCATGAAACTAGTGAGAGAATTGTATTGGCAATTACATAGAATATTAAAGAAAAGTGATAGCTGGAGAATTTTGAAACAACATTCTGTACCAGCGATTGTCAAAGCTTTTGCAGATGGCCCTGTGAAATCAGATAGGGCGATACTGTGACGGAGTTTAACGCTTATTAAATATATCTATTTTCCAAACGAACACGGATAATATTATATCATGTATTCGTTCTCATATGCTTTTTAATTTTAATTTCTCAAAATTATTTTACTGATGATTTTTACTGATGATATTTAAAAAAAAGATCATTGCATACATGCTTTTGGAGGCACAAACGAATTCACATTAATCTTACAAATTATAATATATATATATATATATATATATATATATATATATATATATATATATATATATATATATACATATATATATATATATATACACATATATATATATATATATATATATATATATATATATATATATATATATATATATATATATGTATTGACCTGGATAAATCAAATGCCTATATATTAGCAACCGTGTATATATATATATATATACATATATATATATATATATATATATATATATATATATATATATATATATTGCCTGACGATTGCACTAGCATGAAACAGACTGTCGCCTCTAAGTGCTGACTTCCATGTCCACTTTTATATTTATATATATAATATATATATGTATGTGTGTGTGTGTGTGTGTGTGTGTGTGTGTGTGTGTGTGTTAGCGTGCATACACAGGGAAGGGAATTAATATTTACTTAGTTTAATTTAAGCGGTAACTAAAACAATGTCGCAATGTGGTTAGACAGAGCTAAGAAGTATATATTAATAGATATATATATATATATAGACTTATGTTCGAAGTGCAACTTGAGTTTTGTTGTTCTACCAACTCATCAAACACGAATTATACGAAACGCACTTCGAATATATATATATATATATATATATATATATATATATATATATATATATATATATATATATATGTGTGTGTGTGTGTGTGTGTATGTGTGTGTGTGTGTGTGTGCGCGCGCGCGCGCGTTTGTGTACTTTAATTCACTCAATAAATTGCAAAGGGGTACTCATTGTAGATGTGTTGCTGAGAGGTATTTTTTATAAAGAAGCGAGAAGTAGGAGACGGGTAGTTCGTACTATCAGGATATGTAGGATAACCATCGATTGACCCTAGAATTGAAGTGAGTAAAATTGTAGTGGTTGGAGAAGTAACGTCTCGGACGGTTTTCCTACAAAGTAAGTTCAGGGAAAGAGTCTGTCTGAGTCTTCCGGAATGTACACAAACGTGATGTTGGGATTTGCCATAGCGAACGTGGTATGAATAGTCCGAGATGTGAAGGTCGGAGCTGGTAGAAGATTTTGTATTGTAACGCGGATATAACATTAAAGTGGCCAGTAACATTTCTTCTAGAGGGTAAGATAGCCCTATGATCATAAAAATAATAAAATTTTAAATAACTAGTCGATGGAACAAAGAGAGTATTGTTTAGTTCATATGAATATTTCCTAAAAAATATTTGCCTCATAACCTCTCTATGAGTAACTTTTACCACATTTGAGCTCATGGAAATCCGTGTATTTATTATTCGAATTCTGTGTGTGTGATTAGGGTAACACATGGCAACGAAAAACGTAATCAGCGAACCAAGTACATCTGGTCTGTTGCGTTTAGTTTCACACCAATGCGTTTTGGAAAGTAATGAATAACTTATTTTACCTCCAGCATAGTAGACTATGCCCTATAGATTTGCATGGAAACCTGTGTAATGAAAATAACACATTGTATTCTAAAAGTGTAGAGACTAAAACAGTTAATATGTTCAGAAACTTTTCAAAAATCTATGACAATTCTCTGATTAAAACGAATAAGGAATCTATATAGACTGATCACCGATTATGTACTGAAAGGACATGGAATTGGAAACATACAAAATTTTAAATAAAATAAGTTTGAACACCTATGGAATGCACTTCACTGTATGCTACTTTAAATATATCAGAAACAAACACATATGAAGCAGAAATAGTATTTATCTAGAAATCATGGATCATTCAAATAATTTATGTTCATCTTGAACAAATTATAAACTAAATGTTTAATCAAAACTATTATAACATACGTGCACATATGTATCCGGATGTTTTATTAAATAATTGTAATATTACATTATTTCTGTAAAATATTTTCTGATATATCGAAATTTTGTTATTTCTTAAGTCGAATTTATTTGTTTTCCAGCATCGCGTTTCACAAGAATACATCATTTAAAGAAACAAGCGAGACACATCTAAGGGACATTTATCATGGTAAGAAAAAAATATTTAAAAGGGACTTGAAGTTCGAGTGACAGATGTCAAAATAAGTGGCTCTGGGTGAATGTCTTATACAGGAGTCTTCGGTAAGTCAGTTTCTTTGTTATTTGTTTGTTTCCTTTTCCTTTTCGAATGTTTTGGTTTTCCGGTTGCTAAAAACCGAATGAATGCTCATCTGCCAAGGATAACATTTAGATGTCAACGGAGAGCACGCCAGTTACATCCATTTGCCAATGCGTCGAAAGGAAAGGTGAGATAATCTTGCCATTCGAAAATATGGAATATATGTATCAATTAAGTGCAAAAGAAGATTAAATATAAAATAATGGCACAAAAGTAAAAATAAATAAATCTGTTCAGATATATATATATATATATATATATATATATATATATATATAAAATAATACAAATATCCTTCTAATTTCTTGACAATGTATTCTCTATGCTTTTCCCATGAGGTCACTGTCAAAGTAAATCGTGTTATTTATATATTTTTTATTTACTTCATATTCTTGGAAATGAACGCTTTTAGAAGTCGTGTGCCTTCATCGAGAATGAATTTTGTTGGAATTATTAAATGATTATTTATAACATATAATACATTTCCAAAGAGAATTATGATTCTGTTATATATATATATATATCTGTTAGAAAAATTATGCATGTGTTTTAATGGCGAAAACATTCAGATGTATCTTAACTAAAAGAAAATATGCAAATATTTATACAACATAATTAATATTTGGATACAACACTGTTATTTTTCTATTATATTACCGATATTATACATGTGCTTCCATCGAGAAGCAATTCAGTTGTAACCAAATTTAAACAAACGACTTATACATATATTTAAATTACACTTTTTTGTTTGGCAAAAGGTTTGGTTGTATTACTATGATATAGAAGAAGAAAAACTGCTTAATTTTTTAAAAATGTGAAATGTTATTATTATTGTGCTTGAATAGGCTAAGTTTATAACCGCCAATACTCTTTAATTCGAATAATTTTTTCATATGTCTTTCATTATTTAGAATAGGTGAACATTTAGGAAGAAAAAGTATACTTATATTTACTATCACATGTTACGTCGATGCTATTCTCAACTTCCATCTGTAGAACAACATAAATGTCGTTTTGCTGTCACCTGTATGCAACAACTTTCCCAGATTTAAAATAGTTCCGGGAAAATTAAGCCTGCAAGTCATAGCGTGGGCCATCGTTCTGTGAAAACTTGTGAACGAGCTGTACAGAATAATTTTAAAAGAACTGTACCAATATGAGTAGCAACGTTATTTAAAGACTTCCAGCTACAGCATCAACTAAAATAGATAATACATGTAATGAAAAGAATAAAGATATATCATAATCAAAATTTTAACGTTCCACATTACTTCAAACTAAATTTCATGAAATAATCGTGAAGACTACAAGAAATAGCAATAAAATTTGTTGGATTTGAGAAACCTATTATCCTGATAAACTTATTTAATATAAATATTTTATAAAATGTTATAAATTGTTTGTTTTAATTCAATAGAGATACTATGTAGAAACACAGGAAATTGATGAAATATTCGTGATTTTACTGATACATTCTTGTTGTCTCCGATTTTATAGAAATAAAAATTCAAGGACTTTTGGTAATTATAAAAGACAATTACATATGTGAGCAGGAAGTGCACAGAGTTCGTCAAAGAAACTAAATTCATGTAACAAAGTTCATTCAGTTGATTATTGATCATCCTTTTGTGGGGAAAATATCCAGTCGCTATTGCTTCAGGTTCTTGGGTTTCTTTGTTTCAGACAATGATAACATTTGACGAAGATACCTCAGCTTAACTACGTCGACTGTGTCTTGTGCTACATACGGCGCCATAGAAAATTGGTAAATTTTCGATATCTTGGTTAAAGGAACTGCAGGGTTGACAATATCTTACTTTCAATATCATCAACCAAGTCTCTATTTCCTGATATTCTTCCGAGACTATATAGTTAGTCTGACCAACGGTCACTCTTTCTCTTCAGATATCGTTGTCACAGTTTCACAAGTATCGATCTCATTCTGTTCAAAACTTCTTATCCAAGATGTCTACAAGTCTCTGTGATTTATGTGGAGACCCTTCCCTTCAGATTCAGCCATTTTATTTGTACGAGTGAAAATTTGTTCAGAATTGTTTAAAGTGGCAATGTGTCATAAAACTAACCTACGACATTCTGTTCAGAAAAAGAGAGATAATGTTTCTTCTATATGACATGAACTTGAATAAACCCCGATATTATATATTTAGATAAACGATACACCAATACATATCTTTCTTAAACATCGTTTTATGGCCAGAATTATAAATACCAAAGCTTATGGACTATAATAATTATGTTAAGTCCCCGAGAGCGCAATCACAGAAGGATACACGCGCATCGACCCCACAAAACGACAAATTAACAGTTATAATTATTACACGGTTGTATAGGCAAATAAGGTTCTAAAATTTAAATATTAATTCAATATAAATCTCGGCCTTAAATAATCCGAAATGAGTTGATATGCTGTAAATTAAAACCAATCAATCAAACATTCATTGAATCCCTAATGCACTGTTCAAACATTTCAATATCTATTAGATATCTACTTTAATATAAAAGATATCTTTACAATCTTTTATGTATATATACTTACCAATATAGTTAGAGTATCTATGTAATTATGTATATTCTGCTAAAAGATATGTTTTCTTAATTATTATTTCGTCTAACCAAGTATCCATTTGCCACCAAGAAATAACAGGCTAAAATGGAATGAAGACACCCTATTCTCTCTCACTATCATTACTTAACAAAAAATGTTTACTATATCTATTTCGGTCTGGAGAAACGATGACCATTAAATTGAACATATAAGTATGTTGGTATGTCATAACACTGTATCTCAAATATATACGAGCTTCATTCAATAAATAAGGTGAATTTTTCGGTATAAGGACTCCTAATACAGATAGAAGCTTACTCTTTTTTATTTATTTTTGTTTTACTTCTTTTTCACATGGATTTAATTTCTTTTGCAGATTATTGAAATAACTTTGTGTGTTTTGGCGATTAACAAAGATGCGCGACCAAGAAGCATGCTCCAGGATTGAACAGCGGTCAGTTACCAACTTTTTGGTTGCTGATGGGAGCAAACCAGTTGAAATTCATAGAAGAATGTCAACTGTATATGGTGCCACATATTTCAGCCAAAAATAATGTCTACAAGTGGGCTAAATTGTTTAAAGAAGGACGGACCAGTGTTGAAGATGAAGACAGGCCTGGGAGGCCTACAGAAGTGAGGTCTCCTGAGGTGATCGAATCAGTCAATGACCTCCTTCAGTCTGACAGAAGGGTGACAGTGGATGACATTGCAAGGACATTGAGCTTATCTGTTGGGACAAACGCAGGGGTCATCAGTCAGAAGGAGTCATCTTGCATCATGACAACGCAAGTCCTCACACAGCAGCCCAAACGGTGCAGACCATCAACGAACTGGGCTGGGAACTGTTCCCTCACCCCCCTTACAGCCCAGAACTTGCCCCTTCAGACTTTCACCTGTTTGGTCCCTTGAAAGCGTTCACGAGAGGCACGAAGTTTAAAACTGACGATGAAGTCAAAAGTGTTGTGAGCGACTGGCTGAGACATCAGTCCAAATATTTTTACGCTGAGGGAATACGGAAGCTTGTGCGCAGATGGGAAAAGTGTGTGACAGTGCTGGGAGACTACGTTGAAAAAAAATGTAAGCTTCTATCTGTATTAGAAGTCCTTATACTGAAAGAATCACCTTATTTATTGAATGATTCTCGTGTATATATATATATATATATATATATATATATATATATATATATATATATATATATATATATATATATATATATAAGATTAGAATATTAAAACTGAGTATTAAAAGCAATCATTTTCTAATATTATGTGAAAATCTATTACAAAGTATTCATATCAATATAATAAATATACATATTTTTAAAGCCTTTGGGAAAATTAATTTGCAATACAAGTAGCGATGGGTGCGTTATTTAATATTGTCAACTGCACAGTATAGTAGCGTCATTTGTGCGCTGTCTGGGAGAAAACGTGCATTATGACACAATTCACTCCGCAAACAATATGGAAACGGCATGCTGTACTGCTTAGCATTCGCGCTGGAAATTCCAATACAAACATTTAAGAGTAGTTTGGTGTCAAACAGAGGTCCTAGAAGAGGATTCGGAAGAATTGGATGAGTCTAATGGTTATTTCGAAAATGTTTGGAGTAATCACAAGTGTTGACGACATTATGACATCATTTATCTTCCGACTAGACCTCAGACCCAACATTTAGGCCAACATCAAGTGTCTTGAGGAGGTAGTGCTTCTCTGGGTCAAGAGGGTGTCTGCTGTTATGAAACTTTGTCTGGCAAAATGACTCTGCACGACGGCGCATAAGCTGGAGAACCGTGTCATGGCGGTCAGGCAATTTCTGAGACGACATCCCTGCTTGCATCAGGTCACCTAACTCCCTAGGCTGCAACCCTCTTAATTATTATGTGTGAGGCGCATTTAAGAGAGAGACCAAAAAAACTCCTTGTAATACCAAAGATGAACAGACGTATAGGTTTATGGCAGCATTCTCCTTCTCTTAAACAAGATGATTGTCCAGAAGTGATGAAGGAGACTACGAAGTCGTCTGGAGGCCGTGGTTGAAGCCAATGGCGATTTTATGGAATAAATTTACTCTTTAATATTTCAAGATATTTCTGTGTAATTTTGGTAACTATATCTGTTAAAATGAGATATCAGTGTTATTTTCGTTTTTGCGTAATTTAGACGACAATTTATCCATGCACAAGATGTAATCGAAGATGAATCGCCGTTATTTATTTAGATATTTATCAGCCACGCCTGGCAAGTATTACTCCTGTTCAATCTTTTCTTTGAATTGCACAATATAGCATTAAAAATTGATACAATAGAATGTAATGTTACTCTTCCTTGTCTAATAGGCAGGGACTTTTATTTTATTTTTTGAGGAAATTTTTCCTCTGCGTAAATCTTATTAAAACAATCCAGTTTAGAAATTGACACTTTTTAACACGTAAAGTTCAGTTTCCTTTTAAATTAAGACAATCCATTTATTGGAAATTGAGAAATTATTTTAAAAAATCGCATTATTAAGATCCCTCCTTGCATTACACACCTATGAGAAAACTATTGTCGTTGTCATCGTCTCTCATAAGAATAAAAATGCGAAAAATGAATATATTTTTCAATTATCTCATGGGAACATTGTGACATCTTACGAAGAATTATTTATATAAAAAAACAAGCAACTTTACAATTTGGTACTTGAAGGCATTGTCAAAATATTCTTGCAGAAATAAATACTGTTCACTTGGAAAACAGAATGTCTTCGTCATAATAAAATTAATTAAATTACACGACTCCCCACCTCATATTACAAAAGATGTGCTTCATAGAACATCCCGACATTTAGGATATAGAAAGGAAAAAAGATCATAAACCTAATGTAAAACACAGAGCCCAATGCTTTCACACGTTTATACAAGAGCGTCTATTTCTCTCCCTTTTTCCATCTCGCTCTCTCTTTTCATGTATAGACATAGGAATACATCAATAAATCCGTAAGCTGTTCCGAAGTCACTAACAGGAATTTAACTGATAATTCCTTTTCATAATACTCGATATATCTGACTAACAAACATCAACGGATTAAATACATTCACAAAATTACGTAGTTTTTATTATTATTATAAACTTTATTTCCTTTGATTTCTGGTGTGTACACATTTCGTTCCGGGTCCCGCCGAGAGACCTAAGGTTAGAAATGGCATCATGACATTTTCCACCGACAGAAAAAGAGGAAGAAAATACATAGATAAAGCCCTTCGTAAGGTGTGGGCTGTACTCCTGAGAACAATATTTGTATTTCTTTAAGGCATGGGCTTCCAGTAATCACTTCAATTATTCTACCGGAATCTTTTTCCAACCAATCTGAGTACTGCAACTACAACAGGGATAGTTGATGTGCCGATGTAACACATTTTTGAGATTTCGGTTTCAAAGTCCTTGAATTTTCTTAGCTTTTTGAAGAGCTTCAAAGATACTTTGATGTCTGCAGGAACTACCATATCAATAAGGAGGCATTTTTTTGTTTGTGGTCTCTAATAACAATGTCTGGGCGGTTAGCTTTGATTGTTGTTGTTGTTGTTGTTCTTCTTCTTCTTCTTCTTCTTCTTCTTATTATTATTATTATTATTATTATTATTATTATTATTATTATTATTTGGATCCAAACTCATAAAAAACACACATTGAAAAATATCTGGATGTGCACTTGTTTAGTTATGTGCACATATGAACTTCACAGGTAGGCCCCACCACTCCACTTTCACTGAGTTGATTTATCCGCATTCCCTTCATATTTTATTGGTGAGGAATTAGTTCCAATCTGAATCGTTCTTCTCCTGTGCTGTTTAATACCAACTTCTTACAATGTTAATATCTTAACTTCGACAATCAATCTTTAACTATCCTACATATAGTAAAATTATATAGACATTTCTCCCAGCCTGTACGTTTTTACAGCATCCCCCTATATTAACGATCTACATTATGTGAAGCTTGTTCCTTGTCTCGAGAGAACAATAGTGAAAAATATTCATATAATACAGATTTTTATTTACATTGTTCGAACTGTTCTCCTCATCTTTATTGTCATGTTCACGACGTTTCAACCGTTGTAGGCTCTGGTTTTATTCATATAACTGGTATTTCTAACTGGATTCTTTATTTCATCCACCGGGGTATATTGTTCTAGTTCCAGGTGCCATGCCTCTTAAGGATATCTCAGTTTATCTCTCTTTAACTCAAGTCTCCAAGTTTTTTTTCACCATTGCCGTAGCCAGATATTGAACTCACAATTATTTGGATCATGTCACGGGATCCAACCAACTTTTTATCCACTGGTCCATGTGACCTTGAGGTATTCAGTGTATGAATTCTTTGGACTTATAAAATTAATATTGCAGAAAACTTTTTACCAGAGCTCATATTGCAATTTTGTTGTTATTATTACTTTTCTCTAGCACTCCGTACTACTGGTTCCCATATTGTATTAATTTCTATGCTTGGCCGGATTAGGAGATTTTTGTGCTTTAGCATACGTGTTGATTCGTTAAGTTTTCGCATTTTCCAATGTTATTCTATGTCTATTATTTCAACCTCATCTAACAGGATGTGGTGATCTCCATTTTCATTCCATATGACGAGGACAAAACTCCGATCAATAATTATGGTACCTCATCTCAGAGATATAGGCAGATAATTTTATTCTCTCGACCATCGTGTTCAGCAATGTATACATACGCACACAAAAACAGAGGGAACGAGACCGAGAGAAAGAGAGAGAGACATGTATATAAAACATAATGATGGCGATGTATGTGTACGCGTACATGTCAGTCTGCTCGCACGTGTGATTCGTCAAATGCAACCCTGTCAGGTCGAGAATACTACAGAATATTTTCTAACATCATACTAGATGCTACGGAGTTTAAATAATTTTTATCATGTTCTTTTTGATATTGTAGAAATTTCATAATTTCTACTTATCTCAAATCCATCATTCGAGTCAGGCGCGGAACCGTAAGCATCAACAGAACGAAACTATTAATTAACAACTTCAGTCCTCACCCGTAGCAGGTTTACTAGTCGAGAAACACAATAGTACAAATTTCTCCTAACCTTTTAAAGATAAATTCCAAGCCTCATGTGACTGATGTCGGTATCGAAGTAAAAGCTGATATTCCTTTGTCTGTTGCAGCCTGCTCGGAGAGAATAATGGAGATGCGAATCAGAAACTTTCACAAACGTGGACAGTCGTAAAGATGTTGGCTACTGTCCAGCTATCCGAAGAAATTACTGAGACTTTGCTATTTCTTGTTGGCCAGTGATGGGATGTGGCTGGTAGGTGGCCGAATCCAGTAGACAAAGTTAAAGGGTGAAAACAACGGTATGACTGGCAGACACTGCATACAATGCAGCTAATCGAAGTGGTTGGTCTGTCATTGATTGCCCCGATGACAGATGCCACGGAGCGAAGCATGAGGTCAATGCTCCCCTACTCGATCATTTGTTGATGTGAATAACCTATTCATGGCACTTTGATGCTATATGTCAAGCAAAGTATTAAATGACCCAAGTGCTTGACGTAGAAGGATAAATTTCATTTTTATATACGGATTTTTATTGTCCGTGACAAATTCGCCCATATTTAGAATAGTAGATAACGGTGTTTCGATTAAAATAATTCAGCCTTCATTAGGGATGTACATGCTTACCGCTTTTTTTTTAAATAGTAGACTTCCTTTAATAAGTTATAATTTCTAATACTATCAAATTGCAAATTCTCTTATAAATATAAATATAAATATAAAGACAATTATTCTGCTCTCTTTTTCTATGTGCCACGTTCCTTCATTCAGGTCTGGGCGATTATGTCTGGCCAAAACTTCCAGTTCTTTTAGTAAAATTTGTCCATTTTGAATATTTCGTAATTTCTGTTCCGCCATCCATGTAGACAATCTCTTCAGGTACGATATGCATTAGTTTTATCTGTTACTTTACATTGCATATGTAATGAATGTCATACTTTCTAAGCCCTCTTGTCATTAAGCGCTTTAAACATTTCGTCCCTACTAAAATATTCAGTCCATAATAATCTCAGCATTCTTCTATTTAACCACATGTCTCTTGTCTCAAGCATCCTGTTCATCTATGATGAGTTTTGTTTTGTTTTACGGCATATCAACCTAAATGAGTCAATCAATGCCGATAACTTTTTGTGAAGACTAGAAGCAGCAGAAATGTGGTTCTACAGAAGGATAATGACAATTCCATGAACGGAACGAATAAGCAACAAACAATTGTTAAAGATAATGGCAACATAATGTACACTTATAAACAAAATCCGGAAACGACAAGAAGGAGGGCGTGCCACGTTTAAACTCTCGGGCGATATTTAAGGCAAGCGATAGAGAACGATAGCTTGCCGCTTAGCTGACGAGCATGTAACAAAGGGAGAAAATATCTTCTAAGAGCCAAACGAAATCGAAAGTTGTGGAGATCCATGATCGCTATGTCCTGAAAGTACGCCAAACATAGAAGAAGAAGAAGAAGAAGAAGAAGAAGAAGAAGAAGAAGAAGAAGAAGAAGAAGAAGAAGAAGAAGAAGAAGAAGAAGAAGAAGAAGAAGAAGAAGAAGAAGAAGAAGAAGAAGAAGAAGAAGAAGAAGAAGAAGAAGAAGAAGAAGAAGAAGAAGAAGAAGAAGAAGAAGAAGAAGAAGAAGAAGAAGAAGAAGAAGAAGAAGAAGAAGAAGAAGAAGAAGAAGAAGAAGAAGAAGAAGAAGAAGAAGAAGAAGAAGAAGAAGAAGAAGAAGAAGAAGAAGAAGAAGAAGAAGAAGAAGAAGAAGAAGAAGAAGAAGAAGAAGAAGAAGAAGAAGAAGAAGAAGAAGAAGAAGAAGAAGAAGAAGAAGAAGAAGAAGAAGAAGAAGAAGAAGAAGAAGAAGAAGAAGAAGAAGAAGAAAGAAGAAGAAGAAGAAGAAGAAGAAGAAGAAGAAGAAGAAGAAGAAGAAGAAGAAGAAGAAGAAGAAGAAGAAGAAGAAGAAGAAGAAGAAGAAGAAGAAGAAGAAGAAGAAGAAGAAGAAGAAGAAGAAGAAGAAGAAGAAGAAGAAGAAGAAGAAGAAGAAGAAAGAAGAAGAAGAAGAAGAAGAAGAAGAAGAAGAAGAAGAAGAAGAAGAAGAAGAAGAAGAAGAAGAAGAAGAAGAAGAAGAAGAAGAAGAAGAAGAAGAAGAAGAAGAAGAAGAAGAAGAAGAAGAGAAGAAGAAGAAGAAGAAGAAGAAGAAGAAGAAGAAGAAGAAGAAGAAGAAGAAGAAGAAGAAGAAGAAGAAGAAGAAGAAGAAGAAGAAGAAGAAGAAGAAGAAGAAGAAGAAGAAGAAGAAGAAGAAGAAGAAGAAGAAGAAGAAGAAGAAGAGAAGAAGAAGAAGAAGAAGAAGAAGAAGAAGAAGAAGAAGAAGAAAGAAGAAGAAGAAGATATTCTTGGAAATATTTATATTACGATTATTCAATATCTATAAAATATAATAGACGTTACTATATAATTATAGACTGATGAATTACCTGGAGTTTCCAAATTATACTTTATTGTCTATTTTATTGAAGTTCTAAAGGAGCAGGTTGCATTTATTCATGTAATTACAAACATTGGGGCACTGCGAAGCTTGTCTCATTAGATCAATTACGGCTGAATAGTGAGTTCGATCCACACTGGATGCCCTATTCATTCATCTTTGTTCCACATCTCAGCTACGTTTGGAAAATAATTTTTGGGCACCTTGAGGCGGTGTAATAGTTAGCAAACTTGTCTTGTTACGAACAATTACGGCTGATTGGTGAGTTCGATCCTCACCGGGTGCCCCATACTTTCGGCCTTTGCCAAATCTAAGCTACGCTTGGAAAATCACTATAATTACAAAAAGTGAGCAAATATTATACAGACTTAATTGAACTGAAATATTTTCGAAATTTAACAAACCTAAATCAAAATCTGTTTGTTTATGGATCTACAAATACCTACAAATGCAAAAGAATGCATAGAAAACAGAATAGCATTCAAAATTTAATAATTGCTGAAAATTTGCTGTAATGTTAAATTTATGTTATGTTTAGCATATTAAACAACATTCTACAGAACGATTTTACTTCATTAGCCACACTTTAAAACCGATTTCAAAGAAATTCTTTTCTTCACGGAATATGACGGAATATTTCGGGTATAAAGATGACATATTATATAAACTTATCTCAATGATGTAAGCGCGGCATTCTTTAGAAAGAAATAATAGGAGAAGCTTAGATATTCATGAATTCGAAATTGTTTCTTGCATGTTGTGAATCTTGATTTAGGACACAAAATGTTGTTCTTCAATACTCTCTCTATATCACAACGGCTGTATATTTAATAACTTGTCAAATGACGATTTTTATAACATTTCTCATAATACTAAACATAGATAAATTCAGCAAATTCCCCTATCATAGCTGTCTTGTTGTCACTTGAATCTTCAATGAATATTTCAAAATTCTTCAAAGATACCTTATAAAGATTTGGGCTATCTTCCTATTCTGATTTTTATTTTTGATCCCTAATTTATTATTTAGTATTCCGCAAGATGCAAAACAGCTTGACATTCGCAATATGACCATGAATCCGTAATTCAGTATATTTCATAATAATTACTGCATTTATATCTGAATATAAAGGCTTTCACCCGACGTTTTGCCATCATACAGCAAATAAATCATTATATTCCAATTTGAATTTACATTATATATCATTAAAAAAAACTTACTTGCATTCATTCATACCATTACAAGGGATAATTAAAGTGTAATTAAATGCTCAACTTTTAACCATTTATCACGGGATAAATGCTACATTAAGTCAACATTTTTATAATTCAATCGCCGAGTAACACGATTGTAATTAAAGTTTAATTTACAACGAGGCAGCCATTGAGAATAACGGAATAATATCTGATTTTTTCGCACTGATTAATCCTTACTATATGCTAATGTCAGGCATTTTTTTATTAGAAAACAGTGCCTAACATAATTAACAAGATTATACAAATCGATTGCAGAAAAATGTTTAGGAGAGATAAGCATAAAGAAAAAATACTAAGATCTACAGGTGTTAGAAAATTGTGGGGAGCCACGGTCGCTCATGCCCCGAAGGGCTACAGCAAAAATAAGAAAGGAAAACATCCTACCCCCGAAAGTTAAGACCCTAGTGTATTAGACTTCTACCTATAATGGTATTCATTTATCTTAAAACTTCAAACAAAATTATTGTTTTACTTCAATGATAATTAAAACAGTCATGTAATTTTAAATGTGATAGATTCTTAATATTCGTGATAGTTACATGTTTTAACAAGAGATAAATAAAAATATGATGTAAAATTTAAATGCAACGAGCTAGATTTTGTGTTGGTTTCAAATAAAAACAAAAGGAGACACATTTGCTTTGACCAACTTTCAGGCATTGTGAGATTGAAAAGCAATGAAAAACAAATTCTGTTAGCAAAACTGCTTGATCTATATATGAAAGAGATAATTTCATTGCTTTCTAAAGAAAATGACGTTGCCTTTGCCAACACACTATCTTTGCCTGGAAAAAGCGAATTGTACTCAATCGACGCTTTCTTCTAAGACCAACGTGAAATGAATGGACATTTCTAAATTTCCTATTAGCAATATTTTAGAGAGAGGACGCAATATGAACGTTGTCTCTTTGTTAGGAACTAGTCCAGAGATATACATAAATACAGTATTAAGATCGAAAATACATTTATGCACTTATGTGACCTTTTGCCATACACTGTTAGCATTTGTTGGAGGCATAAACTGGAAAATTCATGTGAATTAAATTGGATTTGCCACAGAGAAAATGATTTTGTGCTTCATTACATAAATTTACTCACATCTTTAAATAACAATAACATAATGAAAAAGAGATTGATTTATTTCCAATCTGTTATATTATATCTGTTTTCGCAGAATATTTCCTGTGTTGAAATTAACGTATGTATTATACACCAGTGCAATAAGGAAGTTGTGATTCTCCCTCAACAAATAAAAAAATACCCGATTTTTATCATTTTCTTTATATATCCTATACTAGATTTACAAAAAGTAATTTCTAAAACCTTAAAATAACACACACAGAGATACCAAAAAAATGAAGGACAAATGTCCTGAGGTAGCTCTTTGTAAAAGTAATAACAGCAGGCTATTTCTTTTCCAAATGAAAATTTCCAAGCCTGTATTAGTTGTACACAGGGCCTTGCTGGATCAGTATGATAACAATTTTAACTCGTGGCAAGGCAACACGAGGTATTGGATTTCGAAATAGTAATGTTAGTTGTTGCGAGGCTGATATAAATTCACTTTTGTGAATGTAAAGGGACATTTGATACACCTCGATCTATATGTCTCTTGTATACCAGAAATATATGTTTGATGACCTTAATTCCAACGTTGGATAATGCAGTAGCCGGTAAAATCTCGTTAGTGATTATGCCCGAAGGCGTCTGGTGGAGAATAATTGAATTCCGTAAAAGAAAATAGCGACTGGCTTTTACCCAGTCGCTCTTTTCTATTACACGTACACATTCAATGAAAGTGGGTAACTTCATGTCTAGTAGATACGTTCAGCTCATTTAGCATCCATGGACTACAAGAGCAGAAGGCAAAAAAAAAGAGTTCCGACGTTAAAATCAAATCACCTGATTTCGTGACCTGCTAATTAGATAACGTTGGCGTGATCCGATATTTAACGTTCTCAATTATTTCGAACAAATAGTAGGGTTTGGTTATGGTGAAAACACCAGTTTTCAACAAATTACCGTAACTGATGCTGGTCGACTCGTATTTGTTTACCTCATTATTTCTGACAATCCAGTACACAAAAAACACTCGCACAAACACACACACACACACATGAACTTTTATCATATATATATATATATATATATATATATATATATATATATATATATATATATATATATATATATATATATATATATATAGTCTTAAAGTGTGGTATATTTATGGGATAAAGTGCTCAATATCAGAGATAGAGCGTGTGTAAATATAAAAGTGGACATGGAAGTCAGCACTTAGAGGCGACAGTTTGTTTCATGCTAGTGCAATCGTCAGACGACGATTGCACTAGCATGAAACAGACTGTTCCCTCTAAGTGCTGACTTCCATGTCCACTTTTGTATATATATATATATATATATATATATATATATATATATATATATATGTGTGTGTGTGTGTGTGTGTGTGTGTGTGTGTGTGTGTGTGTGTGTGTGTGTGTATAGATATATGTATGTGCGTATGCATATATATATGTGTGTGTGTGTATATAGATATATGTATGTGCGTATGCATATATATATATATATATATATATATATATGTGTGTGTGTGTGTGTATTGATGTAATAGGAAACAGCAGTTAGATTAATGATGGAAAGTGCTTTAGTATTTGTGTATTTATATGTAAAAATAGAGTGATCGATATAGAAGTAGTGCTTAAATTATTATTTTTTAAAAATATGATTCCATCGCCACGCAGAAATTACTGTTTCCAAAGTCCTAAAGTTTAATTTCAATATTAAACTTAAAACTACAATGCAATTACATTCACATCGCTTGTTAATGTGAGAATGAACCTGTACTCTAAATGTTAAGTTTATTATTGAAATTAAACTAGGTCTTGAGTCAAGTTTTGCAACAGTAATTTGTGTGTCGCGATGTAATCATATTTTTATAAAAAATAATTATATAAATTTATAACATTATTTGTATTTGCGATAGAAATAATTTGTAAAAAGGATTAGAAAGAAGGAAATCTATATGTTTTAAGGTTTTATTGAAATTTTATTTAAGTTTCCACATGTTCTCCATCATTAGCAATACAAAGGGTAATACGATTTTGCGGTTCACGAAAAAAAATTGCCAACTGATTTACAGTAATGCCTGAAACCACATTAGTTATTTTAGCTATAATTAAAACTATGTATATTAAACTTTATAACATTTTATACAGATTATTCTATCACAAATAGAAATAAAGTTATAATCTTTTTAAAGTGCACACGAACTTTATGGACAAACTGTATATATATATATATATTCTTGTTAGATCACTTACATTCGAACGTTTGTTTTTCAAAATAATTCTATAGGTACAACGGATAAATGAAATATTTTTTGAATTATTATAACAGAGCGCGTCCATGCATGTTTTTTTAATCACCACCAAAATGATCACAGTTACAATAATTTCCTCTTTGTAATTCACCACTGAGAACGATCTCGAAGGAGATTGGTAGTACCTGGGTAGGAAATATCTATAGTGCCTTCTTTGAAGTATTTCATTTTAACCTCAAAAACCTGTTTAGAGAATCAGAAAGGATTATTATGAAAATAGACATATCTAAATTATTCAATGAAACATATTCGAGGGAAGATATGATGCGATCTTCGCAACTTCATAAAATATCTCATTACTCATTTAGCGCGATCTACATATACGGCATGAGAGTAATAAGAGATTTCGGTTATTGATTTTTATATCTAATTTGTCTTGGAATATAGCTTATAGACACGTAATGGATATGGGCGTTGCACGTTGAATCGGAAAGGCGGGTTCAAATTCATAGCGAGACTGGTGCGTTCAGTTTCACTCATATCCTTTGAAACAAATCATGAAGCCACCTCCCATCCGCCCAGTTATGACTTAAGTAACGATGGATGAATTAAGTGCGTTGAATAAATTGTCGCCTTTTTATATTTTGAAATTAGCGCATGTGCGTTGTTTGTTTTTAATTTTGTCGACTGCACACAAAATATAGCGTCAGTTTATAATCGTCTGGGAAAAAAGTGCACCATGAGGCAATACACTCTTCCACAAATTTAGAAACGCCATGCTGCTCTTCTTTGTATTCACGTCGGAATTTCAGTAGGAACATTTCAGAATGATTGGGTGTCAATCTGAGGAGAGTGAAGAGGATTCGGAAACAGTAATTCAGCTCAGAAAACTCTCTGTCATCCTTCCGATGAGAAAATAACTCCTGAATTTGTTGGTGAGGGCCTCAGGCTCCACACAGAGGCCTACGTCAAATGCTGCCCTTGATAAAGATGGTGGCTGTTGGAAGTCACTAGAAATCTGAACAATGCCAACCAAACAGAAAAAAACCCAGTGATGGCTGTCAAACAATTTCTGATACCACATCAACCATTACATTGCCCCCTAACTTCCCAGAATGCAACCCCATTTATTATTATGTGTGGGATGCAATTGAACTAGAGTCCAACAAAACTCTTTGTAACACTGAAGATGAACAGGGTAAGAGGGATTATAGCAGCATTCACTAAATTATACAAAACGAATGTCCGAAGGTGTTTCAGGTGATTCCGAAGTCGTCGATTGGCGATTTTATTGAATATATTTACTCTTTTGTATTGCAAGATATTTTTTATGCAATTTTGTTAAATATACCTGTTAAAATAAAATGCCAGTAATATTTTCATTTTTGCGTAATATAGACGACAATTTTATTGATTTAAAAAAAAAACTCTTAACTTGAACATGATTACGCGAGAAGCGAGAAAATTTGCTGTGGGAAAATCTACTTGTTATAGAATATGTAGCAGAAACAAGTAACGTGGTGAAATTATCCACAGAAAAGTTTTATGGCAAAAAATAAATGGGGATTGCTGAAAAATCAGATGGGCAATTATATATATATTGTATATTATTGTATTTCTTCATTCTCCACTGTGGTGTTAATCTGAGTTCTAGTGACAACAATGCAACTACTTACTCCAGTATTTTCATTAATAAGTTTGTTAAATTGAAAATATTTAATTTCGATAGTTTAGTCGTTCTTATGATTTCACTTCAAAGAATTTTAAAGGCTCTTGGGGTCATTTACAAGTCTGACAATAATTATTCCTATTAGGATTAATAACAATACTGTAACACGAAATAAAACGTATTAATTCCTTGATGTGTAATATATTTTGAAAAAGAAAATGGTGACTTTACGGGCCGTATATTTAAGACAAGATAGATCTCGTTGTCGGGTCCCTCTCGTAAAGCTGACCTATCACAAATTCTATTAAGAAAATTCTTCATGAGGAGACAGAGCAGTGCAACTATAATAGCGAACGTGAGACACGTGTTTTTGATAGTTGGGCTTACCTTATTCTGTTGATTGAAGGAAATGTATTGGGTAATTTTATTATAAGAAAGAAGAAACGGAGTACAATGTATTTCGATCATCATCTGCTTGATAATGTTGCAGTGCACTTTGACATCCCATCCCATTGTTACCGCAGTTTATCGTCTCTTCATTACTCCAGACAGGAAAGTGTCCTACCAACATCCCTCAAATGGAAAAGACGTCACGGCGCACAATTACGACAGTAGGTTCCGGAGGTGCACTCCCTCGCTTTCACCGTAGAGTATCGTGCTTCACCCAGACTTCGAGGCACAGTTATAATGCCCCATTCTTTATGCGCTTAGTGTTCTTACTGGTCAACCTGAAAAATTATATTTTCTTCTTGACCGCATCCACAAATATTACGCCTTCATTTGTATATATATATATATATATATATATATATATATATATATATATATATATATATATATATATATATATATATATATATATATATATATCATCAATGTTTCATGATAGATCTCATTGTAAGTTCCGCTTGAGACAGCACTGTCTTGACGTTACTTTTCATAATGAGAGGTGCTACAATGAGACCGAATACTACCCTCGCCATCAGTACGTTTTTCTTTCATTATTAACGGTATGCCGCAGCCACTCCCGGAATTTGATATCACACACATCTGCGTCTACAGAGAAGGCGTGTTAGTTACATTCTGGGGAATCCGATTTCGGACGCATCATTTCTTTGTTGGGGTGTGCATCAAACATCAAATGAATCAGTGTCTTTGGCGGGTTGGTGGTCCTAGTATCTCCTGGGGATATTGTATCAGCCAGCCGTTAGCAATCCATGCCTACAAATGCTCTACATATGCAGCCCTGATCTTTTCCGATACTGCGTATTCTGGAACTGCATTCTGTAACTTCTCTGAGACATTTTTAATGGCCCACTCCCACCTTGCAGTCCAAGCTTTCTCTTTGCGGTCAAAAGAATCACAGATGCCAGGATTATCAACGGAGATTCTTGCACACTATACTTAACACTCACAGATTGTGGTTCGACGCGTTTAAATTTTGGCGTCTTCTGGCATGCCAGGACGCATCGACTGCCATAAAACTGGCAGTATTCTGGGAACGTGATCCAGAGATTGAAATATTGACGGACAATGCCCCAAAATCTGTGGTCGAGACCGTCAGGCTTTTGTAGACGACTGGTGAATGAGAACGCAATATCGATGGGCTAACGTTCCAGCGGGAATTCTAGTGAAATAATGGTATAGCAGAGCGATGTCACCGCAAATTTAAAATGATTGGAGCCATAGCACAGTGGCTTTATTCAGGAACGCAACCGCGAAAGGGGACACCACACCGTCAACTGCATAAGCTAACGGAATTTACCGGTACGAACAACATGGGAAAGGGATAAATGCGTCACTACATTAACATTGTAAATAACCAGTATCAAGTTAGAGACAGTCTGGGTGAAGTTCCCGCAGAGCCGATGGACCAGCAGATACGGTAAAGGACAAGTCTATGGGATATTTAGAGCTCAAACAGCATTGGTTAACGGATCAACGCGCCATGTGAATGACCTGCAACCACGCTAGAATCTTCTGCTTCAGGAGACGGCCAAAAATAGTACGTCACCTGCGAGTGACTCAGAGACTCGTTTCCGATTAAGAACAGAGTCGGAAAGTTCGCATACAGACCAAGAGGATGGGGACCATATCGGAAATGAGGTTGACCGGGAGAACATAAGCGAAGGCGCGACACTAATCGAAATACCCCCGCTTCTACGAAGAAGTACTTTCCGAAAGCGATCTCTATTCCCCTGTCATGTAGGTTATCAGGAGATCAAGGGGGTGTAACACGGGAGAAAATGGATTACCTCCTTGAGGAAAACGGATTCGGGCGTGTCTCGCGTGTAAAATATTCCACCAAAAAAGTCGGCTTTATAAGTCGAATATTTAAGTCAAGATAGACCTCGGAGTCGGATATGCATATTTGACCTGTCACACAATCTATGAAAAATTACTTAATGAGGAGACAGAGCAGTGCGACTGTGTTAGCGAACAGGTGACACGTGCTGTTAGATTGTTTTACTTACGCTAATCTGTTGGTTGAAGGAAACGAATTAGGGAATTTTATTACAAACAAGAAGAAACTGACTACAAATACATTGCAGAGAAAATTTATAGTAACTGAAATTACAATAAACAACTGATGCGATCGAGGAATACCATTCTATCGCGATGAAAATATAAATGGAATAATTTTCAAATAATAAACCAAAACAACTTATTTCATATAATTTATAACGTTTTATTATTAAATAAACATAAATATCAAATATTTAATATAAATATGGATTGTTAAACAGAATAAAATAATTTCACGCCTTCTTTGGTCAAGTGATGAAGAAATTAATTACAGTATAAATGATCTTGAGAATTTCGAATAATACGACAGTTAGAAATGAAAATACTCATTTGCTAACGAAGTTTAGTGTACATATCAACGCAAACAATAACTCAGCGAATTTCCTAAATTATAATTAATATATGCGTATCATGTTAAAAAAAAACAGGTGTCAAAAATTGGAATGACACAAGAAATAAAAAAAAATGTCGCTTGTGTAGTTAGTAACGCGTATCACCCTGATTATTTTAATAAGTGCTAATAGTTTGTTTTATATCAATAGAAGAATTAAGAGGTGTTTTTTATTTCATCAAGCATACTTAAATTAATTGTAACAACATTGTATGTAATATGATTATACTATCCAGCTAGAATGCAAACATATCTCCTTGTTGGATAAAGAGTTCCGTTATATATATATATATATATACGGACAAATGTCCTCATCTTTATTGTTCTAATCACAACGTTTCAATGGTTGTGCCCACCGGACTTCCTCAGGTGTATATCAATCCTGGTAAGCTATAGTGAATTTCCGAAAGAACGCTTTATTTAATCTACAGGGATATACTGTTCTCGTTTCATTGCCCATATCTTGGTAAATCTCGTTTAATTCGTAGTTTTAGTACTGCTGGGTTATTACTTGTTCTGTTTACATTAAATGTCCAAGAATACATTTCACGGTTCAGGGATTTTAGTCACAATTATTATGTCACCAAATTCAGGAACTAAAGCTTTAATCCACAAGGCTACTTTCCCATAGGTATATAATGATAATTACTCATCCCACAACTTCAAACATAAATTAGGTGTTTCGTACTCAAGTGTTTGCAATGTATCTATACTTGAAGTGCCAATATAATCATAAAATATGTTATATTATTTATTAAACTGGTTAAGTTGTTTCATTAAAGCTCGTTTACAGATGTCCACAAAATTTGGATGAAATTCGTACTTTTATAGCGTTTACATCCTGAAATATTTTCTAAAATTTCATTAATTTGCCGGAACGGCTTCTTTCTTCTGGCAAAATATGTGATGATCGTATTCCAAGTTTCCTCTGGGAGCTGCAAATCTTTATATCGATGTTAGGAAAATCTCGTCCAATCAAATGATCCGTCATTTTCTAAAGCATCCTGTCTCTTATAGCTATGCAGGAAAATACTGTTAAGAAGAATACTATTTGTGTGCAGACTACAGCATAAATCTTAAGAGATTCTGTAGACAAATCGATCAAAAGGACTTCGAAAATTAAAGAAAATGAACCAGGTACAAAATATAACAAATATTTTCCTTTCACAGTCTCGTCGTGTATTACAGCGGGAATTTAATCGGAACATGTTTGCTAAACGTCACAAAGAAACAAAGTGATCCAAAAACCTAGCTTATCAAGAGAATTATATCTGTACAGGTTGAAAACTTTTTCATCTGTGTAGACCTTATTGATACAGAAGTTTTCTTCTTTGTTACGCTCTTTTAAGAGAAATAGTGTAAAGACTTGCATGTATGTTTGGTCGTAGTGAAATTACGGTCTGGTTTGGCTTCAATTGATGCCGACTACTCTCTCTAGTCATTGTTAACAGAACTTTGACAGCAATCAAGTACATTGAGTTTCTAGAACATAGCCTACTTCCAGAACTAACAATAAAGAAGAAAGGGAAAATATCATCCTTCAGTCGTACGAGATTTCATTCTACAAAGGCAAATGCTTCCTACTTCTCTGATAACTTTTCATTGAAAATAAAGTGGGTTTCCTTGTCTCCAGACTTCAATTCGGGAAACGAGGACAAATGATGAGTATACAGAAATACATAATATTTTGTGTGTGAATAACTAAAAGTGGGTGTCATGGGTACATACAGGATATAAAGTTAATCTACAGTCTCTACATTTGACAAATGGTGTTTTTCATGCTTTTCAATAAAAAGGGGAAGGAATAAAATTGTATCGTTTTGTTAAAATAAAATAACATACTGTAAAGTCTTATATTTATTGTCGTTTGCTTTCTTTTAAAAAAAATAATAATAACTGTTTAGTAAAATCATGAATCAAATTAATACATGGCTATAAAAATAATCAGTACAAATAAGTTGGAATATAATTTATAAATTACGATACCATTACGAAGACCAATAAACATGTTTAGCAAGATATTTTTTTTAAATCTCTGGATAGTTTATACAGGGGGCGACAGAAAATACCTCCCATATATATATCACTTATGGTATGATATTTGTTAGAGGAAAACACCATTGCCACAAAGTTCTTACTAATATGTTGGTGGTATATCTAGGACGTATATCTGGCAGGTATTTCTGCAACATCCTGTATAATTATCAGGCAGAGACGCTATTATGTAATAACAATTCTTTGCTATTTGGAATAAAAAAAATTCTTGGTAAATCGGCTAAACTGTGTTCTCGTTAGATTAAATAAGGTCGTTCTAGTTGATGTTGCCTCAATTTTCATAGAATTCCAATAATATTTACAAGGATTCGAAGAAATATTAAGTCCTAGTCTGGCATCTTCACTTCTATCAAGCGTTGCCTTATATATTATCATTCTCTGCAGTATTCCCCCCAACCTTCTCTTTAATGTTTGCATTCTATTTAAATATGCAAATTGGATTAATTTTATATGTGACAAGAATTAGTATGTATCATATTCTTCCATTTTAGATTTATTTTTTCTCTATTCACAAATCATCGAGGTATAAATAAGAATGGGAAATAATTCATTCAAAGTGCAATGTCTGCCTGTCTATTTTCCTTCCATCTGTTTCTTCACACTCACAACACACAGACAAGGACACACAGACATAGGACTACAGAGACACGCACATGTTTTTCTGTTTAAATATACATATAACGATAGGAAATAACTTTCAAATATTTCAAGTGATTTTCTCTAATGACAGATGCATGACACCAGGGAAGATTTAAAGGAATTTAACAAAGATTTCATGTTATTTTTAGTGTATTTTCGACCATCGTTTGGCAGAATACTGAAAGTCGAAAATCTTCTGTATTTTGTAACTGTGGCATTTACGTGAGTATCATTTAGCTTAAGAAGGAATAATGAGGCAGAATTTCCAAAGTATATTAACGCATGAAGAAAGGTAGGGAAAACATTGATATAACATTGCATAATTTTGACAGATAAAGAGTTAATTATATAAGAGGTTACACTTGATATTTTAAGAGTCTCTAATTCGTCTTTGAATAAGAACAAAATGTTCGTAATTAATTCAAATATTAGACCATTTTTCACGTCATAGTAAATTACATGTTCGAGAAAAGACATTGTACAAAAAACGTATTGGGTTTAAATATATATATATATATATATATATATATATATATATATATATATATATATATATATATATATATATATATATATATATATATATATATGTGTATATATATATATATGTATGTGTGTGTGTGTGTGTGTGAATAAATCCGTAGTACGTTTAGCAAAGTAAATCTTAGTAATATAAAATATTGAAACTGAAGCAGAGAAGAGAGCTTAATGTATTCATTATAGAGCATATATGAAGTACAATAGATACAATTCAATATCCCTTATGATATATGAACATTTCGCCCAGGACAGTATTGTCAACACTAAGGATTTAGATCCAATTCCTTGGTGTTGACAAACCCGTTCTGAACGGAATGGCCATATAACATATGGGATATTGAATGTTATCTTACTGTTATATATATATATATATATATATATATATATATATATATATATATATATATATATATATATATATATATATATATATATATATATTGTCCCGAACTTGTAGCATATAGATGAACCACCGGTTTAAAAAAGAAAACGTGAGATCTTTTCTCGGTCTTCACTCAGGAATGGAAGCAACACAAGGGAGTCAACAAAGAACAGACGCAAGACGATGGATTTAAAGTAAAACATTTATTTATAAATACATAAACAGGTAAAGAAAGAAAAAAGAAAATTCATTTAACAAAGGGAAATGGGACCATGAAAGAACAGAAGGTGCGAGCGAATAAATACATATGCAAAAAAAAAATTATCAAGCCAAGAGAATCAACTTATCTCTCAGTCGAGTTGATAATTCCACACAAAATTCTAATTCGACCAAACGAGAGTTCTTATGTTAAAACAATATTTTGGTCGGCAGTCAATTTTCCTGGATTCCTATTCTTTCGGACGTGTTCGGGATCCACAGCAACTCGTACAGGCGTTTCGTTGGTCGATTCAGTTTCGTAGCAGCACTTTCATCTCTAGTCGACAGACTTTGCTGTCTTCTTCATTTCAGTGGGCAGTCCATTTGGATTCGGGACGATATTGCCCCTCGACGTTTATCTGCAATTGGTCAGACGTAAACTGAAAAACCTTTTTTAGATTTTTGCTGTCCCCAAAGACTTTCACGTGTGTTAGCTTCGTCCTTGACCGGGTACACGGGTGGATGGGTCACAGATCACGCAGTGTTTGTGTGATAGCCAAAATGTCAGTCAACGCTTAGTAGGGTCTGATCAAGTGAATCGCAGCAGGATCTGATTGTGCCTGGAATTCACTTATGGTCAACCGCCCGATAGCTGCGAGATTTTGGAACCAGGTCATTTTCGCGTTGGGTCGCTTCAAAGTTCATGGACCCGTGGCTTGTGAGTGGAAGAGTAGGTAAAGAGGGAAATAATTTGTGAAGAGAAGAGTAGGGTATGGTTGATCATGGAACATATTCGCTCGCAAAATGAAAGCATTGGATTTTATCTATTTTTATTTATTTTTTTTTTATGTATCTAACTAATTTTCGACTAGAATTTGGATTTTTTCTTTGAGAGTGCTTTTTAGCCTTAGGCCTATATGGTTAATGAAATCGTATATATATATATATATATATATATATATATATATATATATATATATATATATATATATATATATATGTATATACATATATATGTGTGTGTGTGTGTGCGTGTGTGTGTATGTTTGTGAGAATGTTAAATTGATTATCTAATGTATTATTTGAGTGTAATTGCACTGGTCATAGGTTAATTTAATGAAATTTTGCTAAGACAAACTGGACAAGTTTGTACTAAAGCATTTCTGAAGTGAAGATCTTCGGACTTTTGCTAATTTAAATCTTAATAGTTAATGTCATACTCTCAACTAATCCAACATATAACCTCACCACATTCACCCTGTTTCTCAATTTCCTTTCTTGTGAATATCAATTGAAATAGTGATAAATGACTTGGCATGTGCAGCGAATGTATCAGACTCTTCATCGAAAATTTCTCAATACCTGCTTTCAGTGGAATATCCATATATATCCTACAACACTGTATGTATATATGTATCTTATTTTGAGTTTGAACGTTTAGCTTTTGTATAGTCTTGAATAATTTATACTCTATTGGCAATTCCCTCTATTAATATTATTATTATTCAAAAATTGTCAACGATAAAAAATGGTTTTATATATACTTGACAATAATATTATATTATTATGAAAGCAGATATTATGATCATATTTATTGATTGGCTTCCAGCATTTATCATCTAAACAGAAGTTAAGTAAACTGTAAGAATATTCATTTGGCCTGGAATGTATCTATAGACTTAAACTTCCGAGAGATAATGTACAGGCAAAATCGCTCAGTCTCATGTGCTGCGAACAAGTTAATAGGCGTAGATAGGCTCGTCTATCGCACGTGTTTCATATTTCTTCAACAGGTATAGAGTTTTATCCTTTATTTCTTATTTAGATTATGGTTTATAAGTTTTATATTAACTTGCCTGTTCGCATAATATCGGCGTATCTCCAGAGCCATGCCGTGCATGTTTACGTGGACATACATGTATTTCTGGTTGTTGACCCTGAGGTCACCCTGTCTCAGCCACGTTATGACCAGTTTTATTGCCAATGACGACAGATATTTTGACAATTATCTTGTTTTATTCTCTTTTTTCCTTCTCAAAACAAATATCCTGATGAGAATTACAATGAAAATTAATACCAGAAAAGAAATAAACAAAAAATGTCTTACAGCCTCAACCTTTCCTTTCCTAATATTCTTGCTATACATTTCAATTTTTCCTGTGTAGAATATTTTCTATTGAAACGGTCTCCAGACATAATAGCGTTTTGTGAAGACAAATTAAATTCATCTCTACTAATTAATTGTCTGTTTAGGTTATTATCCTCTTTGCCGTAAAGAGTTTATGATGCATATGCGTGCTATTCGTGTTTATATCCTGGAAAAGTTGTCAATGGCAAGCGAATTTTCTCTGAATCCCGAACTTATTCTATCATATGCTTTCGACTTTCGTTATTGCACTCTGTTGGTTATGTTACTTTAACGATCTCCCTCTTCTCAAGACTGCAGCATATTGAATATTTTCTGAGATTATCGAAAAGGGCTCATTCTCTCTCTACACACACATCTGCGAATGTTATTTTAAGTTTGGTGATAGCTCTTCATCAAAAAATATTATTGATGTTGCCGGTATACAGGTTTTCGGTATTTCCATTGTCCAGTCTCTCAGGCAGATAGAAGATTTCTCTATTCACTTCCCTAATAAATCTTATCCTTACTTCCTCTCCTAGGTCTTGACAAGTTTCGTAAATCTCTTCTGTTGGCAATACAGACACAACTGTAGTTTGAGTCGTCTCTTAGACTAGAATATCCCATTAACAAAAACCTCGTTCTCATAAAAGCATGCTGATTGGGAATCATTTCGGACCTTCCTTCATGATGTCGCTTGAATTGTTTAACTTCCTATTCATAGTTCTCACAGTGAGGTTAATTCTTGAGTCAAAGATGGTAGCTATGATGTTGTATCTTCTTGGAAATACCAGGTGCAAAACAAAATCTTCTCTATGGTTCAAACAAAAATGTTCATTGTCTATAGCCCAAAGGAAAATCTTCTCCCGGCTATACTATTAGAGTCGGATCTTAACAGACAACTATTCGTGGCAGCACGTAATAAATATAAATGTGTGCTTGATGGACCTAACATTTTGCTGCTAGAACAAAACACCCTATAGCCTCTAACAAATTTGTTTCTCCTGACAATTGGCGGCTCTGTTAAAGTTTATTAAATAAGATTAAGTTTCCTATTCATACTCTCTTACATCTATTTGATGTAAGAAGAGGATAAAAAGCAGGGAATTTTGCCTGTAAATTCTCTTCAAACTCAATTATTGACTCATCTGGAGGAGGCTTGTATTATTTTCCACTTAGAACCGAGTATCTACAGGGTGATATGCATATCGCTACTTCCATGTATTCTGTCTTCATCTCTGATCTGAATCCCCTCAAAGCATGTGTATCCGATGATATCCCTGTAATATTTCTTGATAAACGTGCTCCTGAAATAGCTGTTGTTCTCTAAAAACTGTACAATAAGTCACTCGCTACATCTTGCTTTACTTCCTGTTGAAAACACTGCTCTGTCGATCCAGAACATAGCTGAAATATCTGACCCTTCGAATTATCTCTCTTTTTAGGATAAATTAATAGAAGCCCTAATCCAGTCAGAATTGGTCAAGTATCTCACATCGAAGGACCTTCTTTAAGAGAAGCAATAAGCTTTCTCCTCTCTAGGACAACAACTGATGTAATAACATTTATTACCAAAAGACTCTATCAAGCTTTAGATAAGAATGTTTTAGACTGAGTTTGGCATACCGGTCTTCTTCATAACTGAAGTCTTTCTTATAACATTGCGAAATTAATGCTGTCGTGAACGGCCAATCTTCTAGATTTTCTAAAACCAGGTTTCTCCCAAGAATCTATCATTGGGCCTACTATGTTTTTAATTCGCAGATCATCTTTAAAATTACATATAGTCGTTGTTGCTAATCTTAAAGCATCCAAAATAAAACTGCTCTCTATCATTCATCTGAGAGACTACTTTCTACCTTCCATCAGCATGGATGTTTCTAATCTACAGGTGAGTGACTCCTTGACCATTCTTAGGCTAAAATTCTCGGCTATCAGGAAGTCGAAAGATTATATTGTATTAATTGCAATATCTCCTGTTCATAAAATAGTTTCTCTGTACCGTGCTAGATATAGCAATATATTTCAAACTTTTATAAGTCCACTATTCGTCCCTGCAGTAAATTTTGATGGCACATCTGGTTTGGTCAGGAATATTATTGGTCCTGACCTGGCGTCTAGGCCTCAGGTGCATTGCCACCGCCGTAAAATAGAATTCCAGTGTCTTCATTATAAATTCTTTAATGGAAATTGTCCGGATGAACTTTTTGCTATGGTAACCATATTTGATGAATTTCAGTCCAGTACTAGGTCAAAGACCATTCTCACCAATTTAGAGTAGAATTGACTAGATATAACCGTAATTTGGATGATATCACTTTCATTCCGGGTAGTTCACTCTTGTAGAAAACTCTTCCAGTTTGATGCATTCGAACAAATTCCACCTTGAAAATTTTAGACGCAATGTTAGTTGTTACCTAATGTATTTTTTATTGTTTTTCTATTATCGCTCGTAAGTAATTGTTCTCTTTTTATTACTTTTTCATACTCCCTTGTGTGTTACTTGCTTTACTGTTTTGTATGAGATGACATGTTGAAATAATATTACAGAAGGCCATTCCAGTATAAATAGATAGAAGAATTTTGGGTTTTATATGAAATAATATTACGGTAACATAAAATTATAAATAAATATCTACTACAACGTTTAGTATATCGCTATTTTCAGCGATCGATACGTGACTACAAATGTACTCATGCTTAAATCTCAGAGATGGTTCTGATGCATATGTCCAGAAATATGTTTGGAACCATACACTAAAAGTTAATATATTATAAAACGAAAATTTATTGATAACATATAACAAAAATAATATATATATATATATATATATATGTGTATATATATATATATATATATATATATATATATATATATATGTATATATATATATATATATATATATATATATATATATACATACATACATATATATATATATATATATATATATATATATATAATATTTGCATATATATATATATATATATATATATATATATATATATATATATATATATATATAGTTGCAAATATTATATTTACGAGATTATAAATATGTTTTGAAGCAATTTCTTTTTCACCTATATCTAATAGAATGTGGACATTAATTATTAGAAAATACTTCATGAACAACTTTAAAAAATAACTAACAAATATTTGAATAAACTACGTTAATCTCAATCATAAAACATCAAATATCGAATCGCATACTTATATTTTTTCTGACTCCATGATATCCAAAGGCTTTTAAGTAAATTACATTTTAGTCAGATACAAAAATGGAAGAAAACAAAACCAAAGCTAAAACGATTTTTTTAATATTCTTCCTTTCATTTACGGTCTGCAAGAAGATCTATATGTAAATATTTGATGTATTAACATTTATTACATTTTTTGTTATTATTATTTCTCATACACTGATGTCATATACGCATACAAATATACGCACACACATACCACATACACGCTCACACGGGCGCATAGATATACAGAGTTTGATGGAAAAATTGCCGTTTGAATTACGCAAAAATGAAAATAACACTGACATCTCAATTTAAGAAATATATCTACTAAAATTACACTAAACTGTTTTTCAAATACTACAGTGTAAATTTATTAAATAAATTGCCATTGACTTCAAACACGGACTCCAGACGAATTCTGAATCTATACTGGAAGGTGTCCATTTTAAATTGTTCAATGCAGCCATAATCCTTGCTTTCAGTTTATCTTCGGTGTTAAAGGAGTTTTTTTTTTCATCTCACGCTCAACTGCGTCCAACAGATAATAATCAAGTGTTTGTAGTCTGAAGTGTTAGGTGCCCAGATATAAAGGTGATGTGGTCGCGGAAATTCTCTGACAGCCATCATAGTGTTGCCCTGCTTTGTGGCATGGTGCTGAGTCCCGTTGCTAATGACAGTGTCTTTCAAGAGACACCCTCTTGACACAGGGCAGCGCTAACTCCCCAAGGTACTTGCTGTAGGCCACCGTGTTCAGTCTGAGGCCCTCTGGGAAGAAGAATGTAGGCATAACGTCGCCATCACTAGCGATTATTACAAACATCTTCATAATTACAATCATTTTTCTCTTTCTGAATTCTCCTATATTCTCCTAAATTTGACACACAAACACCCTGACATGTTTCAACTGGAGCATCCGTCGCGAATGCCGAACATTACAGAATGTCTTTTCTAAAGTTCTGGCGGAGTCAATTGCTTCATGCTGACCATTTTCTGACAGACTGTGCCCACCTGATCCTACTGTACTGTGTAGTCGACAAAATTAAATACTAACAACGCGCATTCCGGAAATTAACTATATAACATGGCGCCCATTTACCCATTACATCCTATCTATCTATCTATTTATCTATCTTACTGTTTAACGAATAAGCAGTAGTTGAGATAATATTTTCAGTGTTACAGTGGCTGTTTGTGCTGTTAAAATATCTGAAACCGAAAGTGTGTATATATGTGTATGTGTGCGTGCGCACGCGCGTGCCTCCCCGTGTGTGCGCGCGTGTGCGCACGCGTGTCTGTGTGTATGTGTGGCTGTGTATGTGTGGCTGTGTATGTGCGCATGTGTGTGTGTATGTGTCAGTTCATATAAGTATCCTAACGAATGGGGAAAATCATTCAGAATCTAATCGTTGACATGTTTTTATTTTCAATAAATCAACCTCAGCATACAATATACATTATTAATAAAAGATAATGTCTGAATTATCGAGACGAAACGTGAATTTCAAATCTCTTTATTTCTAATATTGTTTCTTTTGGTTTCTGTTGCGTACACATTTCTTTCCGTGTCCCAATCAGAAACGGATGAAATGACTCCTCTTCCACTGATCGCTTTGAGTAAAAAAAAAAAAAAAAAAAAAACTAACATCACAGAACATTTACATATATAAAGCTCAACGTAATGTGTTCTGTATTTGTGAGAACACTTTTTTTGTATTTCTTTAATTTATGGTCTACCTGGGATCGCTTCAATTACAAACTTGCTGCTACTACTACTACTACTACTACTACTACTACTACTACTACTACTACTACTATTATTCAATGTGTCTATCGGAAACTTATCCAAGAATTCGACGGCACCAACTACAACCGGAATTATTGATCTCTTCATGAGCCATATTTTCGAGATTTACACTTCAAGATATTTGTATTTTGAGTTTTAAAGAGCTTGAAAGATACATTACAATCTGCAGGGACTGCCATGTCGATAAGAAAGCACATTATCTTCTTTTGGACTTAGATCACGATGACAGGACGATTAGCTTTGATTGTTCTTTCCTTGTGCATTCTATGAAATCTTTACGGCTCCTATCTCTGTAACCGGTTGTGTCATTTTCTTTCCTTAACAATTGCATATTTTCCAGTAGAGATATTGACACACTCTATCGTGCTGTCTTTTATAATCAGTGGAAGTTGATACTGTGCGCCCAGATGCAATTGTTTCTGGATTTATCACAAATCTGCATTTCGGTTTAACACAATATTTTACCATATGAGCTTGATAATTTCTAGTTAGCAAGAAGTGGTCCTGTGAAGGAAGAATAAAACTTTCGGTTTCTGATTTGATCTCTACACTATGAAACCACTGATGGGTACGGGCTTTGAATACACCAGCTTGATGTTATGGGCACAGTATTGACCATGAAAAGACTTACCTTACCATAGTTTATGCATTTGTCATGATGCATTTGCTTTTACTTTCATTTGTTTTGCAGCAATACGTGTATTACGTAATTCTTTACACATGAAAATCCCTTTTGAATTTTAGGCCCTCTTTAATACTGAATAAGTTTCGTATATGTTTTTTTTTCATTTTCTTTGATACAGACTGTTGTAGTTTTGTTACACATTTCTAATTCAAATAAACTTCTGGTCACTTTCGATTTGGGAACATACAGACGATCAACATCAGCCTGAGTATGATGCATGCATTTTCAAATGAGCAGCTTTCTCGTTTTGACATCTATTCACTGAATATGGGCTATAGTCCAATTAAGTATGTCGAAACTATATTGCAACACAGAAACAGTGCTGATAGTCTGTTCTTTGGATTCAAATCCGTATTTAACACGAGACGCACACACCTGTATTAATCTTTTCTTACTTTCCCCTTCAATTGTGTCTGCTCTATTCCTTCTTCTTTAACTCATAGTTATTGATAGGCTTCTCTTTGCTTCATTTCCCTAAAATTTGTGACAAAATCAAGATCTCTTAAATGTGTTTCTGTATTCCTTCCTTTCCTGAATATTACATCCGCATATTTATCTAATCCGAAATTCACACCACTATCATCACCGAATGTCATAGGTTCCCAAGTAGGCATCTATGAGGACGGCACTACTCTTTACTCCTGCCTCAAAAACAAATCTAGTGTCGCCGACAAAACTAAACTGGCCGTTTGTCTTAAAGAAGACACCCAATCGGTTGTGGACTGGGGCAGGAATTGCCTGGTTAACTTTAATGCCTAAAAAAAAAAACAAAAAAAAACTACTCTCTATAAACTCACCATCCCTGTCTCCCATTGGAATGTCTGACGCTCAACTCCACGAGAGCACCTCTTTGCGACTGCTCGGTCTCACATTGTCCGCTGACCTGAGATGGAACGAATACAATGCTTCAATATCTTCGTCCACCGCTAGGAAAGCTGGCTCCCTGTGACGCACCACGAATTTTTTCTCGACGGAGTCGATCCTTCAAATCTACAAATCAACCTATCCCCTAACCTCCTCTTCATCCTTTTCTCTACCACTCCTCTTTGTTCTCTCTCCAAATCTGTAAACCCTTGCGCGTTAGTGGCTTCCCACGTTGCTTGGGGTTGAATGCTTAAAAAAAACAAAAAAACAAACAAAAAAAAACTATTCAAATAATTGACGGCTTTGGTACAAAGTTTGATATCATCCAGGTAGAATAGGTGATTAAATATTTCCTTTTTCAAATTCTGTCCACTGTTATTACTGTTTAGTTGATGCGAAAGAAGGATTAATGGGCAGACAGAACTGAAGACACGACAGCGTGTATCCTTGAAAGATTCCTCATCGGATAGTCAATTGAAAGTGCCATTATCGTTTGTGTTAATTAGGTATAATGGGGTTCCTAGTTTCAAGCTATATTGTCACCGAAGACACTTCATACATTTCCAAAGCCTTAAGGATCCAAGAGTACAGCACACTATCAAAGCCCTTACGGCAATCGATCCAAGGTCTGGTGTAATCTTGACAATTTTCCTGCAATTATCCAGAATTATTTTATTTATTAGTAGTTGATCTTTGCAATCATATGAAACAGTTCGACAGCCCTTCTGGTTCAGGGTAAGTGACTTGTTTAATCGAGAAATGAATAATTACACTTACGTGTTTAATTTATATGTGGTGGACAGACATGTTGTTAGCGTGTAATTTTTCGGATTATCTGTTACATGAATTTTTAGAAGATATGTAATATATTCAGTGATGCATGCGGGAATTTCCTTGGGTTTATTAATTATTATTGATAAAGTTATGGATTAATGACAGATGATAGAACCAAAAATTGTTTACCTTGTCATTTCATGTGTGTTATTATTATTTTTAACATTATTATTATTATTATTATTATTATTATTATTATTATTATTATTATTTCTGTCACATAAAAATTTTCTTTCGGGTCGCAACCAGAACTCTGATGTTAGAAATGGTTTCAAGACCTTTTCTATTGTGAATTTTTGTAAACAATAAAAACAGATCTATGATCACACATTTGAAAGAGGTAAACAGATAATTTCGTAAAATTTGAGCTGAATTGTGAGTACATTTTTTGTAATTTTTAAGACATGGACAGCCAAGGATCTTATCAATAACAATGATAATACTAATAGGTAACCCAAAAAGTTCTGTCCGTTTTTTGATTAGTCAATGAATGAAGTTGAAATATATACGAAATGCTTGTCAAATTCGGACAGCCGGAAGTAGGAACATCAGACGTTATAAAAAACACGCGCACCGTGCCAGGGCATCAGTTATAAGCCGGACAGCTGTGAGAAGGATGGAAATGCCTAGAGGTCTTGTTCGGGGCTGTTTTTCTTTACGAATTCAAAGTGAGCTTATCAGCAGCTGCATCAAGTCGCCGCCTATGTCAAGTGTTTGGGGATAGTGCTGTGGATGAACGTACTGCAAGGCGTTGGTTTCGAAAATTCAAGCCGGGAGATTTGTCTCTGAATGATGAGTCTCGCATGGGATGACCACAGGTTTTGAATGACGGAGTCCTGAAGGCGGCCATTGAAGAGGGCAGTAGCCTAACATGTGGTGAACTTGCAAGATAGTTCAACGTTTCCGCTGAAACAATTAGACTTCACCTGCACCACCTAGGTAAGACGTACAAACTGAGAAATTCGGCTCCGCAAACGCTGTTGGAGGACCACAAGGGACAACGAGTGGCAGCCTGCGTATCGCTGCTTTCTCGCCACCGTACCGCATCCTTATCCAATCGAGTTCTTACCAGAGATGAAAAGTGGGTTCATTACGAAACTCCCAAGCGTTCCAGACATTGGTCACACCGCAAGACCGCCTATGCACCCACGCAAGTTTATGATTTGTGTCTGATGGACAAGTCGTCAATTGGTTCATTATGAACTGCTACCAACGGGCCAACGGTCACTGGAGACCTATACTCGCACGTGTTCAAAATTCTCCTTTAATATGCGCTTCAAAAGACAAGCTATATTTAAAAATAAGACATATTTAAAAAGTTTTATATAAAATATATTTAGATAATTTATATTAAAATTATGTGAAATTATATTTTATGAAATGATATTTATCAGAAAAACAATAGGTTATAGTAAAGAATATAAAAATAAAAAAATAAAAATATAATAAGATAAAATAAATTAAACATTAGAAAAATAACATTAAAGTCAAATTAAATCAACACAATTTATATATAAAAAATATAGTTATAGATCAAAATGCAAAACAATACAAATTTATATTTAAATAATATAGAATATATAGATAAAGAAGTGTCAGTGATAAAAGGATAGGACTTTCTTAGAACAGGGGACAATTATAATATATATTTAATATCGTGTACAGACGTAAATATAGAAATTAGAATTAGTTGTACATTCGACATTTGAATGATTAGAAAAATATTGTAATTAGTAAAGAAAATTCTATATTATGAAAATTTGAATTTGTTTTATGTCCAATTTTTAAAACTAATTCTTTCCTTTGATTCAATAATTAGTTTGATTATAGTATTTTATTAATCTATTTTTTCTTCTAAACATAAGAAAAAACATATTAAGAGTATGTGCGAAACCTATAATATTCAAAGTCTATATCTGGGTATAAACCTTTCCCATTCAATTCCCAAAATCTTATTGAAATAGCTGTCTGCAGATTTAATTTAGGTTTGGTAAAAATGTGCCTCAATATATATATATATATATACAGATATATATTATATATATATATATATATATATATATATATATATATATATATATATATATATATATACATACATATATATATATATATATATATATATATATATATATATATATACATACATACATATATATATTACGAAATACTAGGTAATCCGTATGGGTAGACCCAATGAGGATAAAATCCAGAGAGCTCAATGTAAATCAGAGCTAATAATTTAAATAAAAACAGATTACTTTAAGGTTCCATATAATAAATTATTTCACCACAGCCCTTTCAAAGGACAGTGGATCATCAGATTTATTTCCAAATGTTGAAATGAAAAAATGAAAATAAATTTACACATTTACGACAGACAATAATAAGGAAATTAACGAAGTGGGGGGCAGTGTAGGGGGTAGATAGACAGCATTGAGTTAGATGTAATATTTCTATTGTTTCAAATTTAAATTTTCGCTGAAATCTAGACAGTGACACTTTAAATCTGTTAGCGGAAGTTATATCTTGATATGGCAGGGGCATCTACCAAAAGCATAAAAAGAAAAAAAGAAAAAAGAGAGAAAAAAAGAAAGAGAAGTTGTAATAAAGTGTCATTGACTTCCATTGGAATAGGCGTTGTTTTTTTCTTTACTTTGAGATTTCGCAAATTTTTTTGTTTAAACAGTCTAAGCAATTTAATTATATGTTAAAGTTTAAAAAAAACAAACTTTATTACGAACATTTTGGGGATTTAATGTGAAATAGTCGATTAAAAAACATTTATAGAATTTAGATTAAAACACTAGAAACCTTTTCTCAAATATAAGTTGACATCTAGTAGTAAATGATTATTAAGGCGATATCTTTATCAGTTTGAATTTTATTTATGAGTTTGATTAGTGACTATTTTTACATTGGTAAATTCTATTACTTAAAATTTAGATAGATAGATAAATAGATAGATAGATAGATATTAAATACAGGTCAGTAATGCTTCTTTATAGATGTAAGTGTTGGATATCGGTGACAGAATGCATGCAAATATGAAAGAAATGAACATTGATGACAGCACTCAGCGGCGATAATCTGTTTCAAGCATAAACGCAATCTTCTTTGCCTGACCATTGCATTCAAATATTAAACACATTGTCGACGATGGAGATGACCTCAATGTGTAATTCTCGTACACACACACACACGCATATGCACACGCACTCACACACACACACACACACACACACACACACACACACACACACACACACATATATATATATATATATATATATATATATATATATATATATATATATATATATATATATATATATATATATATGTACAACTAAAAATATGATATTAAATTGGACGGAGCAAGTCTGTTTACTATTATATTTTATTTTCATAATTTCCATGTAAGTTGTTTATTCCTCTACATAAAACTATTGAATAGAATGTCAAAAGTTCACATTTTATTTTGCGTTTGTTCAAGTAGCTTTGAACAAGGGGACTCAATTATTCGGTTTGGAAACCAAAACTATTTTGTCTACCGCAAACGTTTTTTCCTATCCCTCATCGGAACACAAAATATAATTAATACAGCAATTAAGATAAGTCAAATATTAGAAGTTAGTAATAAAATACTATACAGCACTTACTTTAACGAAAGACTCAAAATAAACCTTTTGAGATTACATACTATTAATACGATGTTATGCGTCTTTAAGCAATCTTTCGTTTCTGATATACGACTCTTGATATTTGTCTTATATTTTCTGTATTCTGTTGCTTTTATGAGATTTATTTCAGTTTTTTTTTCGCCTGTCATAAAAAAAAACGTTATATTGTTGCATATATTATGTCGTCGGACGATAAATCCTGTTAACTTTTGACTACTAGTTAACATTCGATAGTTTTTTGTTTAGGCATAATGGATCTTTTTTTCCTTCTTTTATATATGTGTTTATACACGTTCTATACCCATGTGCAATCTGTTTTTCTCTTAATGGTTAAAGAATTATCTAGTAATTTTAATATGTTAATAACTTTTTCCTAGTATATCAAAAGTTTATTCAGGTCATAATTTTCTATTGATTTTGTGTTATCTATGAAATCCAGATGTTGGTCTTTCTGAAAATATATTTCTTTCTGATAGGCTTCTGATCATAAAGATAGCAAATCTTGCTTCTGTGTCACGAAAAATCGTAGCTGCGTTCTTTTAGTCATAATTTATTTTTAGTAAATCTATGAAATCTTTTCCTTAGCATCTTATTTAAAATATATGTAATGTCACTCATTTAGATGATTACAAAATGGAATTCTCATTCTGTTGCACATGGATTATCTAGTATTACTATGACGACAGATCTAATGACGTCTTCTGGTATTTTCATATTTTTCATGTAGCTTAGATAAACATATAGATTCAGAAAGGGATTAAGGATGGGAGAATTTCTATTGAACCATATTTGGCCTTGCTGCTTTTTGACTGTTTATTTGATCAAATCTGATCTTAAATTTGATATAAATAGCAAGTTCTTATATATTGTAGGTTTCTAATACTTATCTCTTTTAGATTTCCCTTATTTTTGTCATGGGAAATGGCTCCAATATTTTCTTTCCGTCTGGGTGATATATATTGTTCACCTTTTAGGAGCGTTCCATTTTCAAATTTATTACACGATATCAAAGAGCACGTTATTCCTTTGTACTTTCCAATGTCATTTTTTCATTTGTCTTCCACTCACTTTGTCATGTCTCTCCATCAGAATGATCTTTTTATCAATTTCAAGAGTGCTTCCCTTAAAGTATTCCATTTGATGTACCTATATCTAATAATAATGCATTCTATTTGTTTTTTTTAATATATTAGAACATTCTGTCTAAATACTGATGTTTTCTGGAGTCAGATGTATTTAACCTGAGGTTCTGCTTTACGTTACTTCACAATTGGATTCTGTGAGGTGCTTATTGCAACAAACCGTAATCTAGAACTGAAATTCACATTAATTTACTGATTGTCATATATCATATCTATTTCGTTGGGTACCTTCCGAGGAGTTCCTCTGTTCTCTAGTCGCATTGATATTCTTTAAACTAAGTATCGATTATTAATATGTCGAACAAAGTGAACTAAGGAAATTATTTATCTGCGAGTTTGTTGCGCCCTCAAAATACTTCTTTATTATGTTTTTTATCTTATTATTCTCCTTAATTCAAAATTAGGTCACAGATCATGATAATAATGTCATAAGATCCGCATTGTTTTTAGCATTATACAAAGTGAGTTAATATATATTCGTATATATAAATTTGTATACGAAATTTGTATACTGTGAGAATTCTTTATATATATATATATATATATATATATATATATATATATATATATATATATATATATATATATATATATACACATACATACATGTTTGAAAGAAAAGTTGCTGCCAAATTACACACACACACACACATATATATATATATATATATATATATATATATATATATATATATATATATATATATATATATATATATATATATTATAAATTAATAGATTTAAAATATGGTTTTACCGCTACACAGTGATGACCATGTTTCAGAAATGGAAGCTAAAGCCCCTGAATTTAATTTTGTTATTAAACCAAAGACATTAGTTCCATTTCCTCATCAAGCGAATTTTGGAGTAACTTACTTTTTAAAATTTACGGTTGTTAACGGCATAGGAAAGATTCATAGTTTGAGGGTTTCCAAGGTTACCGATAAATCCATTCATCTAGACAAGGGGTGGTAGAGGGTTCAATTTTTAATTTTCGTTGTCTCAGTTAATAGTTACATTTGAAAGCGGGGTTATGTTTAGGGATGGGTAGGGATGTATCTTTTAACGAATTCTGACATCCGCTAAATTCATGTCATCTGGGTTTATTTCTAACAGCAAAAATTCTTATGGTATTATTTCTATTTGTATATTTAAAGATTTTGAGGGACTGTTTAGGTTAGAATATGTTTTATCCACCTTTCTAAAAAGTTATTTTTAATATTTAATATACTATACTCCTAGTTAAAAACCAAGTAAATGTATTAGGATTACTTACAGTATTTAAAATTATTTATTCTTATCGAGTATAAGTAAATATTATTTTATTTTATTTTATTTTATGTAAACTTTATGACAATGACGGCAAAGGTGGTTAAATTATTTCACTAATTCAATAAACTTTTATTTATAAATTTAGTATTATAAATGTATATATGTATGTATAAAGGACATTAACTTATTAACTTCCATTTTACTGTAGGTGTTTTATCAATAAAACACCTACAGTAAAATGGAAGTTAATAAGAAGGGCTAGAATATGTAGGTCATTAAATGACCCATGTCCTTTATGCATACATGAGAAACTATATATTACTAAGTTTATAAAAAATAAAAATTTACTGAATCAGAGAAATGAAATAGCTATTTTATGTCGTCATTGCCAAAAGTTTTCTTTAAATAATCTTTAAATAATCTATAAAAAAAAAAAAAAAAATTACTTGATTATTATGCATACTCATATTTGATGGGTATAAATAATTTTAAATAATGTAGATAATTATATTACATTTACTTGGTTTATAATAAAATATAGCCGATTAAAATTAAAAAGTTAAATTTGAAAGTAGAATTTTAAAAATGTATTAAAATTGAAATTAAATAAAACAGATTCTAACCTAAATATCTTTTAAAATTGTAATTAAATAAAACGTACTCTAACCATAACACCTCTCTCAAAAGCAATTCAAACACTGAAAAGAATCCAAGTGAACACCGAAAGTCATATGAAATTAATAAGTTAGAATATAATATTGAACATTAAATGTCCTTTATACATACATATATACATTTATAATACTAAATTTATAAATAAAAGTTTATTGAATTAGTGAAATAATTTAACCACCTTTGCCGTCATTGTCATAAAGTTTACATAAAATAAAATAAAATAAAATAATATTTACTTATACTCGATAAGAATAAATAATTTTAAATACTGTAAGTAATCCTAATACATTTACTTGGTTTTTAACTAGGAGTATAGTATATTAAATATTAAAAATAACTTTTTAGAAAGGTGGATAAAACATATTCTAACCTAAACAGTCCCTCAAAATCTTTAAATATACAAATAGAAATAATACCATAAGAATTTTTGCTGTTAGAAATAAACCCAGATGACATGAATTTAGCGGATGTCAGAATTCGTTAAAAGATACATCCCTACCCATCCCTAAACATAACCCCGCTTTCAAATGTAACTATTAACTGAGACAACGAAAATTAAAAATTGAACCCTCTACCACCCCTTGTCTAGATGAATGGATTTATCGGTAACCTTGGAAACCCTCAAACTATGAATCTTTCCTATGCCGTTAACAACCGTAAATTTTAAAAAGTAAGTTACTCCAAAATTCGCTTGATGAGGAAATGGAATTAATGTCTTTGGTTTAATAACAAAATTAAATTCAGGGGCTTTAGCTTCCATTTCTGAAACATGGTCATCACTGTGTAGCGGTAAAACCATATTTTAAATCTATTAATTTATAATATTAATGCTCTGTAAACTTAAATTTACATAGAGCACTATTGTGTAAAAATAAAAATATCTATAAGAACACCGGATTTTATATCTTACTGTTCTTTCCTTTTTATTTATATATACATATATATATATATATATATATATTACTGAAATAATTCAAAATTATTACATAACAGATAAAAATTAAAATTGGTCGAATTGATCGAATTGATTTATTTAAAAAAACCTCCTAGACTGATAGATATTGATGTACCAAAATTTATGGGTTAGTAATATGTAAAGGAAGTAGTAACTGGCCACATCTTATATTGACGTCATTAAAATGTTCAGATCCAAAAGAATGATTTTCTGAAAACCGATCAAGAATGGATGTTGCATGCATGGTACATTACATTTCAGAAACCGAGAAGAAAATTGACATCACTTGATAAACGATCTAACATTTGTAACAGAATAATATTAATTACCTGATAAAGCATATGGTTCACTGCAGAGTAGTCAACGGCATTTGATTTTTGAATCTGGTCAGAATTGGCTTGAAGAAACTGGTCAGAATTGTCTGATGAATCAGACAACCATCAAAGAATAACATAACATGCACATTCAATGCTATATGTAAATCATTCTAGCAACTATATCGGTTGAGCCTTCTGTAGCTTACGTAGAATATATGAGTAGGATAACCATAAACCTCGCATTGTTAGCACCACATCACCATTAACAATGCTACAACTGACATCCTGAATTTGATAATTAGACAATTACTATTTACTTTTAGTGTGGTACAGGAATCAGGTATCATTTCCTACAGTATGAAGTTCATGTCATGATTGGTAAAGAATCCACGAGGTCATGTATTTGTTCACCTACCACAATACATGTTGGCGGTTGTTCCATAATTATATTGGTGTTCACGCTGTTTTGCAAAACCATATCATTAACCGGCGACCATTTTACATTTATCTCTGACAATTTCCACTCAATATTGGTCTCAAGATACCACAGAGATAATATTCCAGACAGTTAATTAATTAAGGAAAAATGCTCAAATCCCCCATGATTGCTATAAAAGACATTCGGAAGATCTATCTATTCGAAAGTAAGATAGTGACACTGCAGATATTAGGAGTTAGTGGACAACTGAACAGAGGGAAGGACTCACAATCTCGTTAGAATATATGCCCATTACAGAATCAACGTGACATCGAGCTAGCACAATTCACCTGGATCCTCTGGATTCTACAATACATAAGGCAACTATTCCATGAATGTAAGCACGTGATATGATGATTGTCATTTCTTGACCGAAGAAGACCTTCTACACAACAAATTCCTTTCGTTTGTTTTCTATAACTTTCAGAATCACCAATCATGAGAGCGCAGATGACTCTTATTTTTACAAGCTTTTGCGCAAATGTATGACCGGAAAGGGAGATCCCTAAGCCCAACATATGCAGCTCAACGTGAATTCCATGTGTCTTGTTAATCCAGAAGCTGACTTGCATGCTTTATGGCAGAGTGTACAAGAATGCACAAGGATTGATTGCCGGCTAATTTAAATGGATCGAGCCTGATGAGACCTCAGGTGACTTTGAAGACCTGCCCCTGAAAGAGCAAAATTAACACATAACCTTCATACAGGTTGTAAGGTTAGGGTGGAAGTTAGCGCTTCAATATTACCTTTACAAAGATTGCTATTGAGCTTTGCATGTTCCAACTTGTCCTATTCAAACTGGTTATAACCTTGATGAACTATCGTTCTCCATGAAAGTCGGCATTCAGCCTCCATTTTTCACGTATTAACTGATATCCAAAGAGCTTTGAGATTGGTTTTGATGCAATCTTTAAAGTGCTTTAAAATGTGTGTCCGTCACGCCTGCAGATAATTCAACATAAAAGGCACGTTTAGGCAACCTTGAATCATCTATGCCAACCAAGTGACCTCCCCAGCGTATTTGATAGAGAGTATATATATATATATATATATATATATATATATATATATATATATATATATATATATATATATATATATATTGGGATAAATTGTCAAACTTTACGCAAAAATGAAAATAACTCTGACATCTCATTTTAACAGATATATTTAGGGATATTACACAAATATATCTTGAAATACAAAAGAGCAAATTTATAAAATAAAGTCGACATTGGCTTCAACCACGGCCCACTGACGACTTCGGAATCTACTAAATATCTTATGGATGGTCTCCTTGTTTAAGTTGATGAATGCTGCTATTGTCTTTGCCTTCAGTTAATCTTTGGTGTTCAATGAATTTTGTTAGTCTCTGGCTCAACCACGCACCACAAATAATAATCAAGGGTCTTGATGTTTGATTAGTTAAGGGGCCAGATTTAAGGGCGTATGTTCTCGTAGAAATTGTCTGGCAGCTATGACTAGGTTCACATGTGGCATTGTGCAGAGTCCTGTTGCCAGTTATAGTTTAATCCAGCTGCCACCCACTTGACCAAGCCCAGCACTACATTCTTAAGGCACTTTATGTAAGCCTCATTGTTGGGTCTGAGTCCCTTACCAACAAATTCAAAAGTTCTTCTTTTATCAAAACGGTCTGAGTGAGTTTTCCAAACTGTTGTATCTCCATTTGACTCATCCAGCTCTGTCCGAATACTCTACATAGTCCACGAATTGACACCCAAACACTCCGAAATATTCGTAATGGAATTTCCTGTGTGGTCCTACAGTTACTCCCATGTATACTTTTTCTTCATTTTCTGGTGATATTTCCGTGGCTTCGTATATTCCAAGCCACCGTAATATCATCAGATAATGACTAAAAAGTATACTCGAAACAAAGAAACTATGCACCCAAAAACCAAAGCATTAATACGCTACTAAAAAACTGAAAATCAAATGGAGTAAATATAAATATACAAAATAAAAAACAAGTAAATATTTAAAAAAGCAAATAAAAAGTAAACCATATAAATAAATAAATGAACAAATTAGCAAATCTCCCCCGCTAAAATAACCGTTAGAACTAATACAGATATGCATAAATACACAAAAAAAGTAAAAATAATAACCCCTCCAAATTACAAACTGTTCCCCGCCAAAATAACAGAATAGACTACGGCAAGCAATCTAAATACTGAACGAATAAATAGCCTTAATTATCTTCCCAGACCAAGACTAACCATAAGCGACCTAAGCAAATCCCCCATTTTTTTAATACGGTAATAAATCATCAGAAACCGAAAAAAATGAATACAAAATGAAAATTAAAAACAAATAAATTAAACTAAACAAACAAATAAATAAATAAACAAGCCACTCCCGCAAAAATAACCGCAAGAATAGATTACCCACAATGCACCACTGACCCATATATATATAAATAGTCAACGAAAAATTCAACATTCGCGGCCTGACGATTGCGCTTAGCATGAAACAGCCTGTCACCTCTGAGTGATGACTTCAATGTTCACATTTATATATATATTTATATTTACATACGCTCTATCTCTGATATTGATCACTTCATCCCATACATATAGCACACCATAAAATTATATATTCTTCATATATATATATATATATATATATATATATATATATATATATATATATATATATATATAAATTAATGATCAAAAGCAGATCAATTATGGAACGGTATCCGAAAGAATGTTAAAATAAAAACGAATAGGGAACCTATATTGATCTAAAATATTTCACTTTAATTAAAGCTTCCTCAATGGTTGAGAGAAAACAGACAAAAGTGATAGATAGATAGATAGATAGATAGATAGATAGATAGATAGATAGATAGATAGATAATTCAGCGAGAGGGAGCGAACGAATCAGAGAGGAAGAGAAACTGTTATATCCCTATTCCACTTCACGTAGCATTTTAAAATATGTATAAAATATTTAATATGTATTTAACAGAATTGTTTCGTCCTCAAAATCTAAGAGATTCTTCATGAAGTCGTCTCATAAAATATACAACTATATTTAATTAGAAAAGTTACGTTTGAGGAATGTCAGGTTAAAGCCAAGAAAAAGTTCACGGTTACGTTGACAACATTACCGTTCATGACAATGACAAGTGGATGGTAGCAACTCGAATGAAAGCAGAATCTGTGAACAGTTTCTCTACAAATTTTCACTGGATATTTCATAACTTGTTCGTAAATTGGACACAAACAACAAAGAATAAAATATATTAAATATTTTATGAAACTTAACACACACAGAAACAAACACACCCACCCATATATATATATATATATATCATATTATTTTTCTGTTTTAAAAATATGGTTCCATCGCTACACAGGAATTATCATGTTTCAAAATAGATACTTTAAATTTAATTATAAAATTAAATTTGAAATTCATAGATCCATTCAATTCTCAAGTGATTTTTGGAATAACCTGTTAAGAAATGTACAGATATTCTTGATATATTACTTTGTTAAGGTTACAAAAAATTCAATCATTTTCATAAAGGGTGGTTGTGTTTTAGTTTCCATAGACAAATTGTGTATCAAATATAAGTTACTTTCAAAATCAGGTTAAGTTAATGTGGAGTAGTGGTCACTGCTTACAAACAATGATATCCGTTTTTTGCGTTTCGTTTGTGTATTTTAAAGATTAAAAAGAAAATTGTCATTTTTATTTGGCCGCTTAATTTATCTTTATTTAAGGAAAATATTTGACAGTGTCTGCCAGAAATAGCTATTTCATTTCTTTAAGTAATTTTTTATTTTTCAGAAACATATAGTTTTTCATGTATGCACAAAGGGCATGGGTCATTTATGCACTTCTTATTAATGAAAAAAAGATATCATTGACAAACCCACACGACACGCGAAAAACAATGTCATTGTTTGTAAGCATGAAAAGCAATTATCTTTTAAATGCTAGTCGCCTTTATGATAATCAAAGTTGCGACATTAAATAAGAAATTAACCAGGACGCTATGGAAGAAATTCAGGACAGATGTGTTGAAAGTGATTTTCGAATTTATATGTTGGAGTTCGCTAACTGAACTGATGTCAAATTTTAAGTTAAAGCCAAATCAAATCTCGATGCTGCACAAAAACCAAAAGCTTTATAACATGCTTATAAATACAGACATCATCTTTATTAATGACAACATAAGTATTAGAGAAAAATCACCAATTCACATAACTGTTCATAATCGACGAAAATGTTGATTTGTTAGATATTTTTGTTTAGCGGCTAATCAAAATCTATGGGTGATCTAAAGTCGAAATCTAAATATTTTGAACACAACTTTATCCTTTTTAGTTAATGGATTTAGTGATATAAGTCTTATTAATTAACCCATAACTGAGGGACAAATCTAGAGTGATACCTTTGCCAAGGGAAATTGCGCATGTACGCAAGGGTACTTTCGATGACATAACGTCGAGAATTGAGTAAGATAACGACTGGCCTGGTAAATCTAATCAATATTATTCCGCATCAGTTCCGTAAATAGTTGCAACATATTGAATGAGATACTGAGCGATGCCATGTTCTTAGCTCTCTACAACTTTATGATATATCTAGCTGTTGCGTCTGATATGTGATTAGACATCTCAATGATCAACATGGATTTTCAGCTTTCATGCCCATTGAATATAATGACTGTCAAATCTTTTATTGAATATCGATGTGATTTAAACCATTATCCCTATTCTGTTACGACAGATAATTATAGTCAAAATTCATGATCATTAGGGAACCGTGGTAAGTCACAGCACTTTTTTCCAAAGGCTACTCTAATGTATTTCCGGTAAATATATGATAAAATTGATAAAATATTATTTAAACTTCTCAATAATTTAATTAATGACCCTCTGAAACTTTCGTAACTTGCTTTCTTCGAACTCTGATAATTCGCATCACCTCACATTGTCCAACCTTACCGGTATTTACAATGTTTTTCCAGATATCTTAGCTTAAGTTAGGTACCTCAACAAGATCGCTAAAAAAAGAGCACAGCATGGTGAAAAAGACGCCAAATTGAGGAAAACAACATTTTATCGTAAAATGTAGTAAATATACATAACATCATCACCTGTCAAGTGACGCTAAAGTTTATGACCTGTTTTGTTTTATTTTCAAATTACATCTTTTCGGCACAGAAGCTAAGTTAAGCTTAGTTCAAAATATTTTAAATAAATATTATAATTTCTGATTTTCTTGAAATAAGTTTTTGAAAAATGATAATAGATATTTAAAAGAATTTCCAACTGAGATTTTCAGTTTTTTTATAAAATAGAAAAAAATGGTTGCCATCTGTCAATTTTGCTGACGCAAAAAAGAAAACAAGATTTTTAACGAAAGTTTCGGACGTGCTAGGAACGATTAAAAATATAAAACAAATACCCCAAAAATACTTTGATCTTTCCTCTTTAATAATAACAAATATTTAGACGATGAAATTTTGCTTTCGTCAAGTTCGGCGTCTTTTTCATCATGCAATGCTCTTTTTTAGCGATCTCGTGGAGGTACCTAGCTTAAGTGATAGATGTCTATGCATTTCTTTGACGTCAAATGATTGTAATGTCAACTATCACTTCATTTACACACTACTCTCTCATGAGTATTGCACATAAGTGTTCTCTTCTTAAATAAAGTCATATTCACGAAATTAAGTATTCAAACTGAAATACTTGTGAAGTAAAATATTGGCTAGACTTGAAATGATGTATAATAATGAATATTCCAATCTTTCTTAATAAAAAAATAATAATATATGTATTTTGAAACCATCCTCTTGTAAATGTTTTTTTCCAAATATTCACTTAATCAAATCTTGTTGATGTAATATTCTTACAACAAAAACAATTCAAAATATCTACCTGTCTGTTTTTCAATCATTCATATTTAAAATTACAGGTCCTCAATAAAAGTTGAAAAAGAAAAAATAAGTTTGATTGTAATGACAGATGCCAGTTTCAAATTATATATTTTGTCAGATTAAGAGTAATGCTGGCATATTGCATATATTCAACAGCACATACTTTCTTGAATTGATTGATTAGATCATTTGATTAAAAGAAAAATAAATATGTATTTAAAAATGAAATTTCCTGAGTGTCTGAACAAGAGGATTGGTTTGAGATTATTTCCTTGGCATCAGGAGCAAGGTGATACAGTATATATCTTTCTTTGCTTAACATGATAGATCAAAAATTACATTTATTAACCGTTTTATAACGGTTTCTATTCTATCAGTTCGTGACTATCAAGAAGAGTGAATATTTTCCCCTACATTAATAATTATGCCAATGAGTATTTTTTTCAATTAGAGCCCCATTTTGGCATTGTTGATAATATTCATTCGTCACTCACTTCAGTAATATTTTTTAACAATAAATGAATATGTTTCATTGTTTGTCATTCATAAATTACTGAAATCAGAACATCAATCATAATATTATTCTTTCCAGCTAAATATCTTATATATAAAAAAAGACATTTCTAAGTAATACTTCAATTTGGTCAATAAAAGTTACATGCGTACAAACAGAAAAAGCTAGCCGCAAAGATAATTGTATTAATTTGGAATGAAGAATTCTAAAAAGTAGAAATATTTTGGGGAAAACGAGACACACAATATTACCCTACAATCTCAATAAAGAAAACATCGGAAAATAATCTGTCTAAACGTAATATAAAAAATTTCTATGTCTACTTTAATAACAATAGTAATTAAAATAGTACAATCCTAAAATTTGCCAATGCAAAACAAAATGATAGAAACCTAAAATATGAAGTGATTTAGCAAATGCCAAAAGAAAACAATGGCTCAAACGTAGGAATGTAAGTGAATAAATATATGAAAAAATGTGACATTTCAGAAAAAAGATCACAGATGAGTGATTTAGAAGATGATCGTAACGAGTCCGAACACAATTCTCTTTGAAGAGGGAAAGGTTAATTAAAATAGAAAATAATTTATTATGCTTAAGATGTATATGAAGTGCGATAATTAGTGAGATTCTTCAGAAAATGTACATCCAGGTTCATACAGCATGTCACCTTTCATGACAACAACATTACAATTGTCCTTAATTAAAAATTGCAGCGATGAAAACAATACCAAAACAACAAGCATAGTATCATGTTTTTGGATTAGTTGTGCATCTAATATATCGAACGCCAGATATTAAAAGTTGATTTCAAACATCTCTTCCTCTCGATATATATATATATATATATATATATATATATATATATATATATATATATATATATATATATATATACATATTTTTTGATTTCTGAGGAAAGACCAAGGTGGTCTGAAATATTAAATAAGTAAATATATACAAAAACACAGAAATAAATACTTTCATAAAAAAAAACACCCAATTTTGTTTCATTTATTTTATCCAGATATTATATACATGTCAAGAAAGTATACGTGGCCTCTCATTATGCTACATATATATACATATACATATATATATATATATATATATATATATATATATATATATATATATATATATATATATATATATATTTATATATATATATATATATATATATATATATATATATATTTATATATATATATATGTATATATATTTAATAGAAATTAAGGGCGATTTGAGAAAATTATAATTAAGTAATTCATCTACTCTAGAAGAAAGCTCAACAGAATGCAGAAAGAACTGGATGGTCGTTTCGTCCGATATTTGAGATTACATCAGCAGTGCGCATCGACTAGCGAGAATTGAAACACGGGCAGTTACGATATGAGGCATATTGTAACAACAGGCTTCGGCTTCGAAGAGGTAACGAATTAGACTCGATATTGCGCCGCTCTTTCGCATATTCCGTGGTGGAAGTCATTCGAGTTTCCCTTACCCATCGGACTGTGCCCCCGACTACTATCCCCAAGCTGCTCCGTCCAGAAACGGTCGTACAGTGCTTTCTGGATTCTGTTGAGGATTTTTCTAGACTCGATGAATTACTCAATTATAATTATCTCAAATCCTCCTTAATTTCTATCATTTGTATATCCTTGAACCGGCTTCTAATGCTCTCGGTAGATTACTTATATTATATATATATATATATATATATATATATATATATATATATATATATATATATATATATATATATATATATATATATATATATATATACATATATATATATATATATAGTTGAATTGATGTGAGATTATGATCATGAATTTCACGCTATTTGCGATTATCAGACAAATTAATTATTTTATAAATTTTGTATTTATATAGGGCTTCGTATATTGACGTTTTTATGGTAGTGGGAAGAAAAAGTGTCGTCGGAACGCCACTTATAATTACGCAAACGTACATACACGCACGTTCACGCATTGACGTACGCAGACATACATATACGCAGGTTCACTCATTGGAGCTCACACAAACATAAACATATGTGTGTGTCTGGGCATATATGTGCATCCATTCGTCGTTGCGTACATAAGTACGCATTTGATCGCTTTATTCAATGTTGGATCGTGTAGTGAATATCATTCATCCGTTGCACCGTCAACGTGTAAACCGTTCGTTTATTTTTTTTCTCTGAAAAATGTTTTCTCGCACACACTTATATACATAAAATAGGGTCTGTATAAGATTAAGGTATGTAAAATTGCTATCATTTTCAATTTTTATATCAGTTTTGTTATTATTTTAAAGTCGGTTATTTCCGTGATTTTGGCGATTGCGAATAGGGAAATGGTAGAAACTCCAATCAGTTTGTCTGACGATCGCAAGTAGCGTGAAACCCAGCGTCTCAAACTCACATCAATCCAACTGAATATGTTAGCTCTATCACTAATATTGAGCGCTTTCCAATAAGTACCGCACATATATAATATATAAATAATATATATTTATGAAATTACATTACATTACTCATATATATATATATATATATATATATATATATATATATATATATATATATATATATATATATATATATATATATAATGTGAGATCCGTCGGTATCGAGCGGGAACCATGGATCTTAGCCCCAAAACTTATTTCTCATATACTGACAGTCTCCGCTGATGTCGCCGTGTTGTTTTATTTCCTTCAAGCACGCTTCTCCCCGGTGGCAAGTCTCTGTTTCCTCTGTCCCGGCTCCCAGCATGAACGACGTCTTCCCACCTCTCGATGTCCATGTCCCATTTGCAGACATCCTTGAGGCGAAGATGTGTTCGGCATCGTGTCCTATTGCTTGTGGCCAATTCGGAATCTCCATGCATAAACACCTGCTTCCCGTGTCTTGCCGTCAGTGTGAGGAGAGACTAGAGTGCGTGTCAAGAGTACCGGGGTGTGTAGGGTTTTACGAGAGATCGGCCGTCTACATTCTTCAGGCAACCGTTGTTGACAAAGAAAAAGGTTTTGTCCGATCAGTTTATATCTATAGAATCAGTGAACCTGGAACAAAATGCTATTTACTATTAGTGTATGTGCGTATTTGTATACGCACACTCATTATATCTATATCTATATCTATATATATATATATATCTATATATATATATATATATATATATATATATATATATATATATATATATATGAAATTTAATGAACAGAGTTGCATAAGACCAGGAAACAGTGGTATTAAATTGTGCTCAATACATGTGTGAAAAAATAAAATGAAACTAAATATAATATGTAGTGTATCTATCTTTAAATATCAGGAGATTTGAATCCGCTACCTTGGTTTCAGCCTTACGGTATCCTCAGGCGATTTTCATCAAATTACCTTATAACGCTTTATTGTTTTTTAATAATAATGCTATCTTTTCTTTTTTTTTTTGTAAATAAACAAATGTCCGACGTTGGGTGTAATAGAAAGGGAAGCGGAGGGCGTGAAGAAGGAAGTCGAAAAAGAAGTGGAAAGAGAAAAAAAAGTGTATTATAATATTATCGGTGCGATATAATTGAAAATATTTTTTTACCCAGCCTCATATGTGCTTAAGAAGAATTTCTTAATCTGTATGCAATGACTCAAGACTTCGGATTTCTGGTTCAAATCTAGTATTATTGCTAATTCTTCTTTTTGGCAGAAGATGAATATATTGTTTTGGTTGTTATAAGGCTTCACCTTTTAAAAAAAAAAAACCTTGTCAGCTTAAAATGGGATTTCTGTTGTTGTTTTTTTTTCATTTTCAATTCTACACATTCTAAGCAAGTTTGCTGGAACTCCTAAGACTTACTAGCCTGAATGAACCCCTATAATCGTAATATCTACGATAGAAAATACCCCCAGTGCATCCCATGTACGTGATTAGCGCATAAATTAATCACATACATGCTAACTCAATTCAATTATTTTTTGTTGTAAAAATGAGAATGAATATCTTTCATCGGAATTTGTAATTTGTTTCTTTCAACTTGAAGTAAAACATATATATATGTGTGTGTGTATATATATATATATATATATATATATATATATATATATATATATATATATATATATATATATATATATATATATATATATAGTTATCGCATATATATATATACATATATATACATATATATACATATATATATATATATATATATATATATATATATATATATATATATATATATATATATATATATAATTACTTTCTGGGAATATCATTGTAATACTCTTGTTTGAATGCCCCATGTGCTTTTTATAATTTTTACAAAATAAAATTAAATGTCAGTATTTAAATAGATTTTTTTTTTTGAAAAACAATTTTTTTTTCAGATCTCGTGAAGAAAAAAGTTACATGTTTCAATGAAAGTCGATTTGAAATAAAATCTGTAAAATTTAAGTAATTATCCCAGGAAGTAAATGATTAAAAATGATTGAAGAGAAAACAAGTTTAAATGTGTTTATTTTCTTGTCAAATTTTAATTAACGTCACTGTAATAAATATTGAAAAAAATGATTTTTTGAATTTCATCAGAATAATTAGGCACCATTTTCATTTTGCCCAAGTTGCAAAGATTATTAATTCAGTCTAACTCTAACTACACAGTCGAAAAATTGTTAATTGCTACTTTAGAGAAATCTTCCGGATAGCCTAAACTAATTGGCCTAATTAATATGAAAAGTTACAAAATCTACTGAGAAATATTATTTTAAGGTAGGTACTGCTTATTATGAGACACGCACTGTTTATACACGAACATATTAGTTTTAACCTTTATTTATATTTGGTTCAAGAGCATTAAAAACAACACACTTTATATGAATAGCAATATGAAAATATTTCGACGTGTATTTATAACATAACCATTAATAAGCTACACAATTTTTCATTGGTCAATATTTGAATGCTAGACATGAAATCATTTCCGTTGGACCTCCATGTCTTCGTAAGATTTATTTAATTATTTCCGCTTGCGAATCTATCTATCTATGTTTGTTCTAATCGGAATTATGTCAATTAAAATATAAGAGCGCTGGTCTTTGAAATATGTAGCGTATATTTTGTTGTAGCTCCGTCAGGAGGTTTTTAACTATTCCATGTCATATTCAGGTTTTATTTCTGGATGTATTCTTGCCATGAAGACACAACCATATGGTGTCGAAATAAACACTGATTTTCATAATTTTATATCATGTTTTTTTTATTGTTTGAATCTACCTCCTCATATGTGTTTTTATAAGAATAATTATACAATATTATATGAATTACCACTTCCCTTTGATTTTGAAATTAAATTCCGATTTATAGGCGATAATCTCAGGTAAATTTTAGTTTAATATAATTCATATATTTAGTATAGGCAATATTAGTTTAATATTAGGTAATGTATGATTCATATCGTCTTCGGCATATGAATTAAATACAGAAATGCCTCATATTTGCACTTGAAGGTATACGTCATCATCATATGATAAATTCAATGAAGTTTTTCTCAGCCTAATTAAAGCTATTTTATTATGGCTATCTTTGTTGGCGTAAGATTTCCCACAATTCTTCCTAAACATAATATTCTAAATTCTAATGTTTATGAGATTTGTTTTTATATTTGTATCTCCAGATTAAATTTTCTATTTATATACTTAGCTCTGTGAAAATCATTTATACTCTTCGGTGCATATGTTTTGGCCCAACTACATAAAGCCATGATACATCTTTATTTTGTTAAGATTTTTACAATTCCCTCATTTCAGTAGCGTTGGTGAATCTTGAACATGGGAAAAATAGATTGTTGCTTTTTCGTAGAAGTATTTTAAGAAGTTATACCGCTTTAAGTAGCTTGAATTTGTAAGAAAAGGAATACAAAACCATTGGGCAAAAAAGGGTCAGAGAAAGATGTTAAAATCATGATAATATGTGGATTTCTAAATGGAATTTTTTTCTATCTTAATAATATGAGTGTAATTTGTCTTGGGCATTCATTGCAGGTGAACATTAGGTTGTTTCTTGTAATAAATCATACCTAAGATATTTGTTGATACAAACATGGAGTCTGTGACATTAAAAGGGATTAGGACCCAAATAGAAACACTCAGGCTCCTGGGTATTTCCGGAAACAGTGTTAAAATCACACAAAAGACATTTTCTTCTATTGAAACGTTTTAATGGTAAAGAAGGGAAGACCATAGATATTTCAGAGATGAACGAATTATTGGGAGCATCTTGGTAGGCAAAATAACATTAACAGCGATACGAGTAAGAAGTGAATTCATTTTTGATAGTATGACATCAGTTGATGCAGTATGCAGTGTAATATGACAGAACAACATGAATAGGCGTATCGCAGTAAAAAAAATCAACAAAAGAACAACGGAATAAGAGAGTGCAGCTATCAAAAGAATATCTAACAAGTGACGCAGGAAAGTGACAAAAAAGTAATCTTTAGTGATGAATGCAAAATAGAATTGCATATATATAAGGACATGTATTAAAAAGGCATAATACAAAATACACTACGAATAGATAAGATGTGGGCGTCCTCATGTAAAGTTGGTGATACTGCATCCAAACGACTGTAGAAGAAAACTTGTAAAAGTTGGTGGAAACTTAAACAGCGAAAATGTATTAAATAACTAGAGTTTAATCTTCTGGCAGACTAAGCAGATGGAGACTTTTTTTCATCTATGACGATGAAATTTTCCATATTACACGTGCAACAAAACAGTTTATTGTGGATGAATGGCCATCACTAATCTCAGAACTGAAGATCAACTGAAGAAAAACTACGGGGTAGGAGTTTGGGGATTAGGGGAAAGAAAAATGAAAAACATACGAAGGAAAAACAAATTTTAAACCCATAATGAATTAAAGCAATCATTCAAACCAAATGCAGCAATACTAATTAGAACATCATATTTGGCATTTTTTACATTCTGTAATAATGGATATAACTTTTTTTGCCAAAAAGAAATAATTAAAAAACTTAAGAAAACCGCTAAGAGTTAAACTTTTTCTTGGTAACCCACTAATTTTGTATAGACATTTATTTAGTAACATTATGCTTAAGATGATATGTCATTCACTCTACAGCATTACAGAATGGATACTAACTTCTCTTCTGGCCTTCATATATGTTGGGTATAATTAACAGAAATAATTTACCACGCAATAAGGGTTTATATATTCCCCAGACCGAGCACGTATTGCAAATTACACGTATTATAAAGTGGTTATCCCACTGAAATTAATTAAAGATTAATTAATCCGTTTCTGTTCACACAAATCACACAATAATATCTATTTTAGAATTAAAAAAAGTAAAAAGTGTAGTAAGAAATTAAATCACAAACTGTACATGTAAATAGGACATTATAAGAGAGAATGAAATAAATAAACATATTTTATTATACTATAAACCATTCACTCAGAACTTATGGACTTCTGTGATATTTCACTCGCTTTCAGCGGGTCGTTTTCTTCTTGATTTCAAAATGCCACGAAAATAGTCAACAAAACCTTCGATGAACAAAGTAGCCACACGGCTAGCACTTAGTTTTGTGGGTGGTATTTTTTCACAAAGTTTCCCACTTTTTTTCACATCGCCAGACCATCTTTGTTTTCACTCGTGGGGTCAACCTCAGACACACATTGTTCCTTGGCTAGTTCTATTACCTTTTCCATATCTTCAATACACAGGCAGGGTCTTTATTTTCAGGTCACAACTCATAGAACATGAGGTTTAGCATAACTTTCATGGGCTTGTTTTCCTGCATCTTCTTGTTCTCGGAGGTTATATTCGTTCTCCAGAGCATTTTGTTTAGAAGAGTTCAATTTCATCGCAGCAGAACACTTGTTGAGATATATAACCCTCATATGCGACAAGCGAACTGAAATCTTTCACGAATTCATCGGCTGCCTTATCATAATTGGCTGTTCAGCGTGTCTCACGACGATTCCCACAGCATTTTGCTTCTTAAAATTGTCGAACCTGTCCCGATCGGCCTTAAAATCTTCTGGAGTCTCTTGCGTCGATGGTCCGAATTCTGCTTCTGGAGATCCCTATAGATTACACAGACTTTCTCAATAATAATCGTTTCCGTCAGAGTATCGCCTGCGAGCTGCTTCACGTTAATACAAAGGATTAGCAACTTTTACATCTCTTCATGGATATTCGTCCTTTTCCTGGACAGGTTGAAGACACCCTTTGTTCCTGTAACACCCCTTATCTCTTCTTTCTGCTGCAGGATGTTTCAGATCATTGATTCCACTACACGCACTCCTATCTCGTATTTTTCTATTATTTCTTTCTTAAATTCTAAGGTAATTAGTTTTTTTCTTCTTCTTAGCCATATCTTTAACACTTTCTTCGAATCCATGGTAAAAATAAATCCCAAATATGAACGTCTCACAGAAAATTCTCTAGCACAAAACTTTCGGAATGTTACAGCTACGAAATGAATACTTGAATTGAGCGAGGAGGTGATAGGTAACTAAAGGGAAAAAGGGGAGCAATCCATAGCGTTAATAGGTCTGTGATAAGTTCTTCGAAGAATTTTCTGCAATAAAATGACTAAATATTCTGAACGTCAGGCCTTCACAGATGCACTCCACTTTGCAATTGACCGCGTTGTACCTGAGAAATAGATGACGTCAACTGGCAATGCTTCCCTTTAACTGACTCACCGACTGCTTCCAGTTGTTCTTCCTGCGAATGGCAGATCTCAAAGCAAGTTGCTCTTAAAATTGTGCGCTTGCACGACGAGGTTCTACTGTAACTACCAAGGTGCCCCAAATGCTTTTCACACCAAAATCTATACCATTATGTTTATAGATGAATCATGGTACTATCACTTAATCTAGCGCTTTCATCGTATGACAATAAACTATATCCTGCAGCAAGGCTTCTAATTGTGGGATTGGAGGGGTCGAGGATCCTGGAAACACCTCTAATTTCGGTTGTTCCTAGGTCCACCCTGGACTGGCGTAGTAGCATCTGTTAATGGCCCAGAACACATAGTAAACTCCCCAGACAAAAATTGTAAGAAAATGAACAACAATAATTTTTTATAGCAAAATGACACTGAATTCAACATCAAATAATATATAAAAATACATTTTGTATTAAAATTACCAACAATACAATTTTAGGATCGATACACTATATATCTAAAATAACTAAAAGTATAAAATTATGTACAAAATATATTTAGTTGAAGGCATAAAAGTTAACTCAAAATATTTATATTTCAAGATTAAATAACACATAGAAGTAGATATGCCGTTAAAGAGAAACTAATGGAACACTCTTTACAAAAATGCGTCAATGAAACCTGATCGGCAAATAGATTTCTTACAAAGAATACTATTCATACGAATCTATCCTAAAATAACTTTTTTCATAAAATAACCCATGTAGATTGATATACCATATCACAAAAGAAACCAAACCACACCTACCGCATTCATCAGTAATGACTCCAATTATATATGCAATTTGATTAAGCAACATTGATATTATCAAAACAATAATACCACTATCATTTTTAGCATATGGAAAAAGTGACTTGCATTGAGATGTATACTTCACAGGGATTGAGAACTACCGTTTTCTTAAGACATTTCTGCCCGAAGAACTAATCGCTTGCTGGCGGGATACTGCCGCCTGTCGATGATTTACAAGAATACGTTAAGAAACAGTTTTATGTCCAGTAGCAACATTTGTAATTTTTAGGCAACAGTGAGTACGAAATGTGGATTATGGTTACATAAAGACTATCGCCTAAATGCTATTGACCTGAAAATATTATAAGAAAGAACAGGCAAGAGGTGGTCACTACACATGACATTAGATTGACTTATGTATTAAACACTCTTGTGCCAGATTTCGAAAAGTTTGTGTACGATATTTTGGTCACACGTGTACATACAACACTGGAAAAAGAGCTCTAATAATTATTTGACGATGAAAGACCAGTATTATATCTATTAACAAACGCAGACAGTACAATTTTATCAATGTATAACCTTAAGAATAAACTGCTTTTTATGCGTAGAATGTCAGTCCATGTCTGATCTTTGACGCTTTCTTCTACATGAAGGTGAGAATAACAATGATTTACATCTAATCTGCATTTTGAGGCCTCTAAATTTATTAAATTTAAAACCTCGAATTATATCGGAAAACAACCATAATGCTTCATTACTCAGATGTTATTTCATTTATTAAAAAAGAATAAGCGAAACTTAGTCATTTTAGGAAAATGGAGATTCAATTTCGAAAGAATAATATTGTAACAACATAAAACCCATTTACATTATTTATTGTCCTAATTTATGTTGTTTTTACAAGCTTTTGGCTCTTATACACACAGCTTTCATCAGGTATATAGCTGATAAACTACAGTATATGTAGAACTGAATACTCTAGTTAATATATAGGGGTTGATTGTTCCAATACACTCGTCTAGGGTTATCTCGTTAAAATAGAAAGAAAAATGGCATAAAGTCTTCAACAGCAAAAGCACCTGTGATAAAGGAGAAGATCCTGGGAGGGCAGCCAAGCATCACGAGTAGTTCTCATCCGCAGGCAGGTCATGTCTAATGCTCCAATAATTACAGTACGGGCAATACCCTAGTTGATTAAGGAGTTTATTCTTGAATATGGTGACATAGACAATATAGGTTCGATCCCTATTCTTGTTTCAATGCCCTGTCTATCAGGATAACATAGAGGGAAACCCGAACTTAACCGGGTCAATGTTTACTTGGACATAGTGTAAACGAAACGCGGTATCACTGCGCATTACTAAATTAAAAAGAAATAGACGATATATTACTAAACAAGAGCAAAAGGAACGACAACAATATAACACCGTAGATTAAATAAATGGTTCAGTTCGAAAAGGAATGTAACTTACCCGTACAGATGATGAACACACGATGGCACAACGTGCGAAACGTTGTGATAACATCAACAAAAGCGAGGGCAATAGTCCGCGTGTAAATAATGTAAAGATATAATGATAAATCCCCATACCAGAAATTCAGACATATATATATATATATATATATATATATATATATATATATATATATATATATATATATATATATATATATATATGTAAAAACTGTGCAAATTTCTTCCATGAAATTACAATTCCTGTTGTATATACAATAATACATTTTTCAACGTCATCGGCTTAATTGAAAACAAATAATATCATATGAATGCATTATATGTCAGCTTAAGATTCTATTTTACTTTGCTGTGCTTCCACTGCATAGCGGTTTCATTCTGGAGACTAAAATTCAGTTTTTATTGACCATAGAATGCGATAATATCGTTTCGGAGAATTGCTGCCAATACTGGATGCATGAGTGGCGCTTTGATTCTCGTGACAATAGTCAATTCATCATTCCTATAACCGCACAACTGGTTACGGACGGTCACATAATACAGGCACCCGAGAAGATCGACGGAAAACAGGAGAGAATGTTGCTGCAAGTATTTAACCCGTAACTCGAGAAATTTCGTTTTACCGTTTGGAATTGTTTACTTTCAACAGGATAACAGCAGTAAGAACATCCCACCAGTATTCTATGTAAGCCATAACAGTTTTCGCAATCTTAATTGTGGTGTTGTATATCGTGTTGTTGTGTTCTGTATAAATATTCGCTTCTGCATTCATACGAGTGATGTTCTTTTTCCCTGACGGTCGTAAAACCTGAGTGAGATCTCCCAGTATGTACGCATCCGCGGCACAGTATTTTAAATCTTGCAACATCTTGTAAAATAAAAAACACTCACTGGCTTAAGTTTACCGTGCATTTGATGTAACTATGTGTATTTATAATATATTTCCCGGTGGTTCATGCAACGCAAATGCAATAAACTTTTTTTACCAATGTAAAACTCGGCTGATCGACAATGTTCTTGTCACGTCAGAATTGACATACAAGTCTCTAATTCAAAGTATATAGTTCAAGACAGTAAGATATATGATAATTTCTGTCAGTTCACCTACAGTTATTAATATGTTGATGTAAAATATGAATGATGTGTGGAAGATACAACAATAAAATAATATAACTGAAAAATATAGATCTGTGTTAATATACATGTAGAATATACAGTGTTTTATTATGAAGTTTGGCGGGTGATTTTTAGATATTGATCTGCATATGGGTTTATTTATTGTAGACCAATTATTGCATACATTATATTTTCAACAAACTTAAACACAAATTCATGTTGTCTTAATCTAATTTCTCGTCAATATAATTGTAAATAAAAATAAATGAACGACAACAGAATAATCACAGTTGTCAATAGCATATAACTGATCTAAGTTTTAATATGAAACATTTCTCAGAAAATATAAAATTATTCATAGCCTATACTAATAGTGATTTAGGAAGCAAAGATTAGTTTTGGCACAAGACCGAGATTAAGAAGCATTCAGTGAGTAGCGAACTCTCTAGTCTAATGATTTTCAAAGCGTACCACAAAATCTAAATTGTGAGGAACCAATAGAGGATCAAATTCACTACTCAGTTATAAGTGATCTATCTAGTCAAGCTTGATAACCATTCACCAGGTAGAATTGCGCAATCCTCTACTAATATATGATAGAAGGACAGAACATGCAATGAGAAAGTCATGAAACGGCGTAAGATATATATATATATATATATGTATATATATATATATATCTACATATATATTTATATGTATATATATATATATATATATATATATATATATATATATATATATATATATATATATATATATATATATATATATATATAGATAGATAGATAGATAGATAGATAGATAAGGTTATAAAAATATTTTGTCAAATTTGGGTGTGGGTTCCCAACATCAAATCAAGCACAAAGGTCATAAAATCATATGTCCGCAAATCCATCGTTTTTGAGTTATGTTTAAAGGAAGATTAGGGAGGATGGCGCTGTGTTGACAAATAGACTAGGTTATATATCAGTTTTTTCATAAACAGCTGTAAATTTTGGATGACGGAAGTATTATTGATATAATCCCGAATCTCAAACTCCCGAATGTCGAAACCCCGAAATTTAAAATCCCGTAATCTGACACCTCGTATCTATCAAAATCCCGAACGATCAGATTCCGGAAATTTAAATTCCTGAATTGTTAGAATCTCTTTGAGAGAAATTGAAAAAAATGATATGACCTTATTTTTAAACATTTTTTCCAAATTGGTATTTAAATAGAGTTTATACATTTGAAACATTCAAAATTTATAAAAAATGTAAAACCAGAATTTATCAAGAAAGATTATCACTCAAACATATTCTATAAATCTGGTCGGTTTTCACGATTGTTATCTATATATTAATAATTCATCACGACAAAACATATTGTTTCTTTTGGACAAAACTCTCATCGGAGAAAGTGTTCAGATTCGCTAGTCTTTTTGAAACATTCGAATAATGTTATAAAACCCGACATGAGAATTGCCTACTAAATTTTCAATAGAATATGCCATATATATAATTAAACTTAACTGAAAAAACATAGTTTTTAAAAGTATTTTTGTACACTTTCTCTCTCTTTCTCTCTCTCTCTCTCTCTCTTTCTATATATATACATACATACACATATACACACACACACACACATATATATATATATATATATATATATATATATATATATATATATATATATATATATACACACACACTTTCTCTTGTGAAATCTTTGATACAGGTTAGCTCTTTTATGCAGGTAAATTTTGGCGCTTTAAGGATAAAAATGGCTACTATCGAAATAAATAGGATACGCAAGATTCTACTTCTTCCTTCATTCGCAAAGACAAATTCGTCTTAACTATAGTGACACAAAATGAAAATAATGCGCTAACAAACCGATTGATGAAGAGGGATAAAGAGAATGGGACTAATCAGAGAAATGGATTTTATTTTCTTAAAAAAGTCACTCATTTTCTGAAAAGATATCAAGTGTTTTCAAAATCATTAGGATTCTCAAATGAATCTGATGCGATCAATAATTCTATTAAGTAAGATAAAGAAACTACATGCACGTTAGCATTAAAACATTCTAATTTAAAACTAAACCACAGATATTGATGGAATATTCTATCCTATCAAATAAAGATTATAAACGTTAGTCTGAAAATTGTTATTGTCATTTTAAACCTAATTTTGGAATTTTGAACTGTAAACCAAATTATATTAACTCATCTTCATTAAAAAAAGATATTATAATCCGAAAATCGTCACGTGATGTATAAATAAATTCATGAGAACGACAGTGGTTTCTCAAGTTAAATTTAATTTGTCACAGTAGAAGTAAAAATAAACGTATCATTTTGACTATCTGCTTTGAGTTTCAGGTTAATCAATTATTTTAATTTTTCTATTTAAATATCTTTCATCCTTTTTCTCATGTCGCACTTTAATTTCTCATGTTTTCGTATTGCAAATGCTATTGATGAACTGTTTCGTTATAACTCGTCTGATGCGACTAATTCTTCTCGTTCATTGCTAATAGGCGATCTTTTCCATTTTACAAACTGCTCGCTTTTAGTCATCTTAGATAACATTTTTTTAATTTCTTCAGCATGGCGGAAGATACCATCCAGACGTATAACTCCGTGCGACTTCTTGCTCAAACGTTTTCGAAGAGATATGATTTGGAACGATTACACAGAATCGATTGCTAAGTCTGTGGCTAGGAAAATTGATTCATTTTTCCGTGTTGGTAAGTATCTATATCCTAATTTATCTTGCCATTTTATATATCTACCTTTCGTCCAAGCATTGAATAATTTTCCACAACTGGTTTGGTGCGTCTGATATTTATGTAGAGATTTTCTATATAAAAAAAACAGAAGTATCTGCAATGCTACCTTTCCTGGCATGTGATCTCAGCTTCAATTACTTCCCCACTACTATAACCTTTTTTCTGTAAATTTCCTTCAAATATATTCATAGCATAATTCTTTAGAGCCCTGGAAAGTGGCCTTACTTAATTTAAGCCTAGTAATAGATTTGCAGCTATATCACATTATTCTAATCTGGAAATTGTTAACTCTAGGCGTAACTTTTATTCTAATGGTTGATTGCCTTGCAGTTTTCGCGCGTAGATTTCTCTTTCACGTTAACATCGATCGTTAAAAATTAAATGCGACGTCAATCGCCATCTTCTGTCTCCCGGAATTCTGTTCTTTTTATTGTCTTTTATCCTCGGCAACGTTTTCACCATTTCCTTCGCTTTAAGTAACCATTTGTGTCTTGGTGGCATTATCGTCTTCCTGGGGGGAAATGTTTAAAGTCAGAAAAAAATGAAATGCCTTAATGTCATTTTCATTATAATTCTTCCTTTCCTATGCAGATTATTTTGGTTTCTCTCATTTAAGTAGGATTTGATATAATTACAAACGCGTAACACGTAGGTATATATTATTTCTGCGTTCAACTTTAATTATTGTTTAATTTTTGGGTCCCAGTTTCACGGCAAGTCTTTGTCCAATTTTATCATAGTCTCCAGGATTCTTGTTGTTTTTAATAGTGAGTAGTGTATAAACTGAATGCTCGCTCAGGCACCTTGCTGGGCAATTCACAATTGCCATCGTCTGTCTCAAACTGGCTACCACATCTTATATCATAATCCTGTTCTAAATTTTTTATGACTCAACGAACACTCGTTGCAACTTTTGTGATACCAACGAATACTCGTTGTAACATTCGTAATGCCCGTTGTGGTAGACACTTTGTAATCGCTGATACAACTATAGTATGCCGTTGAACAATGATGGCCTCAGACGTCTTCGAATATCACTCGCACTAATAGTACTAGCTCGATAATACTCATTTGGATAGTAATCAGCGTATAGTGATCTGAGCAGAAAAATAGTATAGTGAATAGAATAGAGAATAGCTGTCCGTATAGTAGTAGAGGATAGAGTAGAAATGACGATCATTGGACGTCACGTTAAGTCCAATATACGCGTTTCTTATATGGTTAAGGGATACACTTAATTCAATAATGCGATCGCCTGTGTTTACTCAGTGGTAATCTATGTTCAAATTGGACAGCGAAACTTTATTCCTATATAAGAAAAATGGGTACAGTCCTTTGTACTTTGTGTGAATCTGTGTGATGTTATTTGTTTTATTTAAATTTTTATTACAGTCTAAAAGAAATGCGCAGTCCAATATATGGTGTCCTTAGTTAATATTGTTTTGTGTTTCTCATCTCTATATTCGTTCTTTTAATAGAACCCCCCTCATATATAATAAATTATAATAAGGTTTATTTCTTTTTCGTTGTGGAGATCTCAGGTTCCTTAATTCATGCGTGAAAATAATTCGTGATGAGGATGAGTCCTCTTTTTGATGATTTTAAATATATTCAATCAAAGCCATCGCTGCTTTACAAGATTTCATTCATTGTCATCAACTTGCTCGTTTTATGCTTCTATTACGAATCTCTAGTAATAGAAGCCAACCGTATATATTCACAGCTTTGATCCCATTTCTAATGCATAGGAACGTTTGTCCTTATTAAGTTTTCAATGTATATATTTTTATTTTATTTTAAATTGTCAGAATGTCATGATAAATGTACATTTCATTCTTTGAGCTTTTAGTTGTTGGTTATCAAATTTAATGCAAATTTCTCATTCTCAAATTGTTCTGCATTCCTCACCAATTTTACCAAGTACTCTTGTCTAAAATTCATTCGGATATATTTTTTGGAAATATGAATGCCTATATTAGGCGTCTAAATCCATATTAATTCTCATATAGATTAGATAATGTATTATCTTTAAGACAACTCTGACAAACTAGATTTGTTGGCCAAACCTCGAAATGTAAGCAATAAAAATATTAGATAAATGTCACAGTAATGTCAGGAAACGATATGAAATGAGATATTATAGGTTAGAAATAATGGCCATTAGCTAATAATAATTCCAGCATAGATGATTTTTTTCGCAGTTATCATATACGTCCTTCGTTGTGACATTCATCTCTCAAAAAAGATGTGTTTGATGTATTTTTACTTGCTAAGTAAATCTCTGATCAAATTGAGGTGCTGCTGATTTTCTCAAATGTTATTGATAAATTGCTCGGAGGTAAAATTATGAATTTTCACTTTTGTTGTTATTGGCGCATTTGTTATCAGGTGCGCTTATTTTGTAACTTTTGGACGTTGTATGCTTGTATCGAGCGTTGATGTTGAAATGATTTGGGCAGTGAAGAAGTCTCAACTTTTTTTCCATGCATTTCTCTTCTTCACATATTTATTCTTGTCTGCATATTCTAAGGGCTTTGAGGTAAAAAACTATGATTAGTCTTGATTTTATTTATTTTCTTTTGGCAATGGTGGGAATATAAATTAAATTATTTTAGTTTGTGGGGTTGCGGTAAGCTTAAAAAAAATTATTCTCGTTTTATACAAATACGAATTCGAGGAGAGGTATTGTTTATTTATTAAACATGTATAAATTGGACAGATTTTGTGCTAGTAAGACACTTTATAGTAAACTTATAAACGTTTCCTATTTGTTCCTTATCATTTCTTTATAACATTTGATTTGAATATAATCTATCTATCTATCTATCTACATAAATACATGTGTGTGTGTGTGTGTGTGCGCGCGTGCATTTGGGCAGCAATCCTTGTTTTATATATATATTGTATTTGGGCAGCAATCCCGCTTTTGTACAAATTTCCTTCAAAACGACTGACAAGTTAAGTATTTTTTTCTTTAATTTGTTATGAGCTATTATAATTCTCTTTATATTTGTTATGAGCTATTATAATTCTCTTTATATTTGGGCGTAAATAATATAGAAATTGTTCAAATGTTTTGTATGACCGAGAGCATTATTCTCTATTTTTATCAAGATGAATTTTATTTTTAATGTTAAATGAATGTATGGATTATTTTATGTGGGTAACTAAAGTTATAACAATGATTTTTTCCAAACACAGTCAACATATTGCGGTTATGTTAATAGTTAATATCATTTATATATAATTCACGTACAGAAAAGAAGAAAATTATAAGAAAACATGAAACATTAAATAATAGATATATATATATATATATATATATATATACATATATAACTTACGAGCCAGGTTATTCGTTTTGGAGTTTTTTTCTTTGGACTCTGATCTTGAATTCTGGAGGATTGTTTTCACCTCAATTTCATGTTCTTAGTTCTTACTTTTTTTATTCGTCATTTTTCCATGGGTACTGGTTTGTTCAACTACAAGCCGTAATACCTAAGGTTTTTCCAAGCGAGTACCAATATATATATATATGTATGTGTGTGTGTGTATGTATGTATATATATGACATTGTATTGTTATAGGGTATGACCTGGCATTTCGGCATCAGTTCCTCTACCACCGGCCATTGATTTTTCTATAAATATTTTCATGCTAAATATTTTAATGAGCTTTCGTCTATCGTAACTAATCATTACGAATTTTGCCGCAGTATCAGATCGGTTGCAACGTCTCATCATTGTACAGTTGTAAGGAGCTAGATATAATTGTCAGTTCTGCACTAACAGTATTTTTCTATCCCACATCTCGCCGCTGGAACTCTCTCCTCCCTTTGATCTTCAAATGCCAATCCGTATCGTCTGTCTTCTTTATTCTACTTCGTTTATTGTCCTCTCTCCTTCATATTTTGCTTCTCGTATTATTTTACACCAGTAACACTTAACGTCAGTTAACAGTTCTTTTCTCTGTAGATTATATACAGGAGTCTCAAACATCCGTCAAAAAATAATTCTACATATGTTTTCAAATCTTCTAAAAAAATCTCATTGTACGAATAATATAATACAGCTGAGAATATCCATGCTTATCATAGTTCTCTTTCAATTTTAGTGTAGTCATTTCAATCATCCACTACATATATCCACATATATATATATATATATATATATATATATATATATATATATATATATATATATATATATATATATATATATATATATATATATATATATATATATGTACATGTTTATACATTCTTTTTATAGATACAAATATTTTATTTAAGTAAATGCACTGTTTTATAGCAAACAGTATTAATAACATCTACTGGCCTGAATGTCCGAGAAATATTCATAGAAAATATTCGTTCTCGGACAGGAAATTAACCTGTATCCTATGCGGAACAGTCATTTCGCCTCACGTGCCTTAACCGATCGAGCCACGGAGAATCGCTTGATTGCCAGGGAGAACGATTATTTTCTCTGAAAATTTCTTGGACATTCAGGTTGGTAAATGTTATTAATACTGTTTATTATAAAACAGATCATTTACTTAAATATGTGTATCTATAGAAAGAATGTAAAAACATAAAAATGTCTTAAAATATTTGTCGGCCTTTGTCCATTTCATAATATATATATATATATATATATATATATATATATATATATATATATATATATATATATATATATACATACATATATATATATATATACATATATATATATATATATACATATATATATATATACATATATATATATATATATATATATATATATATATATATATATATATATATATATATATATATATATATATATGTATGTATATAAAGCAATTTTTCCATGATGATTATTCTTTCCTAAAATGTGATAATGTTTTTTAGATAATCTACATTGTTCTTCTATATGTCTGGTATAATTCTGAGATAATCTCTTTATATTGATATTTTAATTTAGCTGATCATGTTGATTTCCTATTGTTGGTTAATTCATTCGCGCCTAGTTACTGACGGGCAACATATTATCTACTATTTCACAGTTATTATATATTTCATTTGATGCTTATCATCCACACATATCTTCTCAGGCGTTCAAATTTTCTCAGTAAATGTCATCCGTTCCGGTTGATTTTTTTGATTTTTTTTCACCGAATTATTCTTAATTCAGATAGCATTACCTTGGCTCTTCCCTGATTGTATGTACTGTAGTTTTGTTTAATCTGCATATATGGAAGGATTTCTATATGTACACCTAATACCTTGTAGCACGTTTTCATATACATTAGGTTTTTCAAACTGTAGATAATGTACATTCTGTCAAGGGATATGCATTTCGCATTATTTTTCATTATACATTTTACACACAAGCTCCTTCCTTGTTCTGCAGTTTTTAAATCTCTATATATTTCCTATTTGAAATACAAGTATTTCTTGCTTTCGTTTAATTCTATTTTTCCTTCGTTTTTATGAACTGGTATATTACACGTATTAAAATTTGCCTCTGCTTAGATAAATAATATAACTTGTCCACTTTAATTTTTTGCATTTCTTCTGTCCCCAAAAAGATAACTACTTCAGACTTCACTGTCGAATTCATTTAAGGTTTGACTTCTTATTACGTTTAAATTATATATAATTATTAATAACTACAACTGAATACTTTTATTATAATTGGGATATGATTACTTCCACAGTCATAACTTGTCTAGATTTGTTTTGCAAATATTTTCATGTTTTGGGGGCGTTCCAAGCCTGCCTGCTTCCTCGATGTGCTTCGATCATTATTACACACACACAATCACACATACATACACACACCCACGCACACATACAAACACACATACACACACAAATACACACAAACACACGCACACACATATATATATATATATATATATATATATATATATATATATTATATATATATATATTTATATATATATTTATTCCGTATATATATATATATATATATATATATATATATTTATATATATATTTATTCCGTAAAACCATATATATATATATATATATATATATATATATATATATATATATATATATACATATTTGTCACAGCTCATCAGTGTGACTAGCTTACGGTCCGGGATGAGGAAACGTGAAACGCCAAAGAGATAATATACTCCATGAAACACCCGAGTATTAAAAGTCTTCATCCAGATGTAAACATCTACGGACCATATAATGTAGAAGTTATGGAAGATATCTAAAATAAATAGTAACAACGTATTAATTGATATCGAGGCTGGACTTTTAGAAATATCACGCCGTCTTTCCGGGTAAAAACTAAATGAATCAGAAACGGAAAACAAATGTAGCATATCGTGCATTAATTCTCTATGCTTACGAAAATGTAGACTTCAGACAATCACACATACAGAGTCCTCTGAATTGCATCTATTATAGTACACGTATACATAAATATTGCATTAAATATATTCTCAGATTTCTATGAAGATATATCCTTAACAAACCAATTTGATTTTCGATATTGTAACATATATGCATTAAACAACTCCAGGTAATATAATACCTCTCCAATAAAAAAAAACGTATGCCTGCTATAATGAACTCACAGAAGAATATTGCCACATCAATAGATTCTTACTCTTTTCATTCATTGGAAATCGCATTACAACCTCTTAATCCGTTGTATGTCAAGATCTGATAGAGTAGGAAATTTGTCCATGTAAGATGAAGGCCTTAATCATTCTAAACCTATTAAGGAATACGATAACGAGGAAATAAGTGTCCCAAATTATGTAATCATTTTATAGACTATCCATTGCACGTGTAATTACACAAATATGAAAACAACTAATCATTTACTCATGACATATAACATCCCAGAATAATCTCTTAATAAAAGAAAACAACTCTCCTGTTTTAATTCCTAAGGTGAGTGAACTGATGACGTGTGCTCTATGCTGAAGGTATAAGTATGCATAAAAATAAATATTATCTTGCAAATAAGAACTATCTCTTCCAACTTCTTCAGAGAAATAGGGCATAATATAAGCCGTTTTCAAAACAGAATCCATGATCCTTCTTTGCACATATACCGAATCCATCATAGAATGTCATGGTTGCATTAATAAATACTCAAATTCTCCAATATATTTGTTTATGGATCACATTTAGATTAGGAGATAAGTAATTTGAATTTAGAATAGAATTCACAATGCGTAGTTTTGTTCAGCACCGCATGATGCTACAAGAAATAAAAAACATTATCTCAGAGCTCATGTTATTCTCAACTTAACCGCATAAATTTGAGATTTTCTTATCGATGCCATGCTCAAACCATTCAGAAATCTTTAACCGGTCATCAGTATATAACAGCTTTCTCACATAAATTATTAATAACAGCTTTGCGCGAATGGAAGCTGTACGTCATTGAGAAGAACCACATTGATTGTGGCTACAAAATAACAAAGAACTGTACAAAATAGAGCATACCCCATCACTTGAATGTTTGGAACATCAGCAAAACTTTAATGTGAAGCGCCTGTAACTCAAAGAATGAATGATGACATAATAAATATGGGGACGTTCTGCATATTTAAAGCAAACGTTAAGAAGCAGGCCTTATCACTACTGGAAAAAGCGATAGCAGATATTCGACTTAAGAAAATATTTTCATGAAATTTTTAAAAGAATGATTTTATAAATTTCTTCCGAAATTAGCCCTAGGTATTCGAACTGTAAATTACGTGTGCCACCGTGTTAGGAAATTACTGTTACTATTACCATTACAAGCTAGTGTTCTATATACTCTAACCTCAAGCATGTGTGAAATCTTTTAAACTTCCATGTCACATTAGAGCGGCAAACTCTATCGGAGAGGCAATGATAGTCGCATTTTCTCTTTTTGGCTTCCCAAACTGAGGACTTCCAAAACTACTGATCACTTTAATGCTATTGATATTTACCATCTCTTAATTTACATATTTTTTTCCTGATAGAAAAGAAAATACAAAAACAAACGCTGTATATATCGGGTTTCAACCTTTTAAGGTCTGTCCATTTACTCTTTGTAAATATTATTAGATCTATTCTTTATGATTTGCTATTAAACCGTAAACCTACGGAGAATTTAAATGGATGAGAGTTTAATATAGATAATCATTTCATTTATTCTGATTGGCATAGTCTGATTTATTTATGATTTAGACTTTTTTTTCACGATTTTCCCCATATTCAGTTGCATTAGACACTGAGAGTAGTCCAAAATGCAAACTGTTTCTGTTGAATTAACCTACCAAATCTATTGCAAAAATAAATCAGACGTCCTTCGATTTAAATATGCCCACAATATAACTAGGAAACAAGAATTTATCGTTACATTAGTATTGAAATTATCAAAGCTAATCGCTTTGAAAATGAGAAATAATAATGCCTCTGGTATTAATTTAAAGCATAATCAATTTGAACTCTTCTGTATTTTGCTCTAAGTTATTTCACACTCTGACTCAGTTCTTGGAGTTAAAATAATATATTTTCGTGCATTGGTAATAAACTTATATTTTTCTGGAATTGCAATTTTAGTAAACAAGAAGAAAATTATGAAAAAACACGAAAGACTTCAAAATGGAAGAAATCATCAATGTTTTCCGAAGTCGTCAAATCGTATTGCAAACAAATTGCTAGCCCATTATAAAATATTGATTTCTCGGCTGATGTGCAATTTCGTGTCATATGTACGCATTTCCTTTTCAGTGGTTGAAGGATTTTCTTTTTACAGACTTTGAAATATGTATGCAATACTGACGCGAGGAGTATTATTTCTCATTAATATTTTAGACTCTAAGCCGGAGCAATTCTCGATGACCTCAGCCGTTTTAAAATAAAAAGTAAAATATTTATTTCAATTATGTTCATACACTTTAAAAAAATAAGATATTACAAATGTACTGAAATTAATTGCCACGAGCGATATAAAAATGTATATCGGTACATCTACCTAATATCTGTATGTGTATATATATATATATATATATATATATATATATATATATATATATATATATATATATATAGATAGATAGATAGATAGATAGATAGATAGATAGATAGATAGATAGATAGATAGATAGATATGGATATATATCAGTTATAATATTGAACTGTGTAGGCATTTTCGATATGTTTGTTCCTAAATTCTCTCATACGTACACAAACAGTCACAATCACAAATACACACAGATTGTATGTCAAGCATGCGATGGAGAAATTGTCGTCTAAATTATGCAAAAATGGAAATAGCACTGACATCTTATTTTAACAAATATAATTAATAAAATTCCACAAAAATATATTGACATTTATAAAGCGTAAATTTATTCAAGAATATTTCGATTGGTTTCAACCATCCCTTCTAGAAAACTTCGGAATCTCCTGGACGGTTTCCTTGTTTAACTTGGTAAATGCTGCTAAAATCCTTGCTTCCAGATCATTTTTGGTGTTAAAAGGAATTATTTTTGTTTCTCGCTCAAACGCATCCCACGCATATTAATCAAGGAGGGTTGCATCCTAGGGGTTTAGTTGGTTAGATTTAGAGTGTGACGTGGTTGCAGAAATTATCAAACAACCATGACGGCTTTCTCCAGATCGTATAGCCTGATGCAGAGTCCTGTTGCCTGATATAGCGTCATTCAGCAGCCACTCTCTCTTACGCCGTTTTGACGGTTTCGCTCACCAACAGATTCGGGAGATCGTTTCTCATCAGAACGATCAGAGTGAGTTTTCCGAGCTGCCGTACCATCGTAATCGCCATTATACACATCCATTTTTTTTCGAATCCTCTGCAGTGTTTTCAGATTGACAAACACTCTAAAATATTTTTATTGGTTCTTCCGGCCCGAATGCCCAGCAGTACCACATGTTGTCTCCAAATTTCTGGCAGTGAGAATTTCGTCATGGTGCTCTTTCTTCTCACAGACGGTGCCCAATTGACCCTACTATACTGTGCAGTCGACAAAATTTAAAACAAAAGACGCACATTCTCGAAATTAACAAAATGGCCACAGTTTACCCATAGCACCCTTTAGACAGGAATTAACATATGTTGCCTGGATCATCCTAGATGACGATGAGCATTAAATACCAATATTCATATTTCAGCGCGTTATAAATATATGATGTTATGTAAAGCGAACCGATAAAAAATTGTAATCTCATGTGTAAAAAGGCAGTTCACTGAATTCGTATGAGCCAAAACCTAAGTGTCTCTTAATACAATATTCCGATGAATATACCCCCGATACAAACAAACATTTGGCCTGAAGTAACCATGACAACGTGGAACTGAGACTTCCCATAAAATATTCATTAGGGGAAGAATGCTCAATAACGATGACGAAACGATAAATATCATCTATTGACAACGCAGAATGTTTCGCTCGTAAATTCTCTTAAAATTCTAATCCACAGACGAATATGAAAGGTCCTGATCTGGCATCTAGTCTACAATCGCTATCCCATAGACGTGCCTTGGTTTCCATCTGTCTCTTCTACAAGTATTTTCACAGCAACTGTTCCTTCGATCTACTTTCGCTGGTTCCCACACTGCATGAATTTAAGCAAGCTACTAGGCTGACATATCGGTCCCACCAGAGTCACTGTCGAAACTGTTAAATATAACTCGAACAGCTTCTCTTGAACTTCCAGACTGTGGAACTCCTTTCTCCTTACTTTCTTTCCCGATGACAATAATCTTCAAATATTCAAGTGTAATATCAATCGACATCTGACAACCTGAGCTTGTTCCAATCACCTGTAATCGCATGCGTGCTTGTGGCATTTTCGACTTGATTGGGGTGTATTGTTTTAAAAGAAACCCACGGGAGTATCTTTGTCTGACTTTACACTTACAACTGAATATCTACTGATCGATATCAAAATCTATCACTGGTTTCTGTTCTCTCACTAACCTCAACCTTAAATGCACAACACTTTAAATCCTATTCTGGATTTCTTGTAATTTAAGATCTTAATTTAAGATTTAATTTCTCATCGTTCGAATTATCGACCAGTTCATTCGCTACATCATTTTGGCGAATGTAAAGGCTCAACGCAGTTTTGAACTGTTTAAATATTTCAACTCACTGTCTTCTATCAGAAAAAAAACTACACGGCTTTCACATGTCAAGATCAAATGTCGCCTTTTATTTCAGAAACAGTATGTTATGGTAATTTTTCTAATCGTAGTTTAGATATAGCAGATAGCCGAAAGTATGGGGCAGTCAATGAGGATCAAACTCACTGTTCAATCCTAATAGATCTAACGAGACAAACTTACCAAACATTACATCAAGTTGAAGTTTCTATTGGAAGAGTATGTTATGATTTAGGTTAGAATTTTGAAGCTCCAGCTGTTGCTCCAGCTATTGTTTCTCAAGTCATTCTAATGAGAAGTGAGAACGCTCCATACTAAAAGTTATAGTATATTGTCCTTGCGTCAATTTAAACTAACATTCGGCGATAAGTAGAAAAGGGTTATACATTTTTGATAATTATTAATGGATATTTATAGGCAAACTCGTCTTGAATCTTATCAAATATTTATAATGTTTAGAAGAAAATGAATATGTCCTTAATTGTACCATTAACATTATGTAAGTCATTGAACATGTATGAGATAATGCATGATAATAAGCAGCGTCATAGGTTATTTTCGAACTATGAGAAAAAAGATTTTACGTGTTGAATTTCAATGCAAGCATTTGTCGCAACTTGGAATAATTGAATAACCCAAATTCTTTAATAAGCATTCGGTTAGTATGTATTTCATAGCAAATTGGAATAAATGTGTAAATTTGTGTACATTTCTTTTGTGTAAACGTGTTCTCAGCACCCAACTAAATAACCTAATCTATTTCGCTCCAACTATATATAAATATATCTATATCTATATAAGAATTATGATGGACACCCAACATATATGAATATGAATATGGACTTATAAAGGCAACACCTTATTTACAGTCGAACGAATATCCGCTACTTTGTTGTTACTAACAGATGTTTTCGGCTTTTCTTTCATCCTGTAACGTAAGCTGTCAATCAATGCGGGTGATATTCGGCTGAAATGTTCTGAAATGAAGACCCATAACACAATCAAAATAATGATAATTATGTCAGAGCTTTAAAGAGAAAAATCTCTTTATATGCTGAAACATTGTTGTAGCCGCGAATAGAAATTGTAGTGAAATAGATATACACACCAATGGCTATACAACAAATATATTATTCCGATAAATAAAGTGTGAGAGAAAATCTTTATATTATTTAAAATACGTATGAAGATATAACACTACTTATTACTAACAATAAAATTAAAAAATACTTTTTTTACAAGCTGACGTCATTATTTTAACCTCGCCTAAAATATTCTATATTCATTAACTGTAGTTAAATGAACTCAATGTGCGCTTTAAATTATTTTGATGCTTTGAAATTGAGTTACCATATAATTCAGAAAATAATTACAATGAGATGCATTTAAATAATCTAAGCAACTAATGGATTTTTTAGCCGAATACATTAATCTTGATCCGTACACCTTGCTCAATATGGAAAAAAAAATTCCACGGTAATCAAATGAACCAAAATAAATATCGCCCATTATATCGATCCGGTAAAAGTTTCTATTTAATGACAAAATCATGTACACAAGATTTTGCGTTTATTCGACGTCAGATGAGATTTTAATTATTTCATATATTCTTCAAACCCACGTTGAATATTGTTAATCCATAATCAAACTAACAGCGGATAATGTGTAAAATCTGTATAATGTGCTAATTTACAGTTCTGGTCACAATTATTATTACCCATAAACTTTCAGTACAAAATGTAGAATATATCTTTAAAAAGGGATAAATTGAATCACATTTGGACTATTTACAACTTAAGTTTGATAAGACAACAAATGATCGGAGCAATAGGAGATACAATAGCGAGACTGAAAGATTACTAAATCACTGATATTGACATTGTTAAAAAGAAAAGAGGTTCGCTGTCGGAACGGGAGGGCAAGTGAGATATTAACGAGAGAATCCTTCGAATATTGGTGAGAAACATGGAAAAATAACACATAAAAAGCTTAAAAACATGAAAGCCAACCTGGGAAATTTGAGTCAGCTAATTCATAAGTACTATATAGGTTTTCATGGACAAAGTCTAAGGAAAACCCATTACCGGGAAGAAATATAAAGATGGATGACTGAAACTTGTCAATATATGCGGAGATAGACCACAATCTTGAAATTCTGTGAAATAACAAATTATACCTTTTTACTGAAATACAACAACAATATGCTTACAGACGACAAAAGAAAGCTTATAAGGAAAATAAAACCCTACCAACAGTGAAACATGGCAGAGAATCTATAAGGTTTTAAGGTCTTTTTTGCCCCTGATACTGGAGAAATGGTGCAATAGGCCAATGTACCTGTGCAAAAGTTTACTTTCATGAATATGTTGGATGGCGATCTCGAGGGAGAATAAATTGGATAATGATAATAATTGAAATTCTCAGAAGAGTAGATTTAATACTTGGGAGGAAGATGAGAAAGGATACTAGTTAATAATTATGATTATACAATAAAATGCTTTTGAAAATGGTTCCTTAGAAAATAAAGCCCAGAAATAAATAGACATGTGTACTATGTTGAAATCCCAAATTATGGGTCAGTTTACATTAATAATATTGGCCCAAAACTTTTATATTTTCAAAGAAAGAGAGTGGCCGAAATTCTTAAATAAAGGGAGCCATGTGTTTTATGAAAAAAAAAAACAACATATATTTGAGTGGTCAGAGATAGAAAAGTATCGTTTCTACCAAATTATCGAGTTTCACTGGATTCTCAAATCATCATCCATCGTGGTAGAGACATTTCATACACCAATTTTATATTCAATAAAACTGTTGTGGGAGTTGCAATTTTGTTGAAGTGGTTATAATCCAAGCCTTGATCCCCGGCGTTGTCCCGGAAGCAAAGATAGAATTATTACGGTCGTAGTCAAGATGTATTCCTTCTTTAACTCCGGTACACAACACACATATCAACTCCCTAATATTCTTCGCCGTCAACGATTAAATGGTAAAATGTTCGGAAATACTAATCAACCCTATCGAGACGACACAACGGACCCAAACAGAGGAGGGAACAGAAAGTCGGATCCACCGTAATGTCGGTTTTACTCAAATAGTTTATCAGAGATGTCGACGGAAGTATAAAGAGTTACACTTGATCGTATCACTGGAATCATGATATCCGAGAATTACAAGTAGATATTAAAGCAACTTATGTTAACCCCTACAAGCAAAATATAACCAACCAATGCATCCTAAAAAGTAATGTGTTTGAGAAGTAAATATATTTATTTTATACTGACCAGAATAACTATGGGATCAGTTAAAATATTTCATTTGGGGAAGGAATCCTGCAAACGCTCAAGTGTTTAAAAAATGCTAAAGATGTGACGATAAATATAACGGGTGAAAATGCAAGTATTATATAGACAACTTTCTAGAAACATTTGAAGACAGAGATCAATGCAAAAAACGTTACATTCAAATACAAAGTAAGGGTGGCTTTGTTAATTTACATTTGACAACGAATTAAAACGATTGTATATTTTTTTCAAGTATTTCCGAAGATATAACAAGGAATGAAAACCTGTCAATAAAGGTGACCAATAATGTATATCTGTTGACTTCAGATTTATTTACATCAGTTTTCTCTGAAGCAGTGAATTACATCCTGGTAGATAAATAATTATTTGTGGAAATTGTATATGATATTTTAGTCTGTTTGATATGATTAATAGTGACACGTATTGTTAAGGGCATGTTGAAAAATGCATTGCTATTGAGTAAAATGAAACGTTTTACCTTCATCAGGCGACAGTATTATTGATGTAGTTACAAATATTAATGCACGGGCTGATATCAATTAAAGCGCTTTACCACACATGCACACGAAACCCAGGGAAAACCCTCTATGTGTCGCATCTTATCTATATGGTAATTGTCAAGCTATATTCAATTTGCGTCAATTTAAACCTTTGAATTCAAGGGGCGTGTTGTTTTGCTTCCTGAACTGCAAACACGATTATCAGTTTCGCATACATGCAGAAAGGATAAAGCGATATAATAAAAATTAAAAACTAAAGTGCAAATGTCCGAGAAAGGCCCACATAACTTTAAACCATTTTTATTGCTATTTTCTATAATATTTAACGTTTTCGCCTTTTTGTACATAGCATAGCATATGTATTTCATGTATTTCATTAAGTTATTTTTTTCTGAGTTTCCTTATATTATAATTTCGAATATGAAATTCAACATTACAACGTAATATATTGCCTCTGTGAGACAGAAAAATTGTGGAGAGCAATGATCTCCAACGGCCTGAAAGCGCTCGGCACACAGAAAATTAGGATATAGTGGTTGAGTTTGAGAGTAATGATATTATTTAAATTGGAATTTAACATTGATTTTAGGATTAAAAGTTAAAGGTAATATCTGTGTTTCTTAAGGATTGTTCGTCAGAACAAGTCATTTCTATCATTGTACCCATGCATATTCATTTAAGAGACAAAACATATGGACACCTGGAATTACATACATTAGGGATAATCTATGTGAAATGGATGGTTTTCTTTCACTTTAATTTCTACGTTAATCATAGACGATAATTTATAAATATTCTTATTTTTGTATCAAATGTTATTGCCATAATCAGATATTATATCTGTGGACCATTTTGGATGAAACGTTATGAAATATTAGAAGTGCTTTTAACGTTTACACATATTTGTTCTATTTGTTTGTTTAAGGGGAAAAAAACTTAGTATTCCCTTTACATTTAATGCGGAAAAGTGGTTTTCAGACAATACTTATGCAGGAGAATGAAAATATGTCAAATAAGAAAATAAAGCATATTTTACATTAAGAATTAATAGAAGGTTTAGAATTAACAAAAATTAGAAATCATTGGAATCTACCGGTGAATTTACAATTTTCAAATTTAGGATAAAAATATAATTATACCTATACATCAGATTCAAATGCATGAAACTGTTACAAAAATTTAGATGAAATATGAAAAAACATACTGTAAATTGCATCGTACATGTCGACCTCAGGATTTATATCTCAAGTTTTTGTGTCAGACATTTACCTCCAATATAGTTCGACCCCACTAATCATACAGGAAGCTATCAGTAGCCGAAATATTAGGCCTATCACTAAATACACTTTGGCTACAGTATGCAATAAACTCTGCTAGACTACACAATTTCACACCACTTACTTGTATAGTGACAAACTAACCGTAACATCTTTCTAGATGCGTTGTATATGAAACACCCTATAATAAACACCATTAGGGACTGCATATTGTATTGGTATAATTTAGTGATTATTTGAAATTCTATTATCTACTGATAAACAAATTAAAGTCAACATCAACTTCTGTAAAATATTGATACCATAGTTTGCACACAGGACGGTAAAAGTAATTAATACTGAATAAATAAAAAAGCATTTGCTCAAATAAGTTTAAACAATCGTATAATCTCTCTCTCCCTCTCTCTCTCTCTCTCTCTCTCTCTCTCTATGTATATATATGTATATATATATATATATATATATATATATATATATATATATATATATTTATGTATATATATTTATATGTATATTTATATATATATATATGTATGCATGTAAATATATATATATGTGTATATATATATATATATATATATATATATATATATATATATATATATATATATATATATATATATATATATATATATATATATATATATATATATTTATATATATATATATATTGAGAGAGAGAGAGAGATTTAGTAGGACGGTTATTAAAATTCTAGGAATAAAAAGCCAGTAAAATGAAAATATTGGCAATAAGAAAGATGATATTTATATTATATTAAACCTGTAGCAAAAACGAAATAAAATCATAGTTTTCGAACACGATTTTTGTCCTTTTTTCAACGGCCTATTATAGCTAAATATTGTAAGAAGCACACGTGGACAGTCTTTCGTTTTAATCATATATAAATTAACAAATCTGTTAAAACCTCATAACATCCAACAATGCTGATGTATGTAATAACCGTGAAAATCTATAAAATTATTGCTGATTAATAACCAGGATACTTATACGGAAATGTTAAAATACACAAACCCGGATATTCATTACAAACTATCACTTCAAATATACCAACACCCGTATACCAATTGTCAAATTTTCTCAAGGATATTATTACTCCATATCAACCCATCAATTCATCCAAATTCTTCAAACTACAAAATCATACCAAGGCATTCTAGCATCACTTGACGCCGAAAATTTATTGTTGTCCCTGTACACGAAAAATTAGATGTAATCCTTCGTTACATATATAAGAAAAATTAAATTCTACTTTTATACTTCAAGCAAATTAATTCCAAAAAATATTACATGCATGCACTATTAACTTTTTTTTAACCATAACGGAAATATATCTAAACTCAACCTAATGGAGTAATTATGGAAAATCATATTTGTTCATACTACGCTATTATATGAGCCACGTATAAAACTAGATTTGTAAAAAAGTTACTAAACCGAAATTTTACGCCCGCTACGGAGATGATATTTTTAGTTTAGCTGAGAATAAAAATGAAATCGTTAATCTTAAAACTGCCTTCGAAAAACATTCTGTCCTCAACTCATAAATTTAATCAACAAAATAAACACCCATTCTTGGATGTTCTTGTGAAGTCTTGTTATAAAACATTCACTACTTCGTTATATTAACAAAAAACACACACACACATGCAAAAACTTTTTCCATCTTAATTTTACTAGTCAATGTCCTCTCAGATATAAAATAGGTGTTATAAAAATTTAATTATGCGAGTGGGCGAATATTCACCATGTCGTCCGGTTGGTCTTGAAAGATCTTAATAACGTGAAACAAATGCTTGTTATTAAAGGTTTTTCTAACCAACATATAGATTAGCATATTAGACTTTTTCATTCTAAGAATCCAATCGCATCATAAACACAAGCAAATAACAATAACATTAAGGTTTTCTACAAAACATCGCATAGTAACTATAATCAAGACGAATCCTCGTTTAGAAACAACATAAAAAATACACAACTCCATTCGACACAAACAAGAAAATCAAATTAATTATTTATTACATGTATTTAAAACCGCTAACCTCATCGTCAAAAATAATAATTCACCTGCAAGGTCTACATTGCAGACAAACAGTATTGCTTAGGAATTTACATCTTCCTTAAGGATCTGTGTTCCTGACCAATCTAAATTTTGTAAATTATTATATTAGATATACTTTATATTTAACAAGAATAGTCCGGTTACTCTGAAAATATCTCATTTCGGTCTAATTTAAACGCGCATGGAAATCTACCAGACACTATTCGTATCATACTCGTTGATAGTACAAATATGATAGCGTCATCCACATGTGCAAAGAGGCTAAAAATAATGGAAGTCTTCTTAATATTATAGAATAAGGCAACACTCAATATCATCAAGTATGAACAAAGTCATAATGCTGACTTTGTTTGGATAAAAAACCATTCCTATAAATTTAGATATATACAAAAAAAAACAATGCATATATTTAGTTACAATAAAATTCATCCTTTATAACGGTGGTTAAAAGCATAGCCAAAAGCGCTTGTAAAACAGTCGGAAAATGTTTACATAATTTATGTCCTAAGATGAATATATACCGAATCTTGCCAATCGTTTTCAATAAAACTGACATAAACGAAGGAATACTGGCTAAATACAAAATTATATATATATATATATATATATATATATATATATATATATATATATATATATTATATATATATATATATATATATATATGTATATATATATATATATATATATATGTATATATATATATATATATATATATTTATATATATATATCAATGTTAAAAAACAGTTCTTGCTTATTTTGAATACTCCTGACGTCTCTTATTTCGGCTTTAACAAATAGAACTTAGGAATTTGCAGAATGTTCGAAATCATTTCATTCCTTTCGCCCAATAAACAAATAATCAAAATGTAAACATTTTTCTCAAGGAAGTCACGTCAACGCCATCCGTTATTTCATTACACGGATGAAAATTTAATCTGGTAATGTTAGCTTCAACAGAAGAGCGATTGGTTTAATTTCCATAAAGGATATTTGACAAAGTGTAAAATAGGCAAATACTCCAGTAATCGTATCTCTTGAAGCTCGGGAAAATTATCACGTTTTTTTCTCTCAAGTAGGTCGATGAATGTCATGGTGAATGACCAGACTTGCACCCAAGAATTCAATTATGCCGTCCATCAATCGTTTCATATTGGTCCTACAATCGTTATTCTTTTGAGTAACATCTGATCATTAGTAAATATCTATGCAGCTGATAGAATTTACGAGATCCGTGAATAACCAAGTTGTTTAGAGCCACTTATGTGATTACTCCTGTTACAGTCCGATGAAGAAAATTGGCTTATAATGTTAAATGGAATAAAATCAAAACCAGTCACTTTCCATCACCAGTGATGTGTCCCAGCATTCTCCACGGTCACGATCAACGTCTACGCACAGAACAAGGTCCTATACTTTTTTTTCAAAATGATTTCATCAACATAGCAAATGTTTCAAGTAAATTATTTTTTTTTGTTTGTTAATGATTTAATAAAAAACAACCTGTTTATGTCTGTTACGGTCAAGGATGTTTAAGACCGCAACTGAAATAACCTTATTTATAAAATTAAGCGTGGATTTCTCTCATCTTATTTTCCTTAATGTCGACTCCTTGCTCTGAACGTCTGCTGGGACTCAGCTTAATCTATAGCTCAAGCAGAAGACAAATACGACCCATTGTTAAAGATTCGCGAAAAATGTTGCGTTCATTATAACGCCCCCGCCCCGAAAAAATATTTACACCTTCTCTTGATTAACCATGGAGAATAGTCGTTACATGTGATTTAATAAGCTGACTAGTGCACGTCAACTTTTTGTAGCCTTTTACTCCAAAGCGCAAGGTCAAAATCTATTTCACCATCTCCATGGCAAATCTACAGAACAAATCCAGTTTTAATTTCCCCTTACATTAACGATTTTCTATGTAACTTTACCGGTGTTGAATCACCCTCGTTCGCACCGTATTATATTTGTAAAGAGGAAGTTCCACGCGGAAAACATTTCTGAAGATGTAATTCTATATGACACCGGGCTGGATTATCCCCGAACACTATAATCTTACTGTCTCCGACTCAATATTAAATCGTGCTTATCTTCCTAATAGTCACATTTTTCTTACTCATGTTATATTCTTATTACACTCAACATTCACTAAACATGTAATTTTAGTGGCTTTTGTGCGGGAAAATTTACTACGTAAAACAATTATGTCTTCTCCGAGCATTTGATAAAGCAACGAAGTATGTTGATACAGAAACTTCGATTAATGATACAGAACTTATTCTGTTTTTATATCTGTTTTAAAATAGGCTAATATATTGGTTTCAATGCTAACATTTTTCCGCAATCAACCCGCTGATATTCATCTATTGATTGATCCTCTTGGTGGTGAATAGATTACCTTTCTCTGTCAGATCACCTCGATCTGCATTGCTTACCAATTACGAGTCAATATAAGTGGTGCCAAGTTTTAATTTAACTTTCCCCTCTGGTTAACTGCATTTTTCTTATTTGTTTCCACCTCAGAAATTTCTCTCATTTTCTCTTTCTCGCTCTTTCTATCACTGTCTTATTCTCATTTCAGTTTCCTTACCTTTAACACAGCCCACGTCTCTCTCTCTCTCTCTCTCTCTCTCATATATATATATATATATATATATATATCTATGGGAATTTTTGTTTGTGCTTGTGCGTGTTTTTATTTGTATTGTGTGTGTTTGCAGGTATGAGTGTGCGCGCGCGCGTGTGTGTGTGTGTGTGTGTGTGTGTGATTAAATAATCTCAAAGTAATCATTTCACAATGACCTAAGACCAAAAGGGTGAACATTGATTAATTTGGAATGAAAGCACATTGTTAGTCACTCCGAAACGTGGTATGAGACAACGTTAAATACCGCTGAAATTGTAAATTAGTATTTTAACTATAACGTGCAAAAAATATATTTCAGTACAAAAAAGTCAAGGCATTATCTTCTCACTTGCTTCAATCTTGATCATTGCATGTATATACTGTTAAGACGTGTTTACGTCTTAAAAGAAAAGAAACCGTTTCAAGGAACCCGTGTTTAACGATGATCCAAAGTCAGCCCTGAAATATAAGTATACATCTTCAATTGTAATGGCAAATGAATCGGGAGATACCCGAGATACGAGAGAAAAATAGAAGACACCAAACAAAAGTAATGCAGTTCTATAGCAGCATGCTGAGAATACTAGTGACAGAGTGTCTAAGCAACTACGAAAATTGGAACAAAAAGTAAAATTAATGCAGACATACTTAGATTAAATTTTTGGCCACATAAGGCGGAATTTGAGCTTAGAGAATTTATCAATATTAGGACATATTAAGAGAAAAATAAACCCCAAATCCATGGAGAGTCAGTTGGCCACCTACAGAACAGGCTTGTGTATATAAACTACTGAATGTATGTGAGCGATGGTAAAAAGACAAACTTTGCTAAACGCCTGTAATGATAGGAAATTGTGGAGAGTAATACTGGACCTTAAGTGATACAGCACATAAAAGAAGAATTTTCAGTATATATATATATATATATATATATATATATATATATATATATATATATATATATATATATATATATACATATATATATATATATATACATATATATACATATATATATATAGATACATATATATATATATATATATATATATATATATATACATATATATATATATATATACATATATATACATATATATATATAGATACATATATATATATATATATATATATATATATATATATATATATATATATATATATATATATATATATATATGTCGTTTTTTGGAAATATCAGCCTGTCACATAAAAAAATCAATAGACAGACATTAATTTATGTCTATATTTGTATGTTTCGATTTCTTCACTTCTTTCTGACATCAAAATAAAACTGTCGCAACGTGTCACATATTTTAATTAGCCACCTATCTCATTAAACGGAGGGAAATTTATTACATGAAAATCCACTTTCCAATTTATAACCTGTCCAGTTAGATTGAACAGTTATTAATAAAAGTCACTCTTTCGATGGTTTAAAACTTGTGCCAGAGTGATAAAAAGTATTTAGCCGTGAAAATAAAACCGTTATGTCTTAATTAAAGACAGGCATAAAACAATAACGCAATGATCGGAACTAATGAAATGATACCTGAATTGGAATTTTACATGGTTTCTATCATCAAGTGGTGTATACGGAGCCAACAAATAGCTTTTCTCATGTTCTCTCTGAACAGAGTGAGTAGTGATAATGTTACAACGTTCACTCTGGCCCTCTGTCCAACCGTAAAATAAACTGTGTAAAGATACTATAACTCCAGTATGATTTATATTGTTCTGAAACTGCAAATTAAGACGATATATGTGTGTGTGTGTATGTGTGTGTGTGTGTAGACAATATTATAAACTAAAAATATACGATAATCAACACCGAGAAAAATATAAATATATGTATTCGTTAATATGAGGTATTTTTCTCTTGTTACCAAAAAAGCAGTTACTGTTTGTAAGCAAATAGCTTAACTAATAAAAGCTGAATATATATAATCTGCGATTTCTGACAAGGACAAAATGATAATTTTATTTCGAAAGATCTGTGAGAATATGAACTAAATTCAATAAATAACATAATTGTAGAGTGAGCGGCCATGTTTACATGTACAAAATCGTAGAATTACACAAGAAACAGAGAAACAGAACTGACAAATTTTGAAATAAACAATAACAAGTAAAATAAAATAAACGAACAATGCAAAAATAATATAAAGAAAGTAATTAATATATGGAATACAAATTAACAGTAATAATGCAAAACAATAATAATATATAAAAAAGTTCTCAACTAAGAACTGATGTTGACACAAAAGAAAAAATTCGGAAAACAAATGTAGAGTTCTGACTTGAAAAAAAGACTGATCGGAAATGAGTCATATGAAACTTAGGACTTGCTTATTCTAGTGGCTAGAAAAAAATCCCAGCATGCATTTGTGTATTTTGCTTATGAATTTGAGAGTGGAATGGGGGTGGCACTCATTGCCGCAACAAATTGGAAGCAACAATAATAATTATGTATAATAAAAAAGAAATAAATTTTCCCATAATGCCAATAGTAAAGAAAGCTGAAATATGATTAACATAATGTTTTTGTCAAACTCTGCTAGGTGGCTTTGTTTAAATCTACAAAAATTCAAATAGTTTCCTACCTTTCTACTTTTTCACTCTTTTGCTCCAATATATAGAATCTCTTGGTAATTACGTTCTCGCTGGGGAGCTTTGGTCCGCTGACGACCGACTCTCACTTTCCACTTTCGAATGTCGGCGTTCGTACGGCATTTGGAAGCCCTATTCCTGAATTAAGTAATTTGATCTTGCCAACAAAAATCTGACTTAAGCCCAGCCATTTTTAACCAGCCTTATCTTTACCTACAAGAAACTACTTTTAAACTAAAAAAAATAAAACAAATGTATCCACGTAATATTGAGGAATGTGTTTCAGGTCACCCTAAATAAAAAGAAGAACCGGTCCACAGTAGAAACGAAAGGTTTCTATGCTTTTTTAGTTACCATATTTGAACACGCACACACCTAGAATACACGTAAACATGCAATCATTTGAAATTTCATAAATCCGATAAGTATGCACACTATTAATATTTAATTTGTTTAACTCGTATTAAAAGCAACGAAGTTAATTGTTAGCGTTAATTACCAAAATATACACGACAATGGGGTTCAGAATAATTTTACTAATAATTGAAATGCTTCGTAGTAAAATTTTACACCACATTTGTATTGGGCTTCTTTCAGAATTCCACGTAAGCATGCATGATGTCATTCGCGCTGTAGTTGAGAGGATTTAAGGCTTTCCATCACTTTACCCGATTTACTTATGGAAATCGAGCTTCGAATCAGGTATCTGCTCTTATCTCATGATTACCTTTCTCTTACGTCTTTCTTTCACATTTTCAGAGGAAACGTCCACACACACAGATATATATATTTCGATTAGGATAGATAGATAGATAGATAGATAGATAGATAGATAGATAGATAGATAGATGTATGTGTGTTTTTGTGTGTGGCTTCAGACATCTGGGTATTATTTGCAACTTTATCCATCCCAATGCCACTTCTGACATAAATCATTTGATTATTCCATCAAGTCCATGGAACTTCTCAACGTCTTGGGCGGACATTTCCGTTAATTGGATCTTCCCATAGTATACTGTCATACTGTTCTCTGTATCACCTCGCACACCCTTCTACATTGCGACTCTTATTTCGACGCTGTTCACATTAAATATCTTCTTGCCGCAAGCTTCTTATTCCTTGCTTCATCATCCTTTTCTCTTTCTCTCATCTGCCTGTACTTACAATAATTAATTTTGTCTTCTCACATTCTTATATCGCCTACCCCGCCGGCTCAGGATCAACAAGCAAATATACAGCGAGCTTTAGAAGCGGAACCAAACAGTCAAACTCTGTTTATGTCTCCAGCTCGGGAAAGGCGTCTTGTTTTGAAAACTAATTACGTTAGTTCTTTAAATAGAGAACCTGTCCACAGACGAAGCATAATACAATTGCAATAGGAACCTCATCGGATTTTTTAAACAACTTGATAATTTACATTCTTTAGAATATTAAGTATATATCTCCATAATAAAATATTAATCATGGCTTCCTTGAAAATTGTTTATAGCTGGACATTACGTTCTTTTCAAAGAAAAAGCTCATTGTTTCACGTAATGTATATTTGATTTTTATCATATTTTAGTAATCTACTTCTTATCAATAATCTAACTTCAATTGTTAGAGAAATAACTATTCATTTATGTGCCGTGTACATTCAGTACGTGATAAATATGTCGCTCTACGTATTTTTATCTTTTGAAGCAATGAGCAATGCTTGCCTCATTAATATTCTATCCACACCCTATTCCGCCATTTTTACCTTACTCGGTTGATAGATTACTCAATATTTAAATTTGAAATATTTTTATTTGTTGATGCTATCACAACGTTTTGTCCATCGTCACTCAGTCTTCTGCAGGTGTCTATCGAAACTTTCATGTGTATATGACTCGCTGTTTGGCTCTGCCCTTCTTGCCTAAAATATGTCCTCTAAGTTTCAAAAATTAGGTAAGCCGTCTATCGTCATTTAATCCTATAAATAAAAATGCCTCTTCCTGATTCTAAGTACTGGACTGTTTTTGTTTGATTTCTATAAATCTTCGTATTTCCTTGTATGTCCCCACCATTAAATTTTCATTTTGATTTCTCCAAGTCTCTCTGTGGAAAATCTACAGCATTCAGTGCAATTTAGGAGCAATGACAATACGGATTTTATCAGTATTTTTTCTTTGATTCTATTGAAATTTAAGGACAATGACTACTGATATTATTAACGATAATGATTACTGATATTGTTAATAATAATTACTACTGACATTACTTACTCTCATTACTACTGATTAATTATTAATGATACTTACTACTGATTTATTAATAATAATATTTAATTATCTTATTAATAATAAATAAATACTGATATTATTAACGATATATACTGATGATATTATTAATTATAATGACGTATGGTATTATTAATGAAAATTGATACTGATAGTATTAACTATAATTAATACTGATATTATAAATATAAGTACTACTGATATTATTAACGATAAACATTACTGATATAATTAGTAATTTCTATTGACATTATATAGGATCATTAATAATGATATTGTTAATAGTAATTACTACTGATATTATTAACAATAATGAACACTGATATTATTAATGATATATATTACTGATATTTTTAATGATATTAGTAACTACAATTACACTATTGATATCATAAATGTAATTACTACTGATTAATTTAATGATAATATCTACTGATTTGAAAATGTAAAGCTATCATTAATATCATTTTGATATTTGCCAGAACTACTTTTATTTTTGTTGTTTTTGTCACAAAAGTTTCATGAACATTTTTCCTTCTTGTTCAGATGTATCCTACATCTAACAATGGTCATTAGAGGGTATTAATTTTAAATCTAACAATTCACTTAAGTGAAACTTGTGCTAAAAGAAAAATGACTGCGTGTGCTGGATTTGCAGAGAAGCAGTACTAGTCTCCGAATCGTGCACATGTAAAATATCACGGAGAAAGTGGTGGGAAGCCAACAATTATCAGATTGCATATGTACAATCATAACAGCCAAATATTGATTTCCTGGGAAGTTGCATGCATAAGATATAATATTTATCCATTAGGATTTTTGTAAACAGCGCCTCTATATTGTTAAGTCTTGCTATTATGCGATAAAATCAAGGCAATCAATAATTTAGTAGAATTCTAAAAACGTAATAAATAATTGTGATTAATTATGTTTTTATTACAGTAGATACTATATTTTAGCAGGAAAGTGTAATAGTGATTTTTGAATTCATATTTATACATAACGTGAATGTTATCGTTAGATGATTAATAGCGATAGGTCCATCAGTATTAATGGGAAAGGGGGTTAAGTTCGATGGTACGACAAGAGAATAAATTTCCGAAAGCAAATGATCTCGCTTGTTCAAAAACCGGCAAAATCTATTGATTATATATATATATATATATATATATATATATATATATATATATATATATATATATATATTATTAAATAGATTACAAACAATATGTCTGATTTTTCGTAGCATAATCCGTTCATATTCTAGGATATTGTCCAGTCATTACAATCAACTGATGCATGAAATGCACTGTAACAGGGAAAATATCTCATTAAAATTTTGTCTTTTATACCCGGAGTTATATTTTCTGATTTCTTCTTGAATTTGTAGGACTGATGAATTGGATCGTGATTATGATTCCACTGTAATAAATTATAACCATTGAATGTTAGTGTTTGTGCTTTTTTCTTATATTATTACTCTGTCCTGAACATTGAGTTCTACCTGGATTCTACCTTCTTGGAAACTTATATATATATATATATATATATATATATATATATATATATATATATATATATATATATATATATATATATATATTTATCAATGTATTATATATATATATATATATATATATATGTATATATATATATATATATATATATATATTTGACCCCTAACATTTTCAACATCTATCTATCTATCTATCTATCTATCTATCTATCTATCTATCTCTCTATATATATATATATATATATATATATATATATATATATATATATACTTTAAAAATCAGGAGATCAGTTGAATCTGCTACCTTGGTTTCAACATTACGTTATCCTCAGGTTTTTTTTTTATCAATTGACCTACCAACGCTTTATTTTAAAAAAAACTGAAAGTAACGAGCGCTATATTATTTTTGAAAAAAATAAACAAACGCACGATGTTGGGTGTGACAGAATGAGAGGAGGAGGATGCGAAGAAGGAAGGAGAAGAAGGGGGATGGGGAGATAATCGAAATGTACAATTTTTTTTGTTTATCTAACATCATATATGTTTAAGAGGTTTTTTTAAATATGTATGCACTGATTTCTGGTTCAAAAGATTCTTTGGTTCCGGAAATGTTATTATTGCTGAGACGTTGCAGGTATTGTTGTGGCTGTCATTAATCTTGGCCTTTTAAAAGAATATCCTTCTTAAAATCGGATCCATGATGATTTTTGTTTTAAATTCCAATCATGGGTTGGTAGTGGGTTAGAGTACCGAAGACTTACTAGCTTGAATAACGACTTATGTTTGTACCATCTATGTTCGAAAGTAACATTCTATGTATGTTTTATTTTGGTCATTAATACATGTTATTTCTGCTTTATAGATTATGACTTCGCTTTTAAAAGGTCATGTAATTGACATGTACTTTTATTTCTATCAATTACATACATTTTCAGAATTGGAAATTTTCAAACTGGTATAAATTAAATAAATAAAAATCTAAGATGTGTAACATTAAGTGAATTCTTGAATTTAATATGTAATACAATGTCAACCAACATTTTACTATAATTTTTAAGAAGAGTCTGGCAGTAATGAGAGCCGATTATTCCCCATTCTTCTTGACAACACTCTCACAATTGCTCGATATCACCTGGCTTTCTTTCTTGCACTGGTTTCTTTTATATAAATCACAGATTTTCAATTGCGTTTAGATCAGGACTTTGACTACGCCGTGCCAACAGTTGAAATTTCTTTTTATGAAGCCATTCTTATGTGGATTTACAAACATATTTTAGATTAATATCCTGTTGTAAGATCCAGCACCGACCTAAACCCAACTTTTGAATAGAAGACAAGGCACTTTCGTTTAAAATTGCTTGGTATCTTGCAGGGAAACTTGTGACGTCAATGCGCACTATTTTACCTCTTTAAACTGCAGCAACGCACCCCCAAATAATGAAGCTGTCACTGTCATGTTTCCTGGTTAGTGTCGAATTCTTCTCTTCAAAATCTGTATTAAGAGATCTCCAGATATGCCACCTGTTGTTACTCCTAAAAAGCTCTAGTTTGACCTCCTCCGACCATAAAACCTTTTGCCAGAATGTTTCTAGTTTATTAATATGAGCTTTGTCATAGCTGAGTCATGCATGTTATGCTATTTCATAAGCACTGGCTTTTGTTTTGACATTCGGCCATAAAGATCGGCATTGTTCAGATTTCGTCGCACTGAAGATGTATGCGCATTGATTCCGATATTGGCCGCTGAGCACTGACGAAACGCAGGATTTGTCCGGGCTTGACGAAGCAGGAGTCTACATTTTTTTGCTCTTACGTATCGTGGATGGCCACTTCTAGATTGTAATAGTCTCATATCAAAGGCCTTATATTTATAGATATTATGTTGCACGTTGGAGAAGTGCACTCCAATTTGTTTTATAGATGTTGTGGCTTCTCCATCATTATAGCTTTTAACTATACAATTTGTAACGTTTAATGAAATTCTTTTGATTTTTACATATATTATTTTTAAGATTTAATTTTTTGGCTACATATTGAGTTATATTTTTTTTTGTAGTACCCACATTTTGCCAAAAACATGAACACGTTCCATTTTGATTTTTACATGTGCACGAAAATCATTTTCACTGGAAATCATGTAAAACAAAAATACAAAGTGAAAATGTAAGGTTAAAGTTCTTTTGCACATCTTAATTTTTAATTCGTAATTAATATTTTTTTCAGGGGTGATAAAAATATGTGAAAGTTGTAATTCATTTATTAAAGGTTTTTCTTAACGGATTTATAGAAAAAACAATAATAAATACAAACATATCTAGTAGAGATTCAAGTCAAAAAATTAAATTAATTATATAGTAACTTAGATCAAGTATATCCTTCTGAATCATTCGTAACAACGCTTCCACACCAACTAAATGTTTGCAAAAACTATCATTGTATATAAATTTAAATGTCCTCTGGAACCTTGTATCCCTAACTTCAAAAAAAAAATATATGTGCTGGTCATACTAATACCACGTTGTCTCGGCCCCTGAGATTCCATTTGAATGACACGTCTAGCATAGCTAAACCATTTACAATAGCATCCCTGTCCATATTCGCTATGTAGAAAAATTCTGGTAGAAGATACCATCCATATTTCTTCAGAAAAATAATGAATATAAACTAAAAAATATTTGAAGCTTTCGATATTAAAAACTGAAATCAAACTTAATCAAAATTAATTATGAATGCTGCACAAATGCATGACTTACAGCTCCTGGCGTACGAAACAATATATCGTTTTTCGGAATGCCGAAAACGAAGATCATCGTTGAAAATTCTCGGTAATCATCTTGTTGTTGTTTCTGCATAGAAAGTGTGGTATTCAAGAAATCCAAGTATGGAATAGCTGAAATCATCTGCCACTACATTGCTACCTGTCATGTAAATTTTCTTGTTGAATTTCGTCCAGGTTTCTCTAAAAAGAATTTGAGAAACGCCATGTTTGGACCTAAACTTGCACCCATCACTGAGTCGAAACAGGTCCTCTGATATAAATAAAAAAAATATGATGACAACAAGAGAAGTACAAGAAGTCGTGATTAATCTATTTTCTAGATTTGTACAGGTACTATTTACTCGACCTGTGTTACTTGCTGTCGTATCACAGCCAAGTGCCTATATTCTGTCGTTTGTACCCCACTTCTGCAATTCATTGTAAAGAAGCATGGCTTGCTGTTCTCCTGAAGATGTTGGGATTCCAGGGACACCAAACAATTATTCCTGGCCTTGGAATGTTACTATTATTACCAACCTATCAAACTTTCCAAAGCTTGTGATTGATGGGAACAGCTTTCCATCCCAGTGCTACACTAATTCTTCACAGTCGTTTAGGTTAGATTTATACTCTTTCTGTGTCTCTGGCTTCTTCATTTTTTAATCGTTGAAGTGAAGTGCAGTTTATTAACACGTTTTCAGTAACACGTCTGAAAGCTTCCGCAGCAGCCATTCAAACATAACACCTATTTTGAAAGAAATGTTGTGACTATCAAAAATTTAGCGAGGCGGGGAGTAAACAACGGCAATATCCTGCGAGTTGCAGGAACTGTTACCGCTGCGTCGGTTGTTTCTCTTGCTGATATTTGCTGTACGATGACAGAGGAATTTGCACTGTCATCACCATCATTAATGCTTTGTCTGCTTGCTGGGGAATAATCAATTTACTATGTAGGAATCTGGTGAGTAACAACATTTTATTTCATTTCTTCATAAGCCCTTTTATTCCTGGCAGTTTCTGTTGCAGTGGGCTTCAGTACTCTTTCTTCATTACGCTTTCGTTTTTTGATATACGCCAAATATGGATCACTGTCGTCCATTTTGTCGCTGAACCATTAAGGACTTCTTGTTCTCTTCAATTTTCATTTGATCCATACATCTGAATGAGCTACCAAAAAGATCGTCCATCACTTCCCCCAGAAGTTAACTTTTTTCTTTGCCTCTGCCTGTAGTTCTAGTCGAATTTTCTGTAAGTATTTCCATTGATCACCGGGTTTGAGAAGCTTATCGCCGAACCGGCCATCTCTTTTGATAGGAATTCGTGCTTTTAGTCAAAGTATGGAAACTTCATGAATCACTAATGTTACACTTTCCTTTGCAGTAAGATTTCCAACTCTTACATTGTAGAAAAAAAAACGCTTAAAGCTTGCCGATACGAGGGGAGTTTGGCTCACACGATTTGATTGTAAATGTAGCCAACATGAGTGACAGGAAAACCTCTCCTATATTGTATGATGAATTACCTGATGATGTTGATTTCATTTTACAGGTGGAGATAGAACATCTCACAGAAGCCACATCACACCTGCACAAAGAGATCTTAAAGAAAAAAGAATTAGGTTTCAAAGGCATCGTATTTGGTAAAAATATGTATATAATGTAGATAAAATTACAAAAGAGGAGAGGTTATAATCATGTTTTTTGCAATCTTGTCATTGCTACCAAGACAACATGTGGAATATATATATATATAATCACACCTTCGTTCTCTCTCTCTCTCTCTCTCTCTCTCTCTCTCTCTCTATATATATATATATATATATATATATATATATATATATATATATATATTAGGTTGTTGCAAAAATAATGTTGTTTTCTCACATGAAGTTGAACGTCAAAAAACGACATTATTTTTGCACCAACCTAATATATATATATATAACAACAAAAAGAAAGCGTGCTTAAATGTTATTGCTTACGAACAAGAATGACGGCGAAAAATAGATGTTTGCCATGTTGGCCCAGCTTTTCAAGTTGCCTGCCCTTTTATATTTATTGTCGCTTATGCTTCTAATACGAAGAATAAGTCTGAACATTTTTTTTTATTTAAGAGAAAGTTTTATAAGATATAAAACGTTTTTATCTGTAAAATTTCTAAATTTCAGGGCCGATATATATCGCTTTGCAGTTGTCCGATTGAGCTAAAAATGTGCATATTTTGGTTTTCTGTTAACTGAAACAAGATAGATGATCGGGAGCCCAACTTTGAGAATGTTGAAAATTAAGAACCACCTTAACACTCACACACACAAACATATATATATATGTATGTTTTTGTGTGTGTGTTTGTGTTTGTTTGTGTTTATTTGTGGTAAAGATAAAGAAGAAATAGGGACCTTTTATTAATCTAATATGTTTCTCTTAATAGAGCTTCATCAGCGTATGAGGAAAAATAAGTGTATTCCGCTATTTTTAATTTTGTACTGATTTCTTTTAATTGGTTAATTATATTTTACGTGCATTCGACTTATTCAACTAATGTTAGTATAGCATGTGGCGTTCCGAATTCAAGTACAGAAAATGAAACCTTTTGAAAGATTTAACATATTCCAAATAAACTGAAAAAAGTAAATATTGCTTTATATTTATAAGTCAATATTAATTCTAGTTTGTCTATGCAAGATTCAAATGATTATGTATGCATGTGCGTGTGTGTGGTTGCGTGTGCGTGTGCATGTGCATGAAATATTTATATTAAATAGTTGTTAGCATGTAGATTTGGAAAGGTTTTCACTTACATACGGTTTATTGAGATAAATATATTTTAGATCCATTAAGAATTCGTTGAATAAAAGTTGGTGATGCCATATATTGCTTTTGAAGACTGTCTATAGTTATTGTTTTTTGCAGGCCCTCGAAGTAACTTCGATGGAAATAATTATATTCTTTTTTTTGATTAGGGTGAATTTGAAAATCAAATTCATATTTCGTTTCGTTTTATTAAATGTCTAAACTTTAGTGTTATATATCTAAACATATACCTCTTATATTTACGTAGATCAGCATTCCAGTTAGTTATGATGCACGCTTATGCGAACATATATCATTCGATACATGACTGACGAGGCAGATTTTTCCCACTGTTGGATGTCATTTGTTTCTATATAACCCGCTTTGTCCTGCTATTAACCATAGGGGAAAAGAGGATTCACGCCTTTCCCAACGGTATTAGCAGGTAAGTAATGGATTAGACTGGAATTCGAAATCGGTTCTTCGATTCCTCAATCCGAGCCGCTATTCATTACTCCACGTATATGTGATTTATATTTATCCCATTCCATATTTATATATAAATGCAATTTTATTCGTTCAAAAACATCATGGTTTGGGATTTTCTTGTCGATGAATTGAAATAATTTAAAAGTTTCTTTTATCTAAATAGATTTAGAAAAATATGACATAAGCATCCATCTTGATATATATATATATATATATATATATATATATATATATATATATATATATATATATATATATATATATATATATATCGCTGTGTGCATGTAATATCAATATATGCATGTCTGTGTGTCTGTATGTATACAATGCAGTCACATAAATTAAAACATCTTTTTAGGAGCTTTTCAAGTTGGTTCTGCCTGTAGAAATTCCGATATATTTTATATTTTGATTGGATATTTTTATTTCCATATACGCTTGAAGAGTGCTGTAAAGTTGAATATATTTTGTTTGAAATATACTTTCGTATATGGTGTGTGTTTGTTTGTGTGCTAGTGTGTATGCATAGGTTTGTGTGTGTGTATGTGTGTGTGTGAGTGTGTGTTAAATATAGTATTTAATGTACTATATGTTTGAGTAAAAGAGCTTAATAACAGGGACTGACGCGTGTAAATATGATGTAACCCAAACATTATTGCCGTTTTTGTTACGTCTTGTGAGAAAGAATTATCACTAGTACGCAAATAAATGCATGAAATGCCAGGAAAGCTGTGTGGTGGTGTGGTAGTGAGCGCATTGCTCTTAAAACATGCCTGTATGTTTCACACAGTCTTAGATCAAGTAGAGACGTTGAAACCAGACGATTTCGAAGAATCATGTTCGTGGTTGTCCGCTTTATTTCCTTGGAGAGGATTTGTCCGCAGATGCATCATGTTGTCTAATGCGTCAAGTCTTAGTGGATAATAGTGTCAGTAAACGCAGCACCAGATATTGAGTCCTTTTGTGATAAACACCACAGAGGTCAGTCACAGGTCCTGGATAATGAGGCCCTGAAAGTTGCTATAAAGGAGCACAACAGTCAAACCTGATTTGACCTTGGTGAAGAGATCCAGTTTTCCAATGAAACCATCAGACTTCACCTGAACAACATAGGGAAGGAAGCCACCGAGTGACAACCTGTTTCGAGTTGCATTCTCGTTGCCACAACGAACTCATATTTGATAGAGTTCTCTCCAGCGACGAAAAGTGTGTCATGAATTACACTCGCAATTTTGCCCAACATTGCTTCTCACCACGGCATACTCTACCTTACACCGCGCAACCAGCTCTGTACCCAAGCAAGAACATGATCTGTATCTGGTGAACTGTCAACAAGTGATTCACTATGAGCGGCTACCAACGGGTCAAACCATCTCTGCTGTCATGTACTTCCAGCGTTTGAAATATGTACAACAAACACTGAAGCAGTAGAAATGAGTATTTATTAATCGCAAGTGTTTATGTTTCCTCCTTGACAATTCCAGCCCTCATGTTGCACAAGTGGCCAGGGATAAAATACGGCCACGTGGCTGGGAGACTCTGTGTCATCCACCTTACATCCAGGACAGTTTACCCCCTCTTCCATTCTCTAGACAAACTCCTTCGTGTTAAAACTTCACAAATGTAAATGAGACAGATTTTTGGAGCAGGTGCTCACAGATGTTTTTGCATCCAAAATTTTTGATTTTTACTTACAGAGTAATGCAAGGTTGGTGGCATGTTGAAAAATGTCCTGGATAAAGATGGTGATTATTTTGAGGATTAACGGTAAAATTTGCTGCATACGTTTATTTTTTTCTAATGAATCAGAAATTGCAAGAACTTTTTGTTAACCTGTATAAAAGTGAATATATTTTTTGTTTATTTAAAAGGACTGTCTCAATCAATACTAAATCTATTCACATTCCTCTTGATAAATATATTTCTGTTGGCTGCATTTTCATGTTCTTAGACTGTTAGAATTGGTCTTGTATATAATTTCAAAATTACGTAAAAATAACGGTAAAATGAAAGTACCCGAATAGAATGTTTATACCTGTTTTTATATTGTGTGCGTGATAAATACGCATTTTAATACATATACATATGAAAATGTTATCTTCTGTAGATGAATTCATTTAATGGGAGTTGTTTCTTTGTTTAATAATTTATTCCTGATGTTTTTTGTCTTCCCATACATCGAGTCTTTTATAATATTTTCATCTCAACTACTAAAATTGGCAGACGTTGATAGTCTTATTTAGTTGGTTCGTGGTGTGATGATCGATATTTGCACGAAATGCACTAAGTTTCTGCAAGTGACCTGTCAGTCTATGAGAGAATTATTTGTAGCCAAAGTAAAAATATAACATTTTTTTTTATTATTGGTAGTGGAGATACAATCTCCTTAATGACATAAGAATTCATAAAAAAATTGTTTTCAGCAAAGATGGGTTTTTGATGTCTTGATGTACTTGCAGTTATTAGGTTAGAATTATAAATCTTATTTTTAATGTAAATAAGTTGTTTGTTGGAGACGTTAATTGACTTTCATCTTGTCGGTAGTTAGCTCGCATTTGTTCTCTATAGAATAGGTAAATTGTGTGTTAATTTTTGATAGTATCATGATGATTGTTTGTGTTATCTTAATAAATCTCTGTAAAACTAAATATATTTACTCTGTAGAAGAACTTATTTTATAAGGGTAATCCTTTGTAAAACTCTTAGATTATACATTTGAGGACATTCTCTTCTGTAATTAAATCGCACTGTGTTTTGTTTTTGCTATGTGTATATAATCAATTTATAATACACAATATTACATGGTTAATTAAACCGTCGAGGAAAGATATTCTGATATAAATGTCCGATAAAAATTAAGGACACATGGCACAGTGGATAAAGGCATTCGTTAAATCCAGTGACAGGACCAATATAGTGTTAGTTCAATACCCGGATAAGGCGGTGGGGATCTTGGAGATCGGTATTAACAGGAGATAACTGATAAGTGACATCCGTTAAACATGGCACAGTCTACCCCAGTGAGCGAAATAAATGGTTCAGTTCGACATTCCAACCACCTAAAGAAGGCCGGAGCGTACAACGGCCGAAACTTTGTAATAGTTATGGCGAAAAAGATGAGGACAATAGTCCGAATAATGTAAATAGTTTACAAAAAAGTAATGTGTAGGAAAGATATATTCTGAAATGTTTCTTGATTTTTTTATCATTTTGTCTAAGATTTTCGTTAGTATTTTCGTTAGTATAAAATATCATGACTATATGAAAGGCTTAGACGTTGTATGAAAACCTGTGATTGTACATTAGTTTTCGATGCAGGTAAAAATCCTGCATTAATGGTCATAGATTATATTATATATATTAATATAGATTATATTAATGATAGAAGAATAGTTCGTAGACATTTTCGTCTCAGAAAACAATTGTCACCGTTCGAGCAATTCAATGTTGGATATAGAGACATATTTACTTGGTACATATAGAAATTTTAGTTGGTTTATTGTTTTGGATAATTGGTATAAGGGATACTTGATTCCTATGGGTAAGAATTTTCGAAATGGGGCGCGCGGAAATCTTTTGACTGACATATTTTCATATAGACACCCCAGTTACTATTCGTTTGATGGGTCCGAATCATGTGTTATTTGCTGTAATATGTTTCTTTATCTCGTTGGTGAAGTGTGATTGTGTGTTATTGTTGAAACTTGACTAATGCATGGAATAATAATGCAACACAAAATGTACTTAGAACAAAATGTATTAAAACAAGAAAGTGTACACAATATTTACATATAGTCTTCTGTATATTCCTGGGAAGACCGTTCCTGGAGAATGTGTTGACTAAGTCGCAGTCGGGCAGAGTCTCTAGTGAATCTCTTGATTCGCCTCCCCCGTCTTCCCGGTACCAACCATATTTATATCGTCGGTACTCCACTATGCACATTAGGTGGATCCTACCACAACACCCCCCTCCCAAGCCTTGGAATCCCTTTTGGATTTCAACTGGCTTCCTATATGGGATGAGGATTATGGCTATTTCTTTGTAGATCCCATTTGCATACTTCATATGTATATGCCAATCCGCTTAATTTTAATATCTTTTCCGTTTTAGATTCACGTCCAATGGGTCCGTGAACTTTCGTTTCCTACCGGATCTTCTCTGTTCAGGTGTATTCTGCGGAGGTTCTACTTGAAAAATATCATACATTACATCAATGGGATCTTCCTCCTCATCCGGTATACTCTCTTCATGCTCTAGAACGTAACATTTTTTAAGTTGGTTCTGGTGCCTTTTATGAGTATTCTTCGGCCCTTTAATTATGTAAATCGGGTCACTGATTCTCTTGTCCACTATGCCTCGCTCACAGAACTCAACGTTGTTTCTGTAGCACTTGAAAAACACCTTCTCTCCGGTGGTGTATCTTTTTCTAGCTGTATACATAGTATTCTTTACTCTATTTTTTCCTGGCAAAAGCTTGTCAAACACTGACTTAATTTTCCTAGCGAACATTAGTTCAGCTGGTGCTATGTTTGATTGTGTACTCTGGTTTGGCGTGATTCTGTATACTTGTAGGAATTGCTGAAGCGGCTTTTCCGTTGGAACTCCTGAGGCTTTCTTCAGAGCGCGCTTTAACGTATCGACAAATCTTTCTGCGAGTCCATTGGATCTCGGATGATACGGCGGCGTCGTTATGTGGTTAATTTGATATAACTCACAAAATTCCTTAAATTCTTCAGAAGTGAATTGTGTACCATTGTCACTCACAATACACTCTGGCACACCGAACCGTGCAAATAGTTCATGCAAAAAAGTTGTTGTGTAATTGGACGTAGGCTTTTTACAGCGTAGTACTTCCGGCCGTTTTGCAAAACTATCTACCACTATTAAGTAGTAATAATCTTCTACTGGACCAGCGAAATCAATGTGTAATCTTGTCCACGGATGATCCGTCTTGGGCCATGGTTTGTGTACTATAGGTGGTGCCTTAGCTTCTAACGCAAACCCTTTACATCGATGAACCATGTTTTGGATATTCACATCCATTCCTTTCCAATAAACAAAGCTTCGCATTAAGCTTTTTGTTCTATTAATCCATTGGGGTCTCCCCGCGTGAGTTCGTATCTCATCCTCGTCGCCATTGTTGAAATTTGACTAATGCATGGAATAATAATGCAACACAAAATGTACTTAGAACAAAATGTATTAAAACAAGAAAGTGTACACAATATTTACATATAGTCTTTTGTATATTCCTGGGAAGACCGTTCCTGGAGAATGTGTTGACTAAGTCGCAGTCGGGCAGAGTCTCTAGTGAATCTCTTGATTCGCCTCCCCCGTCTTCCCGGTACCAACCATATTTATATCGTCGGTACTCCACTATGCACATTAGGTGGATCCTACTACAACAGTTATTTAAATATTTCTAAGTTATATTTATACTAGAGAAGATAATCATATCTTGTTATCTAGTCTTATTCTTTTTAAATAATGTATTGACCGATATTCCTAATTTGTTTAAGCATTTAATCCTAAGCAAAGTGCGAGTGTCATTAGCACTCAAGGAGTTACAGTGAGTGGAAGCAAGAGTAAAGAGGCGTGATAGAGGAAATGATGAAGAGATGTACGTGGAATAGATCAAAACATCTGGAAATGTCGATTTACATTGCATTTGAATAGTTGGAGATTATAGCTATCAGGGAAGCAAATAAAAGGAAGAGTGTTCAACAGACATGAAGCTATTGGAGTAGAAGAGACGGCTGTGCTTAACCGTTTCGACAGTGAAATAGTGGGACTGATATATCAGCGTAGTAGCACGTTTAAATTCATGTAGAGAATTAGCTCTTCGGAGCAAATACCGTGAAAGTATTTGAAGAAGAGACAGAGGGAAGCGAGGGTACGCCTGTGATAGAGCGATTGTAAACGAGTACAATGATTTTGCTTTTATCATTAACTCGGGAGGTTATTTTTTACGTTAAATGATGGGTTCATCCATTGTAATTTTACTGCGTTTGATACTTCCAACATTTAAAAAAATTATCTTACTCCAGGTTGAGATATATTAGGAATATATATATATATATATATATATATATATATATATATATATATATATATATATATATATATATATATATATATATATTTGTTTCGAATATATGAACATTTTATATAAAATATCTATTAAGCAAATTAGAAGACATAATATTGTGGTCCAACAAATTAAATTGTTTTCTCTTTGTATTTATTTAGTGGACATCGAAAAAATTCATCAGTGTACATTAAACTTTCCCAAATTGAAATGATATATTCATTAGTATGAATAGACATTTCATTCTTATTTCATCCTCTACTTTGGTGCAAACAGTTAAAGTAGCAATTCCAATGATACTCGGTACAATCTTGTGACTTGCCTATCTGTATTCGATCTAAATTTAAAATCATGACAATTGAATGTAAAAAAGAAAATGAAATAACAATAATCGGAAATAATGTTTTCACATATTTACGGTCATATGATTTAAAAGTACTTATTTTTTCCAGTTGGTGTTTCATATGGGTTTAATGCCATTTCTCAGAGCGTATTCTGTACATGCCTATACATTTCAATAAAATGTTTAATATCACTTCATTTTCTGTCTTTACCACAGGGATTACTTTTGCAGCAGAATGGTTATGAAGACAAAGAGGGCCATAGGAAAAAAGACAATAGCAAAAGATCAATTTAAGGCACGATACAGACAAAGTCGTGCAAAATGCAACGACATAATTAATAATTATTAGGAAAAAGACAGTCTTATCAAGAACAAATTTTATCATTAAATACTGCAAAACTTAATCCATGCTATGGCTGCAGGATGCTTCATCTTAAAAAGGACTGACCATTTTAAACCCCAAAAGTTTAAGTATGGAAAAACAGGTACAAAACGAAGCTAATATCAGTTTAAAATCAAAAGAATAAACTTGCTGAAAGTAGTGCTCTCAGATAAAAAAACCTGGAACGTTCAAATAATAGAAAGATTGTGACGGTATAAATGTATAACTTTATGGTTATTTATTTCAGTTGGCCACGATTAGCAATATTGCAGTCATTGATGAACAAACTTGGAACAGAATTGTTAAGCCTAACTTGATAAAAACTGACAAAGTTACAAGACGAATAGCAGGATAGTAATTATTTTTTCTATGGAAAATCACGTGTAATATCGTCCTTGAATTTACTAGGTCTCGATTGGCTAGAATTATCTGTACTATGGAATTGGCCAATTAATTCTTTATGTGGAAAATTGATTGTTCGTCAGAGAATAAACATACAGGTAAATAAACACTAAGTGAATTCACGACTATTTCCTCAGAGGAGTTGGAAAAATGTACAAATTCAAAGGTATTTTTTAAATTAATATAAAATGTAGTACCAGTTTTTAAACATAAAAGAAATATATCTCTTTTTTCGTTGGAGTCAAATAACAGCGATCTGGAGTTAATGAAAAAATAAATTACTCACAATGGCATACCTTAGCGGTATATATTAGAAAGAAAAATTATAAGATTCGTATATGCGCAGATATTGTCCATGTTGATATCGAAATGTAAAGATTTTGAAGACAATGTGATTGCTTCACTGGAATCCTAAAGCGAAATTAAAAACGTTATTCAAGATTTCCAGGTCATGATAGACGATATCAAAATTTATTATAAAATGGATACGTTTATTCAAAAATTTATGAATAAAGTTATATCGAAATGGAGTGAAACTAGAATTATAGCTCATAACAATAGTATATCATTGTCTATTTGTAATGGAGAAATTTTATACACGCCTTAGTCATAATTCCATTACGACTACAATACAATATTTTTATAACAATTCCACGTAGGAAGAATGTGAATGAAGTCCATGATGAGAAGCTACGTGTATTGGCCAAAGTTAGACAAAGATACCTAAAGGACATTGACAAATTCACCGATTTTAATATAGCACACAATATCATCGCCTATAAAATAACAGGCATGGCCGAGCACTGATAAACAGTGGACAAGACTACATATGAACTTTGCTGGACCAATAAATTGTTCAAATATTTTTAATTGTATTCGATTTTTCACAAAATGATCCCAGATATTGAAATGTAAACGAGCTACTATCACAATAAAAATCCAAAATTTGAGCGATATTTTTGCAAGAATTGGAGTTGCTGACAATGTTTTTTTCCGAAAATGAAACTCAGTTTACTTCTAGGCATTTTAGAAATGTCTACAAATGCAACGCGTTTGAATATTTGACTACGCCGATTTATCATCCGAGGTCGAATGATCAAGCTGAACGGTTTGTTGAAAAGATCACTGAGAAAAACTAATGGCTTGGAAGCTAAAGAAACAGCCTTATAAGTATTTTGGGGCGTATAACGAATGACGTCACGGCGATAATGTTATCTGCAGAGCTCATGTTTGCTAGAATAGTTAGATCCATTTTTGACAAATTATAGCCAGGGAATATGAAGAAAGTTCGACAATTTCAACCTAGCAGATCATTCTTTAAAAACTTTAACGACGACAAATATCGACTAAAGAAATTTCATACATAAAGGAGGTGTATTGGAGAGATGAACAGGCCTCTTCAAAAGACGGCTTGAACTCGTCCAAATGCGCCAATAATCGTCAGTATGAGTAAACAAATAGCATATAAGTTTATTACCTAGTTCAGCAAGACCTCGTCGAATCCAAGCGATATACATCTTGTGTTACGTATATTCAATGCAATGAAGACATAACACATTTCTGAATAGGGTGATTAAAAATATGAATTTCCACTTGCACTGCGAAGAAAATGAAGAAAAGAATCGCATTGCGTTAATAACATAAATATATTCTGTTAATATGAGGTTCTTGACTGATTAGCAAAGGTAAAGAGATTTCTATAGATACTAGCGGGTAGTCAGATTTGCCAATAGGATAGATCTGCAGAGCACGACATGCGTCTGGGGAGAAGTTAAGTAATTGTTCGAGTGTAGAAACGTATCCCTCAGAATTACAGCTGAAACTCGTGATGAAGTCTATAAAATTAAAGATAGATTGAGTATAAAAAAGTCTAGATATCAGTAGGTTAAATGGTATAAGAATAATTAAACCACCAGATATGCTGGCACCGAAATAGGTAAACAACGATATTTGCAGACGATTGTCGGGAGAGGGACTTATGTAATCTTTCAGAAATTCTAGCTAAAAAACAACAGAATGGAAGCAGTATTGCTCTCGGAAAGTTCTTTCAGGAACATGCGCGAAATGGAACTGCAAGAACTCCGATATTATAGAAACAGCAAAATAGAATTTATAAGTAGTTATTCACTTTGGTGACTAAGGGATTTTTAAAGAGAGTCAACAATATTCTGGGATTCTACGCATATTGTAAAAAAATAACAAAGTTAAATCTACTTCTTCAGCCAGGTTTAATTTGATTTAAATATTGTTTCTTTTCTGTTCTAATTAACGTACCTCCTTCCACTCCCTACAATGAGGAGCAAAGGATTATTCCAATAGAAATTGTATTATCATCTCAGGTGGCATCCACCAAAAGAGTCAGGTCGAAATTCCTGTCAGAATTCTAGCTTTGAAGACACGTTCTAAATGTAAGCTATTTTATCAAATTAGTTTAATTTGTTTCTCTTTTCCAATGGATGTAACATTATTATGAAATCTTGTTTTTAATATGTATATAATGAGGTATTATTAAAACAATGTGACACTCAATCCTACCTGCAGAATGTTAAATTGAAAATATTTTTTATGAGAAACATTATATTTTGTTATCATCATTAACCGTTTAGTAGACATTTTGAGATTACCAACATTTTCAGCTAAGCTAAATGAGAACGCAGCACTGACTAATGTTGTAAACAGAGCATATGCTGCTCTCTCTGAGGAAAGATAAAACACAATATTGTCATAGTAATTATTTTTAATTATTTTACAATTTTACACAAAATGATAAAATCAATGTACTTAAGCACTGATTTGAGCACACAAACTGAAACTTTATTCAAAGAAGGTTACTCTCAAAGATAAATTGGTAAGAAGTTGAAGATTTCTCTACATGGGTGCAATAATCGTTCCAAAGGAAGTTAGAATCTGACGCAAATGTTGATAGAAAAATAGCTGGAACCCCTGCTGAAGATAAACACTTGATTATTGAGCTCAAGTAAAAAGACTCTGCCCGTGTTGATAGTTGAATTTAATTCCTCTTAGCAGCAAGCAGTGTCGCTCTCAAGTCTGAACAATCGACATAGATCAACAAGACTCAAGGGATGTATAGCCATTAAGAAATTCCTATTACAGAATGTGAATAAACAGAGAAGACGCTTATGGACAATCAATCATAACAACTAGAAACTGAAAAAGTGGAGAATATATTGTGAATAGACGAGTTCAAATTTGAACATTTCTGGTAGTCAGAGATGTGTGTATGTTGAAAACAGAAAGTCGAATATTTGGTTACAACACTTAAGATTGGTGTTGACTTTGTGAAGTTGTGAGGGTTTTCCGGGAGAGAGAAGACTGTAGATTTGATTCGCATCAAGGAAACATTAAAAAGATCATTGCGATTTGATTTTGCAGACATGTTATATCATCTGGTTTACGCATAACTGGAAACATTCATCTTTCAAGGCAATAGTAAAGGATACTGTTAAAAGTGGTATAGTCATTATTTCGTCTCAGAAAAAGGAATAAAATATTAGGCATTATGACATCGGCACCTCAATCTCCTGACCTCTCTACCAGTGAATTTGTTTGGGAAGAATTGGATAGGAAACTTCGAAGAGAATAACCGAAGATTGAGAGTGAACATTTTCAGAGCATGAAGAATGCTTGGGAAGGGTTACATGTTACTTCTTTGATGGGTATAAATAATGCCAGGAATGTGTAAATCAGTAATTGAAACTGTTGTATCATAATATATTTTATATGTATGAGCTTATATTTTCTCAAAATAAATGCAAACACACTGTAGTTACAGAAATGCTATATTTCATTTTAATTAGTTCAAACATATCTCATTTTACAATGTTTGCAAAGAAACGCAGGGTGGCCTCTTAACTTTTTTTCGATATTACATTTTTCTGGCACGCTTTCAAGAAATTACTTTTCTGGAACATAGATTGCGTACGAACTGTCCAATATATACACGCTGACAGAAGAAAAATCTATTGTATTCATGCATGAAAAATATAATAATCACATTAATATATCATTTTTGCATTGTTTAACGAATATCTTAGATGTTTAAATACATTTATCCGATCGGTATATGAAAACGAGTTGATATTATTTTCATTAAATTCTTGAACATGTTTTCACCTCATAATTGTATAGAGATTTATTAAGCTGTATTCAGGTTATGATGAATGAGTTTGTAATTTTTTTTTAATTATTTGGCTAAAGGTTATCTTTCAGGAATCTATTTTCTTTAGAATACTCCATCGTGTTTTGGCGTTTATTGTACACTTTTTTCACGAACTTAAAATAAATAAGAAATATATTCTATATTATATGTCTCCAATGTCCTGGCGAATTCTTACTGACTTCCTATGCTTTTCGGTTTTGTTTTTACTCATTCTACACCATTTGATTAATATATAGCAGGTCAATTGGTCGTTTTTATTGTGCACTTTAGAATTCATGGCTCCTTCATGAGTGGTGTGCATCTTCTGTTATTTGAACTGTTAGTCACTTTGACCTCAGGAATATATATTTATTTGTTTCCTCTAAATATATTTCCTGGTCTTTCTGGAATAGATTTATTCAAGTATGACGTTATTTTATTTTTACCAAACTTGTGGCAAACCACAGGAAACAACTTGATATTGGCAAATAACGATAAAATAAACAAAAAGGAAATTAAATAGAAATGAGAAATACTCGGGGATAATGGAATCAGACACAATAAAGCAATAGGAACTGTATGGCGTAATATATCAACAAATAATAAATATTTTAAATAACAAACTAAGTCTCAAACCTATTCTTAAGAATGCATATATTCATGACTAATATCTATAAGATGACGGTGTTTTCTGGACGAAAGAATAAGCGATAAATATGTGATTATAAATCAAGAATGCTAAGGGCCATAGCACATGGATCTAGATGAAAAGATAATGTATTTCAAAATAAATTAGCATATGTCGATTATCTGTAGAAATAAAGCTGCATGATGTTTGTTGAACAACATATAAATAATTGAAACAAACTGACATATGAAATGCATAAATACAGATGAAAATTCATACAATAACGTAATTATACACGATTTTTATTCACAAAGAATATTCTCTGCTGAAAAAGTACCATATCGAGTAGAATATACTAATAAGTGGTACTTATAAAATAATAGTAAGTCAATTGCTGCAACTGAATGGGGAATCTCAATCTATAAAAGACAGGATGTGTGTGTGTGTGTAACGAATGCACGGCCGCAATTCTCGACGGATATGCACCAAAATTTACATGCACATGCTCCAAGTTAGCGGCTGAACGAAAACCGACTTTGCATTTCCCAACTCGCATCGATAGTGGAAATAATCGATTTTTTCATGTTTCTACGACAGTTTTCATGTAGTTTGCGACCATTTTCTACTGGACAGAGTGAGAGCCTATAGCTGGCTGCCACGAATAGGCAGGAAGACTCTATTGGCCAGCGAGCGAGCCAACAGCTGACTGACACGGATATTAACTAGCATGCTAAAAAAATCGATAGCAGTGTTCGTCACAAGTGGGAAAAATTTAAATCTACATGGCACTTTACTCCAATTGGCCTATTCGCTTGCTTAAACTCAACATTGATTCTGATTCCGCCGAACTGGTTTGGGTGTGAAAAGGTATTTGTTGTTAACATTCTTTTTTTTCATTCGTTTTCTCCAATTACGAGTCTTTTTTAAAGCTGGTCCTTTTGTGTTTATTTTGTTGAGTTCTTTTTTCGTAAGAGATTTAATGTTTAGTATAGAGCTTAGAAAAAAATCGGAGTGTGAGATAGGCAAGAAGTAAGGAATGTAGCAACATCAGCACGGCAAAGGGCACTCCTTTAATGGCAAGGAAGGGCAAAAATATTTAAGTCTAGTGATAGCGATAGCTGTATGAGTACTACTATTTTTGAATCAAGCACGGGCAATGCCGGTCCATGCTGCTAGTATATATATATATATATATATATATATATATATATATATATATATATATATATATATATATATATATATATTGTGTATATTTCGGCAGCAATTTTTCATTAATGCATGTTTCATTGAATAATATAGAGAAGTTTTGTCTATTTATTTCAAGTAAGTTCCTTTCGTATTGTCTGATAAGCTTAATCCCATTATCGTGAAAGATTAATGTTTCAACGATAATGTGATTAAGCTTATCAGAAAATACGAAATAAACTTACTTAAAATAAATCGACAAAACTTGTCGATATTATTTAATGAAACATGCATTAATATATATGTATATATATATATATATATATATATATATATATATATATATATATATATATATATATGTGTGTGTGTGTGTATATATATATATATATATATATATATATATATATATATGGATAGATAGATAGATATTTATTTATGTATGTGCGTGTAATATATTATTTATAAAAAATGTTTACAACAGTCAGCGTGTGAACAAAGTATATATATCATTCATTCATCATAAAATTATAAGCAAAATTTAACAACAGAATACATATTTAACTAACATCAAGCTCTATTTACGTCATTCATCCACACAAGGCAGACATACTTGCGGTGTTGTTGATGACTCACACTTATACACACGCCCATAATAATATATACTCTTACACACATCATAGTCACTCCCAAGGAAATAAAATATAACATACACTTAACACATAGGCGTCCCCCCAGTAACCAATACAACTGTCAAAATGACCAAAAAGGAATTCTAAGAAGCATGAATCTCGCGTCCCCTATCTTAAAAAAACAACATAATAGAGCCTGGTTGACCAACACAAGGACTGACCTAAATTAATGATAAAGCAACAAATGAAAACTATAGATAAATATAATTTTCTTCAGAAAGTCATTCATTCCTGCTGTTAAATTCTACTAACAACCAGGAAACTAGTTAAGGGACTTAATTGAAATAATAAAACAGAAAAATAATAATATGCGACCCAGTGTGTCTGAAAATTTAAATTTTTTAATATTTTTATTATTCAAAACATATATATATATATATATATATATATATATATATATATATATAT
>OZ038475.1:135226308-135376308 GCA_964036315.1 Acanthosepion esculentum | reverse complement strand
TAGTTCGCGTTGGTGAATATTTAAATTATATTAATTTCAGATTTTTTGATTTCGACAGATCAACCTTTGTTATGTATAGGATAATATAGATATACTTGACGGAACACGTCTGCATAATTCTCCAGGAAAATGTGTGTATAGGATTTGCATTCTGTAAAGTAATATCTAAGTTGAGAATGGTAATGTTACTTGATCATGTAAGCGACCATGTATCTTTCGATGCATGACTGATGAAGCAATTTTTTTTCTCGCAGTAGGTTGCCATATTTTCTGCGATAGACAAGTTGCCATCCAAGGCTACAGAACCCGGTCTGTCCTGAAATTTATCCATAGATATGGGAGAAGAAGAGGATTTATACATTTCCCAAACGTATTAGCTCATAAGTGAACGCAATCGATTTGACTCGAATTCGAACTCGTCTTTCCGATTCCTCAATCCAAGACGATATCCATTACTCCACCTAGCCTCCTTTGTAATACATACTAAACCCGATTCAATATATTCTAAATTTCCTCTCAATATCTGTTTTATAATTTCATATCCATATTCCTTTTCATATAGTGTTTTTTTCTTTGAGCACATTCTCTGCTATAATTTTGGGATTACGTCATTTGAAGCATTTGATTTTCTTTCCGTTCACAGAAATGATGATGATGACGATGATGATGATGATGATGATGATGATGATGATGATGATGATGATGATGATGATGATGATTCAAAAACAGTATATCAGCCATAAACACCATTGCTGTACGTCTGGTGCAATAAAGTTTCAACATCCTTAATTGGATCATAGCTGACATTAAGCAAATGTATGCCGAAACGGCAATGTTTCTCACTTCTCATCGTATGGCTGTAGTTTGAAGTCGAATAGAGAATGTACAATCTGAAGCCTGGGGACGGGATCGAAACCACCAAATCATGATCTTATGCGATTTCAACATCTAAACAGAGAGCATCCTTGAGGTTGCCAATCCAGATATCACCGTCGTTGATAAAAAATAAGAAATGTCCGCTCATCGATGCGCATGTTCCAAGTGACCATAATATCAAAATCAAAGAAATTGTAAGCTGAAAAATTACACTGACCTCATGATCATGGTGTGCATGAATGTGGGGCCTTCAGGTCACTCTTGCCCAAGTGACAATTGGGCCATGTTGCCTATAACATCGGATATAAAAACGTAATTAAAAAATTGGAAAAGGGTCTCGTATCCCAACGTTTCAGATATTTGCGTTTATTGGCAGACTTCTGTTTGACGTTGTACGAATTGAGGTAGTACATCCGTAATGCAAAATCTACTTTTGAAAAAGAAAATTCGTTTCCACCATGAGAAAATAATAAGAATTATAATAATAATATTTTATGTCATCTCTGACATTTCATCTGTTAACGGTCATTGGATTTATACTTAAAGCTTATTATAGCCAATACTATTTTCATCCCCCTATGGTATCCGAATGAATGGGGTTACTAGATGAAGAAATCTTGAAACTTCAATATCTGAATATAACTGACCTATTTGTTTGGTAGGATTAGCCTTGGTCGACAGTCGTCCTAGAGATGGTAGCTTTAACAAAATTACCCCTTGTCGGTCCAGGATAAGGCAAAAAAGATTTTAAAATCCAAATGTTTACAAACAAATACTCATTCCGTATCGCCCTCCACCCGGTTCAACAAGGGCCGCGGCATTCAGAGAGGAACCAGTCTGGGTACGACAAATATGGTACAAGAACAAACTCTTTCAAAAACGAAGGAAGGCATGGACACCAAACCCCGACTTCTTCCAACCTCGGACTAAATATCTCAAGGTCAAATCAATTGATAAATAAAGAGAACGAAATGGCGTCTCGAAGAGTATCAAAATGTCATGACATCATTTTCCAGAGGGTGAGCTAAAAACTAAAATAAATGAGATACGAAATAATAATCTCTCAGGAAATAAAATTGAATAATCTACGTGCGGCATGAAATGCAAGTATCTAGATTATGTCACTGATGGTGAGTTAAAAGACATTAGGGCAGAATCTTTTGAAAACAACAGAGCTGAAATCACTGAAGCGAAAAACCACATCATTCAACTACTCAGTAGATCAACTCGCAAACAAATGTTAAACCAACTCCCAAAATTATACGGCAAAGTCCAATAAACATATCGTGAAAAATATACAAAGCTGTAGTACAAATAGTATTAAACGACAAACCACTGAAAAACATCACAGAAGTAAATAATCTCGCATACGCAACTGCTCTAGCTCCTACTGAGACATTTAGTGTCAAGACAATAAAAAGATCAGACAACAGACAAAAAGAGCCAGCCTGGAAGCTAAAATTGATGCGGGAAATAAAGGAAATCAGATGTGAGATATCGATAATAGATGAGATCAAAAGAAACACAAATGTTTCAACAGACAAATGCAGGAAGATAAAGCGGGGCTATAAAATGAAATCACTAGATTAAATTCTACCAATCAACGAAATGCTAAAGCAGAAACAACAATTAAAGGCACAGAGAACAAGACGACATGAAAATCGTTGTATCGCCATTCCAAGCGGGCATTAAGAAATATTACGGGGAACATGTAAAATCAGTTATACATGTCAAAAAAGCAACCTCTATTGAAAAAGTGCATAAGATTCGGGAGAATATTTGGAACTGCCAAAAGGAATATAACCCTAATGCAGAATGGATCCAGCAAGAAGAAGAACGAACGATAGATAAATCTCTACAAGAATGGGACATATAACGCAGAATAATGTTAGGCAAGCTCTAACGAAATCGCAAAAATGGAAATCATCAATACGCCTCAAGGTACCCAATATTTGGATCTCTCAGGTAATGCGATCTCTCCCAGAAACTGTAACTAAGGTCCGCGTAGCATAGATAAATTGTCAATCATATATGCTACACTGTTGTTGGACAAACACAAAGGTGGCAGAGCAGGTGTCTGCAACAGGGATTAGGTAGCCGCCCTAGTAGACAGGCATTCTCGTATATGTGGCAGTCACCACGTATATCTGTTTTATTCCTAACATAATTGCGCGAGATTTTTGTTAGCTTCATTTATCTTTAGAAACACAGGCTATCATTTTCAAAGTAAAATTTGACAAATTTCACTTTTTTAAATATACTTTGTTTGATATTTTTTTTCAATGCTCCGTTTTTATTTTTCTTTAAAACTGTCACTGATGATGCAGTGTTAGCAATGGCACATTGATAGTTCTTCTACTCATATATTCAGTGGAAGCTACAGAAGACTCAACCGATACAGTTGATAGAATGATTTACTTTCTGCATTGAATATGCATGTCATTTGATACAGTGTGGCTTGTCTTTTTTTGCCGACAACTCTGGCCAGGTTCATCAGGCCACCTCAGATAAAGCAAACATCGTCGGCTACTCCGCAGTCAACGATGTGTTTTATCACTTAATAAATTTTTTTTTTTTTTCTGTTACGAGCAATAGATCGCTTATCAGGAGATGTCAATTATCTCCTCGGTTTCTGAAATGGAGTGTACCATCGTTGTGACATCCATTGTTGATCAGTTTTCAGAAAATCAATCATTTAGATATGGATATTTTAATGAAGTGAAGATAAGATGTCGCCAGTCACGACTTCCTTTACATAGTACTAATCGATAGTTTTTGAGCATCATTATCTATCTATCTATCTATCTATCTATCTATCTATCTATCTATCTATCTATCGAAGGTATTTTTTAAAATTACTCAGTCCGACCAACTTTAATATTTATCAATTATATATATATATATATATATATATATATATATATATATATATATATATATATATATATATATATATATATATATAGCTGTGTGTGAGAGCGTGGCAGAGAGAGAGATTAGGTCTATTTATCTGATATGGTGATTGATCAATTTTTCTTGTTAACTAGGTATCTGATTGTAGCGATGTCAATGTCGGTTGGTATCATGTTAATGCCAAACTTGCAACGCGTCACAGAAATCATTTTGTCAATTATCTGTTCTGGCAAACATGGGCAGATATTAGAGAGGAACTCTTAATTATCAGTTCTACCATTCCTGATAAAGAAGCTGAGTAAACAGAGTTTCTGAGTTAATGGACAATGATATTTTTTAGACAGAAGTGATAAGGCAAAGAACGATGTTTCCCCAAGACAGTGATCACTAGCCAGTGAGACACATTTAGCGGGAAAAAAGGTATTGAACACCACTCACTGCCACGCGAGAATGAAGACGAATCCGTTAGACGATCCACACAGCTCAACTAACCTTACGTCTGCCTCCATCGTCTTCCTCAGAAGATTAGAGCCCCAATAAAAATTGCCTACAACCAAAATCTCAGTTCGTGGTTTTATTTTGTGGGGAACTGTCTGACCCAGATTTATTTTTACGCCACAAGCGATTGACTGGGCGAAACCACACTCTGAGAACGAACGTGATGTCTTTACTGAATTTCAAAGCTACATGATCTTCATCGACGTTTATAAATGAGCTTAGAGTTGGGAGATATTTAGTTTTTTCTCAATGTTTAAATGATATATGTAGTGAAGTACTTAAAATATTTTAAAGGTATTTATTTACTTCATCTATTTCTTATGGACAGCTTACTATAAAAGCACTAATGTATAAACTACGACCAGTCCTGATAATTTTTTGGAAGTTGGGGGATTATAATTCATTAAAGTACATTGTGGGTTTGCAGTAAACACAATTGTTCTTGTTTCGCATTAGGGTATCGTGGATAATTATATAATATGCTGAGAAGTTAGAAAAGCTACATAGGCAAGTCATGAAGATATCTAAAAGTTAGCATCTACGTGTCCGCATCGACGAGCATGGGATATACTTACATTGGTAAAACATTTGGATTTCCCTCGTAACACATAGTTATACAAGAGGCTATAATTCTGAGTTAATAAATGATACCCTAATTAGAAAATAAATATATAATTACTTACGTAAATATATTAAAAGGATTATTTTCCCGTCAAGACACAAACGTCAAACGTATATCACTAATTTTACGAAATCTTTTCTTAATGAATCTGATTTCTGCCTACCTACAACTATAACCGTGTAAACTCAATTACTTCCCACGCAAAGAAAACAGCAGCAATCAACATTAGAACATAACTAAAATGCCCACTATGCGATCAAAAAGACCCTCACAAACATTTACAGCCAAATCCCGTATAGAACATCTAGAAATTTCATAGACAATGCTTTAAGTGAGAAATATGCGTGTGGTCTATTTAACCAATGAGAAACAACAGAAAAAAAAGAAAAAAACAATTTTCTTTCTTATCCATATTTAATTATCTGATGGAGCTCAAATAAAATTAAAAAATGTCGAATTTATTTATATATATATATATATATATATATATATATATATATATATATATATATATATATACATATATATATATATATATATATATATATATATCCGAGAGATCCCCAACAAGGAAAGAGCCACTTTCATCCAATTTGACATCTTGGATTTTTACCCATCAATTTCGGAAGAGCTTCTAATCAACAGCCTCAATTTTGCCAGGGGATATACCGAAATAACGGATAGTGATCTTGAAATCATTTTGACGTCAAGAAGATCCATCTTGAAATACAATGACGCTAATTGGGTGAAGAAGTATAACGAAAGTTTCGACGTACCTATGGGAGCTTTCGATTCCGCCCACATTGCAGATGTAGTGGGAATATATATACTAGATACCCTAAATAGAATAGTGAACCTCAATCAAGTCGGGCTTTATAGAGATGACGGTCTGAACTTCGTCCCTAGTAGTAATGGCTCCTTAACTTCCAGCTTACATAAGAAGGTCGTCAGAGCCTTCAAATACCTAGGCCTTAAGATTGAAATATCCCCCAACCTTAAAATTGTTAACTTTTTAGACATTACGCTTAATCTATCAAACGATACATTTAGACCTTTCCATAAACTGGATCAGACACCCCTATATATCAACATCCACTCTAACCCCACTAAATCTGTGATAGAACACATCCCCCAAACCGTGAACACTAGAATAAACAAGCTATCTTCTAACCATAGAATTTTTGAAGAGAATAAATTTACATACAACCAGGCCCTCAGGAATAGTGGTTTTAGACAAGAATTAAAATTTAACAGAGAACCAACAAATCAAAATATGAAGAATAGAACTAAACACAGAAAGAGAAAGGTAATATGGTTTAACCCACCATATTGCAAGCTCTCTAAAATTGATATAGGTAGTTCCTTCCTTAGATTAGTAGATAAACACTTTCACAACAAACACCCATTGTAAGAATAAAGATCTCTGCCCAATCGGGGGTAAGTGCATGTATAAAAACGTAGTGTACGAGGCAACTATCTTCCCCAGAGAAAACAGAAAAGAGAAGAAAAGATACATAGGTATATCCGCTGGTGATTGGAAGCAACGTCTATACGGCCATAGGCACTCCTTTAGACACAGATACCTCAGAAACCAAACGGCCCTATCCAAACACTACTGGGATCTGGTGGATAGGGGTCTAACCCCACTTTTCGAATGGAGATACTTGTCAAGAGCTAGCACACCTAATAACTTACGTGATAGGTGTAATCTGTGCATCGCCGAAAAGATCTTTATCATCAGAGATAAAAATCAGGATGAACTGTTAAACCTTCGGAGTGAGATCCTCTCCAAATGTAGGCATATAAAACGGTTCAAAACATGAACACCGTTTTGTAGCACGTGGCCAGGTGTGACACTTCCACCTTAGCCCAATAACATCGGGCATGACTTTCTGTGTATTGAATATTACTTGTATGTATTATTGTGTATGGTTATGTGAGACACCAGGTATTCCAATTTTTTTTTTATTAATTTTTTATTTATTTTTATTTTTATTTTTATTTTTTTAATTTTAATTTTATTTTATGCTTCATCCATGTAATGATGTGTATGTTTATGTGATGCGACATGTACTTCTAATTTTGGCTTTTCTTTATTCACGTGGTGATACATGTGTGAGGGGTTGGGTGGGTAAACGTTCCCCTAATAACTGAGTTGCAAAATCAGATAGAATTATAATAGTTAGACACCTAGGTATACATTCTAAAATTAGAGATAAATACACGCTACTCATCCAGCGGTTTTAAAATATTATATATGTTTTAATTGACCTTTGAGTGGGTTAAATATAGAAATGGATATGTGCGTTCATGTGGGTGTACGCATGTGTGTGTGTAGACGTGTATATAAATGCATACGCATAGATATATGTATATATGTGTGTATGTAGGTAAGTACATGAATATATGTGTGTGTGTGTGTGTGTGTGTGTGTGTGTGTGTGTGTGTGTGTGTGTGTGTGTGCGTGTGTACACCTACATGTATGAACGTGTGGATACGTAGGTAGATATATATATATATATATATATATGCAGATGTATTTATGTGTGTGTGTGCATATTTCGAAATATCTCTCTATATATGTAATCATATAGCGGTATATGGGTGTAAATGTACGCAGGTATATATAATCAACCGGAGGTACGAAGAGTGAAAATGGAATTTTGTCTACGAGTTTTCATCAGCCTTTATCTTGTCAGCGGGATTTCCCCAAAATTCCTTGTGTTGGTCAAACGGTCTCGTTTGGGATGGGGGCGGGGTGAAAACAGGCCGCCCGAGAATCATTTGGCCAGTCCGATAAATTTATGGGGACAGAGATTGTTAGTTTATGACTTGAAACGGCTAGACAATGCGTTTCAGAACGCCGTCCCTACTTAACTTTAGGGAATTCTAAAAACCCTTCTAAGGTTAGATTATCTAAACTCTCCCTTTATCTTATTAGTGTGTACGTATGCGTTGTAGGGGTCTGGGCGGGAGCATAAGATTGTATCGCCTAAGGGGTGTGAGTGTCACCAAGAAATGTACATTCTTCCGGTATATCTTTGAAAATACGCACCCTTTTATCACTGAAATCCCTTTTTAAATCTTCCCTCAGTTAAATTTTAGTGCCCTCTCCGCCTAAAGTCCGCCCCGTCTCTCTCGTCTATTACCCCTCTATATAGATCACGGGTCCCCCCACACTATCACACATACTCTCACCAATTTCTCCCGGAGTCGTTTTTCCGTTTTCATTTTGAATCTGTAGGTCTGATGAATTGGGTCGTTTTTACGATTCCAATGGAATAAATTATGACCATGGAATATTAGTGTTTAAGTCTTTTTATTATATATATATATATATATATATATATATATATATATATATATATATATATATATATATATATATATACACATATATATATATTACCTGACAGGGAAATCCAAAATTAGTCTATACTCATGAGGTAATTTTGGATTTCCATGTTATGTAACATTTTCTGTTATAATAAAAACATTGAGATGTATTTTTTTGACTCTGCTATAATATTTTATATTAATAGGATCCGCTTGGATTATATATCAGCGGATTTATTACCTGTACTTTATATATATATATATATATATATATATATATATATATATATATATATATATATATATATATATATAGAGAGAGAGAGAGAGAGAGAGAGAGAGAGAGAGAGAGAGAGAAGTGTTGGGGACAGAACATTTTGCTTTCATCCAGTTTTCAATGTCGGACAACATACACTGTGTACATGAACGAGAAATGCAAAATAATAGTAAAGACAAGAACTATAATAACCGTAAAAATACCAATAACATCAATGGTAGCAATAATAATAATAATAATAATAATAATAATAATAATAATAATAATAATAATAATAACAATGACATCTGAGAATTCATGTTCACTCCCTTCATGCTCCATTTGTAATGAGTAAGACCCCACACACAACTTCTTCTCCAGAACAGATTCACTAATATTTTCTTCCTTCAGTGTTGACCTAGTGAACTTTTTTCAGTTCTTTTCTCTTCCAGCAGTAGTTTCGAAAATGATGTGGCAGTTTACTCTTGGCTTCCTGGCGTTCATTCTCGTGGTTGGTCACAGACAACATATATTTGTCAAGACACTAGCTGAATTGAGGTGACATAGGTATATATTTTTCAGAGATTTTTAATATCATTTGTTTTCGAAAATATGAAATTATAAAACATGTAAAAACGGAAAAATTACAGAGTAAATGTAACCTTCATGTATGTATAGTATAAGATCAGTGACTATAGACACATACAGTGAGGAGTTTAACAAGTATACCTTGTCACTCTTATCTTACTTAATATATGCAGAAATATTATCTTGAAAGAAGTAGGAGTCATACCAGGATTGATTAATGGCGGAAGCAAGTACAGCATTAAATATAAAGGCGAAATTGAACATTGTGGATAGCAGATTCAGAAAAAATGCAATAAATGTAGGAAAGGAAGGGAAAGCAAGAAATAAAGACGGTAAAGTAACTGTAAAAAGAGAAAGTTTTTTTTCTCAGACACAAACGTAAAAGCTTCCCAAGATTTGGGCTATTATTTTGGAAGAAAAATCTGGCAAAGGTGTAAAATTAATGATCTAGGAAGTGCCATAAAAGACGACGGCCAAAGATGACACAGAAATCATGTACATGAGAATGGAGAAATATATGCTCTAGAACCTAGAGGAAATATAAAGTCTAATTAGGTTTTCCTAAGAATCTCAGAAAACAGTGTTCAACTATATGATATATAATGTATACAGCACTGAATTCTGCACAATCTCCACAAAAATAGACGAAACTTGAAGTGACAATGATTTTCATCGATTGACGATCGCTATGTATACCGAATACAAAATATGTGAGCAAAGACAGCGTGTTCAAGAAAACAGCTTACACAAGCAAAATCATAATTACATTCAGATATATTTGAAATCCCTGGGACACATGACGAAGAAAGAAATTCTATTGAATTTAAGTCTTACTGTTCATAATGAGTTCAATAGAATCAAAGAAAATTGAGTTGCCTACTCAAATTTATTTTTGTGAATGCATTTCCCAAGAAAGAATAAAGTGAGGGATAATGGAAAAAATAGAGTATCCAACCATGTGCAAATTAATTGAAACAAAACAAAAAATTCCGTTATAATTTATTTCCTCATTATATTTCCCAATGAAACATGACCTAGTGCATATGTTTATGTCCTTTCCACGAAGTCTTTCATTACAGATTGACTACAGATTTTCTATTGGCTTTAAATCAGGATAGTTTCCAAACCAGTCGATAGTACTTTGAATTGCTAACTGGTACGGCTTGCCATTGTGTTCGTGCAACGTTACAATTTTCGTACGCTTACTTGAAGTAACGTCCATCACAGACAATGGCCGTAGGATAACTAATCGACTGTCCAGACAATAGTTTCTGGGCGTGATGAAATCTGATGCAATCACGGATGACGCAATATATTTAAGGCCAAACAATTGTCATCATTCTCCCCGAAAATAGATTAATATCATTGCGCACTACAACAAATTACTTAATCAGCAGAAAAAAAATAGAAAACGATTACATCCTATCACTCCAGTGCTTCTAAAAATAGCCGAGTGGTGTAAGAAAGGAAACTAAAGTCCTTGTTTCAATTAATTTTACAAGGCTGTAAGATACAGCACATAAATTAAACTAAAATTAAAATATATATTTCAATGACACATCTGAAGCAATTGTTATACAAAAAGTGTGATATAAAATGACTTTGTTGTTACTCGCAAACATATCATGAGAATTGGCTCACTAAATTTAAATGACCTGCATATTGACACGTTTTTCCGCATAGTTCAATTATATCAGGTTTAAACAGCAATATCCAACATCTGTTGTGATACAAGTCCAATCACTCTAAGTATTAAGAAGAGGAAACTATTTTCTGAAACTGACGAGGAACCGATTGGCGCATATAAACTAATGAGGGAAAAAATGGCATAAAGCTGTGAGGGCTAAGAGTATTTAATTGTTGCCAAAAAATACATTTATTTTTATTCGTTCGTGCTCTTCCATTTTATATTTTGCAGTTGCAATTCTCGTTTTCTTGAAATGCTATTTCTACCTTAGTTTTTTAGGAGCGCTCCGCTGTTCTTCCCTTAAAAGCATCAAGCGTTTACACTAATTATTTCAGTAATGCCTTGTACATCGTTCTGAATCAATAAGAGAATAAATGAAATAAATAAGAACGTTACATATTATGGCCTTAGAGAAAAATAAAACAAGAATGAAACACATGCATTTCTCTAGAGAAAAATAGGCAAGTAAATTACAGCCGAACACAATTATTCCAAACTACATCAGCGTTTCATGAACATATTTTATATAACATTTATATAGGAAAATATAGACAGATTTTTGCCTAAAAGAGTTCAAATCCGAGAGAACCTGTATTGCAAAAAATGAGCAGCATTTTTCCCTCATCAATATTTGAAGGAGGCAATTACCTATTTCTAATGTTGTATTTCCTGTATACAGAAACGAATAAATTGGATCAAGCAAATGATATGAGCGTGGTGTTAAAATTGTTCATGCAATCAAATGCTGTTTATAATAAAGAATGTATGTTAAATTCCGTCTGAATGTTGATATTTTTTATATATATTCTCTTATACATATCACGATGTAAGATTGTATTCGTTTAAAAGTTACAGATTGCATATAATTTTAACTTTTCTCAAAATATTACATTATGTATCTCTGTGCCTCATTGCTAATATAGTTATGCACAGGTATACACAGAAACACACAAACGTATATAACTCTATATATATATATATATATATATATATATATATATATATATATATATATATATATATATATATATATATAAATATAAATATAAATATAAATTCATATGTGTGTGTGAGTGACTGTGTGTGAGTTTGTGTGTTCGTGTTCAGGTTTAATATAAAACCAACTTAATTTCTTGGTTTCCTGTACCGTTAATTTAAGTTTTTAAAGCTTCGAAAAATTTATTATATTTCTCCTGAAAATTTAAATATAAAATACCCAATGACTTCTGAGATTATTCGGGTCTCATAATCCATTGTTAAAACCAAAGAACATGTATATATATATATATATATATATATATATATATATATATATATATATATATATATATATATATATATATATATATATATATATATATATATATATATATATATATATGTGGATGCTAGATCTGGAATTATGAAGTTTTTGTTTTTATTTTCTGATGAATGTTTGATTATTGCATTAAAATGGTATAAATGATTACAGGTCTGCGTTTATAATTTTCATTTTTTCTAGTACTTTGATATCAACAATAAAATCCCCAAAGAATTCTCATTAAGAAGCAGATTCAACAGTTGAACAGATTGGAATATTTAAAGAATATTAACAACACCATACAAACACTGATGCCTTAACTATGGTAGAATAAAAGGCAGACATAACCAATCGTTTGAACCATATCTAACAAAATCTTTCACAAATAAAAAAAAATTCAAAAGATGTTCAACAATTTATAGAAAGGATCCATATTCTTGTCCAGCACTTCTGAGAAATGTCTCAATATTTTGGACCTACTATTTACTCTCGTTAGTTACTACTTCGCTTACTTCGCTTCATTTCGGAGACAAGTCTTATTCTCTTGTTGTCACTAGCTGAATTGACTGTTAGCTCCAACTTTTGGTTATAATGACATGTGACTTTGCTCTTGCAAAAACATTGACACCTTTTTACTTGTAGATATCCCCCCACAAAATGTCGGTTACCATGATTGAATCAAATATTGCTATGGTTTCCAAGCCCTGTATACCCATATAGGTCACTTTGATCGTCCTCTCAGTTGAAGTCACTTTAGTGAAATTCTAATTCACGTCAAGCTGTCAGACGTAAACTTCTACATAAAAACAGCAAATGGTATAGTGTTTACATAAGTGTTGCCCTCGCAATCAATAAGGGAATTTAAAATATTCTTACATGGTTAAAATGTCAATTTTCTATCTATTTTAAAATATATATTATACTCTATTTTCCATTAAATATACATACATACATTCATACATACATATATATATATATATATATATATATATATATATATATATATATATATATATATATATATATATATATATATACATATATTTAAAGATAGTTATGATATTTTTAACGTTCTTTTTTATAGATACAAGTAAAATAAAATAAAAAAAGAACGTTAAACATATCATAAATGTCTTTAAATAAATTGTCGGACATTTTCCAATTCAAATATATATGTGTATATATATATATATATGAAATAATAGTTTTAAGGTGTGCTATATTTATTATAGATTTGCAGATTCCCACCTTTTTGGGCTGAGTTTACAATCATTGCTAAGTATAGACTATTGCATGTCTATACTTAATTTGATTATTTCAGAGGAAAGATAACTCGACGTAGTAATGTGCGAAGAATTCAAATTATGTCCTTTTTTGAACGTATTCTCTCTATAATTTCTGATAATAATAATAATAATAATAATAATAATATATATATATATATATATAAGAAGAAATATAGTTTTAAGGTGTGCTATATTTATGGGATAAAGTGCTCAATATAATAGATAGGACGTATGTAAATATAAATATAATAGTGAATTAGGAAAATGCCAAAGAATACAATATTAATTATGTGATTCCTCGCCTGACTGCTCCTACTGAAATTGTATATTTGTCTGAAAAATATCGAATTGCAAATAAAAAAAACAAATCAAATCGGATTTTAAAAAAACATGATGCAAAATATAATTTAAAAAAAAACAAATTTATTATCTAAGAAGAGAACTATCAGTATTGGATGAGCTTAGAAAGTTTGAAGATCTTTAAATCAGAAATTACAAAATATAAAATATGTGCGAGCTAACATTCCATAAACGTATAAAATCTTTCAAGGAAACTTTAAAGCAGAAAATAATGTTAAAATTTCCTGTAGGATGATTCGGAAATTAAACCAAACTATTCAATCAAAATTATTTTTTAAAATGTATATTAGGACCTTGAATAAGTTCTCGATGATTTTTCATGTAAAGTAGTATTTTATTTACAAAAATTAGTAAGAAACATGTCACTGATACTACTGTCCATCACTAGCCGCTATATTTTCCCGCATTTCTGGCAGCTTTTGAATTCCAATTTAGAAAAAACGACACGGCTTTGGAGCTAACTACGAGTCGACCCTTTTTTGGCATCTTCATATGAATGAAAGTACTTCTCAGCTCGGACTTGTGCCATCGATCGGAACAAGGGATAATCAGACGGGGCAGTGTATGGTGAATACGGCGCGTGATGAAGGACTTCTGATTCAAGCATTTCCAAGAAGGTTTTCACTCATTTTGTAACATGTGGCCTAGCGTTGTCATGTTGTAAAATCACTTTGATTTGTCTCTGCTCGTATAGCGTCAGTTTTCTTCAATGCTCGGCTCAAACGCATCCATTTTAGACGATAGCCATCTCCCGTAATTGTTTTGGTAGTTTAGAGTAGCTCATGATAAACTACACACAGCCGATCCCACCAAATGCAGAGCAGAAGCTTCGAACCATGGATATTCGGCTTTGCCACCCATGTTGAAGCATGGCCGGGCTTACCTCACGATCTTATACGCTTCGCGTTATCATAGACTAACCACTTTTCAACGCCGCTCATGATACAATGCAAAGAAACCTTTCCTTCTCTACTGTTGAGTGTAGCTGTTCAAGCGTGACAAGACACTGTTCGAGGTCTCCCGGTTTAAATTCGTACGGCACCCAATGGCCTTGTTTTTCAAACATTCCTAATGCTTTCCAACGTTTCGAAACTGTTGTGTGATTAATTTCTAACGATTCTACAAGTTCAGCTAGGGCCTGACACGAGTCTTCATGAAGTAATGCCTCCAATACTTTGTCTTCAAACTTCTTCGGTGCGTCCGAGCGTTCTTTATCGTCAACAGCAAAATCATTATTTTTAAGCTTCTAAAACAATCTCTACATGTTGTTTCCGATAGAGCATTTTCGCCGTAATTCTGAAGAAGAAATATGTGTGCACCAGCCGTAGATTTCTTTTGAATAAAGTAGTGCAGTAAAATTACCCGCAAATAAACTTCTTTGGTACGAAATCTGACATGTTTATCACTATGAAAACAAAGTTGTATACACTTCCGCGAAATGACTTACACTGAATTACAAGCTTGCTTATAGCACTTCCTTATAGATGCGTTACGATCTGAAATTGCACGCACGCAGTTCAGGGAAAGCCATTTGTTGGAAAACAGCGAGAACGCATTCAAGGTCCTAATAGTTTCTAGAGTATAAAAGGCATTGTTGTTATTTTTTTTAAATATATTGCTGGTAATTTCAAAGCAAAGAAAATATCGTTGGTATTTTTTATAGTAAAAGAATTACTCGTAGCTTACTTATTTTAAAAATATATCTATCAGTGACACAATGATTGTAATTTTCTATAAACATGCGTTGAAGTTCTTTTAGCTATGAAAATATATTATTGCTCATTTTGCTATGAAATAAATTCTGCTTATTTTTCCTATAGAATGCATTGTTGGTTATTTCGCTATAAAAATTATTGTTGTTCATTTTGCTATAAAATATTGTTGGTCAGTTTTCTTATAGAAATATATTATTGGTAGGTACCTCTATGAGATCGCTAAAATAGAGCATAGCATGATGAAAAAGACGCCAAACTTGACGAAAACAAAATTATATCGTCTAAATGCTTATGTTATTATTAAGAGGAAATATTTTTAGCTCTAGATAAAGTCGAAAATATTATTGTGCATGCATGAACAATTATTGACAGAGGAAAATATCCGTTCTTAGTAAAAAAAATATTACTCTATTTCAATGCATAATTTTAGCATTGCAAATAATCCATTTTTTTATTTATCTAATCAATATAAAAAGCATAGTTTAGAGTTATTTCACTGACGCCCCTTTTAAAATAAATATACTCTGAATTGAAATATTTTAAAAATTACCTTCAAGTTCAGTCAAAGCGAATCTACTAACTTAGTAAAATTAGAGTTAGTAAATAAAACTCCTGTTTGTATGTTTATACAATCTCAAAGGCACATATTTTTCACGTGTGAAACAATATAACTATTAGAGTTGACAATAAGAAGGTATAGTCAATTACTATCAATTATTAAAAAGGTCGGTGGTGAGTGTACTTTTCTTTATGAAATGGATAAATCTGGGCACACGGCGTGGCAGAGAAGGTCTTGTTGTATTATATATGCATTACATATGAAAATAAGGTTTAAAATATTACCCAAGTACGCATGTAAATTCTAAATATTACTGAGAATATATTATAATTGGGACACGAAATCCTAGAATGATATTAAAGTGTCATTTCTTTTACGTTGTTTTAGAGAAATCCTTTTGGTATTTTGGTGTCTCCTGCAAAAGGGGAAGTAGGTTTGAATCCTGCATTGGAAGACATTTTATTTCTCAATTTTTCTCAAGTGCTGATGTGGGTTCATGAGGTAAATATTAAAAAAAAGGAATGTCTTCTCAAATACGTGTATCCACTAAAATAACGTTTGCAGTAATAAAAATATATCAAATTAAAAATTAAAATAGGATTTACATTAGTCGGACTATTGTCCTCATTTTTGTCGCCATATTTGTCACAACGTTTCGGCCGTTATACGCTCCGGCCTTCTTCAGTGGTTGGGCACTGGTAAAAAATGGTTGCTGAAAACATTAAGTTTATAATACCCAGAAATCCATACCCAGGACACATGGCACAGTGGATAAAGGCGTTGGTCAGATCCAGTGACAGACCCAAAGAGTGTGAGTTCAATACCCGGTTAAGGTAGTGGAGAACTTTCAGAGGGAAAATAAGCAGTAGACATCCATCAAACATGGCACGTGGAACGAGATCAGTCTACCCCAGTGTTCGAAATAAAGGGTTCAGTTCGAAATTCCAACCACCTGAAGAAGGCCAGAGCGTACAACGGCTCACATCGGGACAAAAAGGCATTATTGATGATTTCAATTAGATAAATAAAAAAGAAGAAATGAATTTAATCATCATCTTCAGTAAAGATATTTTTTGTGACAAATATGGCGCCAAAGATGAGGAAAATACTGTACATAATACCTCATCTCAGAAATATAGACAGACTCTAAAAATTAAAAGCTTTTAATTCTTTACAAATCACTTCTGTTATGTAATATCCTGCATTATGATATTAGAAGTTCTACCAAGAGAGGTGGAATGGTTTAAGCTATATAATATGTTTTATAAAAAGGCTCAATATAGGGATAGAAAATAAGTAAATATAAGAATGGCTATTGAGATAGATAGATAGATAGATAGATTGTAATAAAAGAATATTACAAATCCGTGAATATGAATGTTATATACAACGACCCGTGGATTACACTAAATTTAAACAGATTGCCATAAATACTCACATTGATTTAAAAATATTAAGGAATATAAACACGGTGCATTGCAAAAAGTGCTTATAAAGACGGGTTTGTGGAACTACCAAATAATTTAGCGTTATAGAGAACCGAACCTAACACCATCTGCCATGAGTCAGATTAGAGCAAGCATAAAGTATTACTGCATAATTGGCCTGGAACTTTGTGGGGTATAAATTATTTTTTCATCTGAGAAATCATTTCTTACAGAAGAAACTCTGATAGGCATTCACTATTCTATCGCTATTTTCTAAATGCCAAGTACACAATTTCGATTCATCGGTATTTCCCTTCGTATTCCATTGATAGTTCCACAAGAACGGCTTTTTCTCAAGAACTGTGACTTTGTGATCATAATCTTACCCGCTTTATGTCTTTTCTCAACATAATCTATCTTACATATTTTCATATTATACACTTCGCCGTCCCAAATGCTTCAGATAGAAGTTTGTTACCTTGAGAGGCCATTGGTCTTAACATTTGGTGTACGATAGTATAAACATTTGAAACATTCCAGTGGTACACCGAAGTTAACCTCCTGTATATTATGGTTATTTTTAAGACAGGCCTCTACAATCGGATGCACACCGACATACACATCGAGAACAACAATCTACGATACAGTATTTCACACATCTTGAACCTATTGATGTGACAGATTTGTAGCTGTTTTAACCGTAAGATTTAGAAACAAACAGAAGTCTGTGACATAACTACTGTTTATGTAAGCTGTCAAATATATAGAAGAGTGACTTGAGAAGCCCTCACTTCTAGTGGAAAGATATGATCAAGCTGCAAGAGCGCATCAGATTTCAGTTGTAGAAATGGTAGTAGAATAAGTTAAACAACGTTCCGTTTTTCATGCAGAATTATTCCATTCTAAAATACCATAGGTGATAAGAACTTATAATGATCTCAAGGTGTGGCCTCACACGACGTGGACACATACACTATAGAAGATTTTGTCCTATATGTATAAGGCCCATTGGTAAACGGTCATATTTTGCATGAAGTTAGATATAGCTAACATTATTTAAGCCTTGGCTGACACACAATCGCCCAAGTGACACACTTCCTAAACGAAATGAGATATGTATGACGGCATTGATGTCGATGTGAAGATCTATGTTAAGTCACGTGTGCTCGCAATTCAATTTAAAATAAACGATTCCCAACAGTCTCCATTGGCAATCTTAATATTATATTTGTTTTGCCAAATTATCTTCATGCCATACATTCTGGCGATACTTCGCATGGCTAGTTGTTATATCTGATTTACTGCTGTTCATTTCACTGCGGCTACCAACATAGCAATACCATCAATTTGTCATGGCCAGCATGCGGTGAAATTCTCTGAAATAGTCATCTAGCCTAACGACTTGCATAATATACCCACGTCTAATTTGGCATCATTATTCACTGTGTTAGAATTTTCGTTCAAAACAGACACACACACACACACACACACACACACACACACACACACATATATATATATATATATATATATATATATATATATATATATATATATATATATAGATAGATAGATAGATAGATTCTTTAAAATATCTTTGTACTCCTACTATATGTGCAATTATTCGTCATCCTATTAAGTTTTTACCACTGTGCGTACGTGAAGAAAAACATTTATATTACTCCTGTGATATTTCCGTATTTAAATGATTTTTTTAACAGCGACGTGACGAACAAGTCTTCACACCATTTAGATTTACAACACGCTAAAACGGAAAAATCAATGGCTCACATCTTGACAAAAAGGCATTATTGATGATTTCAATTAGATAAATAAAAAAGAAGAAAAGAGAAGAAATGAATTTAATCATCATACATTATCTTCAGTAAAGATATTTTTTTACCAAGATACGTTTACAATTTTTCATTCGCTAAATCTTTGTCGTATATTTGTTTTAACAGCTTCTTTAATTAATGAACAATTCTTTACGTCCGCTTCTGCAAAATCTGAAATGTCTTACTATGACGTTAAAATCAAAGTTTTATTGCTTTTTTCAACATAAACTATTAGTTTACTTTAGTACTAACACGGGCTGGAACTGATATTCTTACAATACAAATAAGTTTAAAGCTAAAATGGCGATAGTGAGATTTAGTTTTCAATATCGTTTTATCTTTCTAATCAAACTTAGTCTCCCATTCGTTCAAAAGTTGATGCTGAACGATTTCATCTCATTCTTCTTCCGCTTCTACGTGCGGTGTTTTTTTCAGGATTTGGAAGATCATAGCTCGCATACATCCTCCCTGACTTTTGTAACTATAAGTACTGCTATTTTGCTATCACAGCAAATGCCTGTTTAGCAAACCATTTACAGAATTTAGTTTTACAGTTTGGTCGCTGCTTTCATCAATAGGACTTCCCTTCATTATGACCTGTGAGTATCAATAGTAAAGATCACTTTTCAATATGTGCCCAAGGGTTTGCGATTCTCACTTTCTGTTACGAAGTATATGTGTAATGTATTTTCATTTTCCGTACGACTTAGTCATTAATAATATATTTCGTTCATTTTATTCTAAGTATCCATTTGGAGAATTACATTTCTGTTGCTTCAAGTCGCTTCATCTTTGACCCGATTGTTCAGCCTTTACTGCCACGTCAGAGGATTTATATAGCATAAAAATTCATCACGCTTATATTTGTTTTTATGGAATTTCCTGTTTCTCAATACTTAGTGGAGCTTTTGGAAGACATCATGAGAAATGCCAATGATCTTTCGAATTTCGCTGCTACATTTACCATCCTTTACTAGAACATGCCTACATATTTATTGGTCTTGCTTGATTCTCACGTCTCCAATTCTTACTTCAAATCTTGGTCTGTTTCTTTTACATACATCACTTCGCCTTACATTTGAAGTTTAGTCGTTTCTTCTCGCTTTCTTGTAGTACCATGAATGTTGTTACTATGAATAAAACCTCGTATTTGCGCATCTCAGACCGCAGTTTCTTTACGAAGTCTAAATTAATCACGTATGAACCATTATTGTGGTTGAGTGTATGAATAACAACATTTATTTACAATGAAATAACATACGTACAAAAAAATAAATATGAATATTTTGTTACTACTTTCTTAATATGAGAGAAAGCTCAACAGTTATTGCGGCCGAAATAACAGATGATTAGACGAAAAATATATTTCTAAAAAGACTCGAAAACACCAACTCCATAAGACACAGTAAAAACAAAAACAACAACAACAACAACAATAATAATAATAATAATAATAATAGTAATTATACCTATAAACGTGTATTTTTTTACTAATCTGATACTTTAATTTTATATATATCCTCAATTGCATTCTGACTGCAAAAAGTGTATATATTATTTTAAAAAATATAGGTTTATATACTAACCGGGAAATATGATTTTGTAGAGACGAAACATTTATCCTGAAAATAATTAAATATTACTTATGACTACATTTTATAGTAATCAATAATTATTTTCATTTACTACTTTTACATTTATAAATATATTTTAGCAATAAAAATGCGCCGAAAATTTTCTATGGAAGCACATATTCTATACATTGTAAGAAGTATATATACTACGTGATTAATCTCCCAGACGCTCGAGGACTTCTTCAACAGAATTACTAATGAAGAAGACCAGAGAAGGATCCAAAGTGACTTGGATAAATCCTTCAGACATGAATTTGATGTGGTCAAGGCTCGCCAAGTGCAAAAATTAAATAAATTGAAAGATCAGAAGGGGACGCACGAGGTCCATCACCCACCAGTGAAAGCAGTAGTCAACACCAGCCAATATCAGCTGAGTGCCTCTGAAGAGTCAGTATTGAATAAGGGTCTCAACTTCGCCACAACCATCAGGCGGGTGCCATACTTGGACATCATTGCCAGAGTCGAGGAGGTGGCCTTGAACATCCCTCAGGCTCAGGCGGATGAACTGAGATGGAAAGTGAGACAGACCTTGGAGAGAGCCAAGCTGCCCAGGTCTAACATAACAAAACTGGAGAGACTGGCGATTGGATCCCTACAGAGGAACGAAAACATCATCATACTACCGGCTGACAAAGGTAATGCGACTGTAGTGATGGACAAATCAGAGTATACAAGAAAACTGGAAGACCTCATTAGCAATGGTAGCTACAGCAAAGTGAAAAAGGATCCTACTATGAAAACGGAACGCAAGCTGTCACAGATCCTAATCAAGAACAAGGATCACTTCACACCCAAAATGTATAGGCAGTTATCGCAGCGTTACACCAAGCTACCTCACATATACGGTCTCCCTAAGATTCACAAAGACGGTATTCCGCTCAGGCCGATTGTAAGTTGCCAAGGCTCGGTGTGCCACCCTCTGAGTCGCTTCCTTGTAGATATAATTGACCCATTGATCGGAAAGTCTCCTTCATATGTCCGAAACTCTGTCCACTTCATGGAAATAATCAAAGATGCTCCCATCCAATCCAACCAGATGGTGAGCTTGGACGTGGTGAGTTTGTTCACCAAGGTACCCACGGAGGAGGCACTCTCGGTAGTTAGAGATAGATTGACCTCTGACTCTTCCCTAGAAGAACGGACCAGTATTCCAATAGATAATCTGATGGAGATGTTGACTTTCTGTACACAAACAACACACTTCGGAATGGGATCACACATATATCGACAGGATGAGGGCTTAGCAATGGGCTCGCCATTATCACCAGCAATGGCGAATATATACATGGAATACTTTGAAGAAATGGCATTAGAATCCATATCTCTAAAGCCAACTATATGGTTAAGGTACGTAGATGACACCTTCATACTCTGGCCACACCAGGAAGATGTCCAGGTTCTACTGGGCCATGTGAACTCAATAAGACCATCGATACAGTTCACAATGGAGAAAGAGAGTAACAACACACTCCCATTCCTGGATGTACTAATATCTCGAACAGAGCATGGGTTCAAGACATCCGTATACCGTAAACCAACATTCACCGGACAGTACCTCAATTTCAACTCCCACCATCCATACAGCGTAAAGAAAGGGATCGTCCGTTGCTTACAACACCGAGCAAAAGTCATAAGTGGCGACCCAGAGACATTAGATAAGGAATTGGTCAGTATAAGTAGTACCCTACAACGTAACAACTACCCTGGGTACATGGCAGCAGTCCCTCAAAACTGGGATAGGTGGGTACAAGAGGAGGAGGAGGAGGAGGAGGAGGAGGAGGAGGAGGACAACAACACTCAGAAAACAGTCTGCCTGTCTTATGTGAAGGGGTTATCAGAGAAAATACAAAGGATCTGCGGTCCATATAACATCAGGACAACCTTCAAAAGCGTGACAACGCTTCGCAGATATCTCTCCCGAGTGAGAGCCCCCATAGAGGAGAACAGGACTACAGACTGTGTGTACGCTATCCCGTGCAGCTGCGGAAAGGAATATAAAGGAGAAACAGGCCGCCCCCTCAAGGTAAGGCTTCAAGAACACCAGAAAGCTGTAATGCGAGGGGAAGTAGAAAAATCAGGCGTGGCTGACCACATATGGAGAGAGAAGGGAGATCACCGTCCCCTGTGGGATCAGGTTGAGATCATAGACAGGGAACACCATTGGAAAATTCGTAAACTTAAGGAATCAGCACATATGCTAGGCCACAAAAATCTCCTGAGTCGGCCAAGCATAGAAATAAATACAATATGGAAACCAGTAATAAGGAGTTCCAGAGAATAGCAATGATAACAAAAAGTTGCAATATGAGATCTGGTAAAAACATGCAATGATAACAGCAAAATTGCAATATGAGTACTGGTAAAAAATGGTTGCTGAAAAATTAGGTTTATAATACTCAGAAATTCATACCCAGATGTCCTCAAGGACACATGGTACAGTGGATAAAGTCGTTGGTTAGATCCAGTGGCAGACCCAAAGAGTGTGAGTTCAATACCCGGTTCAGGCAGTGGAGAACTTTCAGAGGGAAAATTACCAGGAGATAACTGATAACTGATATCCATCAAACATGGCTCGTGGAACTAGAACAGTCTACCCCAGTGATCGAAATAAAGGGTTCGGTTCGAAATTCCAACCACCTGAAGAAGGCCGGAGCGTACAACGGCCGAAACGTTGTGACAAATATAGCGACAAAGATGAGGACAATAGTCCGACTAATGTAAATACTGTACGTGATTAATGTTGCACATCTTTCAAACGCATTTTTCTTATATAAGATTTTATATACGAACCATCGCTAAAAATGCATTTAAGATAATCGGCTTCCTGTACTGCTCCAGTATGTCCGTGACCTAGCTTTATCTTTATAAGACACACATTAGGCCGAAAATGTAGTACAATTGCCATGTTTGGACGGGAGCTGCCCAGTCTTAACTTTTCAGTTATAATTGCGTTTAAAAGCGTATCCGTGTCCTTATTGGAGAATAATTATCTCCCACCCTTCAACCTATCTCTCACAAGCGTGATGAGGCGAGTTACTCACTGCTTTATCACTAATACCATGGAGAGTTCTCGGACGAACTTCCGTCCTTGGTTTGTCAAATATTATCTCAGCCGAAAAACATTCTCTTCACCAAACTTTGATAATGAAGATGGATAAGATAGCAAGGCGAAGGGATATAGAAAAATGTATTAGATTTAACAAAAATCATATTTTATCATATTAAAAACGCGTTAAATTCTCAATATGATTTTAATTTACTATAGATCCGAATATATTCCAAATTATAGACATGAATCAATAATCCACATAACCCTAAATTGTAACCTAATTTTTATATTTCGTATTTTAGATTCGATCCGACCTTAATTGGTTAAGATGACATACCCACTAAGTTTTGAAATCACAAGTAAATCCTTTTCATCATGAGTTACCCAACATCGCCTGAAGATGGAACAATTCTTATGTTCCGAAACATAGAAATTATTGTATAGCAATATAAAATATTTTCTAATAATATATTATTATAATATTTTGCTTTACGTTATATCGACAACGTTTTTTTTTAAGTAAATGTTAAGAAGAGTGGATCTTTAATCTGTGTCTGAAACCATAAACTGAAAATATAACAAGTTAAGTATGTAAGCACACGCACACACACACATACACACACATATTTATATAGACAGAGAAAGAGAGGGAGAGAGAGAGAGTGTGTGTGTCTGTGTGTGTGTGTGTGTGTGTGTGTGTGTGTGTGTGTGTGTGTGTGTGTGTGTGTGTGTGGTTATATACCTAAATTTTCATATTTACAGGTCTCGGTTCAAGATCCCATAGAATCGTTAAAGTAAGAGACGGCGATTCCAATGACCACCGTCTCAATAACTATATTATTCAATCTCAGATATTGAGAATTTTGGCATATAATTATAGCAAATTTTACATATAGCATATGTCAACGCATGTGCCTGTGTGTGAGTCTTGTTTTCGTGTGGAAGTGTATGTGTGAGTATCGCTGAACACAGTCTTGTATCTAACGGAGGGGGTCGTTTTCTTTTTATGCATTACATGAGTTTTAAATGAACACATGTACATAGAGACGCGTGCAAATGCTTGACTGTTCTGATATATCGGCATGAAAGCTGTGATAAACACGTACACATAAACTGATAAAGAGGCGCTAACTAAATAAATACAAATATATAAAATAAAGCTAAGAATAATCAGATATGTAAGTAAGTTAGACCGGAAATCGAATAAGCCTCATTGCATACACACACACACACACACACACACACACACACACACACACACACACACACACACACACACACACACACACATATATATATATATATATATATATATATGTATATATATATATATATATATATATATATATATTATTATCGAGAAAATACGTTCATAAATGGCCATCATTTGAAAGGAATTGTTCGCACATTGCTACATCGAGATAGCTTTTTCTGCCTTCTTTAAATAATCAAATTATGTATAGAAATGCAATAGGGTATCCTTAGAAATGATAGTTGACGCAGCGAAAAAAGGAGAGAATCTACAAATCTACAATCCATGTTTCTTCTCATCTTTAAATATAGAAATGTAGAAGATAAACCGCAAACGTTTTTGCTTGAAATGTGAATTATATTTTTTATTTTATAATGTATGTTATACTCTATTTTCCATAATTCTGTTACACGCGTTTCTGGTTTCGCGAACTTCTTCCACATATCAGATAAAAGAATGTTTTGCATGCTTGTGATTCAAATGACTTTTGAAAAGAAAATTAGTAAATTATTGTTATGGTCCAAGTTCCTTGTACCACGGTGATGGTCCAAGGTAGAACCAATGAAGAATAACACGAACACAGGTATGGAATAACACAGATATATTACAAACAGAAATATGTACAAAGAAGTAGAAGCATTAGTAATGACTATCAGATTTGGTTAGAGTGAACTATGTTCTCTCGACAGGTATCACTATTCCAATGTCTTACAGTAATCGCCTGACACTGTCTCTCTGAACTCTGACTCTCTGAACACTGCTCTCTTAGGAGGCGCAGTGTTTATGATGTCCGCAATAGTCCATTATTATTATGGGTAAGTTCCCATAACAATTATTCACAAAAGAAGGAATAATTATTTTTCTTAAAACTGAGATAAACGTGGTTCGAGATATATTCAAAATACTCTCTCAGTCTAAACTAAGATTAATATAATAAATACACTGAAATTGTTTCACATGATTTATTTTTACTCACGTATTCCATTTTTCACATTCTTTCTACACGTGATGCAAGAATAAAATTCTGTAACTTATTAATATGTAATACAGTATCCAGGTGTCTTTGAAGATGATATAACTATTTACTCAGGCGGGAGAGATAAAGGGAAACAGGAAACTACTTTAAAAATTACTTCCTGTCAGTGTTAACTGGAAAATGGAATGGTTTCTAAACATTAATGCATCTTACGTTATACAGCTTTCATATAATCCACACAGATTTAATATTTCTTCTATAACTTATCTGTTGCGAAAATGCTGAGAAATGTATTTTATCTAAACCTGGCATTTCGAGGTGAATATCTTCAGTTTGTCTTTTCTACAAATGTTTTCGTGGCAATTATTTTGTTGACATGCTCGCATTGTGCTTGCATTTAAGAGTGCTCATAGATTGGGAACTGGTTCTCACCGTTTTACAGATGAACTAGGTGAAGGAAACAACCAATACATGTTAATACTTTATTCACTCGCACTTCTGACCTGAGGAAATTTCTCCCGATTTCCTTCGTCTTTGCTAACTGAAATATCTAAGTACAATATCCAAATCTGAATACTGTTCATTTGTTGACGTGAAATATATATATATATATATATATATATATATATATATATATATATATATATATATATATATATATAAACATATATATATATATATATATATATATATATATATATATATATATATATATGTATATATATATATATATATATATATGCAGAAATATAGTCTTAAAGTGTGCTATATTTATGGGGTAAAGTGCTCAATATCAGAGATAGAGCGTGTTTAAATATAAAAGTGGACATGGAAGTCAGCACTTAGAGGCGACAGTCTGTTTCATGCTAGTGCAATCGTCAGAGTCGCCTGACGATTGCACTAGCATGAAACAGACTGTCGCCTCTAAGTGCTGACTTCCATGTCCACTTTTATATATATATATATATATATATATATATACACACACATTAATACTCTGCGATGGTGCGGTTCGGGCGAAAGGAAACTCGTGGCTCTTGGAGCATATTCCGTTGGGTTATGAATACTTGGATGAGCATCACCGCGGAATTTATGAGTAGCGGTGCTATATCGGGTCTATTCAGTTTCTTCTTCGTCACCGAGATCCGTTGTACAATGGATATGACACATGAGTTGTATCAAATCAGTTCGGGTTCGAATCTCGGAAGTGGATGCGCAATGCGGGGATGAGTCCCCAAAATACGACAAAACGGCCGTCCGGTTATTTCTGCATTCTGTTGACTAGTTTTCTAGATTCGATGAATTACTATAATGATTTGCCTAAATACCTAAAAATATATCAGTTATACATACATACATACATATATATATATATATATATATATATATATATATATATATATATATATATATATATATATATATATATATATATATATATATATATGTGTGTGTGTGTGTGTGTGTGTGTGTGTATGTATGTATGTGTATATATATATATATATATATATATATATATATATATATATATGTGTGTGTGTGTGTGTGTGTTGTATGTAAATATATATTTGATTATGTGGATATTGTTTGTAATAACTGTAAAAATTGTAAAATCCTTTACCAATTATAAATTGAAATTCCAAATGGGGAGCTTAGAAAAGTAGAAGAGATAGGTAGGATGGTGCTCATACTAATAACCTTCACTGAACTAGTTACAATTATCATCAATTATAATGTAAAAACATCCTTGATTGGATTTATTATATGTGCTTCTCCAGATAATAGGCAGGACTGCTATACTTCAGAGAATATGGACGATCGATTTGAAAGAGTTTGAAGCAAAGGTATAAATATCTAAATATGAATATGCAAAACAAATGAATTAAAACTAACATACAAGTGGGGGAACTTAAATATTACCTCTAATTACGACCATAAAAATGTTACCCTTGTGAATAGGCCATTGTTATTCTAAATGTATGATTGTCACGATCGTATTGACAGCATGCAACTGGATATGGTATCATCTCGTCTCGGAAATATAATTGTGATGAAAGAATACAAAAGTTTGTTGTTTTTCCTATGCTTTGCATTTCAATTTGACAGAGTGGCTATTATTTTTCTTGATTCAGCATTTCTGCTGGTGATACATCACGTTCCAGCGTTTAATTATTTCAAGCGCCTGTACTAAATTTCTCAGGGTGTTATGTATTTCTTTCTAAACTTCCTGCATTTTCACACAAATATGTGGTGGGATGTAATATTACATATGAGATATACATTTCTTTTTATATCTAAGTATTTAATTCTCATGGAAATAATTATAATACCGACGTCGTGTGTAAAATTAATAACGCTACGTATTCGTCCAAATTGTCTTTTTTGAAATCATGTATATATATATATATATATATATATATATATATATATATATATATATGTATATATGAATGTATTTTACAAAGAAGATAAACCGGAAAGGTTTTTGATTAAAATGCGGATTTTGTATTTTAAAATATCTATAATACTCTACTTTCCATAATTCTACTAGACTCGTTTCTGGATTTGCTACATTTTTCTGGAAAAGAATAGATAATTCCCCATATTATAAAATTGAATGTTTTGCGTGGTAGTGATTCAAATGAATCTTAAAAAGAAAAAATATCATATTTTATTCGTAAAGAAGGATACAAAATTACGACATTGATAAAAAATTTTAGGTACTTTTCGGGCGAGACATCTTCAAAAAAAAATATCGTCTGCTAGTAAAACTTTAATCGGTGTGATGCATTTGTATAATTTTATGAATAAAATACGATTCCTTCCCTTAAGATAATTGTTTCGGTGTGGCAATAATAATCTTTTTATATACATATATATATATATATATATATATATATATATATATATATATATATATATATATATATATATGTATATATTATTAAAGATAATTTTGTTCATAAATGGCCATCATTTGAAAAGAATTGTTCACACATTACTACGTCGAGTTAGCGTTTTTCTGACTTCTTTAATTAATCAAATTATATATAAAAATGCAATAGCTTATACTTAGCAATGATTGCTGACGTAGCCAAAAAAAGGAGGGAATCCATACCAATCCATAATCTATATCTATTCACATCTATAAATATCGAAAAGTAGAATATCTTTTTATTTATCTATCTATCTATCTATCTATCTATCTATCTATATATATATATATATATATATATATATATATATATATATATATATATATATTATAAAATCTTCCTTTTCTGTTGTAATTAATGAATGATACTTCTAAGAAAATTGCTGCCCCAATATATATTAATTATGCACAAACGTACGCGCGCACACACACACAGACATACAGACATACACATATACATATATATATATATATATATATATATATATATATATATATATATATATATATATATATATATATATATATATATATATATAAATTTATTCAGATACAATCTCAATAGGAATTATTCACTTAAATAATGAAAATATTTGCTACTAAAAAATAGAAAGTAAAACCAATTCCACAATTCCCACGTTTTTTGTTTTTATATAATTACAACATTCAAAAGCTTCTCCATATCTAAACAAATGATTTTAGTATTTCAAATTCAACGTAAAAATTGTGGAAATGACCGAAATCCATCTTCATACTAAAGGTCAGAAGCACTCAATCTACACGCTCTCTTAACCTCATCCAGTTTACATCAGTCAACACCTCAGCAAGGAATATGAATTGCAATAATAATGCCAAATATGTCTAGTCTCTGATAACAATCCTACACCTCCTGGCATGCGTGTATTATTTAAATTACTGGCTGTGAATTGTTACAGTCCAAATATCATATATCTGCTTTTATGCCACGAATGCAAAAAAGGAAATTATTTTGGATACTCTAGAACAGAATGCCCTTTCGTTCCAATAACTATAAAAACTCACCAGGCAACATATCTCCTGTCTCTTTAAACTTCATCAAACCATTTCACACACACGCACTCGCACACACACACGCTCACATATATATATATACATCCATATTACATATATATGTATATATATATATATATATATATATATATATATATATATATATATATATATATATATATATATATGAGCAGTGAAATAACTATTATTATAAAAACAGCAACAGATTCTAACCCTAACTGCAAAGCTGATTGGCAACTTGATAGTATGTGTCAACAACGTAACATTATTTCAAGCAGCTGTAAAATTGAAAGGGTTTACTGTTTATAATTAAATTTCATTTTATTAGCTATTAATGAATTATTTTAATTTATATGTATATATGTTGAAGATACCTAATTATTTTATTGCCTAATATTTTTCTTCAAGTCTATATATATATAGATAGATAGATAGATAGATAGATAGATAGATAGCTGTGATAAAAATTGTCATATAGAAATATTTCCGGAAAGAAATATGTAAATGTAATAAAATCACACTTCGCAAAATCAAAATAAAATTATGTTTTCTTACACATAGGACCATAACTTTTGCCATTTAATCAGTAATCATTTTTTTTCATATTTGATAACAATTGTTATTGACAAAAAATTGTTTTACCGAGTCACGCTGTGACTTTTCTATTTTTGAAATATCTAGAAAATCGTCTCTTCAAAAATTTTTTTTTCAAAAAAAACCTCATCGCTTCTTCGAAAATGCTAAGAAAAAAACATACAAATTTACAACTGCAAAAAACATAATGACATTATTAACAACAACAAGGACAACAACCTAGATGATTACTAATATACATTAGTAGGTACTAACTCATTAACATCTCGTATCCAAAACAAATTTATAATCTTAACAATATTAAAATATTTACAACCAAATCCATCATTTTTATGGTTATGATCAGGACCAAAAATATCCATAAAACTAATAATTCCGAAGCAGGTATATAAAAATCTTACATTACAACATCTCCCTGCATTACGTTTTGAGAACTTGCAGAAATTATAAAATATCAATGAACACAAAACTTACCGTATTCTCAATTCTTTGTGTGATTGTATTAAGGACAACAGAAGATCGGTCCTCTATCTATCTATCTATCTATCTATCTATCTATCTATCTGTCTGTCTGTCAATCTATGTGGGTATGTGTGTGTACGTGTGTGTTTGTATGCGTGCAGAGATAGCGAGAAAAAGAGAGAGAGAGAGAGAGAGAGAGAGAGAACAATACAGAGTAATTCAATCGCTACTAATCCGCCATAATTATTTTAAGAAAAATGTAGAGAATTATATCAGTTTTACAGCAGAGAGTTAAAAACATATATACCAGTAGAATTTTGAAATTAGCAAAGGTTTAAAGATAACATTTCGCACACACACACACAACAACACACATACACACACAGACATATATAGATATATAAATTGCGTGTAATTTGGCAGCATGTTTACATTAAGATATGTCTCATTAAATACATTAAACAAAATTTGTCTACTTACTTTATATTATCCTATCATGATTAGGGACAGGTTTCTTAGTTGCCTTATTAAAGAAAGAATGAAAATTACCATAAATATGTTTTCTTCCTTTAATAAGGAGACTAAGAATTTATGAGAGGTTCTCATTAACAGTAAGTAGACAATATTGTTTAAATTATTTAGTGAGACATGACTTAATATACATTTATTTATATCTGTTTATGTATGTGTGCGTGTATGCGTGTGCACACGTGTGTTTTGTGCTTTTGTTTGGATTCGATATTTTCATGAATCTAATATCAGAATAAAGCAAATATTTGAATCCTAAAATGTTCAATTTATGTTTCACCTCTGTCCCAATTTCGGGGCAAATATTTTACAAAACGTTCATCCTTTAAGTTTGTCATAAATTTCATCTTCTACATCGAATGGAAAGGTGTTTATCATTCAAAGACTCATTCCTTTTGGAGAACGATAAAATATATGATTTTGCCAAATTGCAGCTTCAGGAAATGTGCGGAGCTAAGATACATTTAAAATATTTTCCTTGTTTCCACGTGTAATTGCAATGTAGCTTACGATGTCATAAATCATAGAGTTCTTTCCTTTCGGGTCTTATTATGTGGATAGGATATTTTCCTATACCTTTGTATTTTCTTACGTTGTTGCGTAGTGTTAAATGTCATGGCAAACATAACGAATGTATCCTCCAATCACCAATATGGGCTCTACAGCAAACAAAACCATCATAAACAAATGCTTAATAGACTACTTCAATTATTGCTTGCAGACTGCCATGATTTTTTTTAAAAATGTAAGCACTAAAGCCACTAAAACACAAGTGGTGTGGAAGAATTAGGAACAGTATCATGAATAATGAGCGAAAGGGAAAAGAGTAAACAAGTGAACAGTAAATAAAGATTAACATCTCATATAAATTTTGGGCAGATAAAATTTGGCTGGAAATCATGGAGTCAGGAGGGAGTTCCACAAGCAAAAAGTGCGAGAAAAGAAACTGTTAGCATAGAACTTACGGATAAATCTAGCCAGCTCTGCTGTAAATTGTTGAGATCTCAACGCCAGTCTAGTACCCTGCTTAAATTCATAAAATCTTTGTATTTTAGTGAAGAGCTCATCCGAACAAGCACCATGAATTATAGAAAGAAAACAAAGAGGAAAAATTACGGCCGCTGGAAAGTGACTGAAGGCAAGTCAGAAGATCAGGACCAATTTCGGATTTTCTTTGGATCATATCACGAATCTTAAAGTAAACAGCAGAGGCACTGGACTCTATGTGGCAGAAATATTCACGTAGATTTATAGATACGTAAGGTAGATTCACGAGAGAAAAAATATCTCACGTGACACAGTGAAGAGGCTTTCTTAGCAGGTGATCTATTAATAGTTTCAATATAGTCTTCCCACTTCATGTCGAACTGGTTTAGTTAAGAGTAAATAGTTGTGTCATCAGCGTAGATGCCAAGTTGAGAGCTGTTGTTATTGGAAATGACATTAATGAAAAATAAAAAGTGAGTAGGACGAAGGATTGTTCCCTAGTGTCACCCTCGTTAGTACCAAAGGTTCTTGTCGAATGGCTATTCAATTTACACCGTAAGTTTTCATCTTTTTATGATACCTGTATGTACATCTTAGTGAGAAACCACTGCTTTTGACCAATTCATGAAGGCAGAAAGAGCTTACAAGAATGTTACTTGAGTCGGGTATATATCAATCGTGCAGCTAGACAATGGGAACTCATTATTCAGTTATCCACCATTTTACGTTTGATTATTCTGGCGGCTTAGGTCTCTTCAATGAACGCTTTGTTTTCCAAAAGGCGACATATATTAGCTGACAAATTGCGATAAACACTAAGATGGGAATGAATTAATATGCGGGGTCGGCCAGAAGACTTGCAGAAACCGATCTATTCTCACTTGTTTCATGAAAATCTACGAATAACTTGAACAGAATTTACAAAACTGATGAGGCCTTGAACAACAGAATTCACCGTACCTACAATAAGAATTAAAATACGCATGTTTGTTTCAAGAACATTTATCAAAAACTGATAAGATAGACCAAGCTTGTCAGCGGTAAATATACACTATTGACAATTCGACAAATATCATATATTATTTTACAGGGAAAGCTAAATGTCTCTCTCTCTCTCTCTCCACACACACTCACACACACACACATACGAATATATATATATATATATATATATATATATATATATATATATATATATATATATATATATATATATATATATATAATCCAAATAACCATTAAATTGATCAGAGACAACACCAAAAATCCCTGTCGCTGCACAGTCCAACCAACCGTTCCATAGCATTAATGATATCAGATGCATGTTTTTCATTGAATATTCGACAAGAAAAACGCAGATCGGAGTTGAAATATATTGTCAAATTAAAATTTCATTTTGAGAGATTAAATACGGATTTAGGTTTATTCGTAGCACATAATTTTTAGATGTAGCCCTCTAACCATCAAAAATAGCATACATCGGAAGAGTGAGTCCCACTTTTTTATTCCTAGACTCATTGAAAATCTCTCTAACGTGACCGAAATTTCTAACTTTCTCTTCAATGTACTTCAGTTTAGTAACAATTCGAATGTATAATAAATATCAACAATCTTATTGCGAATATTGTTATCATTTTGTGGGCTTTTTATTCTTTGAATTGTATTAACCGGCCTATTAAATCTATTCGCGCGGACACACGCACATGCGTATGTATATATATATATATATATATATATATATATATATATATATATATATATATATATAAACTCCAATGCTTCTTATTTCTTATTTTTATTTATGTATTCTTATTTGTGTTTAATATATAATATATGTGAATATATTTAGTTATGTCAACATCATTAGATTTCATACAGGTTTTGTGTTCATGAACAGATTCATTGAAGTGTTCACTTTACAATCTTATCACGCGTCTTTTGTAAGCTGATACAATAAAACATTTTCAATTTTCTAGACATTTTCCAGGAATTCATATATGGGGTGGAACCGCACATCAGGAAATCAAAATTGTGTGGAGACCGGAAACTCATGCTTCGCCATACTTAAATCGTCATATTTGATCAGTCCTTTCTCGGTTTTATGCAGAGAGTAAAATCTAATAAATGTCTATGTAATGGAATCAAAAGCAATAGTGTAAACGTATTATCATAGGACGATAATATACAGAATTCTGAATAAAGGTTATTTTAGTGAAGAGTGTGTCTTATTTATGAACATATTTTATTTGCCGTTTATAATCCTTACTCTAATTATGCACCTGTGCATTCTACTGCGCAAGCGTGAATATAAACAGCCATAACTGAAATGGAGATATTTCGTTTTTTTTTTTTCTTTTTAATTATACATTTATATCGTTTCATTACTCCATGGCGTGTGCATTATGGGGTCGAATTTTGTTTTTTCTTTCTACCAGCGCTGCAATCAGCGACATAATTTGGTATATTTCTTCACATCAGACCGTGAGCAAATGTCAAAAGTGTTACAACGAGAAATTCATGCCGCTAAATGCGATCCGTTATATATCAAGAGTTCATTAAATTTCACATCATCTCGCAATGATAAATGATATTATTTCAGAAATACATGTATCGATGTGAAATGCTGAGCGTGGAAAAATGTATACTGTCATCTTTAGTTAGAAAACGTAATATAAAAACGCAATCCATTTTTTGGGGGGTTTTCTCTATTCTGTTATCTTTAAAATTGCGTTAAGACAAAAATAGATAAACTGGATAGTTCTCGAGTCCATGATATTCCATCTAAATTTTGAGAAAACAAGAGTACAAAATACAAAATGATTGATGATATCCCACTCTCACGCATGTACGGCTGCACCCACTGCCACACGCGCCAACATGGGATATAAACGAAGTGTGTTCGTCAAGAAAAAAACACATTTATATAACTCAATAAAAGACTGCACGTTATGGGCTACCAATAACTGGGAATTTCATTGGTATGTATTTCTAAATAGAAATAACTCTGACATGTTGGTTAGATTTCAGTGGGAAAAAGAGAAAATTATTCCCTAAACACAGACAGTGATTTGCCTAATATTCTCTTCATATATACACTGTTTATGTAATGTGAGAGCAAACATTGCTCTCCACAACATCCAATCCATTATAGATATAAGTATGATTATTCTCTTTACAAACCTACCAGATGCTTGTTTTACCATACATGTATAGGAAAACCTTAAGTAAAATAGTTGTTTCTTCTCTCCACGCATCTTCACTCCGTTCTATATCGAGAGTATCACACACCATTTCATTTTTTATTTATCCTAGAAATATAAACATTCTTATTTTGGTCTTAAAAACAAGCGACTATTTATTTCTACCTTCCCTTACATTTTCTTCGTTGCACGAACATATTTAAAGCTTGTACGTAATAGAAACCGCATCATGTATAACTTTTGTGAATGTAAAAACCTTAAATAAAAATCTACAAATTTACCGTATCTCTATTTTGTTAATGAATCCAACAAATTAAAAGGACGAAAAGTTTAGTGTTACCATTCCAAATACAATCTCTTCTTTTGCGGATCGTGATATATCATGGTTCCCCATAATGTACTATATTTTGTAGCTTGTTGCGTTTTTAATATCCTTCTTACTCCTTGCATTGCGGTCCATGTTTAAAAGATTGTTCGTAAATTAATCGCTATTTTTTACTGTCTCGTTTGCTTTCATTATGTCCAAAGAGTATCAAAATTGCCCAAGCTCACTTATCTCATTATGCGTCCCAGAATATTTAACTGTGTTTTTCTAATTAAAATTTTAAATCTAGTTTCAGTTTCCATTTTTTTAAAACCTCCCCTTTTATTTGCACGCTTCGTCCAAAATATTCTTAACTTTATTTTGTAGAATCATATCTGTGCTAACTCAAATCTCATCTTCAACTTAACAGATAGTTATTGCACAGGAATCCAGCTCTTTTTTCATTACTTGTAACGCAAATGTATTGTTTCTTAATATTTTGATTTATTTTTAAAAGGTGTCCTTCTCTTTTTCACTGCTCCTTCTGATTTAGATGTCATATATTCTGTTGCTAGTTATAACATTTACTACTTGATTGTTTCCATTTTATAGCTCGCATGTTGCAAAGTCCGAACTAAACAAGAATTGATATTCATAAATGTTTTCCCGATTTTCTGTACTACTTACTGTAAAATACATGCCAATTTCTATTCGAATTTTTCATCAATAGGTTATCACCTGCGTATCTTATGCTGACAAAATTGTGTTAACCAATAAGAAACCCTTTTAAATCATCTATTATTCCGCAGGGAGATTTGTTGAAGCGGCAAAATAAATTTGTTGAGATGACGCATCCATTTCTTACATATGTTCCTTGATTCTAGGAATTATAACGACCTAGACTAAATTTAGGTTGAACATTAGAGCAGAGTTTTCTCAAAATTTGTCAGAATTATTTAACCACTTCACAGATGCTTCCAAGATTTATGGACGGCGTCAACTGTCTGCAAAGATTTTAACAATACGGATGAACGTTTGTTCTGATAGCAGCAAATAAATTATTATATATCATCTACCACTTAGTAATTCACGATGAAGAAGTGTTAAACCAAAATGATAAATTAGTAATAATAAAAGAAAAACATTATATATTAATAAAATTATTTTTAAACATGATAATTTAAAATAAATAATGGAAAAGTGACATAAAAAATAGTTAATATGAAAACGCCCATAATGGGTCAGAACAGGAGTTTTATCGCCAATTAAAAGAGAAAACATATTCTCTCTCTCTCTCTTCACCCAAGACGGCCAAACGAAGCACATGTCCAAGACAGTGTTCTGGCAGACTATATGGCTCCTATCAGATAAGTACATTCAGACAAGGACAACCTATCATTAGTAAAACGTCACAACATTCTCGCTACCGTCTTAAAATCGTAATATCTCCACTTCTTAGTGGCAGGACCAAACACTTTGTGTTCATATGCGACAAGGGCGTTTTTGACCACCTTCACGAAAACAAAATCTTTTGCGACAAAGTTTATGGATTTTGCTCTTCTCAAGCCACTGTTAAAATCCTGTCATATCAAACACAATCAGCTAGACAATAAATGAAACACTAAGATGATAATTTAGACAAATCAAAGACCTTAGAAAAGTTGTGGCATAGGGTGTTGCTGGCCAAACCTCCTTGCTGTGGGAACTCTGATAGATAAACAGGGGTTAAACGAAATAAATGAAACACCTGTTAAATTCAAAGAAAAATATTTAATATGGAGTAGATCCTCCTTTAACCTCACATAGAGCTTTTATACATCTGATAATGGAATCATAATGCTTCCTTACTTCATCCAGAGGAATTTTCAGCCATTCTTCCATTAACACCTGCTCCAGATTTTTAAGACCCGACGAGGGAGGATAGCGGCTCACTTTCATGCTTTTCATACCAATTCTTAACCACTGGATTGTTATTTATTGCGGCATTATCGTCTTGGAAGATGCAATCACCATCAGGGAATAAAATCTGGGAAATGATCTCCCAAAATGTTCAGATAATCTTTGCTGTTGAATCTACCATGCAGGGCAACTATTGGACGGATACATTTCCATGATATGGCGGCCCAAACTATCACTGATCTACCTGCATGATTCACTATAGTAAGAAGTCCCTCAGGGTTGTAAGCATCTTTGGAATGCCTCCACACATAAACACGACCTGAAGTTGGAAAAAAAGAAAACATTGAACTCGTCTGAGAATATGACTTGCTTCCTTGGTCTGCGCACCAGGCATTGTGATCTCTGCACCCTTCAACCTCTTCTGAATGCTGCGAGTGGATAGAAGACCTTATCACATATCCAGCGTTATGGACCTCACGACGAACAGTTTCAGTAGAAACTGGACAATTCAGATTATTATTCAACTCAACAATCACTTTGGCCGCAGTAGTCCGATGATTTTTTTCCACATTGCGTTTCAATGCACGTCGGTCACTGTCAGTAAGTTTGAAAGTCTGGACCGAATTGTTACGGTTGCTAGAGGTTTTGTCCTGTTTCTCGAATTGCGTCATAGTTCTTAATGCGGTAGCTCTTGAAAAACCAAACAGTTCAGCAACCTTAGGGATCAAGCCTCCGGCCACGTAAGCTCGAAAAATTAGCTTAAATTTTACTAAATCCTAAAAATAAATAAAACAAAGTAAATTAGACAAATAAACGTATTTACAATAGATATAGCCTGCAATTACGAAGTTTGAGTTAAAGTTCTTAATATAATAGGTCTTTGAAATTTAGGAGTGGTATTTGCACCTGTTCCAATTATTTTGTCCAACCCCTGTGTCTCAGTTATCCTGTTTTTCTATTATGTTGGTCCATGAATACCGTTTAATTGTAAATATTCTGATGCGCCTGAAATTACTGCAGGTGTTCTTGAAGGTTCCCTTCCCATTTTTACTGGCTTATGCTTTATAGTAACGATCTGACTTATGACCATGCTCATATCATTCGTAAATATATAAACAGATGAAACAAAATTACAGATGTACACAATTCATATGTTTAAATAGCGAGAGACTGGCATATCATTTCTCATCTGTCCTATCTTGAATAGGGCAAGCCGCTTTGAGAACCGCAGTATTGCACTGAATTTAATAGTTGGTGTTTGACAGGATAACTAAGAATACAAAATATGTTTTTACAAATCGTTATTATTATTTGAGGAGACGAGATTAAACTTTAAATTTAGGTTCAGAATCGTGGTGTTTCAATTTAATTTCGGTTATCAGTCAAAAACTTACAGAACAGCCTTATAAAACTCATAATTTACTGAAGCTTTACAAATTACAAAAGGACAAGATGCATGGCTCAGTAATATTATTATTAAATCATTGTGGCATGACCTAAGATCTTCATTTGTTACAAAGGGAAATTATACCGAACATTTAGCTATATTTTGATGTAGAGCATTATACAATGCAGAGGTTTTCGTGTTATTTCCAAAAGACAATACAAATTTAAAACATTTTATCATATACAGAATGCCCAGCAGTGTTCTTATGTTATATACACATTTATCTGGGTTTTTTCTAATTATAATTTAACATATGTTATAAAAATGTTGTAAAACATTTTATTCTTTGAGGATCTTTACTTGTTGAATACACAAAAATGAATGGCAAATTTTGCTTGTGATGATTCATAATTAGAATTCCGATTCGAATACATTTTCCATGCAAAGTATCTAATAAAATAAATGTCAACTTTATTTGGATATATTCTTGATATAGTAAAATTTTCCGGTCAGTTTGTAAACAAAAATATGCGAAAATTATGTATTACTGTACATTTCATCTGACGCAATTAAAACCAAATGCTCAAATCTGGGTAAAAACTATGACTCTACTTTTCATTATCTTTTCTTATCACATCACACTGCAGTTTTTATATCGAGTGTAATATTGATTTTCTAAAGAAAATTAAAATTAACTTACTCTAATTTATAATAGCACAATAGCAGAAAACTTGTAATATTCAATATATCAAAAGACCAAACAATTTATATTTCATAATCACTGAGGAGATGCTGAATATTATCCAATCATAGTGAAGCTTAGTATTCAAAATTAGACACTTCAGCTAGAAAGTCTTGTTGGTCTAAAGTTAACACCAATACGCAGGTGCACCTCCGATCAATCTGTAAATGTTTTTGAAAAAATGGCCAATTTCGGATACGGTTTCAGATAAGACTCCCCTGATATGATCTCTCTTTACAAACGTTAGATTAAATCAAAAATTGAGCACCGTCACCATATATAAAATGGCGCTATCCAGACCTCACTTACCAGCTTTTTTAGAGTTTAAACCTCTGCGCGACCTTGTCGTTGATTAACTACTTTTATTCAATAATCCCTCTTTCACCGCCAAACCGTCACCAATTGCATGGCATCTGTGTTTATTTCCATGACAAATGTTCTAACGAGATACATTTCTTAGTTCCACCAGATGAGACATTCAGAGCTAAGACCTGTCATACCACATACACTGGGGCCGATAACCTCATTCCTATCGTATTCCTTAGCTATGGAGTCGCTTTTTTTGTGGATGACATTCCGAGAGGATGCTTCTTTGATCAATACAATCGTAACCTCTTCAATAATATAGTGATATTTCTCTCAGATCCTCTTGGTCTGCTCTTACATTTTACGTTTATACAACTACATTATCCATGAAAAATCTACCTTCAGTTGGTTTGGGGCTTTGTTTACGGTGAAAAACTATTAGAAATATACTCAGTTTATTTCCATTTCGTATGCAGACGTTTTATCCCCAGTAAACACTCTCGATAATTCTAATCATTTTTACATTAGAAATAATATTGTTCAAGTAGCTGAGAATGTTCAATAAGTGTATAATTAAAAACAAAACAAACAAAAAACCTATGAAAAATAAGAAATCCGGAATAATATTAAGGCTAAAATATATATAAAATCGAAATAAAAATAGTTTAATATATTTAATACATTTTATATTTAATCTCTAATTCAACGAAACGATTATTCACACACACACGGTTATCTTCTTTGGTAGGTTTAAAAAAACATTGTTCAAAAGAAAATAATATCTAACTACTTCTCATGTATTATGTATATACAATTGGTATACCATTTCTCCTTGCATTGAATATTGATATTACATCTGATTTGGTGCTTCTACAATGTATTTAGAGATTCTAGATAAAACACGGAGGACAACCTGCATTGTTACTGTTCACGATATGACATATTGAATTTAGTCATTTACTCACTGACGTAATATAGATTCCCTCTACATATGTGTATAAATATAATCATGGCAATTTTTCTGCAGAATTTTCCATTAACTAGATTTTATGAATATCAGAGCAATACTAGATTAGCGGTTTCACCTCATCATTTGAGAGTTGAAATAGATGTGAATGCTTGTAAATGTATTTAACTTGATTCATCGAGAGATATATATGACAAATGCATCATCAGTTTTTACATGAATACTGTGTGAAGAAAATATTTGATCTGCTCATATGTAGTGTTAATATTTTAATCTGGATTTAAAACCACTTCAAAAGTTAGAGACTTGATTTTACATTGCAGATGCGATAATGACATTTATAGCATCGTGTTTATCAAGAATCTACCAGACTCCAATATACCTGGAGCCTACTCCAAGATGTTTACATATAAATACGTTAATATCTGTATGCACCGTCATGTTTCCTCAGTAGTAAGCAATTTTGACAAAGTTATGCTTATCAAAACTGGCTTGTTTTATAATTAACATGTCGATATATATCATAATTATTTAATATTTTGTAAGAAAATAATAATTTCAGTTGAAACTGCAGTACTTATAAAGTTCTAAACTTTACAGGCATAATTAATTTCATTATCTAAAGCAAGATTCTAAAAGAAAATTAAACGAGGAACTATAGAGGGAAGTCAGAAGATATTTGAAAGAGGTTCTGGCGTCATTCCTTAGAATTAATGACAAGATTTCAGTTTTGTAGTTTCCTCTCAAGCATCTCTACCAAAATTAATACAATATTCGTAATTACAGATATATCTCAAATACTGTTTGACATTTTGATTCGAAGAATACATTCCGGTATTGTTAGTAGATTGGAACAATATTTGCAGGAAGGAAAATCGTGTAAATATATTGATTTATCTTTAATTTAAAAAAAATACCAGCAGCAAATATATGTCTAGGCACGTTAGACTATGTTATCTCCCGTTCTAAAGACATGTGAACATTAAATTAATGTTGATTAGATTGCTATATTCGATTTGTAAAAAGCAAAACATATGTAGAATTTTACACAATGTTGAATATATCTATCTCTGTCGATATATATATATATATATATATATATATATATATATATATATATATGTATGTATGTATGTATGTATGTATGTATTTATATACATTTATATATGAAATATGTGTGTGCGAGTTCCAGTCTCTGTGTGTATGTATGAGGTATAATTATACACGAAGAAAAAGTGAAGATAATGTGATAAATCCCTATATATATATATATATATATATATATATATATATATATATATATATATGTATATATTATGTCTGTCTATCTATCCATCTATCTATCTATCTATCTATATATATATATATATATATATATATATATATATATATATATATATATATATGTGTGTGTGTGTGTGTGTGTGTGTGTGTGTGTTTAGGTTTGCATGTGTATATACGTGTATAAACAGATATACAATATATATACATATATATATATATATATATGTGTGTGTGTGTGTGTATGTGTGTGTGTGTGTGTACGCACACACAACACATTCCGGAAGAAAGAAATTTTCGTAAATCATGAATTTTTTTAACATTCTAGAATTTATAAATAATTGTGTAGGATATCCCTTACACAATTCAACAGCAATCAGTCTATTTATGTAGTTTTTCATTAATGATTTGTAAGTTTCTGTTTGTGTTTTACTCCATTCTTCTTTGCATATTCACTTTAAGTCCAGGATGTTTTCAGACAACTTTTCTTAATTTTAATAAACACCATAAATTTCCTTTTGGATGCATGTCTGTAGACTGTGATGTCCATTCGAATGTAATGACATTGTTTTAAATAAGCAATTTTTTGTAGATTCAGCCATGTGTTTATGGTCGTTATCGTTTTGCAAATCATGTTTATTTAATAGTCCAAGCTTTACTACTTTCCAAAACAAATTACATTCCAAAATGACGCGGTATATTTTTGAATTCATTCTACCATCTATAATCTCCAAATTACTTCCGCAACAATAATAGCTTATGCTTTTAATTCTCACTGTATTTCTCATTGACTAGTATTATTTTCTTGAATTTTGAGTTGAATTATCATTGATCTCTGAAAAATCTTTCGTGGTGCACCAGATCTCGATTTGTTCTCAACAGTTTCCACCTTTTTATACTTTGCAATAACGTAACTAAGGGTAATAAATGGTAGTTTGTCGCAATAGCATTTAACACATCTGTCCTTTTATAAATTTTACAATAAAATATTCTTCAATTTGAATGTAATTGACTTACCATATTTTAGCGAAAAATTATCTGATTAAATATAAAGGAAAATTGAGAAACATTGTCTTTATGCACTTTTATTGCCAATGTTCGAATTTGACAATGTGCAAAAGTATTTAAAACAAATTGTTAATATTTAGTAGCATATCCTCTGTTTTCGTTTACAGCTTCCAGTATTTTTCTGTAGTGTTCACCATCTTGTTTCATGTACATTTTGGAAGTTTCGCCCAATCTTCTTCACAGTCATTCTTCAGTTCCGTGATATTTTCTGGATTTCTTCCATGTACTCTCAACTTCATCTTTTTTTCCATAAATTTTCTATTGTATTTTGATCCAGTAACTGCTTAGGGCATAACAGAACATCAATTCCATTTTCATTTAACCAATGTTGATTTCTTTTAGCCATGTCCTTTCGATCGTTGCATTGTTGTAATACAAAATCTCGGTCAAGCCCCAAAAGTGGTGCATTATTTAAGAGATGAGTTTTAATTTGCTGCATTCATTCTTCCTTCGATGACTTTCATTTGTCCTACTTCGTTATACCAAAAACAACCCCCAAATTATTACACTTCCACCCACATATTTGACTGTTGGCATAGTGTTTTACTGGGTTGGATTCAGTTCCTATTTTTCTCCATATTTGGGCGCCCATGTCTCCCCCGAATTGCTCAACTTCTGTTCACCTTAACAAATAACTTTCTTCTGGAATTCATCTAATTCAAGATCATAATTTTCAACAAATTCCAAATAGACTTGCACATGTTTACGTTTTAGTAGTAGAGTCTTGGTGATCTAGAATACAGGCCTATACGATTCAATGATCTATTAATTGTATCTTCACATACCTTAATTCCGGCATTTTTCAGATGATTCTGAATTGCTTTTCGAGTCAACAATGTTTGTTTCTTCACATTCCGTGCTATATATCGTTCACTAGCCTCGTTTAATTTACACGGACGATCACTCCGATGAATATTTTCAGCAGTATCATATTTCTTACACTTTCGAACAGCATCACTCACTATATACACAAGTAAATTTAAATCTTGATCAATTTTTCGATACCCCTTACAGTCTTTGTGCAGCTTTATAATCTTCTGTCGTATATCATTTAAAATTCTTTTGTCTTAACCAATTATATAAGTTTAGCGGGACAGTCTCTACTGTATCAGATCTGTTATCACTATGTGCCAATTGAGTGACGTGGTTTGTTAATACATATATTGAAGACAACCTGTGATTGGTTGGAGTACAAACCATATCACATTATCTGGAAATCGTTTTAAAATACCCTTGTTACCGTATTATTTGTATAGTTGTTAAATACTTTTACACACAGTAAAATTCGAAAGTTGGCAATAAAATTACATGAAAATATTTTATCTGAATTTTCCTTTGCCTTTAGTTAGACAATGTTCATTAAAATATCTAAAGTAAGCATCATTCAAATTGAATATTTTTATAGTGAAATTTACAAAAACCGATTTGTTAAATACTTCTGCTACGCACTGTATATTCAGAATATATGCAATTTTCCTATAGTTTTTCTTTCCATCTAATGTTGGATGATCAATTGTTTTTTGTGAATTTGATAGTTCTTGCAATTCCCCATGATGATAATTATTGTATAATTTGTGTAAAATAACCTTAAATAAGAAAAAAATTGCGAAACTTTCTAGATTGTTCCGGTAATAAGTACGTAGCAAAATGTTACATATAATTCTGTATATAAAAGCAATTGATATTAAAGACATATTTTTACCAATATTTGTTTATATATAAAATTAAAATGCACAGCGTAGTTATGGTGAAATAATGTAATATCCAGTTACATCAAACGCCTATGAATGAGCAAAGAGGCGGTCAGTCATTCTCTTGAGATCTTAACATTGGATGTGATAAGTTATCTAATTTAATTTGATTTATGAATAATGATTAAAATTACAGATTCCAAGGCATTTTCGCAGATTTCTGTCTTTCTTTCATTCTAACATGAGGAAACCAAAGTGAGCAGAATCTTTGGCGAAACTCGTCGTTAATAATTAAAACAAAAATTTGTCTTCATAAGATGTATAAAATAAATTCGTTATTTTACGTTTATGCGTTGAGAATACTCATATCTACTTAAACTGGGTCTATATCTACTTAATTTATTTGTAATTTAGTAGAATTAATCTGTATGAATTAATTACTAGTGTTCAGTTATAAAACTTTATATATGGTTATATCATTGAGTAATAAGTCTCGGCCATATTTGCACCGCTCTCGATTACACAATTTGTATTACCATCATTGGTATTTTTGACATTGATTGTTGTTCACTTTCCTTCTGTATGACTGAGCCCGTTTACCTTATTGATCTTTGATCGATCAAAAATAGGTTTCGTCTATTTTAAGTACTGAGTAGAAATGTTATCGGAATTATCGTTCTTGAATATAAAAGCTGTGAGTGATACGGCATTTGAAACATTCTGGATTATATCGAGGCTTCTGGATTATATTGGGGCTTTTAGTCCCTTTATCTATTAATAGGTTAATGATTCTCATACGCTCTTTTCAGCCTCTCTGAGCAAATGCCCCTTTTACCGTTGCATGTGCATCATGGTTTATGTTTCCAGTTTGGCATGGCATCCATATCACTAACTTCCGTGTCTGCTGTCTTTGAAACACACTGCATTTCGAGGAGCAAATTGCAACATTGTTGCCGGATAATTTCCAGGGTCATCATATGTATATATACGTATATAGAAGTGGACACCATTATTATACCCGATTTCATAATTACAAATATAGCTGTAATAGCTGAAATTTTCATGGGACATTCGTGTGAGTTTTCCACAAATGATGAAATAATGAATTTGAAAGAAGGTGCATTGATCCACACAAGAAAAATATTTTAACGTCACTTATACAACAACACACAAAAACATTTAACAAACGACATAATTATTGGCGCTCTTGCTTCAATAATCAATTAAGTAAGTGTTGAAACTTGACTAATGCATGGAATAATAATGCAACACAAGATGTACTTAGAACAAAATGTATTAAAACAAGAAAGTGTACACAATATTTACATATAGTCTTTTGTATATTCCTGGGAAGAACGTTCCTGGAGAATGTGTTGACTGAGTCGCAGTCGGGCAGAGTCTCTAGTTGAATCTCTTGATTCGCCTCCCCGTCTTCCCGGTACCAACCATATTTATATAGTCGGTACTCCATTATGCAAATTAGGTGGATCCTACCACAACAGTAAGCATAATACTTCGTTATTGCCTTTAATGATTTTTAATAGTTCCTTACAAGATACACTGAGAGTTGTTTGTTCCATTCTTACGTGGCAATAGCTTAGAGTTCATTAAAATTCGAAGGACTACTATTTTCTTGCATTTTTCTTGAAACTTCCCATGAATTTCTCATAGGATTTTGATCAGGACTTTGTCCATGGCACGCCAAAATGTTACTCTTCCTTTATTCTAAGTATTTTTGTAACAATTCGTGTGATGTGTTTCGGGTCATTGTTATGTTGGAACGTCCAGTGACGCCCAGAAGACAGCTTTCGAGCAGTTTTATATTATTTTAAAAATAAATAAATATTAATCTTTATCCATGAGATCAGTAGATCTTCTGGTTCCGAAGCTGCAAAACCTCGCCAGAGCAGAATGCTCCCAGAGCGATTATACACTTGTAGGGAGGGTAGTTTTTAGTTCATGAGCTTCATTTAGTTACACCCATTCATAACGGGAGTCCATTGGACCAAATATTTCTAATTGGGTTTCATCTAACCAAAAAACAGTTTTTCAATATTTACACCTATGTCCTAGATGACTTCTAGCATCAGCTAACCTGCATTTGAGGTGTTTAGCCTTAAGAAAATGAGCTTTACTTGGACGCGAAGCTCGAAACCCTGCTCGATGAAAGTATCTAGAGAATATCTTCGTCCACATATTCAATCTCATGTCTTTACATCATTACCAATGTGCTTTGTCATGAATTGAGCATTCCTCGAGATTATATCCAATAAAATTCCATTCCATTCGGTCAGAAATTAAGCGTTCTCTATCAGTCCTTAATTTATTATGAGTCTCGTTGTACTTGATAAAGCTACGAATTGTCGATCATTGAAAATTTAAATACTTAGAAAGTGTTGTATATCAATCATGTACGCATCAACTATCTTCATTCGGGGCTTCTTGAAAACTTCAGCCATCATCGCCTTGGCCTAACAGAATGAGTTATCGCGATAAGTGGTACGCACATATTGTTTTCACATTACCTTTCAGAATGTGATAGTATGAAGTCAATACTATTTCATTTTGAAAGAGGGTTTGCATTAAATGACAGCTCAAGAAAAAAATAACAAGTCTAATAGAGCAATATTATTCCTAATTTCCATAGATGTGGAACGGATAATGGAATGCACTGATTTCTAAAAGAAAATTCTATGCTATGAATATAATAGTTGCAAACTTCCAAACATTACACGAAATATTCAAAACTACATTCAGAATCAAGTATTTATGGTAAATTCAATAAGTACTTGAAAATATTATTCGTATATCCTTAGAAAATCTGCGGATATCCAGTGAGGACGGATATTCCTTACAACAACAGTATATATATATATATATATATATATATATATATATATATATATATATATATATATATATATATATATATATATACAGTCATACAGGTATGTGTGAGTTGTTTTGTTTGCTAATATTTGCCTAAACATCTACATGAGTTTCGAGGAAATTTAGAGGAACTTAAATGAAAATATTTACTGATTAATGAATGTACATTAGCTGAGATCAAGTAAGACTCACAATAGAGTTATTTACATTCCCATTCACAAATATATTCCAACATTTGCGCATTACGTATATATCTAAACCTATTCAGAAATCGTCTACTTTTCTCGCTCGTGTGGGTTTGTACAGATGACTGTTCAGCAGTATGTTCTCCACTCAAAAGTCCTTGACCTTCGAGCTGACGAAGCCGTGAAATTGACCTTTAAAGTTGAGTGAGTCAACGGACACACACACGCTCCCGATAAAAATACTAAGAATCTTGGCAGCTAATCAACTGTGAATTAGTATCTACTCTATTTTTTAAGAAAAGAGTTGCTGAATCCGTGAGAGGGGATAAGGCTGAACCCTCGTGCCGTTTGTTGTTGGCTGTAGAGGGTTTCCTGCTGCTTCCTTAAAAAGATTCTTCAAGTGTGCTGGTCTAAAAAAAGCCGAATAAGGTAATAAAGACTTGTGGCGAAAAGACGGTGGAAGGCGGTGCATGGGTTACCCAGAAATTCTTATCGAGTCGCATCCAAATAATATAGACGGGTTGCAACGTAAGACTATCCAGCTGTTGCGGGCCCACAGTATAGTGAGGTACTAAGCATAATGGGTCGAAACATTGCTGAAGCACAGCGCTGATCTGAACATTGGAGTTCGTCTGGAGCACTTGAAGTGTACATGTCTTCTACATATATAATATAATATAATATAATATAATAAAATATATATATATACTTACACGTTATAGTTAATGTATACCATTTCTGAGTATATGTTATGTTTATTTAATAAACAGTATATTCCTCTGATTCATCTAACAACCTGCATTTTTGAAAAACCCGCGGGAGTACACGTATCTTTCGAATATGTTTTCTCGCATATTCATGCCGTTAGATGAAAATAAATAAATGTATTGTTTAATAAATAAACCGACAAACTACAGAAACTAGGTTATCCTAGAATAAATAACGTTTAATTAGAAAGTGCACACCAAATAATCTACACACACACACACACACGCACACACACACACACACACACACATATGCTTGCATATATATATATATATATATATATATATATATATATATATATATATATATATATATATATATATATAGATGTATGATTGTGTTTTGGGGCAGCATCCCTTCTGTTATGCAAGATTTATAAACTACGATCTTGTCCATCGTATTTAATGAAACTAGTTGTGTATATATATATATATATATATATATATATATATATATATATATATATATATTATATATATATATATATATATATATATATATATATATATATATATATATATATATATATATATATATATATATATATATATATATATATATGTATATATAACAAGTACTGCGATTAAGATTTTTATTTAATTTTTCTTGTGCAAATGTTTTCTTTTCTTAGACACAAAGTTTATAGAATCTGTCCAAATTTTCTATAAATTCCGGGAGCTTTCGGCTATATATTTGGTGTGCGCGCTGTGTGTATGTTATAGTGTTATAAAGATGTTTTTTTCTGGACGAAGTTAGCACATTGAGGACGTGTTCGTAGTTAGCATTATTAAGTTTTCTGTCTTTTTCTTTTTTTATTATTAAGACATCCATTATTTTTAATCTTTATTTACATGAGGATTTTGTTTTTGTTTTTTAAAAAAAGAAGTAAAACAGCAGTTTTAATTTTTTTAAATTAAGGCAGCTACCTTATCCTCAAAATAACAACAAAAAGTCTAAATTACATCGAACGAACATTATCCATGAGTTCAAATGCCCTTTAAGGAAAGGTTTTCCTGATGAAATTGAATTCATAAATGATTACATCGGTCACTCGACTAAATGCCTATCCGCACACCTTACATTACACCTCTCTGACCACAGCCCTATTAGAACATTTTTAAACACACACAGACACACATTTTCCAGAATCCATCCGAAAGATACTAGTAGAAAATACAAACATAGTAACCTCATCCATATCTAAAAATATTAAAAAATAATGGAAGCTTTAATAATAAAAACAAAAAGTCAACACTTAATAACATTAACTACGAAAACAATGTGTCAGCTGTTTACGGAAATAAAAACATCTCTATAACACTAAAACATGCACCAAACGCACAGACCCAATTAAATTAAAAGATAAAACTATCCTTGATAATCACTAAAAGGACAGCCGAAAACGCTCGGAATTATAGCACATTTGGACAGTTTCTACATACTCTGTTAAAAAAAAAACTAAAAAAACACTTGTTCGAACACAAGAAAAAATAAATAAATAAAAATTAATCACATTAACTTGTGTGTCGTCTTCAAGGAAACACACACACGGACACACACGCATACACGCACACACACACACATATATATATATACATACATACATATACACATCTATATAAATATGGATGCCATGAATATGCTTATATTATATGCATGTTTTATTTTTATTAGTATAATTATTATTATATATACATCTGTCTGTTATATTTATTATTATATGATTTATTATTATTTTTCATATTTATATAGACATTATATGAACTGAATTCAAGTTAAATCCTCATATAATCCTTCGGAATCGTTTGAATTATATATCTATATATATATATAAATATATATATATATATATTGTGTTTCCTCGAGGTAAAATGTGCAAAATGCTACAAATAAGAAAATTCCTGTTTCAGTCAAATGCCGCAAATAAGCTCGGAGAACGCTTTATCATTTTTTCTTACCTTGCCACTGGCTAATAACACCTGACCTGCTCAGCAGGCTTATATTATCGAACAGGTCAATGATATTACTGGTAGAGATAGCTTTGCATAATCCTTATGTGATATAAATAGCTAAAAGCATACGTTTGACATGGCTGGTGGGGGAATAAAATCCGAAAAGTAGCCATTAATTCAACGAAGCCATTAGCTCAATTCATGTCTAAGTTTATCGCATTCTGAATTGTGTGAAACTGGAAGATGTAAAAGATGCCAAATTTTAGTCCACTGATGGAAATTTTGGAAAGTACTCAAATAGTTTGCTTGATATATTCAAGCCCATTGTATTCACATAAGTAGGCTTAAATATACTATCGGAGGAGCTACTGTTAAATGAGATTAATACCGTAAGTCGACTGTCTTTCATAGCTGGAGCATTTTCATAACGATATCTCTTAAGAATAACGTTCAAATCAAAGCAACTTCATCTCGGAATTTAAGAGAATATAAATGCTAATACACCTGCTATTACGAAATATTTAATAAAAGAAAATAGCCAATGTATCTGATCTCCTTCGTGTCACTGTATGTTTACACCTTCGTGGTCAAAACTATCCTCCGTCTGATGTTCTAACAGGATTCAAAATAACGAATGCTTAATCGTATAAACTTCAAGCCTTTCCTTAATTGTAATTACCGTAGATTATATTTGTTGAATATATTTTTTTCATCTAATGAATTTTGGGTATGACCCGTAAGGGACATTTATAGAATCGTTTCTAGTTCCTGATATGTATTTTTCCATGTTACAAATGTTTCAAAAACGAAAAAGGTAAGACAAGACACGATCTATAAACCAAAATCTTAGTACCATTTTTAATCTACCTAAACATCATAATCAATTTATTATGTCTGAGTAGCAAGGTGATATGGACATTGATCTCATCATCGAATCAGCCAACGGATTCAATGATTTTCAATGAACGAATCTTTGTCAACAAATTCGGTTTCTTTTTTTCTAGGAAATCTGGCTCATGATAAAACCAAGGTGGCGGTAAATGTCATCATCTCGGATTTATCAAGCTCATCTGAATCATAAAATATTTGCAGCATTCAGTTTTCTTGATCATTAATTTCTGCATATCACTGTATCTCTGGATGACCTGATCAAGATCATCTGCATAATTTGAGAACACTTAATAGAGTAGTTAAAATCTTTGTTTTGACAACAACAGTCCTGAGTTTAGAAAAAAACACATATTATTCAACAGTGCATATAAAGCCACATTACATGAGATAATTTACTGCTTGAGGATATTTTTGCATGAACATGTGCTATATTTACATTAGCTTCCATATCGTCTTTAAATGATTTCACCAGGCTGAAAAATTTTACAGTACATTAAAATTTAATGGCAACCATCCAGTAAAAACTGTCTCTTTACAGAGATATGTGTTAATTCAACAAATACATAACTAAATCCAAATATTGTTCATGTTTTTTGCACCGCCGTTACGTCCCAGATCGGGAGGTCGAGTTCGGTTATACGTGCCACTGTTTGATAAAAAAAGTGTAATTTCGGATTGTCATTTGGAGATGTAATGAAGTGCAATCATGAATGAAGTGCAATAATGAATGAAGTGCAATCATGTATGAAGTGGAATCATGAATGAAGTGCAATCATGAATGAAGTGTAATCATGAATGAAGAACACCGGCAATCAACCTACCAGAAGAAGACTAATGTGCAAACCTTTGTGAATATTCACCGCATACAAACGATTATCTTACTAAATTCGTTCATCCTTCCTTTTCTCGGAAGGTTTCATACATTCCGCGTACGATATAAAATTTGTTTCAGTATCCTCATAATTTAAAAAAGCATAAATTTTATATTTTCTACTGGGAATCTTTGTATATCAAGGCCATTGTTTTTCTGCTATTCGATTAGTGGAAAATATTAATATTTATTGCGCTCTTTCCCATATATACGATGATATCAACATTTGAATCTTCATAAAACATATGTGAAAAATACATCTTCCATCGCTTTTCAATGTCTTCCAGAGATGTAACAATTTATAAGCTATGCCTATCTCAAAGTTTTGTTACTATAGAAATTTGCTGTCCATAATACGCTTTATTAAAACTGTAATGTCTTGTTTTGTGTTGCATCTATTCACGGCTAAATGTACCTCGCCTTTTCCCGTTATTCCAGTTTATGAACCGATGATGCTAATAGGCATGCTTGTCATATTTGGGAAGGATACTAAATTAATACAAAGCCTATTAGTGTAAGTAGAACGTCAGTGTAGGGGGAGGAAGTGAATCTAATGAATATGGCAAAATCGAAAATGGTGTAAGACGAGGATGAGTTTTCTAAACAAAACTATTCATCCTATATAGTGATGCCATTCTAAGAGAACTAGAAGTCCTATCAGAATTCATTATCGGCGGCCAGAATCTTAAAATATGACATATGGAGATAACACAGTGTTGCCAGCAGCCACAGAGCGGACATTACATGAACTATTACAGAAAGTACTGAAGGAAAGCTAGAAGAATGGCGTAATCCTCAATTACAAGAAAACTAAATGTATGGTTGTCAGCAAAAAGAACAGTCCGTCATCGCAAATTACAATTTAGAAATACCAAAATTTAACAGGTACAACGATTTAAATTTCTGGGAAATATTTTAATATTGTATGTAAGATGCCATAATGAAACTCGACGGTGCATCGCATTGAAAAGGCGAAATTTGCTCTCCAAATTTAAGTAAGCTATTAAGAAAATGAAAGTTTTCTTTAGAAAGAAAGAAAACAGTACTGATCTTATACGCTATAATTGTCATCTTATATGGTTTTCAATACTGGGCACTCCCCTCAAAGATGAAGAGAAATCTTGAGACAACGGAATGTGGTGGTACAAAATGATGCTTAGAATGCTATGAACTGAACCTATTACCAACGATGAAGTTTTAGAGAAAAGAGGAAAAAAGTACACATGACATTAGAAAAGGACCGTTGGCATTTACCAGCCTCGTAAAAAGGACAGTGGGCTTGGGAAATTGATATTCATGAGGTATACTGAAGGCAAGATCGACAGAGGAAAACAGCGCATAATGTACCTAAAGTGCTTGTGCAAATGGATGGGAGAACAAGGCTGAAGAGTGATAGCATAAAGATAACATTTTCTGAGAACTATAAAGAACACGGAATTGTGGAGTGCCATGATGGCCAAAGTCCTGAAGGAATACGGCATTTAGAAGAAACCGTCATTTTAATATTATTTTCTTGGATGCGTTGATCGTTTCAAATTATTTATTTGAAAATGTTACTGTTTCATTTCTCTTCTTAACATTACACAACGCATGGATCGTGCCGATCACTTCAGAACACACACACACACACAAACACACAGACACCCCCGCATGCGCGCGCACGCACACACACATATGCAGATCCTTACTTATACATGCAAGAGCGTGGATATATTGCGTTTGCAGTGAATTCGTTACACTTTGAATCAAGTTTCAAAACGAATATATACATAGTTGTACATAGATTAAATCAAGCATAAATGTGCTATCCTATTACGTTCTTTTTCGGTATCCTGATTCATTTCTCACGGATATTTTCATCTTTCTGAGCGTTGCCTGGGTCGTTTTAACGTGCTTCCAGTGAACTAAATTTCTTCCCTTTAGGAAAAATGTAGCAATCCAAGTCAATGGTAATGTGAAGATACAACATCAAGCAGAACGATTGTAGTAAAATTATCCATCCAAAATTGAACACATTTCTGTGGGATTAGCATAGACTTGTGACATCTAGCATATTCTTAAAGGAAGACGACGCCCTTCCAGTTGGTTGAGTCTGCAGACTTTCAATCGATTGCTACATTTGGTAGATGCATTTGGAAGCAGTACTTTCCTGAATTCATAGTCTGAGTTTCAAGAGTGGAAACTTAATACGTCATATCATTTTAGTCTCGCAGAATCATTATCTACCGATTAAAACCGACTTTTCTTTTTCCCAGGATAGTTTAGTTTCTCATTTTAAGCATTCCATCGCCTGCTATCATTCGTTTAAAGAATGCGTATTTTTTGTTGAGGTTCGTCAAAACAATTGCAGTTCCATTTAAATAGTCTGACACACAAATTTCAGGACAACTTACCGATCGAAATATTTTCGACAAGGACAAAAATAGTGAACAACGTTGAAATTTAAAAAGAAGGAAGAAATAAAAACGACACATAATTAGGATCAGACAGAAATAAATTAAATTTCTGGGTTACATAATGAAGAAAAAAGACTAGCAGATTTTCACAATTACAGTAGATATTGAATGTATGAGAGGAAAATGGAGGCACAGAATAAGCTAGATTAACATCATTTGCTAAGGGTAAGCAGAACAGGTATTTGGGCAGATATTATTAGTATTAAAAATGATGAAAATGTGGAGAGTCATGAAAGTCTTTGTATAGAAGGAAACGTGCATAAGTAAGAACTCTCATTTTGAACAAGACTGTTAGGTATGAAAATGACATTAGTTTTGATTTTATTACATTAATTTCAATGTTTGCTCATCTGGTTTGTCGGATCATCAGAGACAATGTCATAATTGAGTTCTGTTAAAGTTCAGCTTATCTGGCCTTCAAATTAGTCAATACATAGATATAGGAGACGTGATGTTGTAGAAACAAAGGTCACATTTCTTTGTGCAGCATAAAATCTGATGCTTCTATTATGATTATGCAAGGAGTTTTCTTTACCTTTCCGCAAGGCAGGCGAGCATTTTTGAAGGTAAAGAGCACTGCACATAATCCCCCAAATAAAACCTTTTGCACTTTTTGTCTTATCTCTATTTTCCTTTATCTCGAAGGCGCCCAAGTATATATATATATATATATATATATATATATATATATATATATATATATATATATATATATATATATTCATTTATATAATAAAACCTATCGATTACATTAAAAGAAAACTCACACACCTACTTAAATACATAGGCAAACACGTAAGCCTGTTACAACGGTCATACATTTAAAGAGTGCGACTTTCAGTATATACCTGGTATATTTATTCAGTATATATTCAGTATATACGGTTTCCTGAAACAATGTTAAAAATTAATAAATATACCACTGCTAAAATAAGTGAAATATCACTATTAAATTCGGCAAGAAATATTCCATCTATCTATCTATCTATCTATCTATCTATCTATCTATATATATATATATATATATATATATATATATATATATATATATATATATATGATGAAAATGTGGAAAAGACAAAGCAAAATCCGAATATGTGAGTTTACTGTTTTTTATATTTTGTTTTTGTTTTTGTTATACTGTCTACGTCAGACGTTTCGGTCAAATAGACCTTCTTCAAGACATGGTTAACGGAGACATATTTATATTAGATTTAAGTTAGATCAAGAGACGATATATACAGGACTGGTCAGAAACAGAAAAACTGAAATTCTAAAGTCAGAGTATTCTTTCTTGGAGTCGGATACGCTGGCGTCACGTGGGCGGCGCTACGAAAACCTGCTCCCAGGGAAGAGATTTTATCCTAAGTGGAAAGTGGGAGGGACCTATTTAAAACTATAGCTTATCGGTACGTTTGTCAAGCATTAATCTTGCTAGAAAACTTGATATATTACAGAAACCTTGTCGGGTGTTTATTGTGTGTGAGGTGGCTATCATGCCAGCCTCGTAAATCTGCCTAAGGTTTTTATTGTGGATATATTTTTAAATCTTCACAGAGTCGAAATCAAAATTGTGATCAGATTTGGCTATGTGTACAACCAAAGCACTACTTAGATTACCGAGGCTAATATCTCGTTTATGTTCGGAAATGCGAGATTTCAATGACCTCCCTGTCTCACCTACATAACTCAAGTTGCAGTCTCTACATGGCACCTGATAGACGCAAGCATCGGATGTAATATGCTGTCTGCTGGTATTGTTTAATATACTGCGGATAGTTTTAGTGGGTAATGTAGTAGTTTTAATTTTTAGCGCGTTTAGATTGTTGGAGATGTGTTCGGACAGAGGGTTATTCGGTAGAAAGATGCGGCCAATAGGATTATCAGGGGCAGCTGAAAGTGTGCCTCTCTCCACACACACACACACACACACACACACACACACACACACACACACACACATATATATATATATATATATATATATATATATATATATATATATATACATATACAGAGAGAGAGAGTTGTTTATCTACCATTTTATATATAATTATAACATGATTATTAATCTATAATTCGTTCTCTCTCTCTCTCTCTCTCTCTCTACGCCCCCACCCATATATATATATATATATATATATATATATATATATATATATATATATATATATATATATATATATATATAGTGGGTTTAATTTCGGGAGAAAATAAAGACAAGAACTGTTCATAATTTTGGTAGTTTTACTATAGAGTATATGCGATCTAATCTTTCGGCTCCCCTGAGCCTTCATCAGAGTGGTTATATTGACATTACCACAGAGATGTTCACCATTACGGATAACATTCCTTTATGTTTACATAAAAGTTTGCTATTCGACGATAAAGGTCGCAGAATAAGTGACGCACGTCTTAAATTCGTAATGTTGTTATGTGACATCGTACATGACCACGTGAGAGAAAGAATGCTATCTAAAGAACCATGTGTTTACATGCATAGTAATATGTTCCGACTGGTTTGAAAGCTAATTTTGCAGAGTGTGGGTTGCTTTGTTTTCATGTCGGTGGTCTCCAATATCGTAAGTTTCTTTTATTGTATGTGAGTATTGTTGCGTTATGAACTGTCGTAAAACATCAATGTCTAACTCTTGACGTAGAGCTATTTCCTTAAAGGAGATCAACGTTTGTCGGAAATATTCTGAACATTACGTAGAAAAAAAGTCTTTGGTTTCACACGAAATCAATTGATTTATTCGAACATTCAAAACGGTATTTTGTAAATATCTCTCATTCTGCACAGACACACACACGCACACACACACGCACACACACACACACGCACAAACACACACATGTGAGGTTGTGTGTGTGTGCGTGTGTAAATTATCTTGAGTGGTCACATTTTATATAACGTTATCTTATCTTTCTTCTATTGTAATTCACATTTGAAATATGTTTCTGTATCTTGTGAAGAATTTACTATTGTAAAAGTTATCATTGTTTTTCTAGTTATTAAATTCATACTCTCACATAAATTTCTATTTAGACCGTGTAAAAAATAACAAAAATGGGACAAATCATCGGGTTGAATGGATTTTAACACCAAATTTCAGAGAAGAATTCAGAATTATATTACGTTGCTCAATTTATTTTCTGCTATTATCAAACAACGTTTTAGCATTAAAATTTTCCTGTGGCAAAAAAGTATATATTCTCACTGTATGGAAAATCAGATATTGAATTGGTTTTGATTAAGTAAATGCCACAATTCATTCAGTCGTTTTATTTATTGCAATATCTAATACTCAAAATTCAATCCAAGTGTCTATATATTTCTCAATTAATTTCCGTGTACGTTGCCTGACTACAAGTAAAAGTTTCAATCATCAGCCAGTTGGCAACAGTTATTTGAGTGAATGACCAGTTTATGCCTCATCAGCAAATTTCAGAATCTGCAGGAATATTTGACGTGTATATATAATGTTTTGTATCCCACATGTAAAAAAAAACAACTGGAGGAAAATGCTTAACCAGCGTTGTTGTAAACTGATTAAGGGTATAAAAAGGCACCAGATGCAACAAAAAATGTACTGTTTCCGCAGCCATGACAAGTTGTGTCCGATCCCGCATAAACAGGCGTTGGGTAAATTTTGACCAGTAACCCGTGTCTACGCGTGCGTGTTCCCGACGCTCAATAATTTATCTTGGGTTGCTTTCCGCGCCAGAGTAAATACTATTGCGGTCCGCAGCACAGATGACTACAATCAAAGTGTAGTATGCGCTCCGCTGTCATGATCAGCTAAGACAGGCTTTGTGCCCGATTCTGAGTAAACGGGACCTGCGTAAATTTTGAACTATGACCTAAGTGTACGCGCTCAAGATCGCCACGTTAAATAACTCACCTTCTGTCGCATCCCACCCCAGAAAAAAGGCCATCAGTTACTATACATGCGTTCCACGGTCCAAATGACTAAGATAAAAGTGTAGTATATGTTCCCGGATACTTGCTTGATCGCCTTTTGGCTGAGATTCGATCATTAATACATGCCTGGCACAGGGATTCGTCTATGCGCTGGTAGTATCGCGGCTACATCTAGCTATGACCAGATTTGACCAGCTTCGCTCACCGGCTTGTACAAGCTAGGACCAGCCAAGACCACCGGTCCGAGTGGAAACGCTCGGGTCATTACCCCTCTCCTGCCCAACGTTAAAAACCGACCTTGTGTCACAACCTGACTCAGTGGGGGGGTCAAGTAGATATCAAGTGTAGTATCTGTTCCAGAAGCTGCATGGAAATGTCATAGAATCAAAAGAAGACTCATACTTTTGAAATCAAATAGTGCAATACCGTTCGTCAAATTCCCCCACGTCAGAATATATAGTATGAATAATATTGAATTTATATCTAGACTGGCCATGAGATTATCAGTCAAATTTTATTCCTTCTGGATTTCAAAAAGGTTGCCTGATTTTTTTTTTGTGTGATCGACTTATTATTTCAAGGATAGTTATTAAACATTTTCCTATAACCTTAGTATGTGGTGCTGCCTATTCTTGAAATGATGGGGGTCGTAAGGATACCAGATTTCTCAGAGAAATCGTAAATTTGGGGAGTTCTCAGCTGATATTCTTTGAGTCTTATACCAAGATTTGTTTAAATGTAACGTCAATTAAAATAATGTCACTTTTTTTTTAAAATTCTGCAATCTTTTAAAAACATCGAACTCAATCAAAGTTAAACCTCTCCCTACCAATAACGAAAACAATAAAAATCTGCTGTCTCATTACTATTCCACATTTAATAACATTTGTTACAAGCAAAAACTTGAAATACTAATGCGATCGTCTGTCAGCGGAGTGATGGCATGCATTTTCATAGAATATTTCAAATCTGCTTCTTTCGAAAACATTTTACTTATCCAATCAAATTACTTCTGATATAATGATGATGCTCTCTTAATATATCCACGTAATACTAACTTACCGGATATTGTAGATAAACTAAACAAAGTCAAGCATACAATAGAATTTTCAAACGAATTGGAAGAAGCAATTACTTCACCATTCTTAGACATCATGTTTCACCGAGCTGAAACTCGCCTAAGACTTTGTTTCCATCGAAGATCAACTAATACAACTGACCTAATAAACATTTATTCACATCGTAACAAGAAAATAACACCGGAATGATCATTGGATTCTACTTAAGAACATTCAGAATTTGCCGCCCTCACTATAGAGTATGCGATGTGTAAATGTTTGCCATTTTATAATTTTATTTTCACGCATGCTCGTTGTTTGATTATTTTTATTTTTGTCGACTACACAGTATAGTATAGTCATATGCGCACTCTCTGTGAGAAAACGATCAACATGATGCAGTTCGCTCCGGCAGAAATTTGGAAAAGTTATGCTGCACGGCTTGACATTCGTTTGGTTGTTGTGTTTAACGGCCTTCCAACCTTATTGGTCATTTAATGCCGAAAATGATTTTGAGTGATTTTCATTTGGTTTTCAAAAATGTATTGCTGGAAACATTTGGTTTTCAAAATGTATTACTGTGGAAACATTTGGTTTTCAAAAATGTATTGCTGGAAACATTTGGTTTTCAAAAATGTATTGCTGGAAACATTTGGTTTTCAAAAATGTATTTTTCGAAAATATATAGCTGGTAATACTATTTTTCCAAAAACGTATATCCGAAAACCTTATTTTTTCAAAAACAGCCTTTCTGTTGGATATAGTTTATCGCCGTACCCAGTATGCATATGCAGTTTACCGTCATACCCATGGACGCGGATGCAGTTTACCGTCATATCCATGGACGCGGATGCAGTTTACCGTTATACCCAGGACGATTGACATTCGTGCTGGAAGCTTCAATACGTATATTTAAATCTGGCAGTGCACAGGTTTCGGAAACAGTTGGTTGATTACGAAGGTACGGCAGCTCGGATAACTCACTCGGATCGTTCTGATAAAAAAGAACTCCCGAATTTATTAGTGTGGGCCTCACATTCAACACGGACTTCTTACATATGGTGACTTCAGCAGGTAATGCTGCCCTCGGTCAAGAGATTGGCTGCTGGAAAAAAACAACTATATCTGGTAACAGGACAGTATAGCATGCCACACAAGCAGAAAACACAATCAAGACATTCAAATAAATTCTGCGACCACATCAACCTTACACCTGGCCACCACACTCCGCAGATTGAAGACACATTGAATATTACGTATGAGGCTCAGTGGATAGAGAGACCAAAACAACTTCTTATGGCAAGAAATTTATTCTGAAGGCAAGGATTATGGCAGCATTCACCACCTTAAACAAGGAGACCTCCAGAAGAGTTGCAGGAGATTCTGAAGGGCGTGGTTGAAGCCAATGTAGATTTTATTAAATGAATCCACTCTTTACTATTTCTAGAAATTTCTTATGTGATTTTCGAAATTATATCTGTTAAAATGATATGCCAATCTTATTTCCATTTTTTCATAATTTAGACGGCAATTTATCCACCGCATCAAGTGTGCGTCAATGCATCATTATATATATATATATACATATAACTTGAATTAAAACATATATATATATATATATATATATATATATATATATATATATATATATATATATATATATATATATATTGACGATCCTACGCAGAAACCTCCGAATTAATATGCACGAACTTTGTCTGTGACTATTAATACATCTGTCTGTGACAATTACTCTCTCACTCTCTACCTCTCTCCCCCCCTCTCTCCCCTATCCCTCCCCCTCTCTCTCTCCCTCCCTCTCTCTCTCTCTCTCTCTAGGGCAAGCTAAACGCAGTCAGTCTATAATCGGAGAAGTCTAAAAAGATTACCCTTAGCAACCATGCCGCGGGGATGCTAAAATAACTCTTCACACTATTCAAAATTGCGCGCTAAAGAAACGCGGTAATTCAGTTGGAGGCAATGAAACTGAGGAAATCGAACCATCTATTAATTCGTTATGAGAATGGATTCGTAAATAACTGTTAAAGGAAAAATTGAAAGGAGAGTGAGAAAAGATGAAAACAGAGAGAAAAGCAACAATTATTTGATTTCAAAAACTGAAAACGTTATTATTTTCGTATTCATATCGTACACGCCGCATGTTTTTTTTTTACATTCTGATATTCTTTGTTTCACATTGTTTTATGTACAATTAAAATTTCATTACATTTTCAAATTTGTGTTTTCTTAATGTTGGTTTTCTCATCCACGTCTTTTTGATCCTGTGAGCGAAATTCTCTATTTTAATGGAATCCAGGTCACACCCTTGGCAATTTTTGAATCATTTTATTTATTTTTTCTTATTACTGTTGTGTTCTCGAGGGAACATAAATTGTGGGCTCGTGTCCGCGATCTCTCATAGCAAAACCTCGCATGGAGGTCGATAGCGACAAACAACAAGGTAAAAAAATCGGTCGTCGAAATTTCGTACGAGAACCACCATTAGACAAACAGACTAGGCTAAGAAAAGATGACGTACGAGTTATTGGGAGGCATTTAGTGTTGGATGACAGAAAGTCAATTCTGGTTAGGACAATATCGGAGCACATGGAAGATAACAATATATTTGAAGAAGAAATATTAAGTCAGTTACCTATCGATGTAGAAGTAATGTCTCGGGCACAAATCGAATTAGAAAAGGCCAGAATAGCCGCTAGAGCGGAAATTGGAATGTACACATAGAGCAGGCAGTTAGATTTATAGAGTTGTAGATATATATTACTAATATCTAATCACACACACACACACACACACACATATATATATATATATATATATATATATATATATATATATATATATATATATATATATATATATATATGTATGTTTAAATATCAGTTACATATAGGGTGTAACAGCAAAATTGTCCAAATCGTATAAAACCCAAACTATCTATTTGTTAGATGATGTTTGAAACGTTGTATCTTAGAAATGATTAACTATATCTTACTGGAATACTTTCTAACACGATTGGACTTTATTTGGAGCTGTAATAATATATAATTTACTCTTCATGCATATCGTGTTCAATCCCATCATTATTGAAAATGATGTGTTCATCTTTAATTAATCATAGCTAAAGATCGGAATCTCATGTTGGATTGAAATGACGTTCTTATATATATATATATATATATATATATATATATATATATATATATATATATATATATATATGAAGAATTATAATTTTAATGTGTGCTATATTTATGGGATAAAGTCACCAATATCAGAGATAGAGCCTATGTAAATATAACAGCGGGCGTTGAAGTCAGCACTCAGAGGCGAAACGCTGTTTCATTCTAGACGCAATCGGCTGCCTGAAATTATTCTAGGATCGGATCATTTACCAACTTATTTAATATGATCTTCTCTCTATGTATCATTCTAACATTCTGTCCTGTAGTAACCAGGTGCCTCACAGGTTTCATGTACGATTTCATATTCAAGACTTTTTCATTGGTCTTTGAACTCTCAACGCTGAAACTCCTCTCTCACATGCCAAAAGACTTCTAGATTGAGCTGGATATTTTCTAATCCAACTCTTTAAGTTGAAAAGTTATTTCCTTTTATTATTGTGTCCTCTTCACCCAAGTTTCCACTCTAGTGTTCCCTCTTTTTAAAAGTATTTCAACTTCGTATTGATGGTTGTTGAATGAACTTTGAATGAAGCACCTTCCACCGCTTTTTCACCACATGTCTTTATCCCTTTATTCGGCTTTTGGATACCAGCATACTTGAGGACATCAGTCACCATTTCCTCATAGCGAAGCAACTTTCTTTCATGAGCCTCTTCAATCCATTCTTCCCTCGCCACTGTCAGCACGCCAAGCAACTGATGTTGCTTCTCGATATCAATTAACACTAAATCCGGCCTCAGTCCAGAGACAATAACCTCCACTGTCAGTCACGCATTGCTTCAGGAAGGCAATATTTCGCATGTCCGTCGAGGTTATATTATCATTTCTCCCAGTTGCTCAACGACCTCCACAATCAGGTTATGTCTGAGGGTGTACCAGCCGTTCTGTAGCGCCTTCGGGCTGGATGAGACTATGTGGCGCATGTTTCCATAACGACCGCACAACAGGCAGTAGGGTGACTCCTGTACTCCCCTCTCTTCAAATTTGCCGTTGATTCTGCCATATTATATGCTACCTGTATGAAGAACATCAAATGTCCTGCGCTGAGACGCCACCAACCAGACCAACTGATCTGAATACCTTCAACAACTTCCCAGTTTAGCCATCGAACCAGATGAGCCTGCTGGACAGTCCGCAATAAACGGCTCTTCTGCTCGAACCCTCTGTTACTGTAACTTGCGTTGCTCCTGTCTACTGGCCTCTGAAGAAAATCTATCCCTCACAACTAGACCAAGTCTTGTACGCCCCTTCCTGGAAAAACCCTGACCTTCTACCTGCTTTACCATAACTTCCACTGCTGAAATCACGCCTGAAACTTTCCTCTTTGTTCCTACTTTCACCTCCGACACATTTCTTCACGGATTACAACATCTCTAGATGCAAACAGCATGGACTGCAATCTCCCTTTTTCCACCTTGTACACCTCCACCAAAAAAGTAATAGGTAACTCAAGGCCTCTCCGATCTGTTATACAAAGCGACCGGTAACAGAATCATTGCAACACCATGCCACTTCCGTATGCATTTACTAATTTTACTCTCAATTATCTCAACTCGAGAAAGTGCCACCTCATATAAAGTTAGCAGCCACATTAGTCTCGCTATCAATCCAAAATGCATACACAAAACATTAAATTTACTGGGAAGTCCACATTGGTCTAATCTTCGTTGATCCACCTCCGATTGTCGCTGGATTTTAATTCCACGGTGACGATCTGTCACAGGGGAGCTATACCACACTTCAAAACTTGCTCCCGCATTGTTGGCATCATTTCGCCTGCTATGGAAAAGATTTCATATGTGACAGAACCTCCATTCATAGACACCTAGTGACCTGCTCTTCTTTGGTTTGAAGGCCCTTTGACTCCACTCTACCAAATCTGCAAGTCTATCCAGAACCATCTGTGCTACGTTCCTATCATCTGCAATTATTATTAAATCATCCATAAATTTCCGGATTTTACCTCATTCTGCAGGAAGTGGTACTCTGTCGACAGACCTTTCAGGATCACCTCCATCACCATCACAAACAGTACTGGAGAGATGGCACATCCCATAGCAATTCCTCTCTGCAGCTCCATATAACTTGTAGTGTACTTCATATTTGAAAAACGCAACATAAACACACACACACACACACACACACATATATATATATATATATATATATATATATATATATATATATATATATATATATACATACAGAGAGAGAGAGTTGTTTATCTACCATTTTATATATAATTATAACATGATTATTAATCTATAATTCGTTCTCTCTCTCTCTCTCTCTCTCTCTCTCTCTACGCCCCCACCCATATATATATATATATATATATATATATATATATATATATATATATATATATATATATATATATATATATAGTGGGTTTAATTTCGGGAGAAAATAAAGACAAGAACTGTTCATAATTTTGGTAGTTTTACTATAGAGTATATGCGATCTAATCTTTCGGCTCCCCTGAGCCTTCATCAGAGTGGTTATATTGACATTACCACAGAGATGTTCACCATTACGGATAACATTCCTTTATGTTTACATAAAAGTTTGCTATTCGACGATAAAGGTCGCAGAATAAGTGACGCACGTCTTAAATTCGTAATGTTGTTATGTGACATCGTACATGACCACGTGAGAGAAAGAATGCTATCTAAAGAACCATGTGTTTACATGCATAGTAATATGTTCCGACTGGTTTGAAAGCTAATTTTGCAGAGTGTGGGTTGCTTTGTTTTCATGTCGGTGGTCTCCAATATCGTAAGTTTCTTTTATTGTATGTGAGTATTGTTGCGTTATGAACTGTCGTAAAACATCAATGTCTAACTCTTGACGTAGAGCTATTTCCTTAAAGGAGATCAACGTTTGTCGGAAATATTCTGAACATTACGTAGAAAAAAAGTCTTTGGTTTCACACGAAATCAATTGATTTATTCGAACATTCAAAACGGTATTTTGTAAATATCTCTCATTCTGCACAGACACACACACGCACACACACACGCACACACACACACACGCACAAACACACACATGTGAGTTTGTGTGTGTGTGCGTGTGTAAATTATCTTGAGTGGTCACATTTTATATAACGTTATCTTATCTTTCTTCTATTGTAATTCACATTTGAAATATGTTTCTGTATCTTGTGAAGAATTTACTATTGTAAAAGTTATCATTGTTTTTCTAGTTATTAAATTCATACTCTCACATAAATTTCTATTTAGACCGTGTAAAAAATAACAAAAATGGGACAAATCATCGGGTTGAATGGATTTTAACACCAAATTTCAGAGAAGAATTCAGAATTATATTACGTTGCTCAATTTATTTTCTGCTATTATCAAACAACGTTTTAGCATTAAAATTTTCCTGTGGCAAAAAAGTATATATTCTCACTGTATGGAAAATCAGATATTGAATTGGTTTTGATTAAGTAAATGCCACAATTCATTCAGTCGTTTTATTTATTGCAATATCTAATACTCAAAATTCAATCCAAGTGTCTATATATTTCTCAATTAATTTCCGTGTACGTTGCCTGACTACAAGTAAAAGTTTCAATCATCAGCCAGTTGGCAACAGTTATTTGAGTGAATGACCAGTTCATGCCTCATCAGCAAATTTCAGAATCTGCAGGAATATTTGACGTGTATATATAATGTTTTGTATCCCACATGTAAAAAAAAACAACTGGAGGAAAATGCTTAACCAGCGTTGTTGTAAACTGATTAAGGGTATAAAAAGGCACCAGATGCAACAAAAAATGTACTGTTTCCGCAGCCATGACAAGTTGTGTCCGATCCCGCATAAACAGGCGTTGGGTAAATTTTGACCAGTAACCCGTGTCTACGCGTGCGTGTTCCCGACGCTCAATAATTTATCTTGGGTTGCTTTCCGCGCCAGAGTAAATACTATTGCGGTCCGCAGCACAGATGACTACAATCAAAGTGTAGTATGCGCTCCGCTGTCATGATCAGCTAAGACAGGCTTTGTGCCCGATTCTGAGTAAACGGGACCTGCGTAAATTTTGAACTATGACCTAAGTGTACGCGCTCAAGATCGCCACGTTAAATAACTCACCTTCTGTCGCATCCCACCCCAGAAAAAAGGCCATCAGTTACTATACATGCGTTCCACGGTCCAAATGACTAAGATAAAAGTGTAGTATATGTTCCCGGATACTCGCTTGATCGCCTTTTGGCTGAGATTCGATCATTAATACATGCCTGGCACAGGGATTCGTCTATGCGCTGGTAGTATCGCGGCTACATCTAGCTATGACCAGATTTGACCAGCTTCGCTCACCGGCTTGTACAAGCTAGGACCAGCCAAGACCACCGGTCCGAGTGGAAACGCTCGGGTCATTACCCCTCTCCTGCCCAACGTTAAAAACCGACCTTGTGTCACAACCTGACTCAGTGGGGGGGTCAAGTAGATATCAAGTGTAGTATCTGTTCCAGAAGCTGCATGGAAATGTCATAGAATCAAAAGAAGACTCATACTTTTGAAATCAAATAGTGCAATACCGTTCGTCAAATTCCCCCACGTCAGAATATATAGTATGAATAATATTGAATTTATATCTAGACTGGCCATGAGATTATCAGTCAAATTTTATTCCTTCTGGATTTCAAAAAGGTTGCCTGATTTTTTTTTGTGTGATCGACTTATTATTTCAAGGATAGTTATTAAACATTTTCCTATAACCTTAGTATGTGGTGCTGCCTATTCTTGAAATGATGGGGGTCGTAAGGATACCAGATTTCTCAGAGAAATCGTAAATTTGGGGAGTTCTCAGCTGATATTCTTTGAGTCTTATACCAAGATTTGTTTAAATGTAACGTCAATTAAAATAATGTCACTTTTTTTTTAAAATTCTGCAATCTTTTAAAAACATCGAACTCAATCAAAGTTAAACCTCTCCCTACCAATAACGAAAACAATTAAAATCTGCTGTCTCATTACTATTCCACATTTAATAACATTTGTTACAAGCAAAAACTTGAAATACTAATGCGATCGTCTGTCAGCGGAGTGATGGCATGCATTTTCATAGAATATTTCAAATCTGCTTCTTTCGAAAACATTTTACTTATCCAATCAAATTACTTCTGATATAATGATGATGCTCTCTTAATATATCCACGTAATACTAACTTACCGGATATTGTAGATAAACTAAACAAAGTCAAGCATACAATAGAATTTTCAAACGAATTGGAAGAAGCAATTACTTCACCATTCTTAGACATCATGTTTCACCGAGCTGAAACTCGCCTAAGACTTTGTTTCCATCGAAGATCAACTAATACAACTGACCTAATAAACATTTATTCACATCGTAACAAGAAAATAACACCGGAATGATCATTGGATTCTACTTAAGAACATTCAGAATTTGCCGCCCTCACTATAGAGTATGCGATGTGTAAATGTTTGCCATTTTATAATTTTATTTTCACGCATGCTCGTTGTTTGATTATTTTTATTTTTGTCGACTACACAGTATAGTATAGTCATATGCGCACTCTCTGTGAGAAAACGATCAACATGATGCAGTTCGCTCCGGCAGAAATTTGGAAAAGTTATGCTGCACGGCTTGACATTCGTTTGGTTGTTGTGTTTAACGGCCTTCCAACCTTATTGGTCATTTAATGCCGAAAATGATTTTGAGTGATTTTCATTTGGTTTTCAAAAATGTATTGCTGGAAACATTTGGTTTTCAAAATGTATTACTGTGGAAACATTTGGTTTTCAAAAATGTATTGCTGGAAACATTTGGTTTTCAAAAATGTATTGCTGGAAACATTTGGTTTTCAAAAATGTATTTTTCGAAAATATATAGCTGGTAATACTATTTTTCCAAAAACGTATATCCGAAAACCTTATTTTTTCAAAAACAGCCTTTCTGTTGGATATAGTTTATCGCCGTACCCAGTATGCATATGCAGTTTACCGTCATACCCATGGACGCGGATGCAGTTTACCGTCATATCCATGGACGCGGATGCAGTTTACCGTTATACCCAGGACGATTGACATTCGTGCTGGAAGCTTCAATACGTATATTTAAATCTGGCAGTGCACAGGTTTCGGAAACAGTTGGTTGATTACGAAGGTACGGCAGCTCGGATAACTCACTCGGATCGTTCTGATAAAAAAGAACTCCCGAATTTATTAGTGTGGGCCTCACATTCAACACGGACTTCTTACATATGGTGACTTCAGCAGGTAATGCTGCTCTCGGTCAAGAGATTGGCTGCTGGAAAAAAACAACTATATCTGGTAACAGGACAGTATAGCATGCCACACAAGCAGAAAACACAATCAAGACATTCAAATAAATTCTGCGACCACATCAACCTTACACCTGGCCACCACACTCCGCAGATTGAAGACACATTGAATATTACGTATGAGGCTCAGTGGATAGAGAGACCAAAACAACTTCTTATGGCAAGAAATTTATTCTGAAGGCAAGGATTATGGCAGCATTCACCACCTTAAACAAGGAGACCTCCAGAAGAGTTGCAGGAGATTCTGAAGGGCGTGGTTGAAGCCAATGTAGATTTTATTAAATGAATCCACTCTTTACTATTTCTAGAAATTTCTTATGTGATTTTCGAAATTATATCTGTTAAAATGATATGCCAATCTTATTTCCATTTTTTCATAATTTAGACGGCAATTTATCCACCGCATCAAGTGTGCGTCAATGCATCATTATATATATATATATACATATAACTTGAATTAAAACATATATATATATATATATATATATATATATATATATATATATATATATATATTGACGATCCTACGCAGAAACCTCCGAATTAATATGCACGAACTTTGTCTGTGAATATTAATACATCTGTCTGTGACAATTACTCTCTCACTCTCTACCTCTCTCCCCCTCTCTCTCCCCTATCCCTCCCCCTCTCTCTCTCCCTCCCTCTCTCTCTCTCTCTCTCTAGGGCAAGCTAAACGCAGTCAGTCTATAATCGGAGAAGTCTAAAAAGATTACCCTTAGCAACCATGCCGCGGGGATGCTAAAATAACTCTTCACACTATTCAAAATTGCGCGCTAAAGAAACGCGGTAATTCAGTTGGAGGCAATGAAACTGAGGAAATCGAACCATCTATTAATTCGTTATGAGAATGGATTCGTAAATAACTGTTAAAGGAAAAATTGAAAGGAGAGTGAGAAAAGATGAAAACAGAGAGAAAAGCAACAATTATTTGATTTCAAAAACTGAAAACGTTATTATTTTCGTATTCATATCGTACACGCCGCATGTTTTTTTTTTACATTCTGATATTCTTTGTTTCACATTGTTTTATGTACAATTAAAATTTCATTACATTTTCAAATTTGTGTTTTCTTAATGTTGGTTTTCTCATCCACGTCTTTTTGACCCTGTGAGCGAAATTCTCTATTTTAATGTAATCCAGGTCACACCCTTGGCAATTTTTGAATCATTTTATTTATTTTTTCTTATTACTGTTGTGTTCTCGAGGGAACATAAATTGTGGGCTCGTGTCCGCGATCTCTCACAGCAAAACCTCGCATGGAGGTCGATAGCGACAAACAACAAGGTAAAAAAATCGGTCGTCGAAATTTCGTACGAGAACCACCATTAGACAAACAGACTAGGCTAAGAAAAGATGACGTACGAGTTATTGGGAGGCATTTAGTGTTGGATGACAGAAAGTCAATTCTGGTTAGGACAATATCGGAGCACATGGAAGATAACAATATATTTGAAGAAGAAATATTAAGTCAGTTACCTATCGATGTAGAAGTAATGTCTCGGGCACAAATCGAATTAGAAAAGGCCAGAATAGCCGCTAGAGCGGAAATTGGAATGTACACATAGAGCAGGCAGTTAGATTTATAGAGTTGTAGATATATATTACTAATATCTAATCACACACACACACACACACACACACACATATATATATATATATATATATATATATATATATATATATATATATATATATATATATGTATGTTTAAATATCAGTTACATATAGGGTGTAACAGCAAAATTGTCCAAATCGTATAAAACCCAAACTATCTATTTGTTAGATGATGTTTGAAACGTTGTATCTTAGAAATGATTAACTATATCTTACTGGAATACTTTCTAACACGATTGGACTTTATTTGGAGCTGTAATAATATATAATTTACTCTTCATGCATATCGTGTTCAATCCCATCATTATTGAAAATGATGTGTTCATCTTTAATTAATCATAGCTAAAGATCGGAATCTCATGTTGGATTGAAATGACGTTCTTATATATATATATATATATATATATATATATATATATATATATATATATATATATATATATATATATATATATATATATGAAGAATTATAATTTTAATGTGTGCTATATTTATGGGATAAAGTCACCAATATCAGAGATAGAGCCTATGTAAATATAGCAGCGGGCGTTGAAGTCAGCACTCAGAGGCGAAACGCTGTTTCATTCTAGACGCAATCGGCTGCCTGAAATTATTCTAGGATCGGATCATTTACCAACTTATTTAATATGATCTTCTCTCTATGTATCATTCTAACATTCTGTCCTGTAGTAACCAGGTGCCTCACAGGTTTCATGTACGATTTCATATTCAAGACTTTTTCATTGGTCTTTGAACTCTCAACGCTGAAACTCCTCTCTCACATGCCAAAAGACTTCTAGATTGAGCTGGATATTTTCTAATCCAACTCTTTAAGTTGAAAAGTTATTTCCTTTTATTATTGTGTCCTCTTCACCCAAGTTTCCACTCTAGTGTTCCCTCTTTTTAAAAGTATTTCAACTTCGTATTGATGGTTGTTGAATGAACTTTGAATGAAGCACCTTCCACCGCTTTTTCACCACATGTCTTTATCCCTTTATTCGGCTTTTGGATACCAGCATACTTGAGGACATCAGTCACCATTTCCTCATAGCGAAGCAACTTTCTTTCATGAGCCTCTTCAATCCATTCTTCCCTCGCCACTGTCAGCACGCCAAGCAACTGATGTTGCTTCTCGATATCAATTAACACTAAATCCGGCCTCAGTCCAGAGACAATAACCTCCACTGTCAGTCACGCATTGCTTCAGGAAGGCAATATTTCGCATGTCCGTCGAGGTTATATTATCATTTCTCCCAGTTGCTCAACGACCTCCACAATCAGGTTATGTCTGAGGGTGTACCAGCCGTTCTGTAGCGCCTTCGGGCTGGATGAGACTATGTGGCGCATGTTTCCATAACGACCGCACAACAGGCAGTAGGGTGACTCCTGTACTCCCCTCTCTTCAAATTTGCCGTTGATTCTGCCATATTATATGCTACCTGTATGAAGAACATCAAATGTCCTGCGCTGAGACGCCACCAACCAGACCAACTGATCTGAATACCTTCAACAACTTCCCAGTTTAGCCATCGAACCAGATGAGCCTGCTGGACAGTCCGCAATAAACGGCTCTTCTGCTCGAACCCTCTGTTACTGTAACTTGCGTTGCTCCTGTCTACTGGCCTCTGAAGAAAATCTATCCCTCACAACTAGACCAAGTCTTGTACGCCCCTTCCTGGAAAAACCCTGACCTTCTACCTGCTTTACCATAACTTCCACTGCTGAAATCACGCCTGAAACTTTCCTCTTTGTTCCTACTTTCACCTCCGACACATTTCTTCACGGATTACAACATCTCTAGATGCAAACAGCATGGACTGCAATCTCCCTTTTTCCACCTTGTACACCTCCACCAAAAAAGTAATAGGTAACTCAAGGCCTCTCCGATCTGTTATACAAAGCGACCGGTAACAGAATCATTGCAACACCATGCCACTTCCGTATGCATTTACTAATTTTACTCTCAATTATCTCAACTCGAGAAAGTGCCACCTCATATAAAGTTAGCAGCCACATTAGTCTCGCTATCAATCCAAAATGCATACACAAAACATTAAATTTACTGGGAAGTCCACATTGGTCTAATCTTCGTTGATCCACCTCCGATTGTCGCTGGATTTTAATTCCACGGTGACGATCTGTCACAGGGGAGCTATACCACACTTCAAAACTTGCTCCCGCATTGTTGGCATCATTTCGCCTGCTATGGAAAAGATTTCATATGTGACAGAACCTCCATTCATAGACACCTAGTGACCTGCTCTTCTTTGGTTTGAAGGCCCTTTGACTCCACTCTACCAAATCTGCAAGTCTATCCAGAACCATCTGTGCTACGTTCCTATCATCTGCAATTATTATTAAATCATCCATAAATTTCCGGATTTTACCTCATTCTGCAGGAAGTGGTACTCTGTCGACAGACCTTTCAGGATCACCTCCATCACCATCACAAACAGTACTGGAGAGATGGCACATCCCATAGCAATTCCTCTCTGCAGCTCCATATAACTTGTAGTGTACTTCATATTTGAAAAACGCAACATAAACTGATTGACGTACATAGCCAGACAATCCCTGAGTCTCCGCAGAACGTAGAAGAACTCCAACGCCAGCTGTATCGTGTTATGCGGAACTGAACCATACGCATTAGCAAGATCAAACCAGATGACGTGAATATTGTTCCTTTCAGTTTTAGCCTCATGGACATATGTTCCAAGCATCCCGGAAACCCCAGGACGCCTGGCTTTTGAATACTCGTGTCTATATAGCTATTCCCAAGCAGGGAGCCCGTCAGCCTCCTGGCAAACACCTTAAAACACTTTTCCTTCAAAGTTCACGAGAGATATTGGGCAAAACTAAGTTTCAACGAATACTACACTTTCGGTATATACACACCATCAGCTCGACACCAACAGTCCAGAACATCAGCAAACACTGAAATCTTCACAAGAAGTTTCCACATAGACCTCAGCAGCTTGGGACACCTCTTGTAGAGAGCATATGGCACACCATTATGACTACCAGCAGAACACGTTCTCGACTTCCGTATAACACTTTGGACATCATTCCAAGTCATTGGAGACTCATCAAAAGCTATTTCCGGGTGCCAGGACTGAATAAACCTGGCATCACCTCCGCTGGTACCTCCCTGCTGGCATCAGGGTACGTGCTGATAAGGTGACTTTCCTACTGCTCCTGCTCAACGTTCCGCTAGTCTTCTCAAACAACAGCTTCGTGAAGCGGAAAGGACTTTCTGTGAATGACTTCTGGGCCTTGGCTTCCTTCTGTCTCTTTTTGGCAAGCCGTTCCATTCTACTTAACTTGCTAATGCACTTCTTTCTGTCCTCCAGGATTGGCTTGATTTCCTCTGCCCTCTGCTCATCAGCCCACATTGCGGCTCGTAACCTTCGCATCTATTTCCTCAATGACCGGATGGTTCTTCGCCGTCGACTTACCTGAACTGGAGCTAAGGACTTAGATTTTATTTGCTTTAACCCAATGCTAGTGTCCCCATAGTCACTGATCATCTCCCCAAGCTGGCGAACTTTCCTTCCTGGACCACTACTGAATGTCTGGTTGGCTGTTGATAAGTTTTCATCCATCTCTGACAAGGCCCTGTGCACAGAGGGAGGCCACTTGATAATTCGGCGACTTGATTCAGCTTCGAAAAATGGAACCTGTAGGACACTCTGGTGTCCATCCTGTTCCCGAAACTCCGACAACTTATCGACTATGCAGTGCGATGTTTTGCCACTGAATCACCGCTATATTTCATCTTGGTTTGGTATGTCTTGCGACCCTTCACTGACTTGAAGAATCTTCTACAGTCATCACATTCCCTCTGGTTCTCACAGTCGTCAATACCAGATTGTCTGTCCATTTTTATACTCTTTGTAACCGTAGCAAGTCGCGTGGTTTTACATACGACATGAAAAAGGCGACACTACATGATCCGCGGATAGGCCGGAAGATTACATACAAGCCCGGTGTGCCATAATTTAGTCGGGCGCGATCTTCAAAAGGTTTCCCATCCCAACATCCATATATAACGGCCATAACTGTTGTAGAACCCTATCACATATAAGCGCTGCTTCTCTCTAAAAACACAGGGTCGCCAGCTGGTACCCCGCAATCCTATCACTGCCGTCAACGCACTAACACGGTCGTCACCATCCTTTCATTGTTGTCACTGAAGAACCAGAGGTATTGAACACGTGTATATATCAAGTGCTCCAGAGCAGCTGCAATCTTCAGCTGAGCGCCGTGCTTCAGCATAGTTTCCGCCCATTTAGCTTAGTAACTCTCTACAATGTGGGCCTGAAACAGCTGGATAATGTCACATTGTAACCTGTCTATGTTAGTTGGATGCGACTCGATGAGAATTTCTGTGTAATCCATGCACTGCTTTCCACAGTCTTTATGACGTTATTTGGCGAATTGGATACCAGCAGACTTGATGAATCTCTTAAAGGAAGCAGCAGGAAATCCCATACAGCCAACCTCAATCGGTGCGTGGGTGCGGCCGTATTTACTCACACGGACATTAGCCACCAGTTCCTCATACCGAGGCAAATTTATTCCACTAGCCTCTTTAATCCCTACTTTCCATGTCATTGTCAGCTCGCCAAGAAACAGATGTTGCTTTCGATATCAATTAAAAATATGTATATATATATATATATATATATATATATATATATATATATATATATATATGTGTGTGTGTGTGTGTGTGTATGTGTGTGTGTGTATGTGTGTGCGTGTGTGTGTGTATTTTGAACGATAAGTATTTAGAAAATTAACATTTTCACATATACTTGGATGTATATTAATATATATTTTGCTCTATTGTTTCACTTAGATTCCTCATGGCCATCATCAGAAGAAAAATTCGCTGCATTTTCACCGTTAATTTTGGTCTGTCATTGCATAATACACACACACACACACACACACACACACACACACACACACACACACACACACACATATATATATATATATATATATATATATATATATATATATATATATATATATATGTTTATAATGGATCTTTGTTCCGATCGATACTAGAGTTGCTAGGCAATCCTTGTTGCAAACGACTGCTCAGACACATTTTTCTTTGTTCCACATCCTGAGAAAGTAGCGGTAACTTTTTGAATAATATCAGTACATACGAACACTGACAAAGCTCGTATGCTTTTTGTGTGTGAGTGTGTTCCCGCGCGTGCGTCTCTTTGTGCCCGCACGCATCTGTATGTGTTTATGTGTGTGTGTTATAATATAAACAAATTGTCGTTATTCGGTGTTGACATCTCTGTTCACTTTTATATATATATAAACTCGATTACTTGCATGGAGCACTTTTACCCATAAATATAGCGTACCATATGACTGCATCTTTCATTATATATGTACAAGCTTGGTTCTTTAAGTGAAATTCCTTATTTTCTAACTTGTAAAATATTGATTCAATGCTTACCGAAAATATATATGATTAATGGTGATATAGTGAAATTGTCCGCACTGCGTAAGGAAGAAAAGCTCGAAGTGAAATTGCAACAACCTACTTAAGGAATTCCTGCATGCTCAATCTTGAGAAGCCTCGACGTTTATTACTTACACGAAGAAGAAAAGCGTGTTTTTCTGTTAAAGATACGTATCTATTCACGAATATTTATTAAAGCTTTACTCGTTCGCGAGTGCTGATTCACTTTTCACCTCACATCGCCGCATTTTGAATTACTTAATAAAGTGTAATAACTGTTATTTGATATAATATTAAGCCAATGATTCGCACTGAACTTGCCAGCTTGACCGAAAATTATATTAAAATAGGCTTTCTATTTTATATTTGGACAAATGCGAGGCGATTTTCAATGGTTCTGATACTCGATGAAACGGTACATGGAAATATATCTAAATTATCTCAGAGCAAAACCTCAAGAAAGAGTTGAAATGTTTACGTCACGAGAAGGAATCAGTTAGAATGGTTTGCATGGGTCCTACAGAATTACTTAGGGCACCAGAAGTAAATATTTCAGTGGATTTGCTATCCTAAATACTGCACATGAGAAACCGCATATGGAGAAAGGCTAAGACATATATCTATATAACATACAAAAATTAGTGCAGTTGTGGTAACCACAACAACAAATTTACATAGAAAATATGCAACAAACATTCATTGGTTAATCACCTTCAATCTAGCTCGCTGATTGGCCAGTTTCGACCAATCAAATCACCCCCACGCGACAGGACTGTTTTGATCCAGTCACGTGATACAACAGATTATAAAAACCAAAACACGAGTAATTCTCGCCCTCTTTGTTCTCTCTCGCGTCTCATCTCCGCTGCCAAAATATGACACTTAAAGAACTCCAGTCTTGACTAACCCAGTCAGACATAAAAAAACTTTACAACATTTAATGCAAGTATAATTCTGAACTCTTACCAACTTGTCCAATATACAATTCCAAACACTCAACACGTACTCATTCTTCTAAACTACAATTTAATCGTTAATTGTATCCTCATGTGCTCAAGTAAAAAATATTTCCTACTCTAAGAGTCGTAACTCCGTCTAGCCTTTCAGTATACGCGGATGTACATCAAATACTTAAATTCAATTGCTATGTTTTCAAACCTACATTCAGTTTTGTATTTTATACAATGTGCTATTTTACTTCAAATATAAATTGCATTGTGACAACCACATTGGATAGAGACCTCCAGCATAATGACATGATCCTTTCCACGCCTTTCCTAGACAAAATAAAATAATTGTGGCGGGACACGCAACATGCACGTCCACGTCATATTTGGAAACCTCACCGTCATGGGGCCCGCTACACAGTTATTTAAACACATTAAATTAATGATAAGGAAATTGTGGACTGCATATACGTTAGATCTTAAACTAATCTGTAGTATTTGCAATGTATATCAAGGAAATTCTGGCAACATTGAAACTTGGGAATATTTTGTTATGAATTTTACATAGAATGTGAACAGACCCAGATTGTGGATAATCCTGATCGTCTTCACGGCGCAGCTTGGCGTCATGTAAAACCATTAAACCTCTTACTCACCTATTTGCTCTGATCTATGTTCCGCTGAGGTTTTACCTCGCTGGAAAAACCAGGTTATTAATGGATCTATATCAAGTTTGATAATGAACCAGAAGACAATCTAACGAGGCACCATAAATGATTGAAGCAGGCTCCAGGTCTTATTATGCAGAAAACAATTCTCTCAGCCTTCTTCAAAAGTACAAAATCCACAAGTGCCACACTCATTTCTGAAAGGATTCTTCAGAGCAAAGATAGTTTTGCCCCTGAAAAAAAAATGAAACAATAGCCAAATATAAACACGCATATATATACACATATGCTGACAGAAACACACGAAAACGGGGTCATTAAAACATTAAAAGATAAGATAGCGACAATTAATTCATCACTTCTCAAACCAACCTTAATTGTTTTATGACAACTTCGCGGAGAAATATTCACTGCCATTTCAAGAAAGACATTCGCATTACTAACACAAAAATAGAGAATATCTCGTATCGAGAATATTTAACATTGAAAAATATAAAGAAAAAAATTAATTAATTATTATGTGTCAATCTCCACCCTTTACCTGAAGACGGTCGTGAGACCAGAATCACGCGTAGCAAACTTATGAAAAATAAAGCATATTTAAAAAAAAAATCCACATTGCAACCAAAAACGTTTGCGGTACTCTCTTCTTTTTAATATATATATATATATATATATATATATATATATATATATATATATATATATATATATATATATATATATATATATATTTATTTAAATATATATATATATATATATATATATGTATATGTATATATATATATATATATATATACATATACATATATATATATATATATATGCACAAAGATATATATATATATATATATATATATATATATATATATATATATATACACAAAGATATATATATATATATATACACAAAGATATGTATATATATACTCAACACAAAGATATATATATATATATATATATATATACACACAAAGATATATATATATACACACACATAGATGTATATATATATATACACACAAAGATATATATATATATACATATATACAAATATATATATATACATATATATATATACACAAATATATATACATATATACACACAAAGATATATATATATACACAAAGATTTATACATATATATACATATACACACAAATATATATATATATATGCACAAAGATATATATATACACACAAAGATACATATATATACACACACACACAAAGATAAATATATATATATATACACAAATATATATATATATATATACTCACACAAAGATATATATACACACAAAGATATATATATATATATACACACACAATACAAATACATATATATATCTATACAATATATATATATATATATACAATTATATAAATATATATATATATATATATATATATATATATATATATATATATATGTGTGTGTGTGTGTGTGTGTGTAATTTGGCAGCAACTTTTCTTTCAAACATGTAGTGTCGAATGTTAAAGACAACATAGTCTTACATATTTTCTTTTGAATTTTCTCATATTCTCTAATGAGACGTTTTATTTGAAAATAGTTTCGAAATATGTATTGTCCATACGATGACCTAGCGCTTTCGAACATCATTGTTCATCTTCAGGGTCAATATTTTAGTCAAATTTTTTTTTTTTTTTTTTAAACAAACATTTGCCAATTATCTTGTAGCGTAATCATGTTCCTACTTTTTTACAAACTAAAAACGTTAAATTCCTTTTAAATTCAAAAGACGCGATGATGTTATATCACGTGCATGGCGTAGATTTTTATCATGTGACAGCGTGAAAAACATTTCCAATACCCAAGCCAAAAGATCGAAGAATACGCTACAAAATTTAAATATATTATAAACATTGCAATATATTACCAGATATATTATAATCTATACGATTAATAAGAGGTCTTTTTCTTTTAATATGTAATGCCTCTAAGATTTTAAGGCGTCTAATGTCTGTATGTTTATCTATAATTTTAGTATTTTCTACAAGTATTTTACGTATATCAGATTGCGTAAGGGAAACAGTATGTGACTTAATATGTTGTTTAATGGAGCTAGTATTATTTAAATGCAGAGTCAATGTTCTGGAGAGCCGGGTGGTTGTAAATCCAATATATGTGTGTGGATTAGAAGAACAACCACCCGACTCTCCAGAAAAAAAAAAAAAAATTTGACTAAAATATTGACCCTGAAGATGGACAATGATGTTCGAAAGCGCTAGGTCATCGTATGGACAATACTTATTTCGAAACTATTTTCAAATAAAAAGTCTCATTAGAGAATATGAGAAAATTCAAAAGAAAATATGTAAGACTATGTTGTCTTTAACATTCAACACTACATATATATATATATATATATTAAAAACTGAATCTATTTTTGCTTGTTTTTTTTATATATTTTGGTGGTGTGAGAGGAACTTCTCCTATGGGTGCGTTTGTAATTACACTCTCACACACATACATAGATACATACATACATACACGCATACAGGTGTACGCATTTTAGTTCACACAAACATATCCATATAAACACACCAAGATTAGGCGCAGATACGCATCCATACGTTCGAGCATACATAAATAATCAATTTTAATTCTATTTCGGTGTCTACACTCTATGTAACGATGTTCCCTCAACAAGGCACAGTTAGTGCTGTATTTGACTCTTTCAGATCGGCTCTATGATTGTCAGACAAACATACACTGCCTCATACACAAGCACACTGGTATTCCACACACACTCCTTTTGATCTGGGCGTTTCATCACAACTTTGCTTAAGTGGGTTCCATTTGTGGACATAGTGATGATGATGTTTTCTTTTTTCAACGCTGACTGCTTGTGTATTTTTGAGGATTGTATCTATGCTGACAGGGCTAATAATTTACATCATAAGTGGTATGCCAATAATAGTTCTTGATGTGTTAACGGTAAATTTAGCTCTAATAATAATGGAAACGAAAGCGTAATGGCAAACAAATGGCAAAATAATGACAAACACAAACAAGCATGAATAGATTCAATTTAAAAAAAAAGCAAAACAGTTTTTCTGATGATGGCAAAAGCGAGAAACACAGCTTCATAAACTCATATCCATACAACTGAATATGTTATCGCTATCACTGATATTGATCACTTTCATATAAGTACTGCGCATATAAAATAATATATATAGGAAAGACATACACATGCACAGACAAATATATATATATATATATATATATATATATATATATATATATATATATATTGTCTGTGCATGTGTGTGTCTTTTATATATATATATATATATATATATATATATATATATATATATATAGAGAGAGAGAGAGAGAGAGAGAGAGAGAGAGAGATGTGTGTGTGTGTGTGTGTGTGTGTATTTAGGCAGCAATCCTTCTTTCATGCACATTTCATTAAAAACGACTGACAAGGTGCTTTTATTTATTTTTTATACAATTTGTCATGTGATCTAATAATGTTTTTCTTTTCGGATAATAAATTATATAAACACTGTCCGAATGTTCTTTTTATCCGAGCGCTTTCGGATATACATTTAGCCATTTTTCAAAGATTATATGTTAACTTTTAGAATTAGAAATAGTTTATATGTATGTTTTCTAAAATGTTTTAATTTTTTTGTTTCAAAACACGGTCAAGATATTATGTCCATGTTCAAAGTTAATATTATTAAATGTTTGTTTGTTTTTATTAATAAGGCTTCCGTTATTTTTAGCCTTTATTTGCATGTGGATGATGCTATTACATTAGTGTTGTCGACAAGTATGTTCCGAATAGTGTCCTGTAGGTCTCCATGATTATTATTTAAATATTCATAAATATATATATATATATATGTTCATATATATATATATATATATATATATATATATATATATGTATATATATATATATATATATATATATATATATATATATATATATATATATATATATATATATATATATATATATTCAAAAGTTGAGTATACTTGCTGGAAATATACCATACAAATACTCAGAACATAATGTTATAATTTCCTCGGGAATCTTTCCCACCGATAAGGATAGCTACGAACGACAGTTATCCCCGGACCGTTGTACAGTTAATGTTCGTAATATTTAAAAAAAAATAATGGCAGCAACCTTGGGACGCTGCGGCAGCTTGGATATCTTGAAAGTATCAAGTAATAAATTAATATGATTAATGTAAATACTCCACATGTATGCGAAATTAGTGAACAAGAAATTGGGATTTCGTTAGCGACATATAGAGGCGGAGAGAAAAATGAAAGATTGTTGTGGTTAATACTAGATAATGATATTTCGAGATATATTCTGCAATCGACATTCATACATAATCATGTTACTTAAACTTGAAGGAAAGCGATTGAACAGAGTAATTTTCTTCGTATAGTCATCGACAACACAGAGGACAGAGGAAGAAATTAATGATGTTTACAACTCACTAGGCAACTATGCAACTAATGTAAAACACATGAAGCCATATCGTCAGTGACATACCAACGACGGAAAAGAAACAGATGGCAGAAATGATGACAATTTGCCCTATCATGAACAGAAAACGGGAAGCAACAAAGATTTGTTTCCAAAAAGAATTGTTCGAGTATGCAACAAGGTAGTTTTAAAGAAATTGGCAACATAAAATGAACACGTTCTCAGAATCGGAAAGAGAAAGCGGTAATTTTTTGAACCCATAATGAGGAAAGACGGCTTGGAAAAAATAATCTACACATTGCATATATACATGAACGTAGAGATCTGACTTACGAAGTTCTGTGAATTGATGGTGAATTGGGGAAATGCTTAAATCTATATTACTTGTTAGTGCAATTTTCACATTTGAAGTGAACATCACAACATATATATGTCGATATTGATGTATGAGGATCAGACAACGACATCCATTTTTTTTGTTTGTGTCGCATATAACACTTCATTCCCGCTAGATATTTGTATAGAAGTTCAGATATTGTGCAACAGATAATTCTCTTATCGTTTTTGCTGATATCCTTCGTCTCTTCCTCGGCCAATACGACTGATATCAAAATTACAAATACTACAAATATCTCCAGTTATTTTTATCCGGGTCAACAGAATCGGCGTTCACATGATGCACATTAGCAAATGAGAATATCCTCTCTAGCTTATCTTTATAACTGAGCCACCATTTCTTTTTCAACTCTCAGGCTGGCTATGCAGGAGCACCTTACGTATTTTCTTGTCATTCATCCTTACAAAATGAATAACCAAACGAAGTTGTGACTGATGTAAGAAGGCCTCAATTACAACAATGTTGTATTTTACGAGAAGATCAGCATTACACACCCTACCGTCAAATGTATAACCCCCGATCAGACGGAGACAACTTTATATATATATATATATATATATATATATATATATATATATATATATATATATATATATATATATGTGTGTGTGTGTGTGTGTGTGTGTGTGTGTGTGTGTGTGTGTGTGTGTGTGTGTGTGTGTATATATGTATGTATGTGTATATATATGTATATATATATGTATATATATATATGTATATATATGTATATATATATGCGTATATATATATATATATATAAATGTTATAGAGTGATTATATTTATACACGCTCTATCTCTGATAATGAGCACATTATCCCATAAATATAGCCAGTGAAGTTTACACACACACACACACACACACACACACACACAAATATATATATATATATATATATATATATATATATATATATATATATATATATATATATATATATATATATATATATATATATATGAACTGACCAAATATTAAATGTTGGTTTCGCTAACAATGACAAGAAATTGAATTCACGATTTATCTTTCAAAGCAGAGATTATGTTCTAGAATTGTGATGAAATCAGAGATGTTATCTTCATTTCACCAGGATCGTAAATGCCAGGATTCAGAGTTACCAAAAATAATAAATACCTCAAAGAACTAGTCGTATGTATCAGTTAGAAGAAATTTAATATAAATGTGAGAAAAATGAACATAAGATAGAAGGCGAGGAATAGGTTGTCACAGCACAATAATTTGCTCAAGATACCAACACATCATCCTAACACGAGTCATGATCTTAAAATCAATCAATGTATTATGCATATCATGAATAGCGCCAATCCCGTTTAAATATAAATATACTTTTAGCTGTATTAGATCGCTTTCACAGATTAATGGTAAAAATTGATTCGAGTAAAACAAGCCTGTATGTTTCAGTGAATATTACTTATCATTGACCCTCGTGTTGTGCAGGTGAAATCAGAAATATCCGTAGCAAATAGCTGAAACATCATCAATTCAAGATGATCAACAAAGGTAGCAAATATAATCCACAGCAATTTATATCATAGATAAAATAATGGCATAATCAAGATGTTCACTTTGCTTACAATTTCAAGCATAAGGTTAGAATATAAGCCAAGGGACTTATTATCCTATAACCTTGTATAAAAGAAAGATTCAGGAAATTCCAACCGACTCTAGCATAGATTGATTGGTTAATGAATAACAATTGTTTCTTTTAAGTAATATAATGACTGGCTGATTGTAACCGACTATCGCTGTCTACATGAACTGCTAAGCAATTATTTTTGCAGATAAATGTTCAAAGCCCACTTGTAATTTCTACCAAACTGAGTGGCCTCATAGACACTCTGAAGAAGACCGATACACTCAAACCCTCAGTCACGATGACATGGAAATTCGTGCTAGCACAACCATCGACGGCTCAGTTATGACTATACAGTTTCATTTACAAAGTTTAAATCAATTCGTGACATAAATGTCAGGCGCTGAACAAAGGCGCCGCATGCAGATATAGCCTCCCGAATCAACAGTACGAAGAGGTAATCAAGAAGGTATAAGGAATAGGACAGTATTAACATTTCCACAGCATTATCTTAAATTTATGGTGTCCTGGGTATGACGATAAACTACATCCGCGTCCTGGGTATGACGATAAACTACGTCCAACCAAAAGGCCGTCGATCCGATCAATCGGCTGGTCATGTCATGCCCCATCACATGTAACCCATCCCAAAATAACTACAACTTACAATTAACTTTCCCACCCAAACCCTACACTAAATATACTAACACCTTACCCCTAAAATGTGAAGGAAAGCGGTGGCTTAGGGTCAATCAGCAGAAAAAATTTAAACTATGATGTTGCCAGCTATACGTTTTTGAAACAATGATGTTGCCAACTACACATTTTTGAAACAATGATGTTGCCAGCTATACGTTTTTGATATATCTAGTAAATACTGGATTTGGCATTAAATAACCCTTAGTGGTTGATATGCCATAAAAAAAAAATTAAAAACATTAAATTTATGTGGTCGTGTTGACCGATTAAAGCGATCAATGGCAAACCACAAGAACAGGATATTTAATCATTTTCAAGTTCATATATATATATATATATATATATATATATATATATATATATATATATATATATATATATATATATATATATACCGTTAAAAAATTTGGACAATTTTGTCTAGATATTTTTAAGAAGATCCTCACGTAATCACGGGCAAATTTCTAGTATCCTTATTAATTGAAGAAAGAAAGTGACCATGTCGATGCATATTCATTTTATTCCGAGTAATTTCGACATTATAAAAATATCGTCATCATTTTCTTGTTTTTTGTAATACACAAATTCGATTTCATCATGATTTTTCCTAAGACAAAATTGTTGTGTTCAATTGGAAATTAAATTTCTACGTGTGAAATGAAAACACTATTGTCATGTACGGTACAATTTTAAATATTTAATCATATAAGCAGATGTGCAACCTTCAAGGGAGGTAAGTAAGTTATTGAACTGATGGGCTTTAATAAAATATTTTAAGATATGGCAACTATATATAGAAATACACATCTATTATGACAGTAACCGACAAGCAATGTATCAAAGAAAGAACGTGTGTAACAGGTTAAACAAGAGAAAAATAAAGTGATTTTTTTTCTGATTCACCAAACATAACAGTTTTTATACAAATTAAGTTCACATACCTTCTGACATACTAGATAGCTGTGAACAAAGAGACATATGTCATGATGTCTCACTTCATACATTAATTAAGAAGAATCGAGTTGCTGGATGCAATGTTGAATCATGAATTGGCGGTAAGAGGAACATATTAAAGATCAATTTGATCCAGTCCACGAAACAGATCATACAGTGGCTGGTCGAGAAATTTTATGAACATATCAAACCGAAACGTCTTCCAGAACTGAATGTACTCTGTCTGATGTTTCTTCAGGGGAAAGTTAATTTCCACAATACAAATGACTCACCGAAGGGCAACGAAAAGGAAATTAGCTGATCCGAGCATTCATAGGCTTTTGAGGTCATACCAGTGATTTTTCACATTTACGTGCGGGTCTTCTCAGTCGAAGAAATAAACAACTTGAAAACTATTGCACCTGGTTTATACATACGTATACATATACATATATATATATATATATATATATATATATATATATATATATATATATATATATATGTGTGTGTGTGTGTGTGTGTGTGTGTGTGTGTGTGTGTGTATATATATACACACGCACACACATATATATATGTATATACACAGATATACATATATATATATATATATATATATATATATATATATATATATATATATATATATATATATATATATATATATGATGGAGGGAGAAAGCGCGATCATATAATAAATGACCAGCTTGCAAAAATTTTATTAATTATGCGCGTCCATGTGCTGGTGTGTGTGTGTGTAAAATTTAAGAAGAAATAAAATTATATATGTGTAAAAACAATATTAATAAGTACAAAATAATAAATAGGTTAGCCGAGGTGTTTCCTCCAGTGATGAACTTTATCAATGCAAACCACAATACATTTTGCAACAAATATTTCTCATAAGAAGACAAAACTTTTGTTTTTTTTTCAGAATTTTTAAATGTAAGAACGCTCATAAATAACCTTCGAACTAAGTGAATGTCAAGGTAATTTATGTTGGATAATTCGGGGTGTAATTTAGTCTCTGATAATCTAAAATGCGGAAAGGTTTTATTGCTCTGGATCATTAAAATTTGTTGAAAAAAATTTACATTAGCCTAGAGAAATATCTGGAGACGAAACGCGTTTTCTAAGTTAAGTTTTGACTTTGCTTTATTAATATATATATATATATATATATATATATATATATATATATATATATATATATATATATATATATATATATATTGAGGCTAGAGAGAAAGGTTGGAAGAGCTCACAGTATCGATGAATGAGCCGTGTATATAAACACTGAGGGCATAGAAGTCAACATTGCCTGGTTACTGAGAAGCTTCACATCTTAAGCGATACGTATATGTGCATGTGTCAGTGTGTGTCTGTATTCTAATTTAATTGCGATTTTCAAATGTTTAATGATTTGATCAAATTTCCTATTAATAGCTTCCATATGTTTAATATTCAAACGTCATTCCGTAAAACGTATTATATCTCTTAGAATTATTCACTTCACCAACAAGCTATGTTTATAGGTAGAAATTTGAATAATCTTGATTTTAATTACATATTTAGTGACATCAGTCGAGTTCATAGAAATGAATTCATTTTGCATTTTCATATGTATCACAAGCTTATCCTAGATTCATGTAAAATTTTATTGTAGAATAAACCTGTTTCGTTTTTCTTATATTAATAATTTTACAAAATAGAGGCTTGATTTAGGCCGTACAGATGCTCAAGAAATAGTTTATCTTTTAGTTTTACCTACGTTTCTTGGTCGGATCCAAGATGCATTGTTTGTATTCGGCGAATAATAACGCCAGATCAATGAAACACAACCAGTCATATAATATAATTAGATTTTGTTAACGATTAATAATTGATTGCAATCTTTTGTTGTCATAGAAGAAATTCATTCTTCTATTTACATGGTGAATGACAGGAAATGTGTTGCACGAACAGACTGAGTTTTCTTCGCAACGCGTGACTTTTGCTCATACGTTGCCACAGCTTAACGCCAAAGCCTATTGTAGGTACGCTAAGTCCTCTTAGGCAGAATACATTATAAATCTAGCAGCGAGAATCAAATTCACAAGCATTGACATTCATGGCTAATATGGTAAATATCTGTCTGTGGTGTTGTCAAATATATTAATGCTGTTAGGCAACATATTTTTAGTAGTACTTGTATTGATGTAAATGCAGATATATATATATTATCAAATTTGATTCTGAACTATATTTTAACAGACATATTGGAGGCACCAATTATATGTGTCTTCGTGATTTTGAGTAGATCCAGGTGTGCTATTTGCATAGCGTTCACAACAGAAACTAACTTAAAATGAAATTATCTATAGCATTTCCTGTCTCTTTCTTTCTTTCATTTAATGTGCCATGTCCTTTCAGGACGTAGGCGATCATGGCTCTCCACTTTCCTCTGTCACTTACAGCCCTCAGCAAATTCCTTCCCTCTGCTTGCTCCACCAGACTACGTTCTGCCATCCACGTGTTCAAGCTCGTCAGGTATGTCATGCACTGCTTTACTTTGTGTCTTTCCCCCTCTATTCGACCCGTGAGTATCAGATTGTCCAGGCCCTCATTTCTCATTATGTGCCCGACAACTTCATCTGTCTCATTCTGATATCAAGTGTAAGCCTTCTCATTGTTTGCAACCACTCTGAGACCGCATCGTTTCTCAAACGCCCTGTCCATATTATACTTGACATCCTCCTGTAAAACCACAAGTCTGTCGCCTCGAGTCTGTTCTTCATCTTTGAGGAAATCGTCAACATTCGCTGCCGTAAAGAAAGACAGATATCATGTAACAGCTCATTGTTCCCAAAGAAATATTCCTGCCTCTCAATACTCTGCCCATGTTTTGAAATGTGTTCTTGGCCATCCCAAAACGTCTACGGAGCTCAATGTTGGACTTACCGTCCTCTGTCAAAACGCTTCCCAGATATTTAAACTTCTGTCTGCTTGATTCTAGTGTTCCCGACATGCAAATCCCATTTCGGGCTCTTCCTCTTACTGATGACGATGCATTTTGTCTTCCTGTAGTTTATGCTTAGTCCTTTCTTCCCAAATTCCGTCACTAACTTCTGTAGGAGATTTTCTAATTTCTTGTCCGTGTCTGCTCTCAGTAGTGTGTCATTTGCATATCTTATGTTGTTAAGGTTATGACCGCCAATGCTAAATCCCGGTAGTTTTCAATTCTTTCAGAATATCCTCGCTCTACAACACAAAATAAATATTATTTCGTCTGACGCGAACGATTATCCATGATAATAACATTTATTTCGCTTAAATCTCTGTTTTCAATAATTTTACATTATAACAAAGCTTCTTTGATTTAAATATATACTGCCACTTAAGTAATAGGGGATATATATACAGACATCAATTTTTAAATAAAATATTAAGCACAAAATCACTAATTATAAAGGGTTAATAAATGCGGTCGCTGTATATACGTAACAACAAGAAGAGAGATATAAGTGCTAATTCTATGTATACGTGCAGAAATTATAACGGCTTACCATAAACTTTAATATATTAAATTACTTTGTTCGGAGTTGCATCATCTCTGGTGTCTTTTACATAATGTAGTGACTCTTTGAAATAAGCTGTTCGAATTTACCTTCCTTTGTATCTATGTAATACAAAGGGAAATATGATTGTCCCTGTGTATATAATATGATAATACTTGATTGTAATGGTCTGAATTGTGGGGATTAGGTAATGTCGCTCGTCAGAACATTTTCACTGGGATCGAAGGGCCGAAATAACTAATCACCTAGAAAGCTGCAAAGTCTGCTTCACTTTCATTTTTGATATACGCCCACATGATTTGTGAACTCGTCCTTCTTGTCTTGAGATATTCAACTCTATGAAGTTGGATGAAAACAGAATGCAATAACATCAATAAATAACAAAGAAAAATTCATTTTCCTGCAATAATCATTTACTTTTGTAGGGAAGGACATTTATTCTTTTTGTGATTCGCTGATGTAATATTGATTTCTATTTATTCAACTCAACGTGGCTTACTTCAATTTAGTAATGTTACTTTCTCACGGCAAAAGTCCCTTCGTAACGTCCATGTATTTTTAAATATAAGAAAAAATATTTATTAGCATTAATTCGGCTTGAAGGCAGAAGGATCATGATAGCAGATATTTTAATGGTAATACCATTTTTCATTGATTATGTGTCGCAAAAATATAACATAGATTAGTGCAATTTAAATTTTGAAACGTGTTTTCTCAGTGCTATCAGTTATAAAGACGGTTGCATTTGAGGATGGCTCGTAACAATTTCCCCATGCTTTCGTACTAATGCTAGCAACTCAAAGTAAACGGTGTAACCGCTGAATTCTATGCTACTCAGACTTATTCTGTAAATTACTATGCAATTAAGTGTTCTTTTAAAAGTTTGTTCTCCGTAAAAGTAGACTGGGTTGAAATTTCCTTTAGTTTTTTTTTAAAGGATAATTTAATTTAAATTAGGTGAAACAAAATTTTATATTTTGGAAATTTCTATTTAAGGTTGAGACAAATTGTATATATTTTACGTAACCGGAAATTATTTGTCTGACATTCGCTTTTTGGATCTAACTTTCTACTGTTTCGCAAGCTGTAGGAGTGAAAACCTCCATCTGAATTGCTGGAATGAAAACTTTTGATTAATTACATAATATATGCTAAGATTATTTTCCTATATTCGCAATTGCTATCACAATATATTTCCCGTTATACCCTCCGGACATCATCAGGTGTATATCGAGCCATGATGCCTGCAATGAAATTCGAAATGAACTCTATTTAATTCATATCCTACATTGCAATAGCCTCGTGGATTAAAGCGTTCGTTCGGAAATTTGGGGAAATTGATTGTCAAATCAATCCCTAGGCTGGGCAGGGTGTACATGGAATTATTGGAGAAAGAGCTATCAATAAGTCAGCTAAAAACAATAACGAGATGAGATATACATAGACGTAAGCAGTGGAACAAGAACGGTCTACTCCCATAGATTATATAAAGGGTTTCGTTCGGAATTGCCTGTAGCATACCGGATCGATATAAACGTGATGTAGACTTGAAGACACAACGGCCGAAACGTTATTAAAATGACAAATATGAGGACAATTATGCGATTGCTAATAATGTAAATAATGAAAACTCCTTTAGAAATTTTAAAAATGTCTCGGACAAGGTATATACGATAAGGAGCTTCACTTTTCTAAAACACTTGCACTTGTCAGGATGAGTTAATTTCATCTTAGAATTCGACAAATTTCACTTCGATTGAGGAGAGTCTTGGAACGTAATAGATTTTATTTAGTTTTTTTTTTCTATTCCACTCACACTGTTATTGAAACTGTTCATCAGTTATTAGTGATATGTTAAATAAAGATGTTTATCAGCTTTATTTCAGTGGCTTTCTTGTTTTACATCATTATTCTCAGTACGTTTATTCTCATACATTTTATTTATTTTGGAAGACTACAATATCTACGCACCCCCATATATATATATATATATATATATATATATAGAGAGAGAGAGAGAGAGAGAGTTTTTATGTCATCCACAGCTCATCAGTGTGGCTAGAGGTCCGGTTGCCTCTAGCTAGGATCGAAACCCGACTGAATTGGCGTCAGTCGGAACTTCTACCACTAAGCCGTCGGCTCACGGCAGGGATGAAGGTGAATTTTAGCGTGTTTATTTTTAGATTTAGATAAACACACAGTGACTGACAGTGACTCAATTCTGACGAAGACTATATATTTTATTTTGAGCTGGGTATCATTATATATATTCATTAATTTACATTCATTTTAACTATGCTTCTGATAGCAATGATACATACGAATTCATATCAACATTACCAAACATTTTCAAAATCATCAATGAGCCTATAACTAGCATAACTTCAGCAAACTACAAAATGCTTGTTTTCCAGTCTATTCCCTCTTGAAAATAAGCCCCTTCGATGTTCTAGATAATAAAGAGTTACAGATTCCTCATTACCTGTAATTATTAAGAACAGGAAATTAGTTTGATGTTATTAAACGTTCCAATAAATAACTTATTAAGTAATAGGATTATCTAATTCTAATATTAATAAGGTAAAATTCATCAGAATCGTATTTTTTATTATCAAGTTATTGATAATAATAAAAAAAATTATCCGGAAACATTAATATTACATTTGGATATAAATTTTACTTTATCAATTTATTAATTTGTTAACCTGAATATGAAATTGTTGTGGATTCCGGGATGAAATCCGATATCAATAAATAACAAACGCCAGGAATAGATAAGGAAAATAAATGTATTAACGTAATAATACGAACCGGTAATACGGGTTAGTAGATCCAGGAATGCGGGTTAGTAGCAATAATATATATACAGTATTGGTATTGAAGTATCGAGGTATCACACCTTACTGAGTCTAGGTGCTGTGACGATGACTCTTGTGTTACCCTCCTCTAATACTACGCTGATACGACTCAGCGTACTGACTTCTCGACTGTCTTAATGTACTGCCGGGTATTCACTGGTGATAGTATAAGTATACCTCGGTTGAGTCCATTTGTGTGAAAAATGGGAGACCCCTTAATTTAAATAAAATTAAATGGCTTTTTTATCTAGGAGTACGCTGACATTATTTATGGAAACGTTAGAAAGATAAAATAGGGTTAGGCAAGATGAAACATTGTAGTAAAATATATAGTGAAGAGAGAAATTATTTTAATCAATACGGTAAACCCCTTCTATGATTTACAGTTAAAATGTTGCCTTTAGTACATTCAGTTGCATATTTTTTTTAGAAATTAAAACATCCTATCCAAAATGTTGCTCATATATTTATATATAATAGCGAAAAATAAATCAGTGGTTGACAAATCAAACAAGAAAACATGAGCTTAATTTTAATCATGATAAGAGCAGCAACAAGTGAAGCGTCAAACAGTATGATAATTATTAGCTATTTGGTGTTGAAGATCATTTCTACTGAAGAAGATCGCCAAGCGTCAGGGCATATCATATAATACATTATGCTTTATACATAATCTAAGATATTATACAGTAAACTATTATAGAATTTAGCTAGAAACCATAAAGTTCATGATAACTGATAACGGTGTTTGCCAAATTGCAGAAATCATAGCATAATGCTGAAAAAGGAGAGTGATGATCTCTGTAATCCAATATTTTAAATTAGATTCCAAGTATTGCCGATCCATGTACAACAATATATATATATCCTTTAACCAAATTATCTGTCGTATTGCATACCTCATAAGACAAAAATGTATCTAAATGATCTTTTCTAGCTCCGTATGTAAAACTCTTGTGGGTAGGTTAGTTTACCGTCGTTTTACAAGCAAGCCATTTCCTAAGAAGCGATAGACAGGCACCTGTGATGTGTTTATAGGGGTGAAAGATCTGTGCAGAATTAAGCACACTTTTTGAAGATCCGAATTCAGAGACCTGGTGGACCATGTGGCAAAACTTCCCCAAACGCAGGTTTTGAATTCAGAGTTGTTCTTCTACTAGACCAGTTGCTATACAAGCCTATCGAATCTATTCACGGTGGTGTAGTGGGTAGCGGCACGGATTGAGGTATCTGAGAGCAGGGTTCGTATTCCATTTGAAACTATTACATTTATTTACGTGCTAATACACGTGATAATAATGAATGCTCTTCTTCTCCCCCAGTTATGGGTAAATAGCAGTATATATGTATATTTATTTTAATTCTTTCACTCTAAGCAAAGCTATAAAGTCACTAAGACAGCAAGGAAATTGGTTATTGTGTGAATGGGAATATTAGAAATCGGAAACATTACAAATTTGTGGGAACAATAAAAGAAAATCAATTTCTTGTTCCACATTGTAAGGCATTTATTCAAGTACACGTGATACGACTTCCACGGAGGTAAATAACACTTTGTTTCATCGTATTCCAAATGTAAGGAAGAAGTTCTACCTAGTGATAATTTATCAGGATCTGCTAAATTGGGGTCAGAGATCGTTGTTCGTGCTTCCCCAAACAGATATTTCTTAAATTGTTAAAAAAGGCCCAAAAGGAACCTATCCCATTAGTCCTATATTCCCTGTCTACTACCATTTAATCTTCATATTACAGACCTCAGGTCAATCTTAACGGTAAAACCCTACTTCAGGAAAGTCTCGAGCCATGGATTCACTTCGGCTAATATTTTATAATGGATAGAATTGAAGATTTATGAAGTAGACTAGGAAGATTTTTATGAACATAAAATTTAGGGGCGCATCGAAACACAGTTATTCTGAATGATTATACAGTCTGGAATAATTTCCAAAATTTTTTTCAGACGTATATTTGCTACCCCACGCATTGTCCACTGGTTACTGTAAACGTCTATTGTGAACTGCGGGGAAGTCTTCATAAATAATACGCTAATTATATCCATATATATATAGTTAACAACGTGGTCTTATTTGAATGTATAGCCAGGAATGTATATTTTCCTGATAGCTTGTATTCTAAGGGCAAGAAAAAAGCAACGATTTCTAAATATAAACGGTCTATAGCTACAGATCAGTGAATTCGGTGAAAGCAACTGACGTATCTTCGACTACAGCTGTCAGCGGCCAATGAAATATGACCCTTTCTCCCAGAAACATGAAAAAATAAAAAAAAGAGCAGATACTAATTCACAGTTGATTAGCTGCCAAGATTCTTAGTATTTTTATCGGGAGCGTGTGTGTGTCCGTTGACTCACTCAACTTTAAAGGTCAATTTCACGGCTTCGTGAGCTCGAAGGACAAGGACTTTTGAGTGGAGAACATACTGCTGAACAGTCATCTGAACAAACCTACACGAGCGAGAAAAGTAGACGATTTCTGAATAGGTTTAGATATATACGTAATGCGCAAATGTTGGAATATATTTGTGAATGGGAATGTAAATAACTCTGTTGTGAGTCTTACTTGATCTCAGCTAATGTACATTCATTAATCAGTAAATATTTTCATTTAAGTTCCTCTAAAGTTCCTCGAAACTCATGTAGATGTTTAGACAAATATTAGCAAACAAAAGAACTGACATATACCTGTATATATATATATATATATATATATATATATATATATATATATATATATATATATATATATATATATATACATATACATACATATATATATATATATATATATATATATATATACATATACATATACATATATATATATATATATATATATATATATATATATATATATATATATATATATATATATATATATATATATATGTATATATGTATATATGTATATACAGGTATATGTGAGTTCTTTTGTTTGCTAATATTTTCCTAAACATCTACATGAGTTTCGAGGAACTTTAGAGGAACTTAAATGATATATATATATATATATATATATATATATATATATATATATATATATATATATATATATATTATGAAATGGACGAAGTCCGACAATTATTTGAAGACATTTTTATGTTTAACATTATTTTTATAGATAGAAGCATTTAAGTAAATGTTCTGTTTATAATAAACAGTATTAAATAACATTTACCGGCCTAAATGTCCGAGATACAGTAGAATACTGTATTGGATACAGGTTCGAATCCTGTCGGAGGACGAATATTTTTTATATAAATTTCTTAGACATTCAGGCCGGTAATTGTTATTTAATAGTGTTCATTATAAACAGAGAATTTACTTAAACACTTGTATCTATAAAAATAATGTTAAACATAAAAATGTCTTTACATATATATATATATATATATATATATATATATATATATATATATATAATATAATATATATATATATATATATATATATATATATATATATATATATATATATATATATCACAGACGTGCCGTTGCCTCGCTCTGTCTTTTTTACAAATACTTTCACGGTAATTGCTCCGATGAGCTGCCTTCGATGGTTCCCAAAACCTCATGAATTTAAGCGTCCTACGAGGCTGGCATCCCGTTCCCACCCCTTCACTGTTGAAACTGTTAGATGTAGACGTCTCTTCTACTTCAATAGCTTCATGTCTTGCACCTCTCGCTTATGGAACTCCCTTCCTTGTTCCTGTTTCCCTGACAAATATAATCTCCAAATATTTAAGTGTAACGTCAATCGACATCTCCAGTTGACTTGATCTATCCACTTCCCTTCTCCACATCCTTTCCCCTTTCATTCCTATCTGGTCTTCCTATAAACCTTCTGTAACTCCTTGCGTGCTAGTGGCTTCCAGCCTTGCTTGGGACGAAAAGCTTAACATATATATATATATATATATATATATATATATATATATATATATATATATATATATATATATATATATATATATATATATACATGCATGCATGCATACACACAGAACGGCTTCTTTAAATATGACTTACGTGGGCCAGTGATTGAGATTTTTTAAAAACATATTGAACAAATTTTTTTTTCTGGGCAGAAACTGGGTACGAATGCTCGGATGTGCAGAAATATTTTTAAATACTTTGGAAAAGAAAACACTTGTATTGGCACATGAAATTTCAGTGAAAAGCTTATTCGCAATATCTTGTCTGCCTTATTTAAACAATCTAATAAAAAAGAGGAATTGCTGTCAAGATAATCAATATATATATATATATATATATATATATATATATATATATATATATATATATATATATTTCTAATATATATATATATATATATATATATATGTATATATATGTGTATATATATATATATATATATGTATATGTATATATATATATATATATACACACACATATATATATATATACATATATATATATATATATATATATATATATATATATATATATATATATATATATATATATATATATATATATATATATATAAAGTGATTCCTCTGAATACCACCATCTTATTCTAAACAAATTGTTCAGTTCATATAAAAAGGACAGGAATTGTAAGTCTTTATCCTCTATAAATAAAGAAATTGCTAAATTCGCCTATAAATATGATATTGCTGAAAGGATGTGTACAACTCACTTGAAAAACGCCTACTTACTTTTTAGGAACTATAACTGCATTTTTCAAAATAATCTACTGTCCAGACTGATAAATCCGTCCAAATCAGTGTTAGGGCTGATTTCCAAGAATATCCTTAATATATAAGCACATCTATACTAGAATAAAACTCTGTAAACCTTTGATACCATTAAATTGTTCCAGAATATAAAATCTAAGATTAAAGCTTCATTTATTCAATTAGATATTATCGATGTCTACCCCTCCATTTCTCAAACCTATTAGAAAATTGCTTAGAATTTGCTCAAAATTATATTGATATTACTGACGAGGAAATAAATGTTATAATGCCTTCCAGACAGTCAATACTAGTTTTTAATGAGTCACCTTGTATTAAAGAATACACTGAAAATGTCGATGTTCCCATGGGAGCATGTGCTTCAGTCCAAATAGCAGATTTATTTTGTATATACCGTTTACATACTCTAAATAGATTCTTGGACCTCAAATGTGTAGGGCTGTACAGGGATGATGGACTCATTGTTATACCTAATACCAATGGCCCCCTAATCTCCAAAATACAGACGAAAAATCATTAAGGACTTCCAATTACTGGAATTTAATATTGAAATATCATCAAAATTAAAAATAATTAATTTCCTAGGTGTTTCATTTAATCTCTACAATAAACCTTCAAACGCTCAAACCCTTCCATAAAGAACACCAAACCCCCATATACATAAACGTCAACTCGAACCACATCAAAGTGTTTACAAACCAAATTCCGAACACAGTCAACGACAGAATAACCAGTCTTCTAGCTCAAAAATATTTAGTGAAAACAAATTTAGATATAATCAGCCCTCATAGAGTGTAATTTCCAATAGACATTAACTTATGTTTAAAAAAATAAAACAACTGACAATACGTCCAATAAATCCAAATTAGAAAAAAAGAAGGTTATATATTTCAACCCTCCATTCTACAAATTATCCAACATTAATATAGGAAATCACTTCTTAAATTTAATACATGGACACTTTAGTAAAATCAATACACTGAAATAAAATTTAATTAGTTGCTCATGTGTGAACAATGTGGAGAAAATTACAAATTCCCATCAATAACAATATTAGAGAATTTAATGCTAATTAATTACAAAAAACACATCTACCTGTAATTGCAGGGTAAGAACTGAATGGCCAGTGGGAGGAGTATGTATGACGGAAAACGTGGTATTCGATACCACGATCTTCAGCAAAAAGAATACGAACCAAAAATAGGATTATATTAGAATATCTGTTGGGAATTTATAACTACCGTCATTCCTTCACTAATGAATCCCTTAAACAGCAAATATCTTTGTCTAAATACTCTTGGGAGCTGGTGGAAAACGGCTTCACCCCATCTTTGAAATGGAGGATTATCTCTAGCACTCGAACTTCTAGAAACTATAGACACAGACGTGACCTCTGCATTAAGGAGAAAATCATATTAATCAATTATAATAAACCTGAAGAATTACTAACTCACCTCAATTAAATTATCTTCAAATGCAGGAACAGTCATCGACTCAAAACAACAAACTACATCTAATACGTGGGAGGCATTTTAAATTATCTAGACTTTAAATAGAACCTGGTGTCTCTTTATATAGGGTAAATTGCATATTTTATAATTTATATGGGTATAGTTATTGGATACGGGCATATGAGTGTTGATATGTGTTCATATAATGGTGTTGACATTGGTAGATGAATATATCATATTTATAAGTAGACACATACGTGTGTGAATTTATATGTAGGCGTTTATATAGTGGCGTATTTATTTCTTTATATTTGGATGTGTATTTGGATACATACAATTAACACAAACACACACACACACACACACACACACACACACATATATATATATATATATATATACGTATGTATATATGTGTGTATGTGTGTGCATATATATATATATATATATGAATATATATATGTGTGTATGTATTTGTATCTATGGGCCTATACGTGTGTATATATACATGTATATATGTGTATATATATGTATATATATGTACGTATATATATATATATGTGTGTGTTTATGCATGTATATGTGTGTATCTATGAGTGTACATATGTATATATGAATATATATATGTGTGTGTTTGTGTTGTAGGGCGTATAGGTATTTGTATATTTGTGTGTGCTTATATGTATATATATATATGCAAGTATATATATGGTTAAATTGGTTATAACTGATCTAACATTACCGTTTCTTCATTATGACTCTACAGTCATTCTTCTAATTATTATTATTATTATTATTATTATTATTATTATTATTATTATCATCATCATCGCCATTATTATTATTATTATTATTATTACGATGTTATAATAACATTAATATTAATTTTAAATTGTGTTATTTTCGAAATTTTTCGATATTTAAATTTTAAGTTATGAACTTAAGATTTAAAATTTAAAATTTGAAATTTTAGATTTTATTCATTAATTTTCTACTCCTTAATAATAATGTTAATAATATTAATATATTTTATTTCTCTTATTTTCACATTATAATGTTTTCTTTCTATTTATCCTATTTTATTTTCCTGATAATGTTTAAATTATTGCCAAAGGTTAACTGTAAAATATATTCATCTGTGTTTTTTTAATTAACTGCAATATAACTATATATATGTTAATTTATTCTTCCTTTTCTTCTTTCCCCACATTTTCCCTGCCATCACTGCTTCCACATTTGCTTTATTATATAATGTCTTCTTTTATTCTCTTCGTATCTTTTCCTGTGAGATGACATTAAGTAGGTCAATGTCTGTTTTTTACCCCCACCTCCTTTACTCTTAACTATTTTAACAACTATAGATTTAAAATTTGATTTCGAACATATCTGTCATCCTACTACTACAATTCTCTGTCTATCACCTTACATCAACTTAAAACTATGACTCCCAAGCGTATAAAAACAATATGCAAATTCAAAACCACTTTTCTTATGCTTGGAAATGTGAAGTGACGAAGCAGGAAAAAACACCCTAAGAAAAAACATACCTATGAAACAAGTATATATTAATACTGTAAATTCTAAATATATTTTTACCTCTCTCACTCTCTCTCTCTCTACACACACACACACACACACACACACACACATACACACACACATATATATGTATGTATGAATGTATATATATATATATATATATATACAAATATATACGTACATACATATATATGTAGATGTAGTATATGTATCCACTTTTGTGTATATATCATATATATATATATATATATGCCAAAATATATACACATGTGCAATATATATATATATATATATATATATATATATATATATATATATATATATATATATATATATATCACTACAAACAAACACACATATGCATATATATATATATATATATATATATATATATATATATATATATATATATATATATATATATATATATATATATGAAAATTTCTCAAATTTAACTTTTAAAGAAGACAATATTTGTAAATAAATGACAATAAGAAAACAGTAATTGCTGACGCGTTTCGTCCAATGCAGACTTTTTCAAAGCAAGTAACGAAATGAATTTAATCAAACAAAGAAAATTAATAAAAACAAAAAACAGAGTGTTCTTAGCAACGGGAATGTAGGAAACGCTATTTTCATATTGTTAACTGAAAATGACGTCAGTTAATGTCACGTGTGGAGAATATTTCATTAATCTTTGTTGATGGATTCAACCATTTTCTTTTGATTTTAATATGTTTTTGTGTACATTTGTTTGTGAGAGCAGTAATTTTGTTAGAAAAGGTGAAATAGGGAAAAAACCTGGGCGTAGATTAATAATTGGGTATTGTTCGATTGCGGCACTCTCTAGGATTTTCCTTCTGAGTGAGTTATTTTCTTTTTTTATAAGTATAGAGTTTTTAAAATCAAAATTATGGTATAATTTCACTTAAATAATGCCTTAATAATACATAGGAATAAATTCAACCATAATTTTGATTAATTAAATCAAAAGAAAATGGTTGAATCCATCAACAAAGATTAATGAAATATTCTCCACACGTGACATTGGACGAAACGCGTCAGCAATTACTGTTTTCTTATTGTCATTTATTTACAAATATATATATATATATATATATATATATATGGTGGTACTCATTTGCAAATCCTCGGATATCTCAACTTGCAGCAGAACAAATCGGTACCTGAGAAAAATGGGGAATAAAAAAATTAAGAACCAAGAACATTAAAACAAGGCGAAAACAATCGACCAGTGTTCAAGTCCAAAGAAAAAACATAACCAAAAGCAAATGAGTAAAGTGTTCAATACAGTAAGTAGAGCAAAACCTAAGATAATCCTAAGGAGCCAGGCAAACATACATAGTTTTCACTTAAAACAGATCTTCAGGGTATGTTGGCTAATCTTCAGGGCAAATTCAGCATTATCCTGAAGATCCGTTTAGGTGAAACCTATGTAGCTTTGTCTGGCTCCTTAGGATTATCTCATATATATATATATATATATATATATATATATATATATATATATATATATATATATATATATATATATATATATATATATATATACGGCATTTAAGTAAGATTTAAAAGGCCCTGTAGTTTTAATATTTAAAAGTTAAAAGCAACATAGTGACAAGTAATTTGTAAGAGGCAGGCTGAATCATTAATATAATCTGCGTCCAGAGATTATATGAAAAAGAGGGACTGTCAAATATTTTATGTAAAATTCATAGATATGTGTTATCCAATGAAATAATTTGTACTATTATGGATAGCGTGTAAGCATGAAAGCAATTAAGTCCCAATTTTCAATATCAGATTGATATTTAGTATTTTTCAGTAATTATAGCAATTTGCAGTGTCAAGATATTATTTGCAAGAACTAGAATTTAGTACTATGGCTCGTAAAAATAACTAACAATGAATGAAAAGAACTATATAATCAATGAAATTAGCAAAGGAAAGTATTCGCTTCAAATGTCTAAGGATTTGAAAAGGGATCATCGAACAATCAAGAACATATGTCAAATGGGAATTCAACCAAGGAAAAAAGAGTCTGAGGCTGAATTCAGGAATTTAACAAAGCGAGATCTATCACATATCCGAAGAGAATTACTAAGAAACCCAAATAAGTCAAGTGCATATTTTGAGGCCGCTGGAGCTTCTATGGTGTCAAGGGAAACAAGGTGTTTGCTGATGTAAAAAATCAAATAAAGAAACCCATTTTAACAAAAAAAACATAAAGAAAGAAGATTGCAGTGGGCAAAAAATACATGAAACTGATTCCAGTATAGTATTTTTAACAGACAAATCAAGGATCACTCTCGATAGGCCCGATGTATCGGCTCGAAGATGAGTTTGCAAGCAACATGACTCAAGAAATGTTTTTGAACGCCAACAAGGCGGCGGTGGGATCATGATATGGACTGGGATTATTGGTAATTGAACTCGTGGGTCCATTTAAACTGAAAATTTTAACTGGGTTAAATTGAATTCCAAAAGTTACTGTGATTTTCTAGAGCAATATTTCTTTGAATGGCTTGATAACCAGTCTTTAGCCAAGCGTATATCTATGATCTTTATGCGAGACAACGCACCAAGTCATGCATCAATGGTTACTAAATCCTGTTTGAAAGAAAAGTGATTTGTTGACGATTCTCTTATGGACTGACCTTCAAATATCTGTGACTTGAATCGCATTGAGAACCCGTGTAGCATCCTCAAGATAGATATTTATTCTAATGGAAGGCTATTCAACAGCAAGTGTGACCTCTGGGAGGCAGTTAAAGTTGCTGCAAACAACGTACCAGCCGCTAAAATTGAAAATATAACATCAGATGTTGGCAATAGGCTGCTAAGAGTTATTGAAAAGAAAGGAGCAGTTGTGCAATAAATTTTACGAGGTTCTTATTATTTTTTGTTAATGTACCTTTTATTTTTAAGATAAAATGATTTTTTTAATGTTTTTCCTTTAAGAAATAGAGGAATTTGTTCCAAAATCTTTTCATATTATTTTTTTTACATTAGATTTACACGGTATAATAATGTAAAAGTATCAAAATAAATAGTTGCAAATAAATTACTGACTGTCAAATTAGTCTGTTTTGTTAACTTAGTAAAATTTTTTCCAACCGAAAACAATAGTTTTCTCTATCACTATATAAGTTAATAATATTGAGTAGAATCTAAACAACATCATAATAGGACTTTTAACATTAAAGACGCAACTCTTTATACCAATTCATAACTTGCATATAATCTCTAGACGCAGTTTAAATTCAGCCATGATTGTTATCCAGCAGTTAGTACTTTGTATGACATCATTTGATTTTGATTACTGCTTGGATACGACGAGGGATTCTGACAATCGTGATACAGTATTCAAACGAGGTTTGTTTTGTCCAATCTTATTTTGTAGCCTCTGTCAATACTCTCGAAATTTGTTTTTTCGAAACTGTTATATATATTTTAAACTTGGTTAAAATATTGACTGTTCCACCACCAGTTAATTTTGTCACGATAATCGTACTGAAAATCTATGTACTACACTTGACAAGTGGTATGAATCACCAACTTACCTAAATATTTGTACTTATACCGTTACGATTTAACCTGCAATATTTCCACCTACATTTCACCATTGATCGATGATTTTCTTGAGGAAAGAAATAGATTGCAGCTGTTTCTGTTTTGGAAAAGACCTCCGAAAATATTTGGCTCGTTAGTCTACCATAGACACAATTATCTACGTTTTATAAAATCTCTTAACAATCTAAATTTTTTTGACGCATAACGAATTGTTGCAGAGTACATTCATTTGAATGCATAACTTTACTTTAGTCATCAGAGTTCAAGTTTTCAAGTCGTTTAGCAAATACCAGACGCTCGGAATTTCTAGCTAGAATCAGTCGTCGTTTACGAGATTTTCTGAATGCGGTCGGCTCAAATTCAACTCCCAAACACGAAATATTCTGACAAGAGTTATTGTGGATTGTGTAGCAAGGTGCTTCATTAAATGTTAATAGCACTGGATTTCTTCGAGTGTCCTCTTCAATCCTTATAGCTAAATACGTCTGAACTTTGAAAATTTATTATATCGGTGTGCACATCTCTTTCGACAATCTACATTTACATTAATTCTCTGTTCAGAATAGCCTTCAACGGACTGAACCGCAATTTTCTGCCATTTGTGTAGCTAAAAGTGGGGATATTTTGCTCATATACTCAGCTTAATTCACTGCACAAATACTAGTACAATGGATGCTAATATGACAATGACAAAAACTGTTAAATATAAACCATATGTGAATAACAAACATCTAATAACGAAGAAAATATTGTATCATGTATCTATATTCACGCATGCGCGTGGACTTTTTATTTGGTCGACTGCACAATCAGTTGGGCATTGTCTTTGTGTAAAAGCCTACCACGACGTAAATCTCCGCTAGAAATTTAGAAGCGGCATGATGTTCTGCTTGTCATTAGCGCCAGAAGATTTAATGCGATCATTTTAGAGTGTTTGGGTACCAATCTGAGGAGTGCTCACAGGATTGGCAAAAAAGTTGGAAGAGTCTAATGGTGATTACGAAGGTACGGCAACTCGGAAAATTTACTCTGTTCGTTCTGATAAGAAAAGAACTGCCGAATTTTTTGTTGGGGGCCTCATACGCGGCACGGAGACTTGCATCAAGTGCCTCGAGGAGGTAAATGCAGCATTTGGTCAAGAGGGTGACTACAGTCCAGAAGATATTCCAAAGTTGTCTGGGGGCTGTGGTTGAAGCAAATGGCGATTTTACTGAATAAATTTACTCTTTAGTATTTCAAGATATTTTATATATATTTCAAGATAGTGCCGAGTATTCGGAAAGAGTTTGATGAGTCTAATGGTGATTACGAAGGTACAGCAACTTGGAAAATTCACTCTGTTCGTTCTGATAAGAAAAGAACTCCCGAATGTTTTGGTGGTGGACTCATACTCGGCACGGAGACTTACATCAAGTGCCTCGAGGAGGTAAATGCAGCCTTTGGTCAAGAGGGTGACTACTGTCCAGAAGAGATTCCGAAGTTGTCTGGAGATGCTTTGTTACATCAATATACATACATAAAGGGTGCGATGAGTAAATTATTGCCACCTTATATTTTAAATTTCTCGCATTCGCATTATTTTATATTTATTTTTTCGACTGTACAGTATTGTAGAGTTAGTTGGGAACCGGCTGTGAGAAAAAGATCGACATGACGCAATTTAATCCGCCAGAAATTTCGAAATTGCATACTATACTTTCAGAGTGTTTGAAAGTCAATCTGAGGATAGTGCTGGGTATTCGGAAAGAGTTGAATGAGTCTAATGGTGATTACGAATGTACGGCAACTCTCAGAACGCATACTGATCGTCCTGATAAGAAAAGAACTCCTGAATTTGTTGGTGAGGTACTCACACTCAATACAGAGGACTATATCCAATGCCTTGAGGCTGTGCTACCCTCGGTCAAGAGGGGGCTGATTGAATTAAACAGGATTCTGCACAATGCCACACAAGAGGACTACCAAGTCATGACTCTCAGACAAATTCTGCAACCATATAACCCCTTATATCTAGCTATCTAACACACCTGACTGCAACCATGCTATATACCGTACCTACGAACACTAATGGGTATTTCGCAGTCTCCATAAATACTTTGGACACTATTGTAAGTGGGGATAATAAGTTGTCTAAGTAGTCCACCACTTGTAGCGGTTTACCTACTTCACGCCGCTGGCGAGTACCGTATTTTGTTGATGTTCATTTCCAACCACCGTTTGATTATTTCTCTTTCAATAACCTTTCCTAGGTTAAACAAACTCCCTTGATTATTATGTGTGTGGCGTAGTTGAGCGAGAGACAAACAAATACTTGTAACAATAAAGATGAACTGAAGGCCAGTATTATGGCAACATTCACTAATTAAAAAAGGAGACTGTCCAGAAGAGATGCAGGAGATTCCGAAGCTGTCTGTGGCTGATGCCAATGGCGATTATATTTAGGAAATTTAACTCTTTCGTATTTCAAGATTTATTTGGGTGATTTTGGTAAATACCACTATTAAAATGAGATGTCATTATGAGTGTGTGTGTGTGTGTGTGCGTGTGTAATGATTGCCATAGATCATTATAAATATAACCTCAAAAAGCTATTATCATTTTATAAAATTTTGAATACATTTGTCTTTATATAAGGCAATAATTTGACCAGTTTAACTAAGGCACATATCAACAGAATTAAGTACACACCGCACATTAATACAATACTTATCTATCGTGGAGCATAATATAAGCCTGTAATCTCGCCTGCTGTTGATGTACAGATTGCGAATAACATCATGACATATTCATAGATTCTTATAATTTTCATCGCCTTTTATTTCATAAATATTCAACAGAAGTTAAGTCTGACGATCTCACATATCACTGTGTATGTTAATCTGAACGGACATCATGTTAGTAAACATTAACTTGAAAGTAAGATAGAATGAACTGAACAACACTCAGAATATTCCATAACTATATATAGTTGCTGATAATTCTCATCACAATCAAAGTATATGAGTATGCGCCGTAAGTTATGGTAGCCTTCTTAACGATCCTAAGTTTTAGTTTAGTGTGTTATTGTGTAATACACATTTAAGGTTGTCATTCCACATGTCTACATCACACAAGTAAACAGGGATCACATGTAGGAAAATTATAACTGTACTAATCAGTGAATATTACAGCGAGTTTTTTTATTGTCGATTGAATCCTCAGTGAAGACATGTATGAAAGCATTGTGAGGTAACTGGATGTCTACTTATAGACAGGAGTATACCATGTCTTGTTGCAAATAAATGTTTCTCAAAATTCTCTTTTGATAATCCTTGCACGGCATTTGAACTACTGTTCTATTTAAAATGCGTTGGTGTCTATATTAAACGGCTGTACAGATACCAGTCAAGGACTCTAGAAATAATCATTTAACCATTGCTGCCAACATACAAGCACCAGTGATTCGTTATGATAAGCAAATCCTGAAATATTCTGAAATGACTAATCACGTTGATGAAGTTCCAAAATTCAAACCTTTTAAACATCTTTAATTAAACAACGAGATTTTCACTTTCCTGACATAAAACATCCTTGCACTAGAATTTATCATTTCCTTGAATGTTATCACATTGACGATCCGCTTTTATGATTGTTTTTTCGTACAAATTTGGGCTAAAATCTTAATGAATATATACTTCCAACTGATATACCATGTAATCATATTTACTTTTTTTACGTTTAGAATAGCGTCATGATAAATTGCTTCATTTTCTTTTTTTTATCAACTGGTGATCGTTGTCTTAGAGATACGCACGCTGTAGTACTGCACCATCATATGTAGTTAATGTTTTGTGTTCTCGGTTTATTTCGAATGTGATTGTAGAAAGTTGCAATAGTCTGACTTAGAAGAATATGGATTTTAATGTTCACCGACTGTTAAGGTATCTTTATCACAAGAAAACACAAAATTTACGAGAAATGATGACCTTCAGTTCATTCATTTACTTCCATATTTCATGGTCATATACTTCCATATTGTTCTGAAGTCAAGTTATACATATTGCACATGTGATAAATTTATTGGCACAAGATTAGTTCAACTATAATAAATAGCAAACTTTGTTGTTTCTGTTGAATTTTTTGGAAATGAATCTTGCACATTTCCTCTGTCATATGTACTGTAATGTACTTTAATATTAAGTACTCTGTAAATGAAAACATTTTAAAGTATTAATTTAATATTTCGACATCCAAATTATAATCACTGGACGTTAATATATTCAATGTTTTGTTAACAATATTTCTTCATACATATTACAGCACAATATTATTTTTGAGTTCGCAAATCATTACTAGAAATAATAAATGTAATAGATTTGTTTTAATGTAAATTGTCGAAAGAAAACATGTAATTTGAAAGCATTTATTAGCGATTTTACAACCTTGACACATGGTAAGTTGAGAGTAATAAATAAATATTTTACATAAGGCAATTAGACTGACAGTGACACTACTTTCATTGAAAGATATCTGTAACTTTTAATTAGGAAATCAATTATACTTGAGATCATGTTAGCCATAAAGATGCATATCAAATAAGATAAGGCTTAATAATAATAGTTTGAGGAAGTATTAGGTTGGTGCAAAAATAATGTCGTTTTCTCACAAGTTGAACGTCAAAAAACGACATTATTTTTGCACCAACCTAATAAATAAAAACCACCAACAAAATATTTTTATAGTAAGGGTCGATGTAAATTAGGTTCAAACGTGTTACTCTGTAGTTAAGATCAAGCAGATTCGAAATATATCACTAGGCCGAGGCGCAGCAATTACCGAGGAACGATCTCGGATAAAGAATGAACAAAAGAACATCCACTGCGTACAATTCTCACTATGTTGTAGTAAAGGTCTATTTTATTCTTAACATTACTTTGGCAAAGCAACAAGTATCGGATTCCACTGATAACTGCAATCTGTACTCAGTATTAATGATCAAATAAACATACCTCTTAAAAGATACCGATGAAGTGATGATCGATATTTAATAAGCTTAGGTTAATTTTTGCACCAGGACAGTAGAACGAGTAATTAGCACAATACTTTGAAGTAATGGTGGACCAAATTAAGTATTTAATCGTTAGAAATACGTAGGCGACCAATAATTAATGTTTAGATTAGAATGTGTAAGCATTGTACATTAAAAGAAGATCGATCCTGCTGTACATTAATAAAGTAAATGAAAACTAGTTGGAGAAATCTGACGCGGGCAGTGAGTTGAACTATTGTCTCTACAATGATTAGATTTGCCAAAATGCAACAAGTATGAGGGAATCAGTTTCAATCGATAGTAATAATCAGAATAGCTTCTTAAATGTTAACGATACAAATGCGCCCATTATCTATTATGCTTAGCTAAGATTCAACACAAAAGAAAACTATGATATACGCAGTTTCGCTTGAACATAATAACAATAAATAAATCTAAGCTTTGTCAAGTAAATATAAGAGCTTAATATTTACAAAACAAAGCTTTGTCTCTTCACCAGAAAAATGTATGAGCACCAAGCTATGATTAAAAACCTTACAATGTACTAATGGCCAACCACAATAGCGTGTTCAACTGCATCCATGTTTTCATATAAATAAATGCACTTTCATTGAATATTCTTTGTAGAAATTCATAATTATGGGGACCCATCGAGAATAAAATCATGCCTCGTTAGTGGTGGTAAAATGTATCAAAATTACGGATCAAAATGGATGGTAAAACTCATTATATCGTAATTTTCTCCTAAAGTCGCTTGTTATCACTTACGACGTAGAATCAGCCAATATTTAAATAGGTCAGCTTAATTTAGCTTTTATCCAAAAATATTTGTCCCAGAGTGAAGCTCAAACTATTTACACTGCAGTGGAGAACTTTCAGAGGGGAAATTACCAGGAGATAACTGATAACTGACATCCATCAAACATGGCTCGTGGAACTAGAACAGTCTACCCCAGTGATCGAAATAAAGGGTTCGGTTCGAAATTCCAACCACCTGAAGAAGGCCGGAGCGTACAACGGCCGAAACGTTGTGACAAATATGGCGACAAAGATGAGGACAATAGTCCGACTAATGTAAATACTATTTACACTGTAATAATATTCAACCAGACTAACTTAGCCATTACACAGGCCAAGATGCTGATGCACGCGAGTAAGTATCTTTAATGTCTCGTAAATGTGTGATATATTATCTTACCAAAATATAGCTACTTAAAAAAATTCTGCGCGTATAAATAGAAATAATTTAATTGGAATGCGTTAAATTATTAGCTATGAAAATAGAAAAATAAATTTCAGAATAGTCTGCACAAATTTATCTTTACTTTTTATTCCTTTAGAAATATACTTTTCACATTCTTTATAGATGAAGATTATATTCTTAGCCAAAAGTGTTTTAGTTGAATGACAAGCCAGGGCAAAATAAGTTTCATGCTTGGCCAACAATAAATTCATTGGAACGTGAAGATAAAATGCATGACAGTTTCCAGGGAATATTTTCTATTTCCTTCTCCATTAAACTTACATTTTTTTAGTCCCACATTTATTATTATCAATCTCCTTTCGGCTGAGAAATGATGTATAGCTTTTCCTAAAAGGAATCTTTTTTACAATTATTATTATGATTAATATCAGTACATCTATTTTGCCTCAAGTAGCAGAACTCGTCAGCAAACGATTTCTCTCTTCAGGACTTGATTATAATGATTATATGCTTATATATTATATCATTTCTTTTCAGATTCTTTATGATAAATATATTATAACTAATAGAATAGCAATTTTAAATTTACATATTCAATATTTTCGTGAAATTTTTAGCCAGTGTATTTTGAGTCTCCATCAGCTGAACGTGTTGTTCAGCATTAGTATTAGAATTTGTCTACTTATAACAATACTTTTCCACATATACAGGGTCTCCTAATTAAGGTGTTAAGGAAACCGAGAATAAAGTCAAGAGAAAGCTTGTATGATTTTTGATAGCTGAGAAATGACAGAAAGGTGACACTGAAATCCAAAGTAGCAAGACTCCTTTCATAAAGGGAACAAAATTTTGCGAAAAGGGCAAGCTCCGATATAAAGGAAAACAGTTCAGTTATGTGTCATCCGTTATACACGCTTAGGCTAACGCACATCTTTCGATACAGGACTGACGAGGCATATTTTTGCCGCGGTAGTTTGCCATTTCTTTCTGCGGTAGACCAATTAACATTCAAGGCTATAGAAACCGGCCCCCTCCTGCTATTTATTGATAGTTGGAGTGGAAGAAGAGGTTGATGCATATCTTTCCCAAGGTTATCACCACGTAAGTCAATGTAATGGATTCGATTGGAATATCGAACTCGGATCTCCAATTCCTCAATCTGAGCCGCTGTCCATTACTCCACCGTGCCTCCCCAGTCAGTTATGTGTCATGCATGATATGCGCTTAGGTGATTATGTATTTATGGTACATGACTGACGAGCTAGATTGTTTCACGCAGTAGGTTGCTTTCTAGACTATAGAACCCAATCCTTCCAGCTATTTACCCACGTCCTGGGTACGACGTTAAACTGCAGCCAACAGCAGGGCCTCTGATCAGGTGGTTTTGAGGAAGCGTGGAACCACCTCTTAATTGTTGGTGTTCCCAGGTTCAACCTGACCCAGGGTGGTAGCACCTGTTGGGGTCCCAACTATGGGAAAATAGTGAACTTCCAGGTCTTTTCCAGCACATTGAAACAATGATGTTGCCAACTATACTTTTTTTGAAACAATGATGTTGCCAGCTATTTTGAAACAATGATGTTGCCAGTTATATGTTTTTGAAACAATGATGTTGCCAGTTTTTGAAACAATGATGTTTCCAGCTATACGTTCTTGAAACAATGATGTTGCCAGCTATACGTTTTAAAACAATGATGTTGCCAGCGATACCTTTTTGAAACAATGATGTTGCTAACGTTATCGTTAAATTACGTTTGCAAAGTATATATATTTAGTAAATATGTGGAAACTGGATCTGGCATTAAATGACCCATAGTGGTTGATATGCCATAAAACCCCAAACAAACAAACAAACAAACAAAGTTATTTACCCAGAGCTGCCCTGAAGAAGTATTAGCGCGTAAGTGAATGTAATGGTTTCGACTGGAATATCGAACTCGGCCCTCAGATTCCTCAATCCGAGCCGCTATCAATTACTTCGTCGTGCTGGATTGGTATGCAATATCAGTCCTCCTCTTTCGCTGTGAAAACTTGACAATCAGCAGGGAAATGAAGAAGATGCTTCAAGCAACAAAGATTATATTATACAAAAGTATGCCATGAACATCTTAGACGTAGTATGTAACAACATGTAAGGTTTAAGGTAAATAAAAAGAAAAAGTATATTTATGCATAAAATCATGAACAGCATTTGCAATTTTGGGTATGCAGAATGAGAAAATAGAGCCTGGAAAATTTGACACTCAAAGACATGTTGAATATGTATAAAGAAAACACCGGGGAGACTAAAAAATATGCTAAGATATATGGATGGCAGCGATGTGTGTAATAAAAACTATAACTATTGTTAGATGTCCAAATCATAGAATGCGATAGAGTGCCATGATCGCCCACTTCCTGACGGGACACGTCACATAAAAAAGAAGAAGATCCAGAGTTGTTAGAGACATCTTAATATCAGCTAAAAATTACTTAATCAATGTCTGTGGAAAAGATGCGTAAAATCTTCATTCGTAAATTGCTACACACATTGTTCTTGTTGAATCACCAAAACCTAAATAGATTTCTCAGAACCGATGTGATGAAGAAAATCGGTTAGCAAACAGGTGAAAGACAAAAGTTCGATCGAGTAACACATCAAGTTAGATGAATTTGGCAATAAAACATCGTTGAAAAAAGCAATTGTAAAAATGTTATAAACATTGCCAAAAGGAATAACAATAATAACTGTGAATTATCTCAAGTATATCAAAGAAATGATTGCTTATTCGATAAGGATTGAAACGTTTCAGAGTTTCCCCATGACTTTATGAAATAACTTAAGAAATGATGCAGGGGGAAGTTAAAGCACAGCGCCAGCGTGAAGAGATTGAATATATAAATATGAAAATTATCAAATATAAACATTTTTGATGTATGCGAGTGAAGATGTAAATATAACGGTTCTGACGTAAACAACGATCGCAGTATCGATGCAAGATGTGAAATGAATGAAATGAGATCACAAGTATTTACAGTTGAGCTGGCTAGATGGAATCGTAAGTTCCATGTTAACATTTTCTTTTCTTGCACTTCTCGTTTGTGGAGCTCTCTTCCAGGTCCATGCTTTCCAGTCAACTTTAATCAGCAAAAATGTAAATGCAATGTCAATAGCTATCTCCTCACATCCTGATTTTTCTTCCCGCTTTCTGGCCATTATTAATGTTTGCATTCCTATTTCTTCCACAACCTGTAACCCTTCTGTTTTATTGGTTTTACTGCTTTGCAATGGATGATGCAAATTGAAAAAAATGATTAATGTTAATTAAAATAAAAAAAATATATACGTTTTAAATTCTGTCAATTGCCAGCCATTGTCCTTCGAGATAACTTAAAGCAAACCAATAAACATGAGGATAATATCGGCTTTTAAGTTCACATAAACAAGGAATTATCAGCTGGGAATTAAATTGCAAAATAGACTAATAAAATTGAATTGTTTAATAACTATGGAATTGGTTTACACAAAAAGGCCTGAACTACTCCATTCATTACAAGAGAGAAAATGAATAAGTATAACACACTGTTTGGAAACGATCCACAACAAGTAGACACTTTGAAATATCTGGTAGTATTCATGAAAGACTAGATAAGCAAATTAAACACAAACAAATCTTTCAGATAACAAAAATTCCTAGCAAATATATTTCCTCTCTGACTTTAACAGTGATCTCTTCACAGTTTTAGACAAAGTCATGTAAAAACAACAAATGTTAGAGAAACCTAACTTTAGGTGCAAAGTACAATACGACAAAGTACAATATCTCCACAAGAACGATATTTGCAAGGAAATGTGTTCTCGAAGATGAGAACAAATGAAAAAAACTGAATCAGGAATCCCAAATAGAATGCTTTAGGCAGAATGTTGTTCAAAAAGTAATAAGATTCAGTGAATAATAACAAATTACATAAATAATTTTAAATTTTAGATCTAATAAAATAACGACCAAAGCTAACGCGAAAATGAGAGAGTGAGGAAATAATAAAAAGTTACAGCTTACTGACAAATAGGCAGGGACAAACTATGGAAACAGATGAAGCAGGAATGCTAAAAATGTATGGATTATAACGCCAGAAAACGTGCTCTTCCGCAGAATATAATGAATCTAAAGCGTGAATAGTATAAAAATAGACTATATACTGCAGTGGTTAAATTTGCGGGAAAGTGATAACATTTATGACAGCAGAAGGGAAGAACCAGCAAAATATAATATCACGGAATTCTGTTGGTATCATATGCAATTTGAACTGCACTGACGTAGTTGATGTTGAACAAATTATTTGGAAAAGGCAAGAGTGCAACAGAAATGCTGTCGGCTTTAAATGAAGTTGAGATTGATAAGGTTACCAATGCTCTAAAGGAAATAGAGAAAAGCTACGAAATGTCGTAAAAAACTCAGTAAATCTGAGCTCATACCACAACCAAAAAACATCAGATGCATAAAAGTGGACATTTTATAGAGGATATTAATTTGATGAGACGCATAGAAAAGCAAACGTTTCAGAAGAAGTGAATTCCTAGGTTAAGAATGATGTTGATTTGTTAGAGACATTAAGACAAGAAATTTATTTTTAATAATCAAATAAAGAAATATAATATACATAATTATTTATAATCATGTTCCTTAGTTTAAATAATGACTTTCGATAGATTCATACTCGATTTTCATCGAATAGAAGATGCTACAGCAACTCGTAATATATGTTGCAATATATGGGCATAGCAGTGTGTATTTGGTTGCAGATTATGCGGATATGTACGATAAGTAACGCTTGAAGGGATTTAGATGGGAGTCCTTGGGGACGCATCATGCAAGGAGAGTGTTCTATGAAGAAACACTTCTTGGGAAGAAAATGCAAAAATGTAACTTCTTTTTTACCAAAGAATATGAAGGGAAGGATGATTGTATACTTTGTCTATATGGCATAATCTGTATTAGTTGTCTGTTCATGTGGGTCTTGGGAATGTAACTCATCATAACATATTCTATTCTCTATAGAGACGGGAATTGTCAGAAAGGTTGCATCTGTGGAAATGCCTGATATAATGGAAAATATGTACATCGTTACACAAAAAGTTTTTAATTCTGGAAAAACTGGAACGAGAGAAATGAGCAGCTCAAGGACACGTACGGCAGCAATACCACATTTTTGGTCTGATTAGACTAAATAGAGCATAGCGGGTTGGGTTTGGCACATTCTAGAACGTCATACGGAGCCGAAAAATTTAAAAGATGGATCATATATATATATATATATATATATATATATATATATATATATATATATATATATATATATATATATATATATGTGTGTGTGTGTGTGTGTGTGTGTGTGTGTGTGTGTGTGTGTGTGTGTGTGTGTGTGTGTGTGTGTGTATGACTTCTACGTCAATACAGGTGTGAAGTTGAGTCCGAAGGACGATCAAATCAATGAGGCTCTTTGTGAGTGGAACACATCAGGGTGACTGGTATACTTTAGCGTCAACACCGTGATCACACAGTTACCAGTATGAGGAATGTGTTGTTTTTTTTTCCTTTAAGAATTACATCAAATATTAAAAAAGAGAAATGCCTTTAGAACCAAAAACAAAGTGTGCTAGATCGCTATGCAATTGTTAATATTCTCTATATCAATGAATGCTTAGCCCTTTTACAGAGATTAAAAAAAGAATTACAAATCCCGAACTATGTCTCTACCGACTGATGTAGCATGGAGTGATCAGGATAAAGATGATTATTTTAAAGAAAACAAGAATCTTAATGTTAAGAAAAACCGCTGCTAAAGAAGCGATGAAATAGGTTGGAGACAAACCTGGGAAAAACAAAACTCACATGGCATAACAAAGGCAGGAGAAACCGTAGGAACATCAATAAACTATCTTGTATATGTAGCAAAACAATAATAGATTATTTCTTTTTAATTTGTATGTTAAATATTAGTTACTAAAAATCTTGGGTTAATATAAAGATAAGTAAAGTGCAATTATTCATACAAAATATCAAAACTAACTCCACTAAATGTCCCAATATCAATCATGGTAGTCCAATATTTATTCATATATATTTTAAAATCAAAAGAATTTGTTGAGATACATTATCATATACGTCATGAAGCGGCGTGACCTTTATTATATTATTTATTTTATTATACGGAGAACCACTTGCCCCTAGGTATTGATATTTCTCAATATTTGCATTCTTTTGACAGTAAGGAAAAAAATTAATAACATGATTATATTTTTTTATTATTCGTCTAAAAATTGGTTAATCTTATTTTGACAGCCATCCTACCTATTAGATATTACAAGAGGTGTGACTTATTGTCATGCGTCAATAATCAAAGAAGTCTTTCTGTGTAAACTTGTAGATTATTTGCATAAAATAATATAAATATTTAATAAATAGGTTTGTAGATTCGTCTAAAGCATTCGATTTTTTAAAATTATAATTTTATATTAGGTATAGTTGTTATCAAACATAACCTATAATTAATATTATATTTTATAACAAACCGTTTTAAGTTACTGGTTATCTTTGATCCGAGGTTTCTAATCTCTAATCAGTACATCAGACAGTCTAATTCAATAAGAATAATTCCCCTCTTCAGCGAAAGTTGGGGTGATAAGGTCATTTTTTCCATATCTTCTTGCTCCACTGAAAGCCCAAGAAACTAAATCTTTTTTATATAGATGAATTTTGAATTGAAAATCAATGAGAAAAATTGCTGGAAAATAATTGAATTTCTCGCTTGGATATTTTGTCACGTTTATTTATTTTCGATTTCATTTAATTGTTCTTTGTGCTTTAACATATGCCCCGATGGAAAGGAAGACAACATTTTACTTATGATTGAGGAAATACATTTTTTCCTTCAAAATTCATTTTCGTGATAATAATTTCTATTTTCCATACTTTTAATACAATAAAAAAAATACCTTTTTTTTAATAAAGGGCAAGAAATCCTTAACAGATAAATTTCTTGTTCGTGATTTTCACACCTACTTGAATACAAATAGAATTCTAGTGAAATCAATAAATTGACTTGTTTCACCCGCCATTAGTGCAATGAAAAATGAAAATCATTATATATAATTATTTCATGTCTATAGTCTAGATATCGTTAAATGAGTTGAATTATTAACACTGCTGCGTAAGATTTATAATATGATAAAATTTCAATCTGAAAACATAAATTTTTATATATGAAGTAGACGAGAAATAATGTAATTTGTAAATTATCTCGTTCTTCTTTCACGTGAAGATCTTATTTTTACGCGGAAAACAACACAATCTCAATACGTGTTCATAACAGATTTTAGACACTGCATTATTTTATTTAAATGTGTAAACTAAATATAGATATAATGTCGAACAATACATGCGCTGAAATATTTAACTTGTTACAAGATACTGATGGAGGTATAGAACTAGGTCTTGTATATTTCTTTTCAAAATATTTGGTTAGAAATTGCCATAAACAACGTTTAAGCTAAATATTCTTAAAAATGCGCAGGTTAATATTATCTTAGTGTGTTCCCTTAACTGGATATAAGACCCGATTAAACAATCCTTCCTCAAGAAAGCCTTAAGAAAATTATTATGATCTAGTTTAAATGCCGCCCTATCGGGCGGAACCTTAGCTAGCTCCTGCAGATAGCTCTTGATTGGGCCTTCATCACAATGGGTAGGGAGGAGTTGATTCTACAGGCAACAATATACTATAGACTAACTCAAAATTCATCGCTGCATTTATGTATTGAATTAATATTTAAGCTGATAATTTAAAAGTTCAACGATAATTCTTCTGCCTACACTTAATTTAATGACATTTTGCAGTACATAGGTCCTTATTTTCCGTACAAACACTTATTTATATTTTATGCGTGTCTTTCGCTGGATTTCGTAGTTAATTTAAATTATTCCTACCTTTATTTTCAAGTTATAAAATTTATCATACAAAAATTTCGTCGCAGAAAATCACTTGTAAAAATCGCCAGAAACAAACGCAGTAATGAAAAATTGGAAATGCAAAATTTAAGGATTGCAGCTACGGATCCAGTCCGGAATGTTTTTAAGATGCTCACGGAGTCGGTCTTATTCCAAATTGGTATGATATTTTGGGTTACGGCTTCTAGTATTAAAGTTGAAATAGTGTGACACAATGACACACTGACATTCGCATTTATTATATAGAAGAATGAAATGAGCTATTTAAATTTAGAGTGTTGTATCCGATTAATTCTGTCCTTTTAACTGCAAAAATGTGACACATTGACACACTGACATTCGCATTTATTATATAGAGGAAGCAGAAGATAAGCTATTAAAAGTTAGAGAGTTATATCCCTTTAATTGGAAAAGTGTGAAATACAGACACATTGAAATTCACATTTATCATATAGAAGGACAAGAGCTATTGAAAGTTAGAGAGTTGTGTCCCTTTAATGACAAAATGTGACACAAAGAAATCGAAGAAAGCAAATTAAGAGAATGTAGTTATTGGAAACTTCAATGAATTTCAAATAGACACGTTTAGAACTATTCAAATGCTGCGAAACTGAGATTAAAACTTGAATATTGAATGTGATCTTCTTCGACACATTATGTTTGCTTTCCTTTTTGTTCTTGTCTTCCGTCAATCCGCGTATATACTGATGTGTATAGTATAATATTATAGTATAAGTATGAGATTCACTCAAAAAGACAACAAGTCATCAAAATCTGAATAGGGTCGATGAAATTTTTATGATTCTATACTACTCACAAAAGCTGAATTGATTTGGTCATTTCTGCGATGGAGGCCCCATTATAAACGAAACTCGTATCAAATTTGACATCGTATATGGGCACATACTAGACAATATTAATATTAGAGATATTCCGAAACGAATTTCTCGTAATTAATTCATCCCAAGAAATATAGAATTACATTTTTCTACAAAATCACCACCAATGAAGATGTCAGTCACCTGTGATAAAAAGTGCATTATGGCCAAGTTCGTAACAATTTCAATCAGCGGAATTTGACACATGAGTTAACAGTAGTGTTGATAACATTATTGTCCGACTAAGCTATAATTTGAACAAATATAATTTGAATGATACCAAGGGCGCGGTATCTGCTGGGTTTTTAAAGAAAGGTTCAATCAAAAGGGGCAACTTGATCGTCTTCTCTGTATAGAGCCTACCATTAACATGCGGCAACCGAAAGCCTATCTTCTTTGACCTGGTTCAGGAAATGTGAAACTAGTAAGACGATATTTTCTGTGATATTTTTAAAAGATTGACTTCATGGGCCGTTATGTAAAATGGGAAGCTCGATTATATTTTTAAAATACACACACACACACACACACACACACACATACATATATATATATATATATATATATATATATATATATATATATATATATATATATATATATATATATATGCTTACAAGGCAACTTTTTGTGAACATTTCTAGTGACAAAATAAACAGATACGGAGAATATCAATATTTTCTGGCGCCGTACTAAAAATATAGGAGAATCGACGAATACTGCAGTATGACGTTGCATGAAAGCAAAGTTCTCTTTTGTTTATACTAAGCACATGTGTTTTAATATATTTGCCGATTTTATCGCAACAAAACTTACATGGAAATTTTGCGTATTTACAATAACTCTGTTTTCCTTACGAAAATCATAAATATCCGTATATATCTCCAGATTTAAAGTTAATCAAATAAGCTTATTTATATCGATCTCTCCATAGCATAATGGCCGATAAGCAATTTTACACAAACACAGAAAAGCATTAACATCATCATATTTTGTAGTAATCACTACTGTTGTATGACTGGCTAAAATAGTTTGGGAATTTTGAGCTACAATCATAGTAATACATTCTAAATATAGCCTGCCTACGTACGAGTGAAACATTCAAATTTTCTTGAAGTGTAATAGTACTAATGACTATTGTCGTGTAACGTTCATGAAGTTGCAATAAGAAACAGAGCAGATAATAAGCAATTTCTTCCATAGCTATGAGAAATGATAAACGATAATTACAGAGATGACATAGATAAATTACCATATAGATGGATATTATTTTTCTGAGTGGTTGCGTGCATGAACGGAAATTGCTCAGAATCAGTGCATAAAGGATGAGACGAAATCAAGCATATGTAAAATTTTTAACATGTGTTTTGTTCCGATGGTCTTCAAGTGGATAGATAAATGTCTGGTTTGTTAGTATATGTGAGTTCTGCACACTATATATTCTAAAGATTGTATACAAAAGAAGTGGGTCGTACTGGCTTTGTTTCGTCAACAGTGAAGTTTATATATAATTTGAAACCAGAAACGTCCGTCATTAATGCGATTGTCTTCTCGATAGAAAATAAGAGGATGAATGTCGTTATACAGCCATAAATGGCAGACTTATCACTAATTTGTAGTAAAAACATTTATTTATACGAGTAGCAAAATCAAGTTTGCAGTCAAAATCTTTCTCGTTTTTTTATTGTTTGTGTTTTTGGAACAGGTTTTCTGTGAACTTTTCTGATGGAAATTGATTGAGTTTCTGTGGAGACGCCATAATCTAAATAGATTCTTAGTTAATTCAGACGCTTGTCTATAAATGTCACAATAAAATCCTATCAGTTGAATATTTCAGGCCAAAATTAATCTAATGAGGTCAAATCTAAGTACGTGATGTTGGAACTACTGTCGTACATATTTCTTTCTGTTTCTATAATTTCAGATATCCCTACGAGTATTACTGATACAATGTAACCCAGAACAACATAACCGTACTCTGTATGACGACGAACTACATCCAGCAGCAATGCCACTTATCGTGGAGGTGGTGTAGCGTGGAAGCATCTCATAATCGCTGTTTTCCCAGGTTCTCCTTGATCGGGGTGGTAGCAACTGCTAGGGTCCTAGCTATAGCCAAATAGTGAAACCCTAAACGAAACTGGATGAAAGTATAAAAATATATATTTTATAGCAAAAATACCAGTAAATAGTTTAAAAGTAAAACAATCCTGCAATAGATTTTAATAGTAAAAATAAAATTAAAAGTTATCAAAGCTCCCCAAAAAGTTAAAACTTTGTCATTAAATGATCAATAACGAATTGATATGCCGTTATACAAACAAACAAATAACAACCTGTTGCATGATCGGAATATCTCCGGCTAAACCGTTCCCCACACAAGATTTCTGTTCAGGGGTATCGTTATACATCCAGCAGTAACAAAAACGAATCTTGTCAACGGCCATCTAACACAATGGAGTAGACTGTGCGCCATATTTAAATGTTCAGAGAATCCAGTGATGACTTAGTATCGTTGGTGGAGGCATCGTAGACTTAATGCATTTTGGAAGATACCAGCTACGTTTTTACCTGGAAAGGGATGATCCCCGCCAAGTTTGCTTTCCAAAATTCGCCACAAATTAATCCATACCTCTCCCGATACCAATCAATATATATGGTGAGTGCTGACCAAGAGATAATCTTCGTGGTGATCCTGAAACTACTCCCGGTCATCGGACTGATGTTTATGATGATGGTGTCGGCAACAATATAATATTTGATTGATTAATAATATATGCAGAAATGATCCTTCATCTATATAATGTAGAGTGTATGGAGAGTATATAGTAATTGGACTAATTGTATCTAAACGATAAATACGATTGTATATAGTATAGTCCGATTGTGATGGCAGGACAAAGTTAACAGAAACAAAAATGGTATAAATGTGTTACCTCTACTTAGAGCAACAATTTTCAAACGAGTAGAAACGTATAACCAGCATCAGAAACATATACATGAAGTGTTTGGAAGCACTATGAAGTAAGAGAACTTTACAGATAGGAGACATATTTAAGGCAAAACAGATCGGGGAAGGCAACGCGTCAACTAACGGAAAATCTTTTGCAAATATATGATGGTACGTGAGTTGGGAAGAATGGCAAAAGGAAAAACGTTACGTCAGATCTATTGTTGATAAAGATGTTGTGGAGATACATAATCGGTTATCTCTTTAATTTACAACGGGAATTAAATGGAAAATGTTTCAGAAATACAGAAGCAAATGCATTGTGATCGAAACAAAATATTTATTCAATATGGAATACTTTATGAAAAATACTTGAGAATGATTTGACGAATTACCAAGCTTTTATGAATGGATCATTAAGTCTATTGTGGTGAACACCATCTCTATAATGTTATATGCATAAATGTCAATCGCCATGTACTGTTTTCTTCATTAGATACTAATGTTCTCACTCGTTTGAAATGTTTCTGCTTTCTAATTATTCCACACCCTATAAAACCGTTTGTCTTATTGGCTTCACTGCCTAGCTGAAGGTGAACAACAATATACATACATACATACATACATACATACATACATACATACATATATATATATATATGTTTGAGAAATATCGACAAGTTCTGTCAATCAATTTTTTTAATTAATTGTTTAAATTTCCTAATTAGTATATAAGTTTGCCAAAGTTCAAATTTGATTTTTTTTATATTATTTTTCTCCCTCCGAATGTTGCTACATTTGTTTCTGAGATTTTGTTTTGTCTATATTTACGCAGCATTATTTATTTCATTCCGGCTTTCTCACGTTTGCTGGAACCAATTTCATGTTACTCGATGAAACGCCATTAAAATAGACGAACTGGTATTTTGATATGTATATATTCTTTTAAACTCAGTTCAATATACGGTCCCTTGTAAAGAAAGATAGATTTTAATGCTGTCCGATTCTCTTTTTTGACAACATCCTCCAGAATTGCGAGTATTTCTTTGCACTTTGTCTTCTATAAAAATAAGGTGCTATCTACTGAATGTGTCTTATGCTAATATTATTTTGATTATTTGTTATATGGTGATCTATATGTTCGCAAATTGTGCTAAATTTTGACAAGTCAACATACAATAGAATGTCATGCATGTGTGGCAAATGTAGAAATTTAATATTTACTGCTCGTTCGTGTTAGATTTTCAATCTACCAAATGACATAATTCGCAAATAACATTATTTTACATAAGTTAGGTTTCTGAGGTGATGAACTATTTCTAAGTATTAGATTTTACGTTTTGAAATATAATAATAGATAATAAATCTAAGGTATTTGTTAGTGCCATAATTTATATATATCGGCGTGTTATTTTAATAGCCATGTTGCTTTGTTTATGATTAAGATGTATTTGTTTACAATGAATAATTTAATAGAGTTTTATTTTTATTTATATCTTGTTGATTGCTAATATCATTTTTCTTAATATATTTAAAGCTGATATTATTTCTTCAGTAACAAAATGTTTTGGGAAATTATTGTAGATATGTGTTTGTTTTATGATGCTTAATTCTCCATAAAACAATGTCTTCTAAGACAAAATCTTTTTTTAAATCATTTCAATTCCAGGAATGTCGGGAATGCTACTAGTAAACAGGGGGTTACAGGGAATGAAAATGAGAGGCAAGACTGATTATTTGGGTATAGAGGAAAGAATAAAAGATGACCGGCGTTCAAGAAGATAGTAGATGGCGATTGACGTTGCATTTAAATTTTCGAAGATTTATTTTTCAGGGTAGCAAGTAAACGGAAGTTCTACAGGCGGGAGAAACTTTCTGGCACAACACTGACCCAAAATTCTTTGCAGTAGATACAGCTATTAATTAGATATAGACCTTACACTTAATATCATTGGAAAACGAGAAGTTATAGTTTGTTGTTTTCCGGGAGTCTAGCGTCAAGCATGCTGATGGAAAGCAGGAAAGATTATCTGTGTTGATTAAATGAAAGTAATTTTTTTCTGGAGGTGTTAAAATTTACAAGCTATATCCTGTCACAGATAACCACTGAGTGGCGGTCATTTCTACAGCACTGGCTAACTTTTCAGCTCAGACAGATTTTCTATTAAGAGAGGAGGAAACTGTGATATCTGCATAAATGCCAATTTGAGAAGTGATAATACCAGGAAGTTCATTGATGAAGATCAGAGAGTGCGTCGGACCCAGGATAGAACCACGCAGGACAGCAGAGTGCAGATGAAAGTATCCTGAAGTGTGGCCGTTCAAAACAGACATCATATTTTTACGAGCTACATCATGTATTTCACAACACCTTTTTTCCATATGTGGGATATTTTTATAATAAAGGATATACATTTTTACTCGTGTTTGTTTTATATATTGAAGTGATGAATTCGTCATTATTAGCATCGATGAAACATACAGAAAAGGGTTTCTAATTTCAGTGTTCAGTACTTAAGTGAAATGTAAAAGAGTTACTTTCAAAATGCTTAACTCTTTTTAATTAACCTTAGTTTTTCATTAATAGGAAAAAATGGTGTCAGTAGATATTGACGGTTTGAGGAAATGTTTAAAGCCCTTGTTTTCTACATAGCTAATGTTGAAAGTAGAGAACATAGCTTGTGTAAAAAGTCTCTGTGTAAATGTTAACATAGTGATCGCAGTATGGTAATTGTATGGTGCAAGAGAATAAGGGTTTACGTAAAATATCTGGTCGTATATTAGGCTCGGCTTGGAGTGATTTATATATATATATATATATATATATATATATATATATATATATATATATCTGAGATTAGGTATTATGTACACTATGTATATTATTAGGATTATTGTCCTCATATTTTTGGCCATATTTATCAAAACGTTTTGGCTGTTCTAGTCTCCGCCCTTCTTCAGGTGGTTGGACACATGGCACAGTGGATAAACGCGTTAGTTAGATCCAGTGACAGGACCCAAAGTGTGTGGGCTCAATACCTGGTTAAGGCGGTGGAGAATTTAGAGAGGGGAATTAACAGGAGATAACTGCTAACTGACATCCATTTGACATGGCATGTGGGACTAGAACAGTCTCTTCCAGTGAGCGAAATAAAGGCTTTAGTTCGACATTCCAACCAACTGAAGAAGACCGGAGCGTACAACGGCTGAAACGTTGTGATAAATATGGCAACAAAAATAAGGAAAATAGTCCGAATAATGTAAATAGCACAAACACACACACAGAAACATACACAGAAACATACACAGAAACACACACACACACACACACACACACACACACACACACATATATATATATATATATATATATATATATATATATATATATATGTATGCATAAATTGCTCACTGCAAAAATACAGCAATCTCTATGTATTGTTGTGTCCTATGATCAAACTGTCTATATGACAGTTTCTTGTCTACTATATTTCACCCACTTCCTATAAACAGATGTTGCACCTGACACAGAATAAAAGGTATTGTATACCTTGGAAACTTCAGTTCTCAGACTCATTCTACAAGATATTATACCCGACTATATATATGAAGCTTACACAGATTCCAAGATATAGTTTCTTGGCTTTCTTCCAACATATATTGGCTCGGCATATGTCGCTGTGTTTTTGAATGCATTTTAATTTACATATAATTTTGAAAACATCAGCCGACGGCTACACTCAGAGTGTTCTTGAATATTTACGTTCTTCATGAACGGAATCAGGCATTCTGACAAAAAATTGATGATTAAGAATTGTTTTCAAGCCATTGAAAATGAACATCAAATCAACGTTTAAGAACAATATGCACTTGGACAAAACGTAAAAATAGACTGACGGATATAAAAGAAAAGTAAATTATATTTTTATTTTAAATTCCAGGATTCTTGCCAGAATTGTATTATCAATATTGTGGCCCGTATCCAAAATGCATATTAGACGAGTCTTACTAGAAAATTTACGTATATGCATTGCCAAAGTAAAGCAACGTTGGTTACTAGCTAGATGGGTGACAACTTAAGAATACCAGGAGCTACAACTACAGATGTCAGGTGGTGTAATGTTTAACATTTCGAAATTGTGAATCGGAGAACAGTTTTCATATCCAGTCTGGTTCATTATATTAACTTACGCGTAAATACATATGGCGAACCATTGAATCCCCATTTTCTCCCCAGCTATAGGTTAATTAATATGACGTGTAGCGGTAATTCAGTATTATCTCCAAAATAAATATTACAATCTGGATATAAGTAAACTGGGGAAAGCTTGATGAGCCTCAAAAGACAAAACAATCAATCAGACAAACCATTCTCTTCAAGATTAGTAGGAAAAAATTGCTAAACAATTTAATAGACAGATAGATAGATAGATAGATAGATAGATAGATAGATAGATAGGTGTATGCATACCATGTCTTCATAGAAAATCAATTAATAATGTAATTCTCGCTAAAACTAGCAATTCTCACATAATTACCAGACCGCTTGTTAAGAAATAGATTGCGATCTGGTACTGTCAAATACATATATATTCGCTCTATCTATCGCTCTTTACTCTCTCTCTCTCTCTCTCTCTCACACACACACACACACACACACACACACACACACACACACACACACACACACACACATATATATATATATATATATATATATATATATATATATATATATATATATATATATATATATATATATAAAAAGCAATGACTATCTCTTATGTTTGATAATGAGCCGTTCTAAACCTCGTATAGTTGCTTAAATTTCGGGAGAAAATACAAACAAAAATTGTCCAACATTCCGCGACTGTTATCATTGCATAGCAATCTTCTCTGTGAACATAACTTAATATCATCTTTGTTGGGGAATATCATTGTTTAAATGTCCATAAGCCACTCTAAAGATGACTCAAGTGAGCCGAATGCTTTGATCAAGGAACAGCATGAAAATATCCAAATTTTGAACAATTTTTCTCTTCATTTTCTGCCGAAGTTAAGGCAACCATACAAAGTTTAGAACGGCTAATGATCAAACAATATGTCAAAATTGTGTTGAGATTCTTTACGGTGTTTTACTAATGTCCCTTTTGTTTTCCTATATTATTTTATTCAAACTTCTTGAGTTATCTCTAATATAAACTTTCTGGCAATTACCTCACTTGATAGAGTAAATACTTTCTTCAAATTTTGTCTCTGTTTTGTTTCATACAAATTAAATCTTTGATTGTTTTAGATATAGATGTAAGACATTTTATGTTGAGTTTAAATAAATTATTTTCCTTTGTAGTCATGATAGAGAGAGTGGTTAGATTTTGTTTGATTCGCTAGGTTTGTCAGGAAGGCCAGCATTTCTATTTTGGAATATTTTATAAGCTTTTTGAATATAAAATAGTTATGGTATTGAAAGGTCTTGAAAGTTTTTTTCAATATATTTCTCATCTTCCTCAAAATATTGAGGGCCGCAAATTCTGTGTGCTCGTAAATGAAATGCAATGATCGTCCCTGATATTATTTTGTTGTTTGTTGGGATCAGGTGTTTATTACTTTATTTTATGGATTGATTTTTGGTGGACACGAACTTTTAAGCTGTTGTCAACATGTGAAACATTATGTCTAAGAAATGTAAAGTACTTTTTTTTCTCTTCCGTATATAAATTCAATTGTGTATTCGACTTTGTTTACTTTATCTACAAGATTTGGTAAATTAGTATCACGGGGATATATTGATTGAGCATCATCAATATATCGGAAGTAATTCTATTGATTCGGTAAAATACTTTGGAAAAAAAATAGATGCACTAAATGCTAAGAAGGTACATGCAAGGAATCCACTGCGACGGGATCCCGTTGGAGAATTCAAATTTTCGTTTGTAAAATTGTTATTAAATGCGAAATAGCATCGATTTGTGATGAGACGGCAATTTTTGATTTTAGCCATTGACTGGGAGAGGTTTATCTTTGATTTTGTAAGATCCTTTTGTCCAAGTGTTTTCAACATTTTTCAACCGGAATATTAGTGCTATTTTATATCTCGACTGGCCATGTGATTGTCAGTCATATTTGTTTACATTATTTTCATAAGGTGGCCTGATCTTTTTTTATACGTGATGGATTTCTTTTTCAAAGGAGTGGGGTTACAATTTATGATATGTCTCTGGTTTTTATTGTGGAGGAAGATCGCTATTCCTGAAATTATGGGGCGTATACTTATGCCAGTTTCTGTGGGTCTTACTGCGACCGTAAAGATTTTGCGTTCTAGCGTGAGTCTATATCACGATTTGTTTTCATTTTTAATTAGTTTCCTGATTTCCTTGCTGAATTTTTGTGTTTCAGTAGTCATCATTTGTTTGTTTATTTTTTCCTATGTGTCGGTATCGCTGAGTAGTGAGTTATTTTTTCTGTGGATCTATTCTTGTTTATGATTACTATCTCGCCTCCCTTGTCAGATTAATGTGGATTTCAAACACTTTAGTATCATATTTTATAGTCAATGTGAAACAAATGGCTCATAAAATATTCCAAACTAGATAAGCTGATCTTTCTGACAAAACCAACGAATATATATATATATATATATATATATATATATATATATATATATATATATATATATATATATATATATATATATATATATATATATATATATATATTCAGTCCTGGGAAAATGCTGACCAAAGCTACATTCTCAATTGCACTAAAGTGGGAGGATCGGGAGTCACACCGATACCAGCGCAACCTACGATTGTGAGGGCGGAGTAATTTTTATCCTTTTCCCTGGATTACACGATCGGGCTCCCCAAATTAAACCCGACATGGTGTAACACGTGTCTCAGTGGAGAAACCAGCGTAGAAATCAATAAGCAGTTACAATTGCTTTGACCAGATTATCAACTTTCTCCATCATAAACATCCAAATCTCAACTCTGCGATGGTTGCAAATCTATTTCTTATTTTATATTCAGTAAATTACGTGATAATTGATTATTGGATACACTGTCCAATTTATTGATAAATAACAAACAGTTTTCCTTGTGGCTATCCGTTAATCTTTTATTTTTATAAAATGCCAATTAGTGTATTTTTAAGATCAATTCTAATGGAAGATCGCTTAAATGAGATTATATTTTGTTTCTGTGTGAACGGAAATTAACAAATATTTCAGCCTTTTTATCATGTTGCTCGTTAACCATTTTCTTAAATTTGTATTTTGAAAAAGGCATGAACTTAATCATTTTCTTCCTTGTCGTTTACAATCTTCCAATAATTAATCAAGATGTCGATCTTAGTTGTGTTTTGTTTTTCTATAATTGACATTCCTTTGTTTATTACGACAAAATTAATTTTGACAAATTTCGTAAGGTTATATGTATATAAGTCTCTCTCGTAAGGTTATATTTATATAAGGCTCTGTCCTAAGGTTATATTTATATAAGTCTCTCTCGTAAAGTTATATTTATATAAGTCTCTCTCGTATGGTTATATTTATATGTCTCTCTCGTAAGGTTATATTTATATAAGTCTCTCTAGAAAGGTTATATTTATATCAGTCTCTCTCGTAAGTTTATATTTATATAAGTCTCTCTCGTAAGTTTATATTTATATAAGTCTCTCTCGTAAGGTTATATTTATATAAGTCTCTCTCACCCCCTATTTTTACATCTATCTATTTTTTTTTAATTGCAAGGCAGTAAAGCCACGAAGACAGAAATAGGTTACAGGGTGTAAAAGAATTAGGAACAGAAACATTAATAATGAGCGGGAAGAGGAAAGAGAAATCAGGACGACATTGGATAGCAATTGACATGGCATTTTCATTTTTGCACACTGAAGTTGGCTGGAAAGCATGGAGCAGTTCCACAAGCAAGTTGTTGTACAAAATAAACTCTTAGCATAGAAATTACCGTTATACCTACTCAGCTCAACATTAAGTCCAGCTATCTATGAAGTGTGTTATATAAATATTAGTTTTAACGCAGGTACACATTCCAATCTTGCGAAAAGCACATATTATGCATTTTGATTTTGTTTTCGATTGTTTACTAATATCAGCTTGCAAACATATTTCCATATTATCAAAATTCTGCCTTTCCATGGTTTCTTTAGCAAGTTAACACGTGTGTTACGCCCAAATGTTAGCGTTGATAAATATTTTTATTGCTTCTTGGCTGCGATGAAATATGAAAGAAAAACATATCAGAGGCGCGATGAGAAAAAATAGGAGGAAAGACAGAAAGAAACAATGAAACCGACAAACAAAGATGAAAGGGAGATTGATGAAGCGATAACAATTTTATGCGTTTAACACCATCTTCTTGGAAATGAAAATTATCAATTTTTAATATTTCTACTTGCATTCAAGTCTCTATAAAATGCCTTACATTCAAACCGATGATAATTATTGCAACTTTTTGTATAAGTTGTTAAGCTCAAATATATAAACATGCAATAAGAGACTTTCCCCGTATTATTCATAGTTTTTGAACTCGCAAGGTGTTTATCCACCGTATGGTATGCGGCGAAGAGATCTGTCTTTACGTTGAAATAGAATATATAAAAACATTGTTCGGAGATATCGATTTTGAGGAAATTATTTATCCGATAATTGGAATGATATAAATATTATTCAATAACATTAGAGTAAAAGTAAATTAGTTTTCTATGGGTCATATAATCCCAAATAAAAAATGGGAATAAAAAAAAACCATAACAATCCAATACCAACCCCATTTTTCTCCGTAATTGCCTGGGTAGGCGCAATTGTCCACTAGAATAAAATTGCTTGATATTTAATATGAGGCCTAATGCAGCTGAGTAGTAGAAGTGTACTGGATATCTTCATTAAGACGGATGGTGAGCAATGCATGTGTACATAGAATAATGATACATTTTTGTTCAATGTAACATCATGTAATTTCCAAGTATATATGGGATATGAAACCAATGCCATGAGGGGCCGCTTGATTAAGTGAAAATATCTGAAATGGGATGAAGCTAGCCATGTACAGTTTGGTAAATAAATTCTCTCCCATCAGGAGAATTTATGAGATTCCGAACTTTAAACCCCTAATTAGAATCCGTAATCAGAAAACATATTTACTTATATAAGATGGAAACATTGATAAGAATGATTTATTTTATTTGCACCCTTAATGTTGATAGTTAATTAATGTTATTAATTTGAATAAATGTCTGATTCAAATTTGGTTGAAAAATATGCATAGAAAACATTTGCTGTAAGTAAATCATGTGGTATAAATCTTTAATCACGACTGTAACGCTTGTTGCAATTTATTGTATACACACACACACACCCACAAACACATTCACAAGTTAACCAATTGATTGAGCTATGTATTATGTGCAATAAACATATGTGACACTTAAGACCCGTAAATTATTTGCAAAGGGGGCCTCATATGGCTAAAAATGAGGATTGTGGGATGAGGTCACTGTTAGATTCCCTGAACATTTAGATCTTGCTTTCGCTTCTTGAAGACGAGTAAGACAAGCAGATTGAAAACCGCTGAGTCCGCTTAAACACGTTGATCTCCAATCTTCCCGCTTCAAGGCTAAGCGTTCGAGGGTGTTATAAGGTATATTGTAAGCAGGCTAATTGCTTCCCAGCTTGTCTTTGTATATAAGCAATGGGCGTTCTACATTCCTATATATATATATATATATATATATATATATATATATATATATATATATATATATATATATATATATATATATATATATATGTATGTATATATATATATATATATATATATATATATATATATATATATATATATATATATATATATGAAGCTGTCTCCGTTATATCAAGCAGGGCTGAAGATTATTGCTAAATTACAAATTATTCTATGAAAATGGAGATCTGATGAATTAGGACAAAACCACGGTCCTAAAGAAATACATTATCATACCATGGACGCTTAAAGTTGTCCGCTACAATATATCTATATCTCTATCTATCTATCTATCTATCTATCTATCTATCTATCTATATATATATATATATATATATATATATATATATATACATTTCTTTGTTTCAAAATCTTTTGCAAACCTGAGATATGTTTGTGTGTGGAAATCTTCGAAGGACAGGTGTTTTTTAAATAATTAAACCTGCCTCTATGGAAATTTCACTTATAAATACATTTCAGAAACTTTTTCTTTCTTATAAAGGAATGCAGAAAATAAAATTCAGCAGATTTATATACTAATATTCATCACAATTTTGCTACTTCATTGGCTTATTTGAAAATTTTCATAAAGAGCAATTCTTTTGTGTACGCAATTAAATAGCCAATACTGCTGTCTGTCTCTCCATCTCCTCTCTCTCTCTCTCTCTCTCTCTCTCTCTATCTATCTATCTATCTATCTATCTATATATATATATATATATATATATATATATATATATATATATATATATATGCATAATCTGCAAAATATTTAATTTATTTCTAGATTTACAACATAAATTACACAACCTTCATGTCCTGAGTAATTACTAATGGAACCTGCCTGTTGTGCGTGTGTGTCTGTGTGTCTGTAGAGTGTTATATTAGTAAAATGGAAATATCAAAAGAACAGTGCTGTTTGGCTAAAGACGCTGGGACTGGTAATACGATATTTTTGCTCAGAAATATAGCAGTAAGAACAGCACAAATGCAACAGTATGTGGATCTGTTTCCGATAGATTATGCAGAAGCGTTTGATAAATTATATAAGAAATAACTGTGGAAACTGATAGGTAAGCTTGACAAGTTAGATTAATGTGACACCTATACTGCCAGGAAATCGCCTGCATACGGAGGGAAAATGAATTCAGAAAGAAATATAAAAATAAAAAGCGAAGCAATGAAAGTTTATGTCTAAAATCGAGGAAATTCTGAGAGAATTAGATGTCGTACCAGGATTCATTTTTGGCGGCCACAATAGATGTATGGGGATGTAGAAAATTGCCTTCCAAATGTTAAACCAAGTATGAAGAAATTGGAAAATCTTGTTAGAAACAAACCAAGAAGTACTGTAATTTTACTCCGCCTACATGGCAGAGAATGGCAGAAACTAATCTCAGAGAAGACAAATAGATTTGAAGCGACAGAAATGTGGTTCTATAGAAGTATTCTAGAATACTATGAACTGACTATGTCAGCAAAGAGCTTTCCGAGAGAAAGGTGATATGGAAATAACATTGAAGTATTCGACTTTATAAGTCAAGATGATTGACCACACGAGAAGAAATTCGAAGAATAATATCTTGGGATTTAATAAAACACTCAATCTCGAAGGATATTGGTGTAGCATTGCTTATGCATGGTCCATTTTTAGTATATTTTTAACATACTAAACTTACATGGTTAATATGAATAATTCACACATTGCTGTTTCGATACGCATAGAAATATACTGAGAAATTATTACATAACAAGAGTCATACAAAACTGAATATCCTTTGTGTTTTGAATCATATGAAAATTTCCTGGCATAAATCATACGTTGTGTACTTACGAAATATATGGACTGTTCCTTTATCTGAAAATAATTAATTATGGCAGATTAATGACACACAGACTCTGTTCCATTCCTGCTTCACTATAAACGAAACTCGCAAAATAATAACAACAGCCACCAAAAAATCATTCGCAATTCGTTCCGTATCCACCATAATAAAGATCCCAACACGTTCAAAAGCCATGGATATCTATATATTGCGATGTTGATTGATGGCCAAACTAGATTGACGTTTAGGATAAAAAGAACCGCCAAATCACTATTCACTGATGTCTAAATCGATTGATATCAATCTAAGGGCGCTCCTTTGGGAAATTTTCTTGCTATCGACCCTGGACCAGCCCCCACGCTATAGCCCTTGACACTGACCGACACTTTGTCTGGTGGTAACAAAAGAAAATCCTGAGATTCTATTTCGGTTTGATAATGTAGATAAAAAAGCAGCTTCAAATGCTTGAGATGGACAGATCAATCAGATATTATAGGATGAAACGTTATCAATGATTCACAAACTAATACGAAAAAAGGAAGGGTATATATAAGAAATATGATGTTATTTTTGGTTTCCTGGTATCTTTGCCAATATTGTCCATGTGCGTTTGTTCTCAATCACACAAAGTTTAGTTCAGCACGTTTGTCAATATCCTAATATTCACAAATTCTTATAAACATTCTTTTTGTCGAAATAAAGAATATATATATATATATATATATATATATATATATATATATATATATATATATATATACATACATACATACATATATATATATATATATATATATATATATATATATATATATATATATATATATATTGTTAAATATAACAGAAAATGATTGTCCATTATGTCTGAAAATGAGCTGTTCAAATCTTCGTATAATTACTTTAATTTCGGGTGAAAATAAAGACATTTGTTTACAAAATTTGGATATTTTTATTAAGATAATACCTGATCTATTGGTTCGATACATATGATCCATCTTCAGAGAGGTTATACGGACACGTAAACAAAGATATTCGCCATCAAAGATGATACTCTGTTAGGTTGACAAAGAAGATTGCTATGCAAAGATAACGGCCGCGGAATAGCAGAAACAGGTTGTAAGTTAATGATTCGATGATATGATGTCATACTACGTTAGAGATCGAAATATTAACAACAGAGCAATGTGTCTAGATGCAATCTAATGTGTTGTGACTAGTTTGAAATGTAATTTTGTTGAGTGCGGCTTGCTTTGTTTTAATGTAGATGTCCTCCCATATCTGAAGGTATTTCTTTACTGTATGTGTGAATATTTTTGCGTTATCAATTAATATATGTCTCAGATTATGTACGCGGCTATGTTTCTTTCTGAGAAATGTTATTTAATAGAACTAAGATCAGAATAGTGACAAGTAAGTCTGAAGGAGAGCGTGGTTGTATTAAAAACAATAGATGCAGTAGGTTTATTATTAGTATACCATCTGTGAACAGTCATGTAATTTGATGCACTATACAATTCCGTTGTGCTGTTGTAGGCTTATATGTGACCATAAAGACAATTATTTTACGTTTTTTATAATATATGATGAGCTTATTTTTTATCATTATTAACGGGTTTATAATTTCTATTATGTTTCTGAGTGTTATTTCATCATGTTTGTAATTAATAGGCATTTGGTTACAAGAGCGTTATATTTATTTTGACATGCACTATTATCTACTATCTATATTTCTCATGTTGAACTAAGATTATGCAGAAGCATGTAGTCTGCCTGTGTGTCTGTCGTGGGCGTTGTTACCTGGCCCAGGCCTCATTTCTCACCCGATTTCGATGCGGTTTTCCCCATAAGTTTGCAAATGGCTGCCGTAAGGACATGACGGAGCCCGATTTTTGAGTTCGGACTCAGGTTCCGAAATAATCGATAATCGAAAAAATCTGCTTACAGAAGGAATGATCGCATTTCAACCAAATTTGACACCCTCTTAGCGTCTACCGTTAGAAGTGTTGTCCAGAAGTTTCATGACCAAGGACCCCTAAACCGCGCAAAAAATCGATAAAACCCAAACACTGATACGCCCAGATTGCGCCTGAACCGCAGGTCGATTTTTAGCGAAAACCGACCGGATTTATGAGGAGGCCATTGGGAGTCACCATGTGAAGTTTCAACTCTGAGCGCCTCCCAAACAGAGTGCATATCGACAATCGGTCAACCGATAAAAATGTTTTTCCGGTTGGGTATTTCCTAAATGAAGATTAAGGTCACGCTATGCGTGGGAAGAAACAGGTCAGTGCGTGCAGTGGAGTGGAAGAAAACATTTGACCTAAAATTCTGGAATGGGTGCAGGACCATTGAAATTCGGCTTTTTTATCACTGCTACCAGGTCTGACTTTGAGCCACAAATGACACTTTTGTTTTAATTGTTGCATCTTACCAAAATAAGCACATCCTTTATTCGCGTCTTTACTGAAAAAAAAAAGCCTGCATATGAGCTGAGTGAAAATGGTTCAGACCTCAGCAGTTCATTTTCCAATTCTTTAAACCTTTTTCCCTAGCCCAGTCCATATCCCAGACCTGACGAGGACATTTTGCGCTAAAACAGCAAGGCTTCCTCCCAATCCATTTCAAAGCTAATGCCGGCAAACGGTTAGCGGCTTTTCGTTGTCGCACAAATCAAACGAGCAAACGCTTCATTGCACCACCTTGCATTCTCGTCGCCGGCATCACGTGCGTTAGAGCCAAGCTGCATATGCAGCAGGCAGCTTAACCCCATTTACGGCCAAGCCTTGCGCTTGCCAAATCCTTCGCGCGTGCGTGAATGCGAGCTAGCATCTACCATTTTGCGTGAGCTCATTCATTGGTCTAAGCCATGGCCATTGTCCAGGCTACACCAATCAATGACAAGTCACGCTCTCTTTAAATACCTTCAGCGCGGCTGCATCCGCACTCACGTCTTGATTTGATCCCCAGTAACGCATCTGTCCTTGGATTAATTGACAGCTTTCTGCTACCTCAAGTTACCTATTTGCTTAAACTTTTGCATTACCCATTTTATCTCCGCGTGCTGCCTCTACTGTGCAGCCCAGTCCATCTTAACGTTCCATACCTATTTCTACCTTTTCGTAATTCAGTTTTGCTATTAGACAGTTAACTGCTGTCGCAAGTTACTTATTTACTCAATCGTTTGCCCAATCTATTTTACCTCCACGTTACAGATTTCACTTGAAGTTGAAGTGTACTGCCTTTACTACGCGGCCCAGTACACCTCAGTACATCACTGCCTATTTGCTTAAACGTTTGCATTACCCATTTTATCTCCGCGTGCTGCCTTTACTGCGCAGCCATGTCCATCTTAGCGTTCCATAACTATTTCTACCTTTTCGTAGTTCAGTTTTGCTATTAGACTTTTTGCTATTAAACTTGCATGGAAAGGTAAAATGGAATGGAGTTTGCTGAGGACTGGCTGAGGACTTCAGTGTAGACCACATTTTCAGCTTTTTGTGAGGGTGAATAAAGGAACACATCATCGCGCCTGCCGACTAGAGAGCAGGCTATGTAAAGTTGGCCGTATGAGAAGCACTGCTCCTCTAAGTGTACACCAGTGACAGACAGCGTTTGTCCTTGGGCCTTATTAATTGTCATAGCAAAACAGGGTGCGAATGGGAATGGGGATCTTCTGAAAGTGAAGGGTACATCGGCTTCTGATGGATACAAATGCATCCTTGGGATAAGCACTTGCTCCCCTTTATCGCATTACTGTGAAGCATTGAACTCATCGCCAACTAATGTACAGTTACAAGCATCAATTGTCTCTCCTCACATCATGCCATATGTACAGAAATGAATGACCCCGACCAGGTTACGGGCCCTTTCAAAAATGCGTGCGAGACCACTTCGTGCAGCAAAAAATCTATAAAAAAGCTCCGGTTCGACCCTGCCATCAGCTGTCAGTTTTTAACTTCTTTTCACGCCCAGGCTGCAATTAACGTTAAATGTCGATTCAACTTCCGACATTTACGGCGTCAATTCGTAACGGAGACAGATTTTCAATTTGGACTCAGGCTTTCAAAAAATTGGTAAATCGGCTGGTACTCCGGTATTTGGGCGGGTTACATTCTAAAATTTCGGGAGTTCTTTACAATTCAACCAGAAATTCCTATGCGGCCCAATTAGAGGTGCCTTGCATAGAATGCCGTGTGACCCAGTCGTGACTCAAAAATCGATACAAACCTCCTTGTTGACCATGCCCTCAGCAGTCCATTTCCCACTTCTTTAAACTTTGTTCTTTCTCCCAGGCCGCATCCCAGATCCGATTTTTCAATTTACGTCATTGTGTCATGCTGGAGCCCGATTTTTTATTTGGGACTCAAAATTTGTAAAAAAAAAAACGATTAACTCACAGGTGATACGGATTTTGGGGGTTTTAAGTTGAATGTCTCGCCTGCACTACGCGGCCCAGTACATCTAAGCTTTTCACCTCATTTTAGACTCTGTCCAGTTGACTTCGCGTTGTTAAACACTTTTGAGCTCTTTTTATTTGAACTTAAAATCGGATCAATGTATGGTTTCCAAAGTACCGGGTTAACAAAACAAGGGCAACAACAACCCCGCCCAAGTAGTACGACCAGTCTCAATATTTCAGGAAACTGGGTTGGGTGTGAAAATGTATTTGTTGTTAACATTGTTATTTCATCCGGCTTTTCCAGTTACGAGTCCTTTTTTAAAGCTGATCGTTTTGTGTTCATTTTGTTTAGTTCTTTTTTCGTAACAGATTTAATGTTTAGTATGGAGCTTAGAAAAAATTCGCAGTGTGAGATAGGCAAGAAGTAAGGCATGTAGCAACATCAGCACGGCAAAGGGCACTCCTTTAAAGGCAAGGAAGGGCAAAAATAATTTAAGTCAACTGATAGCAATTGCTGAATGAGTCGTACGATTTTTTTTAATCAAGCACGTGCAACGGCGTGTCATGCTGCAAGTAATCAATAGTATTAATTTTTGTAGGGGTATCATTAAGTTTATTGAGATACATTTTAATTTAATGGAGGAATTAGGAAATCCATTATTAACTAGTGTTTGTTTAATGTTATTTAATTCTTTATAGAATATGGTTTCGGAAGAAGATATCATTTGTGTGCGTTGGATTACCTTTTTTTTTAAATATTTTTTTATAACGGTTAACTTATATCGTTGATGGCATTCACTAAGTATTCAACACGACAGAATATCATCTTTCAAAATGTCCGTATGACCAAACTGAAGGTGTCTCATGTGGGCCGAATCATTAGATCAGGGACGAGCTTAAGAAAAACATATGCAATTTTTGTCTTTTTTTCACGCGAAATCAAAGTAAATATACGAAGTTTAGAACGGATCATGATATGATATAATAGACATCCATTGTCTGTTATATTAAAAAGTATGTGTTGAAATAATGATCTACTGCCCTAATACAATACATATATATATATATATATATATATATATATATATATATATATATATATATATATATATATATATATATATATATATATATATATATATATATACTGGGCATGTCAGTGATGGCCATATTTAATTTGTAAGTCGACAGCCACTATGTATTTAGTTGAATGGATATGAGTTTTTGGCCGTCAGTTTCATGCTTATGCGATCTTAAGAAAAACTGATTTCTTTTTTTAAAATTTGAGATTATTTATTGTAGATTTGTTTGATTATATTTGTTGTTGATGGGGTACGATTTCTCCTCTCTGTCCGTTTTGGGATGACGCTCATACGCACGAATACATACACACATGCGTCGGGGTTCGCACAAACACATATATGTACATATATAAACAAAGCTGGAAGAGACGCAGACATGTATCCATAATTCCGGGCACGCATACATACGCATTTCAAATGTAATCTTATTTCGATGTTGGGTCTGAGTGTGGCCTTTGTTTTTTTCAACATGTGGTATGTTGGTGTGTGTTCTTGGCATCTTTCAGGTCGGTCGACTGTGTTGTCAGAGGGAGCATGACTTCTTCACACACATACACGCATGTATACTTGTACATATATCTTTCTCCTGTCTGCCTGGGTTTTACATCATGACATCGCTTACAGTGAGATCTCTATGCGAATATGCTGAGTTTATTTTTAACGTTGATTGCTTGTGAATTATAGACTATTACACGTATATTAATAGTGAAGTAATAGGTATTCTACATTGTAATATTTTTGTTATGATAGCTGTAAATTTGGCTTTAATCTTGAAGTGGATGTAAAGTATAATTGTTAAAAGATGTGAAAATAATGACTGGTAATTATGGTAATGGATGCAGTAAACATAAAAATGATGGTGAAAATAGTAAGAATAAAATAATCATTACAATGATAAGAGCAATGACAAAGGTAAAAACATTTCTAATGGTTTTGGGGGAGGATATATCAGTGGTAGTGATGAATAATGATAATAATTACAGTAGTAGTAATAAACAATGATAGTGATGATGGTAGTAATGAACAATAATGATAACAATGTTAATAACATATTTATGAAAATAATACATAATAACAAATAATAAATAATGATAGATTAAGCTCATACCAGTAATAATTAATAAATAAATGAGAGAGGTTTTAATGAATGAATGATAATAGTGATGGTAATTATGGAAAAATAAAATAATTGACGTGGTAATTACAAAATAATGACATTATTAATAATGTTAAAAGTAAATAATAATAATAATAATAACAGTAGTAAATAATAAATATTTATGGAAGTGGTAATAATAGAGTGATAATAGTGATGATGGTTATGGAAGGGGTAAAAAAATAAAAATAAATAATTGAAGTGGTAATGACTATATAATGACAATGCTAATAATATTAGTAATAAATATATAATAACAATAATATCAACAAAGATAAAAGGCATCATTCATATTAGATGCATCATTCTCATGAACACACAACCTCTGACTCAACCTAATTATAGTGTGGCCAAAATAAATAAATATTATTTTATCTGTTGGAAATAAAATGTCCGAAGGGACATCTAAATTTTTATATAATTTTGTTTTTTCCGCATCACGTTATTGAGTTGGGAGGAGTCATTTCGATGTAGGACAAAATTTGTCAAATTGATTTCATGACACATGATTAATGAACATATATATATATATATATATATATATATATATATATATATATATATATATATATATATATAAAAAGGAAAGAACAGTAAGATATAAAATTCGCTTGATGAGGAAATGGAACTAATGTCTTTGGTTTAATAACAAAATTAAATTCAGGGGCTTTAGCTTCCATTTCTGAAACATGGTTATCACTGTGTAGCGGTAAAACCATATTTTAAATCTATTAATTTATAATATATATATATATATATATATATATATATATATATATATATATATATATATATATATATATATATATATATATATATATATGCATCAACCATTCTTTTAAACATTGTCCGTTAAATATGAGCGACAAGGAAAATATAATTATATTCCTTAGTTTTTCTGTCGTTCTACCATTTTCCCGTTTGGTGGAAGAAAGAGACAGCAAAATTTGTCCATTTTCCCGAGCGCCTTTGTATTCTTCTGTTGCCATTTTCAAGGGTATTTGTTTTAGTCGGTGTTAATTTCTCTTCACGTCAAAATTTTTAACGTCTTTTTTTTTGTGAGTGCTCTTTTGAATATTAGTACGAGGGTTTATTTTCTGTCGAGTGAGAGTGTATTTATTAATTTGCGACACAGTCAACACTGAATTTCCATTGATAATTAGGTGACGTTTATAGAGGGAGAGCGATGTTTACCATACAGTTCCTCTCTTATCGCGAGATGATTCCGGTAATGTGATTTACATAGTTTTTACAACCTAAATATTTCTTAAGAGTTCTTGTAAATTGTGGGTAGTTAGATATCCTTTTATAGAACTTTAGTGAGATAAATAACATGTGAGCCGCCTACTGAGGTGGCTGTTAGTATATCCTATAAAGGTAATTGATTTCTGACTAGAACATTTTTTTTCGTTTTTCAGGGGTTAAAAATAAAGGAAGTATCCATATTTATAATTGTTCCGAGTGGTCAGCTACTTCTATAGTCCTTATCATGGATTTTGGTTTTGGATGGCGAATTTCTGTATGCGGTTTCTAAATAGTGGTTTTGCTGGACTACGTTCGGCGAGTGTTTTTATGCTTTTTGTCAATCAGCTTGTATGCGTGGCCGGATAACTGGACATAACTTTTATTTTTAGAAAACTTTTAACACGCTATTATTACAGTTAAATTGGCTAATATTGATAGGGGTCGAATAATATTTAATAAGCAATGCTTTTCTAATTATGAGTTGCGTGATTTGAAAATGAGATTTGGAAATAGTATATATATATATATATATATATATATATATATATATATATATATATATATATATATATATATATAGAGAGAGAGAGAGAGAGAGAGAGAGAGAGAGGGAGAGAGAGATACAAACAGACAGACAGACAGAAATAGAGATAGTTTGTCTTGTGATAGTAAATGCGTGAAACTCAGGAACACAAACATAATATTTTAGCTCTATCACTGATTAAAATGAGATTTGGAAAGAGTATTCTTGTTATCGACTAGCACTTTCCTTATATGTTCTTGTAAATCTTTCTTGTGGGGCATTTTCAATTATATATATATATATATATATATATATATATATATATATATATATATATATATATATATATATATATATACAGACAGAGACAGAGACAGAGAGACAGAAAGAATGGCAGACAGATATTTTGTCTGTTCATAGAAAAAGCGTGAATCTCAGGGCACAATCTCATATCCATTAAACAATATTTTAGTTCTATCATTGATATTGAGCGCTTTCCACTAAGTACTGCTCATATAAAAGTATATATATATATATATATATATATATATATATATATATATATATATATATATATATATATATATATATATATATATATATACGTACTTGAGAATTCAGAAAAATCATTTTGTTATTCTCCGTCGCAAGTCATTGTCAGTACGTTTACCTGCATCGATAGATTAAAATACCACGATTAAGCCTCTTTTGTTTCTGTATAATTATATTTTATTTGTGTATATATTTCATTTATTCCTCAAAACATTCCGCTATTTCATCAAAAGTCATCCTTATTTTTTAATGTAGTGTTTAAGTTATATATTTTCTCTACAACTAATCGCAGGATATCTATTAACTGTATGGTTTCCAGAAATAGATGATACTTCAATGATTATTTCGTTTATCGTAAATTGTGATTTATCACGTTAGTCACGAGCTCTTTCAAACTTGCTGCAAGGATGTTTGGTAAATATTGACTCTGTGCCAAGGATTATAGGCACATGTATTATTTATTTTCTGTCTGCTACTGTTCCCTAAAGAAACGCTCGTACAATTCTCTATTTTTAATTTTAGTTTCGCATCAAACTGGAATCGGGACTAAAATGATGTACACGGGGTTACAAAAGTGGATATACATTAATGAAAAGCAAGTCGTGCGCATAAAACTTATTGTATACAAACCTAACAATAATAACATAATATATACTGTACACCTAATTTTCAAGATTTCTGTACACAATATCAGACTCAAATTTATGTACATGTATTTTCGTCTAAGTATGTAGTTTCATTAGTATTTGAAAATCCAAATATAATTTCAGTTGTACGAGAATTTAATTCTTTTTTCGACTCATTCTCTGTTTTAATTATTTTATATATTTGAATTCATGGGTTGATTATTATTTTTTTATTATTTAAACTCGGACCTCAAGTATGCTGTCGTTATCGCCAAATTATTACGTTTTTCCCTTCCATACTATATAATTTTCTTCTATTTTCGAGTAACCTGCAAGGAATTATCCGCCGTTTACTTCATTCCTGGTAGTATATTGTTCTCATTTCGTTGTCTATATCAATGGATAGTTCGTCTTGTTCTTATTTATTATTGTGCATTTATTCCTTGTTTTGTTTCCACGGATTCTACGCCTGTACACGACAGCACTAATGTCCGAACGAAAGAATTTAATCAACATGTCTAATGTATTAAGGCGTTCCTTCCTGCGATTACTGACATAATAATAATGATTTTAATTCTTGGACCAGTGCTGCAGATACTCACCCTGGCATATTTGTGTGTCTTCAAATCCAACAGAGACAAACTATTGTTTATACTGAGAAGACCGTGCTTAAATTTTCTTGGAGAGAATTAGTAGCTGAACAAGGCCAATACGCTTAAATTGCTGGTCATAATAACTAGTAATTACGAACCTCAATGACTTAGGAATCGTTACGTATACCCAATACATGCGTAACAATGCATACAAAATATTTATATTCTGATCAGAATATTGGATATGTGGTCATATTTCTACACCTATGAAGACACTTGGAAATATAACCGCACAATACTACAATGAACTTGAGCATTCTGAAATAATTAATAAATTTATTTACGTTTTCATCAGAAATATTCATTCATAAGCTAATTTCTCTTTTTACAATACGATTAGACATTTTCAATAGCACCTTACGAATAGCGAGAAATTTCACTCAGAGAACAAATATGTTAAGTTATTTTGGGACCTAATTAATTGTGTAATATTCAATCAATATGTCCGTATTATGGACGATTTTTTGACTGAAATATATTCTGAAAATATTTGGTTAATTGTGACTAATTTGGATGAGTTCTTTGAAAAATAACGTATATCTATATTTTTAAGTAAGTATCTTTGTTATACATTCTCCAAATAACGAAAATCAAATCCAATTTATTTCATCAAATAATAGCAACAAATGTACAGATAGAAAACGAATTTAAAATAGATTAATGCTGTATTCTATATTAAATACATTAAATTGCTGCGGTCGATATGAATCTAAACCTAACACACACGGGAGCACATGCACATACATTGATATGTGAATTTTTGTATTTTTGTGTGGGTGTTCATGTTCTGTATCTATAAGAAGGCAAAATATAAATATATCTAAAAAGCACATCAATGCAGGCAAAAGGAAAAAAAATAAAATGTTAAACATCATTCACTTAAATAAATACATGACCAAATTTAGAACCACACAGAAGTATAGAAATTTGGTATGCGCGTGAAGATGATTCAAGACTACTGATTCTATTAGCTTCTTTTCTCTGCCGAAATTAGAAATGGACACCAGGGAAATTTATTTCTTGAACGTAAATCTACATCTATCTTTGCTGATGATAATCGGGCTCGCTCACGACCAAAGATCAATATACAGATACTTGCGATAATTTGTTCAACAGGGTTCGTACATCTTAAACCTACTTCCCTTATCTAACTGCAGCTGTATAGGATAAATGTTGTAACTGTTTTATTGTTTTTACTCCCCCATATCACACATTTATTTGGTACCTAAGCAATAAGTACCAAAAGATATATAACTTTGAAACGAAGCTGAACGTTCATGCAAAATTGCTAAGCTTTCAGTCGCCGGGATTTGAAGCTTTATGTACCTTTGCAGATCAGATCAGACCAGACACCAGGTTCGTTCTCAGTCTGCAGCACATTTCAGGCAAACACTATTGTCTTAAAGCATAACTTTTTGGCCAGATCGTTACCCACGAAATAAAACAATGAGCCAAGTATAGCAGTAGTCAAATTTATTCTGGTTGTAACCTTCTGTTGTAGACAAGCGAGACAGAGGTACGGTGAAAAGAGGCGAGCACTTTCTTTTCACGTCCTGGCGTCTTGTCAACCTGCGTCTCTCATTGCGTCTCTGCTATAGGTTCCACTGTCTTATAGAAACATTGGTATCCGTATCTAAAATTGTTATCTAAAAAGTCATTTATCAAGGACTCAGGGCTGAGCTTCAATCAGCAAACTTCAACATCGTTTGACCCGCATCTTGATAGGTCTACCCCATTAATCTGACATTCTTTGCAATGTCATAATAGTCAAAGCGATTTCTATGACGTGTCGCAAATGGGTTCTTAGGATTATCAGCTGAGACCTGATAACACTTACAGAACTATGACTACATTCTCTTTCATGAAGCAGTATACGATTTTTGGAAGGAGGTGAAATTAGGGAGCCTTACACAATTCTCGAATGTAAATATTACTTCAATCCATTTGGAAGGTTGATCTCATTCCGTTTCCAATAATTACTTTATATATCACATCAAATGACCACCAGTTTCTTTTCATATTTCCGTGACGATTCCAATGAACTAGAAAACACGTGGATTTACATTACAAGATTGAACTGTAAACACTAAAGTATTGAAATATGTTTTTACTCTTAGTTTAACTAACTCTAAATACGTGTTTGAATTGAAGTCTAATGGTCAGAGGCTACAGCGGTTGAAACTTTCTCTGCTTATCACGATACGTATATCTTGGAATATATGAATGAAAATATATAATCTAAAAACTTAAAAAAGGCATTTATTTACACAGCATTTATTTTTGAATCCCCTTTTAGTCGTATTTAGAACATTACTTTTCAGTATCGCCTAAGTTTATGTATGTATCGATGTGTGTATCTATGTCTCTCTCTCTCTCTCTCTCTCTCTCTCTCTCTCTCTCTCTCTCTCTCTCTCTATATATATATATATATATATATATATATATATATATATATTAATAAATGTTTCGTTAAATAATTCTATAATTGTCTATTTATTTTAAGTATGTTCCTTTCATATTTGTCTGATAAGCTTAATCAAATTATCATTGAAAGACGAAAGGAAAACCATATTGGTCCATGTTTAAATCCAATCTAAGCCTTCGGCTTACATAAGCCATTATCAAAGATGGCAATTGCAATATATCAAACAACACACGGACGAAACAAAAATGATTGCCCGCCCTTGCTGCATGAAAAATTTCAAATCAACGACAAACTCGTGTATACGAGACGTGGCTTCCCATACTCAATAATTCTCGTTTTCACTCTCGCGTGGTCATGTGTGACGTCACGACTTGCGACGCGATTTTCGCTTCCGCGTCTCGTATACACCAGTTTGTCGTTGCTTTGAAATGTGGAAAACAAATTATGCATCAAAATACCCGCGTTACTGAAGACAAATCTCAATGGGGAGATTGTCATTAACGTAGTGGGAGTCAAAGTATAGGTGCTACGTTTTACCTTCTGGTCGTGATCAATTTTTTTTTACATCTCAGAAGAGAAAGGACTTTTTAAAAATAATCTAAGGTTGATTCAGCAAACAGTTTGTTCATGACATATTACTTACCTGTCTTTTTCATAGAATTTTTAAGTTATCTACTCGTCGACTAAATATCAGTCATATTGAGGCCACCAAATTGAGTTACACATTGGTTTGCTTGGTTCGTAGATCAGCAAGTACTGGACCTTCTGACTATCTCATATAATGTGAGAATCTAAACACACACACACACAGACAGACAGACAGACAGACAGACACACACATATATATATGTATGTATGTATGTATATGTGTGTCTTTGTGTGTGTGTGTAAGTATAGATGCGAAAAATATAATGTCTTTCCATCTCAATTTAACTTTCTTTAAAAGCATAGAACTATGAAACCAGTAAAGTTAATCTAAATAAATATTTTGAAGACTCAAATTTCATTTTCAACTTCATTCTCCTGCATGTTTTCGTTTAAGTTGTATGGGCTTGTGCTAATAAGCAACTTCGTCTTATATATATATATATATATATATATATATATATATATATATATATATATATATATATATATATCATATAATATATTAAAAGGATATACAATTTTATATATCAATAATCAGTTTTTAGAAAAATAGTATAACGAATTGGATAAAAAAGATTTTGTGAGGTGTTTAATCCGTTATGATTTCATCGGATTGGACTTAGTTGTTGTTGTTACGTCTGCGCATACGCAAGAAACGTGTGACGCTGGTAGTTTCAAAATTTTTGAAAGAATATTTTTGAAAGTATATTTTTCAAGATTAGCCTTCGAAAGTATAATTTTTGAAATCTTATATTTTTTCAATCTAGCCAAATCTGACAGTATCCTTTTTATCCATCACTTTTGACCGTGATTATCACACATTGTGACATCAGGATATCTACCAATAATTGTGATATATTACAAGAACGTGGACGCAAATTTACCATGGCTGAACTAGCGACAACATTATTTGACTTTACGGTCGATATCCAATGAGTTTTTCTCTTTAGTTTAAAGAAACAGATAAACATTTGAGACCCGCGAATATTTTTTGTTAAATGTCGCCCGGGTCATCTTCGAGCTCCCTGTCATATCGACATAATTAATCAGTACTACGTTGTTATAGTTTTCAACCCTTGTACAATCTCGTTACATTTGTAAATGATATCTAGTATTTCGTCGTAGAAAATGGACGTCTTATTTTCCAGTCACAATCTCATATAAGTACCAATATTCTCAGAGAAGAAAGTTTAATCAGAATATTTTACACAAGATTAAATTTTCGATAATAACGGGATATTCTATATCAATGAGACATTGTTGAATGTTTTATTACCCAGTTTGGATATATAGTTTCCAGATAATTGTTTTATTATATTATCCCATATTAACAAATTTAATGATGATTGCGTTACATTTTTTGCTGATTCAATCATTTAAAAACTTTGATGAGATGCGTCTATATTTTAAAGATTATGTTTTATTATAAATAATTCCATTTAAGTGTATCTGTACACTTTGTCCTCGTATAATATGATCGGCATATGATCGGCATAACTGTGTAGATATTCGAGTATTTTTATAGATTTAACAATTATACATTTAAAAATCTGTGTATAAATAATGCGTAAATAATCAAAATGTTACTATTTATCACTTAATATTCCTTTTTCGATCACATTCGTATATTTCCTGATTTTTAATTTATTTATGCATTTAGATGAAAAAAATACATCAGTTGAAAGTATTTCAAGGATTCAAGTATTTGTTTTGGTGAAATATGATTTTTGTTAATGCATACCATTTGAATGAAAATGTGGCAAATTTTTTCGTAAATAATTTTCCTTACGTTTTTTTGACATTACGTAGTGGAGACTTATATAATACGTGTGCGCCTGTGTGTATTTGATGGTATATGATACATTTAAATATAACGACACGTACACATACACATACACGCTCACATAAATACAGTCACATAATAAAAAAATATCAAGTAGTGTAAATTATATTTTTCTTGTACAATTTCGTTTTTTTTTTAAATGCGTCTACATTAAATTCTGAACGTTAATAAGTCGAAAAATACAACGAAATACTGAAAATAAAAGTACATTAGTGTCGTGTAAAAATAAACTTATATAAAAAAAATACATTTGTTATTTAATAATAAATAAAGCCTAGCGAGATATTCGTTGTTTTCTGATTATAAACATGTTATGGTGTTTGATACGGTTATCTTTGATCTGAAAGTTTACTCTTGTCTATTTTCGTACTTTTTTTTACATTCTTTTACTTTCTGGCTGATTACCTCTTTCTCTCTGCCTCTTTTCTCTCTACTTTTTATGTATGATTTTTTTCAAATAACCATTTAAGATATTCCAAGCAGCACAATTTATTCCAATATATAGAGGTGGCTATTGATTTTACTTTACCGCGTA